>RJWH01000212.1:501993-1115339 GCA_004363575.1 Solenodon paradoxus | reverse complement strand
TTTCACAGCAAATGAGTTCTGCTCAGAACACTTCCTTGTCTGACCTGTAAATCTCCCCTCTGCCTGAGCCTGATAGCACACACCTGGGGGCAGTGCCTTGGTCATGGACCTAACAGACCCTGAGTCTTGTTCTCAAAGAGATGATATAATAGCCTGATTATGTCTCTCCGTGCTATGCTGGGTGCCAGCTTATGGGGGAGGTTCTCAGATCAGCAGATACTTCAAATTCACCTTTACCAGCTCCACTTGCTTTTGCTTTCCCAGCAGCACTTCTGCACTCCGACACCAGACTTCTTCATCTCTAGAGCTGCCTGGGGAGGACGGGCCTTCACTGTGTCCGTAGACCCACTGGAGTCAGGACTTCTTGCTATTCCCCTCCAGGCAGCCTAGGATTGATGTAAGTAGGCACTGCGGAGCCTTCTGATCCTGCTCCCTGGGAGGATGTCCATCTTCCAGCCCAAGATGTCAGAAGTGTCCAGCTGCACAGGGGGCCTCCAGTGCCCATGAGTTTGTGAGTTTGTGTTGTAGGTCTAACTAGAAATTCCAAAGTTTTCTAGTTTGCACAAAGGCATCTATTTTCATGGGACAGGCAGTGACCCTATCAGGAATGAGGTGGCTTTAGGCTCTTACCAGAGAGCTATTCTGTCTCCCTAAGAGAAACTGCCTGTCTTAGTTAGAGTACGTTTTGTTCTCTCTCTTCCTCCCCACCTCTGTCCACTGTCAAAATCTGTCCATCCCAGACCCATGTCCATCCCAGGCCCATGTCCATCCCAGGGCCATGTCTTAACAAAAGTCCCCAGACCAGGTCAAAGTTCCACCCACACCCTCCAAACAAGCTTGCCAAATACACAGCATCTTTTGTCTACAATCCCAACTGGCATTTTCTGTGCTTTGAAACTTAATATTGACATTCAAGGCCAAAGAGAAAAGGAATTGGAAAGGAACAATTCTTAATTGCAGAGTAGCAGAACAACATAATTAGATTCACACAGCAGTGGGTATCACTTATCAGCTTGCACCCTAGGATGTACTTACCCCAAAAGCTTCACTGGCAATAAAAGGTGATATTACAGGCCACTCCTCCCTCACGGGTTATGGCGAAGTTCAGACCCAGAAGTGCTGGGCTCTCGAGAGACTGGGCTTGAGAGTCATGGAGGATTGAATGGAGGGCAGAGAGTGACTGGGGTCTGCATGAATGATCTCTGGACCGCCCAGCCAAGGGGAAAGCTGAACACAGAAGCACTTTGATGGCGCATTACTGGTGCAAGGCACAGTGCTAACACCTGCATTAAGGTCACCTTCACCACTTTATGAACAATTGTTATTGTGGTTCCAGAAAACTGAGACACAGGATAGTTAAGCAACTTGCTCAATAGTTGGTAAGTAGCAGTAGCAAAGCGGGGACTTAGGTCCAGCATGCTATATCCCCCTTTCTAGACTTAGTTTATTATTCAATTGTTTATATCAAGTACAGTCAATCCTTGAACAACTTGGCTTTGAACTACATGGGTTCACTTATTTGCAGATTTTCTTGAAGAGAGTAAACACAGAAAATTACAATATCCATAAATGCATTACCATACAGTAAGTATATTTTCTCTTCTTTATGATCTTCTTAACATTTTCTTTTCTCTAGCTTGCTTTATTCTAAGAAAACAGTAAATAATACGTCTAACAGACAAAATATGTGTTTGTCAGTGGTCTGTGATCTGTTTGGCTTCCAGTTAACAGCAGGCTCTCGGCAGTTAATTCTGGGGGAGTCAAAAGCTCCACTCAGATTTGTGACTGGGCAGGGGATTGGTGCCCGTAACCCCTACATTGTCCAAGGGTCAACTATGATGTCCCCTCATTTTATGGCAGATTTCAGGAGGGGACAAGCATGACATCTTCTCTGTCTCTGAACCCCACACAGAGTCCAGCAAAGGACCAGACACACATGGGTGCTCAGTGATGCTTACAGGGAAGAAACCAACAGCTCGTCCCACCCTCCTGGCCTGGCAATGTTAGGTCAGAGGAGCTAACCTACCTGAAATGAAGAGAAGCAAGTGATGGGTCATCTATACCTCCCACCCAATGTTAACTTGTTTGTAATCTATACGGTAACTAGGAACGAACACCAGTGGCTAGATGAGAAACAAAAGCAGCCATCCACCCCTATTTATTGCTGTGGTTACAAATCAAAGACCATAATAAAACATATCGATGGATGTAGATAGGCCAAAACACAACAGCAAATGCAGTGTGACTTTCCCTATCTCCTCCTCAAACGCTCAGATTTTATTTTGAAAGCCAGTGTAATCTGACCTGACTTCAAAGGGAAGCAGTGGGAGAGTATGCAGAGCTACCATCTTTCTAATCCAGTCAGTTGCTGTCAAGTCAAAGCTATGTGGGAGGAAGTCACAAGCAGGGCTGAATGAGACTAAGCCTTCTTCCACATGACTCCAAAAGTGTAAGTGACAACAGAAAAAATAAATAAATTGAACTTCATCAAATTCAAAAAAGTGGTGCTTCCATGGACACCATCAAGGAGATAAAAGTAAAAAATATTCTCAGTGGGAGAAAATATTTGCAAATCAAATATTTGATAAGGGGCTCATATCAAGAATAAACTTTTTAAAAATCCTTACAACTCAATGATAAAAAGGCAAATAATTCCATTTAAAAATGGGCAAAGGATATGAATAAACATTTCCCCAGAGAAGATATGCACCTGAACTATAAGCACATGAAGAGATCACCAACATGATTAGACATTAGGGAAAAGTAAACCACTTGATATGCGCTTGATATCTAAAATCAGTAAGAATACCCATATCAAGTGTAGAGAAAGGTGTGGAGAAATCAGGATGCTCATACATTACTGATGGAAATGCAAAATGATGCAGCCACTTTGAAAAGCAGTCTGGTGGTCCCTCAGATTAAATATAGTACCACTATGTAACACAGCAATTCCACTCTTTATCTATTCAGAAAAAAATGAAAATACATTATGTCCTTATAAAAATGTACACATGAACATTCAGAGCAGCATTATTCTTAACAGCAAAAGTAGTGACAACCCAAATATCTCTCAACTGATGAATCTATAAACAAGATGGGGCATTTCCATACAGAAAGAAATGAAGCATTGGTTTATGCTACAACATGGATGGACCTTAAAAATATTATGCTGTGAAAGAATCAGTCACAAAAGACCACATATGATACGATTCATTTATATGAAATATCCAGAACAGATTAATCTATAAAGACAGAAAGTAGATTGTGGGTTTCCTAGAAGACTGAGGAAATGGGGATTGACTGCTAATATAGACAGGAGATTTCTTTCTGAGGTGACAAAAGCGTCCCTATATTGCTGTGATGGTGATTGCACAATTCAAGCACACACAAAAAAAAACCCTGAATTGTATGTTTTAAATGAGTAAATTCAATAGAATGTAAAGCTGTCTTTTTTTTAAAGGTCACAAAATTCTTCAACATGCTTTCTATGGAAAAGTGGAATGTTCTCTCCCTTCGAATCTCGATGGACAAGTGACTCTTACGACCAATGGAGCGTGACAAAAGTGACACTATGTGACTTCCAGAGCTTGAAAAATGGCAAGTGATTATTTGCTGAAACATTCCCACTTGTCGTGCTCAGCTCTAAGATACTCAACCACATTCAGGCTGCCGCGGTGGGAGCCCGAGTCACACAAAGAGGCAAAGACTTCCAGTCATCCCGGCCCAGATGCCAGACCTGTGTGCGAAGAAGAGCCCATCGCAGAGCCGCCCAGTTTCACGTCTTCCCAGCTGAGCCCCTGAGCATCGTGGAGCAGAGACAACGCACACCTACGATGCTTGTCCCGGTTTTTGTCTACTGAATCATAAGACAATTATCGTTTAAATACAACACGTAGGAGTTCATTGTTATCCAGCAATAGTCCTAGAACAGGTGCTCAAAAGGTAAACTTGTTCTAAGGTTTTAAACAAAATAGAAAGCATTCTAACCCCTGACATCACATGACCCTGATTTGACCCCAGCTCATCAGCCCATCTCATGCCCATTCCAGCCCAAAGCAGAAGTCACAATCACACTCATCCCTGATGCTGGACAAGCCCCATAAATTCCCAAAAGCCAAGTTGCCCAGATTTCCTTGTATACTTTGCATTTTATTAGGTAACAGATAACAAGAAGAAGAAAAAAAAAAGATAATTGGAAGAGGGACTAAGGTGAGGTGGGGTGCTCCCAACATCTAGTGGGTAGGGACAAAATAGTCGTTAAACGTTCTGAAATGCCCAGGACAACACTTACAACGAGTCACCCCAAAACATCAGCAGTGCCCGGCTGAGAAATCCTGCTCTAGGATATTCAAGAGAGACCTGGTATCAGGGTCAGATAACTTGACTTCCAGCCCCTGCTCTGCCACCAACACCTTTATGGCCTGATCCAGTGACACAGTGTCCCTTAGCCTATTTCCATCAGTGGAATTAGAATCATGATAATACAGTTCCATTGCTTTTTATGAAAAGGATGCACTTGGGAAAATGTGATATAATTTAAACCTTATGTAATTGAAACCCATCCTGAAAAACAGAGGCGGGTAGTTTGGTTTAGCAGCTGAACCCATGCAGGCATGCGGCACAGCGTGAACATCGCTGGTACTGCGGTCAGCTCTGAGATGACCTCATTCCTAATAGATTTCTACACTGGAGAGAATCATTAATTTCATGTATAAAGTCAAGTTTTGTTGCTATTTTATACCAGGCTTTTTCAAATTCTCCTAAAATGCAGGTCTCAGCACCTGCCCTTTCCAGCCCACTGGGGTTGCTAGGAGGGTCAGGCAAGGTCGTTAGTCCCAGAGCCCTGCACCTCTAGAAGGAATGACTGTTGTTTTTTCCCATGGGGTATCCTCCATCAAAGCTAATCTAATAGATTAAATCAGCATTGTTTCGAGCCTCCTAAACCCATGTCTCTTTGTATAAATTTGAAAATATGACGACGGTCTTTCCAAAGATCGTGTAAACCATGCCCCCAATATAAACATGCACCACCCCCCATGAACTCAGGTAAGAATGATGATATGATTTAATGCAACCCTCTCCTCCCCTACCTTTCTACTTCCCAGTTAATCTAGAGAACGAAATAGAAAGGATTAAACAACGAACAGGATACTCACAAGCTGAGCAAAGTGAAAGCTGCCCAGAGGTGATCCAGACAGTGTATGAGGCTGGGGGTCTGGGAAACAATTTGGGAAACTAATTAACCTCCTTCTCTGCCCCCACCCCTCCCATCAAAAGCATAACCCATGTCTCCCTGTTTTCCCAAGTAACTTCTTCGTTCTGCTGTTATAACCACAGTGCGTTGCGTATAGTTAGCCTATGATACTTGCTTTAGACTACTGTATACTTCCTATGAGCTAACTTTTAGGTATAACTGACATGCAATATTATTTTAGTTTCAAGTGTACAACATAATGATTCCACAGTTGCATACATTGTGAAAGGACCATAACGATAGGTCTGTTTACCATCTTTTCTTGGCAACTTTCAAATTTGCAGTACCATGTTACTGATTATAATCTCCATGCTGCCCATTATGTCTTGACATTTATTTTCCAATGGAAGCTTGCACCTGTTGATCCCCTTTCCTCATTTTACCCATCTCCCCCAGCCCTCCTCCCCTCTAGGATCTGCCAAACTGTTTTCTGTCTCTGTGGTTTTAGCTCCACTTTGTTTTGTTGTCTTGTTTTCTTTTTCTTTTTGAGATCCCACATATAGTGAAATTATATGGTATATGATCCTCTGTCTGACATCTCATTTATCATCTCATAACTTCAAAGTCCATCCATGTTGCTGTAAATAACAAGATTTCACAATTTTCCAAGGCTAAGCAGTATCCCACTGTGTATATAACACATCTTCTTTATCCATTTAAGTATCAACAGATACTTATGTTGCTTCCTATTGTAAATAATGCTTTTAGAATTAGGGTTTTCATTTTCTTCAGGTGAATACTTAGAAGTGGAATTGCTAAATCATATGGTAGCTCAATTTTTAATTTTTTGAGGAGTCTCCATACTATTTTCCATCATAGCTATGTCAATTTACATTCCCATCAATGGTGCACGAGGGCTCCCATTTCTCCATATCCTCCCCAGCACTTGTTTCTTTCTACAGGCTACTTTTAAATATCCTATGGGCCCATTCACTGTCTCTCTGGCATCCCAGTTGGAAGGGACTCTTCTGGTGTGTCTCTTTATAGTTGCTTTGTTTTGCTATTGATAAGCATTTCATCTATCTTACCATCCTCAAACGTTCCAAGTCATCAGTAGTAACTAAGTTATCTTCAATTCTATGGCCAACCTCTACTTTTCACACTTAACAGTTATTAACTCATTGACTCTTCACAATAACACTAAAATATCTGTTACTACTATCCCCATTTTAGAGCTAGGGAAATAAAAGCACAGGAAGTTAAGTGACTTGCCCAGAGTCACTAGTAAATGTTGGAGCTGTGATCCAAATCCAGGCTGTCTTTCTATAAAATCCATGCTCCTGGTGGATTATTTCAAGCTGATATCAATTGAAGTCCCAAAAGCTCATGAGAAACTTACTACTACAGTATCTCTGTGGCTCAGGTGGTTACAGTGCAAGCCAAGTAAAGCCTACAGACCCAGGTTTGAGATCCAGGGCTGGGAGTAAACAACAACAACAAAAAAGAACCTTACATATTTAAAGAATGAAAATCAGGGGTACTATCCAGAATTAGGATTTTTACTGGAAATAACATTTCTATTGGAAAAAAGTATATATTGCCGAGCAATCATCTAATTCCAGAGCACTGGTCCTCATCATGTGAGCCCTCCATGTCTGAGCCCAGGATGATATCATCTTGCTGCCCACTGGCTTTGGAATTCACACCATGTAGGTTCCTTGTATGTATATAGTATATATATATATATATACACTATACATATATATAACTGGTTTTTCTCCTAAAAACGCCATGTTCTCCAACACACTACTGCCTCTTACCAAGCAAAATAAAATAGCAAAAGAGGAAGAAAGACAGAAAACATGTGAGTTTCCTTGTCTGTTTCATCTCAGTGACCCATGAACCAAGATTGTGATTTCGGGTGCACAGGAGTCTTTGAAGAAAGATTACCCTTCCCCCAGTCTCTTATGAGGAGAGAATGTTCCTGGGAAGGGAAAGCAGCATTTAAATTCACACGGCTGCCAATCCCACACATGTGGGAGAAACTTAAAGGAATCAGATTTGTGCAAGTTACTTCAGTGGTATTACACTCTGAAACCGAATTGGTGGTCCTGCCAATTGAGTGTATTTACTCTTTGATGTCTCCCCACCCCCCCATCCCCTCTGGCCCCTCCCTGGCTCAAGCAAATGAATGAAGCCTCCTCACCAGTCTTTCTCCCTCCTCCAAACCATACTCTTCACAGTAGCATTTGCTACAACAACCGAAGAGATCCTTGCATACATCTCAAATGCAATTCTGACCATGTCGCTCACCCTATTAAATCTTCAATGACTCCCCATTGCCCTCAATATAAAAGTTCAAATTCTGCCCTGCCTGCCTCCCTAATTCCAGCCCCATGTGGACTAGCAGCTCCCCGAGGGATGGATGGTGCTCTCTGAGTCCTCCCAGTGTTTGGCCTCCGCGCAGTACTGTGTGCATATACCCCACACACCTGAGTCCGCACTGCCAAGCAGAGGCCTGGCCCAGGGTGGTGAATCAGCCTAGGTCTGAGACTGGGGCAGATAGATGTGTTCCCTCAGTGCTCAGGCAGAACCTGGGGCACCATCCTCTAATCTCCAGTCAAAATTTGGGACTGACAGCTAGAAAAAGTCCTGTTTGAGGACAATGTCACAAGGTCTCTCAGCCAGTGTGTAAGGCTACAAACCATAATTAGGGCTGGCAAACAGACTTCCTATACTCAAGCTACCTGCAAAGAAGCTATGCCTTGGGGCTAAAATACAAGACCTTGGCCCAGGAGCCACAGGAAGTGATCTATTAATTGAAGGGCTATCCTCTCAGCTGGTCCCTTCCCAGCAAAGCAGCCCAAGATGTCGCCCTTCCAAGTGCTGCCGAGAACAGCTAAAAATAAGCCCAATGGTGGACTTTTATCTCATTAATTTTTCTCAGAGCGTCTCTCTGACCCTTTTTTAATGCAAATACAGCTGACAAACTGCAGCAGTCTGAGAGCTTAATTGAGTTGTTGATGGACAACTGCATAATTTGGAAGCCAAGAATTTCCTACAGCTGCTATTAGTGGCTTCCTTGTCTGGTTTCTGATAATAAGTGCATCAGCTTTGTTGTATGTCTAAGATCAGAAATCTGATTCTATAAAAAGAATTTAATGTCGGCCTCTGGAATGAGTCTTTCAACATTCTCTGAGTACTCGTTGCGCCACTGCTGCCGACTCCCCTGAGCCACCCAGTCAGTGCCCAGGGCTCCCTGGGGGTGCCACCCCCTGCTGTCTACTCAAGGACTTGCCTCCTGCCACTGCCCCTATCTCCTGCATTATCAGTGTCCCCTTCTTCCCTGCATAATTCCTCTCAGACACAAATTTGTCATTGCTTCCATCATAAAAGAAAATCCTCTTGTCTGATCACACCTTCTTCCAGAAACTAATCCACTACTCTGCTCCCTTTTATAATAAAACTCTACAAGGTTCATGCCAATGGTAACTGCCTCTCCTGCTCTCCTCCCATATGCTTTGGAGGCTGCCCAGCTGGTTTTCACCCCAGCACTCCACTGGAACTGTCCTCACCAGGTCCATAGTGACCCGCTGGTCATTCCCAACTCAGTGGTCAAACTCAATCCTCACCTCACTCGACCTCCCGTGGTCTGTGACACCTGTGATCGCTACTCTGTCTTAGGCACCATGGTCCCCGCTCCATCCCCACCCCCAAATGAGCGCCCTGTCTGGTCTGGAAGAATTGATGGCTCTTTCCCGCCAAGACGTGTAGCACTTTGGCTCAGGCCGGGGCTCCAGGTCTGCTCACAGGGTTCTGCCTTCTCTGCAAGCTGGGCCCCACTTGGCCCCAGTTCTCATAATTTCGTCTCTATTTTACTTTTCAGTTAAAAAAAAAAAAAAAAGAAAAAAGTGAGTCCTTATCTCTGTCTTTATCTACCTGCCTAGAATCCCTGGTCCCAGAACTAGTCCTGCTAGTGCCCCTGCCAGGAAGAAAAGGCTTCTACTTCTGCCACCGGTTCTGTCTTCAGGGGCTCTCCACCTGGATACTGGACAAAGTCTGTCCCAGGAGGACTATGCCAAGTGTGGCCAGTTCACCACTCAGAATTTGCTGCAATCCAGTCCTGGCCTCCAGTAAAGGTCCTTTACTGGACCTTTGGGGAAGGCTTGTTCGAAAGCCCCTGCTAGGTAATAACCTCACCAGGTCCTACTTTACGGTCATAAACCAGACCTCATCAGTGACGGTGTGCCAGGCACTGTGCATAGCACTCCCACACTTCCCCTTATGGAATCCTGGGAGACAGGTATTGTATAACCCACTTAATTTTAAAAGGTTAGAAACATGCTAATAATCAGGTGACAATGGAATCCCTGCCTGACTTCAGCACCGGTGCGCTTTCCACTCCATTCCTGCTTGTCACAAGTCTGTGGACTTGTCTGCTTGCTCCTCCTGTGTCTCAAAGACAACAGAGGGGAGAAATTCTGAAAACATCGCCCTGGTTGTGAGTGTCACAGTCAAACACACACATGCACACACAAATGAAGTCATGAGGCAAGGCCTCAGCTAGCGCATGTCTCTGTTCAAAATGACAGCTGCATCAGGGCAACTCAGGACTATCCACATTTACATTTAATAATAACAGTCGAGTTATTCTCTTTGACACTAATTGCAGGAATTTGAGCAGATAATCACAGCTCAAGACATGAACTTCCCGCATGCTTACTAAAGATCACAGGGGATTTGCTTGGGACTGAGGCCTGAGTCATCGCATATGCGCCAAGCGCCCCCAGCCTGAGCAGCACGCAGAAGACCATCAACAGGCATTTCTTGAATACCTACTGCATACAAGGTAGCAGAGCCTGCTGGGAGAGCTCTGAGATGACTCCCCAAAGATCAAGGTTCGAGCCCCAGCTCTACCACACGGCTGTGCTGTGTTACTTTGGGCACGCCATTCTATCTCTGGGTCTTGGTGAAAAGAGGGAATGAAACCGATTGGCCTCTACTGAGGTCTTGTCTAGATCCGGCATCCTATGGTGAGATAAAGAGGGTTCAGACCACACTACAGGGGCCAAAGGAAAGTCACTTTGGGGAGTCTGGTGTAAATTTAAAAGACCAGGAGGGACTATTCTATGTTAGATATGGCTGATCTTTAAAATGTGAAATGCTTAATAAATAATCATCACTATGAAGCAAGCATGCATTCATTCACTCATTCTGGACCAACATGAATGGCCAATCTCACCTTGACTCTGGGCCTGACTTGGAAGAAACCCTGCTGAGGAGTCAGCCACTCCTAGATTGGAGTCCTAGATGTGATTCTTTGTTTTAAGGATTTCTTTTTTAAAGGAAAGGTGCAGCAGGAATGAAAGCAAGCAGAAGGCAGGCAGGAAGAGAGAGGAGGAAGAAGCTCCTCATTTTACTTTCATTTAGTTATTGATACTGGTTGTCTCCCCGCACCAGACCTGGGATTTGAACCCAAGGGTATGTGGCCTGTGCTCTTTCAGAGGAGATTAACCCAACTGCTACTCCACCAGAGCACACGCCATATATAATTCTGAACCTCAATCACTGCATTTTTAAAATGAGATCAGAATTCCCATTGTGTCCATTTTCCAGAGTCCATAGCACTAGGATAGAATCTATAGGACCATACTCAAATCAAAGGAAATATAAGTGTATTTGTAACTCACCCGTCTTATGCTGTACACATACAAGACTGCTCAAAAGTCAGAATTTATTTCCTTAAGTCATCAAATGTGTCTTTTAATCCCATACTCATCATCAATAGAGTTAGAACTCCCTATCCTGCTAACAAACTTGTATCGAGTCTTTTTTGTGCCAGAGAGTGTGCTAGGTTCCAAGGGTTCACATGTGAATAAACAGACATGGTGTCAAAACATACCATGCTTAAGTCTAGCAGGGAAGATGGACATGAAACTAGTGTCTAGAATCCGTAGTATTCTCAGCAAATTGCATCCCCGAACAAAGCAGACAATGGCTGTACAAACATTATCTGAGAACTTAAAAAAGTGATTAATTAACAGGATAAGGGAAGTCCGAGATGTCATGGGAGCACATAAAAGGGAAACGAAAATCAGATAAGAAAGATTACAAAGGCTTCTTTAAGGAAAAAATGTTTCAGATAAAGAATACTCCAGGCAAAGGAAAATCACATACAAATTCCTGGAACTAAGACAAGTGCTCAGTCTATCAGAGAACTGAGTGCAGCTCAGTGACTAATGCTCACATGTCACAGTAGAGGAGAGAAGGGACAAAGATGCATAGGTTCATGGTGACTAGATCCTAAAGGGCATCATGGGGTCACTTAAGGAGGGGAGACTTTCTTGAGGGTAATGGGGATCCTCAGAAGGCTTTTAAAAAGCAGAGACATCATTAGGTATTTATTTTAGAGCTATGCTTCCCAAATCATAATATACTTAGGTATGACCTGGGGGTTTGTTAAATGCAGATTTTGATTCAGCAGGTCTGGGGTGGAGTCTGGGATTGTGTATTTCTAATGAATTCCTAGGCAATGCCAATGTTGATGGTCCGTGGACCACAATGAGTGCCGTGGATTTGAAGAGATCACTCTAATTAGTTTTGGTAGATGGAATGTAAGGGAGGAAGACCAAGAATTCAGGGGCACCAGTTGGATGAATGGTGGTAAAGAAATGGGCCAAGGAAGTGGCAAATGAAAAAGAAATTAATATGCAAAGATGGAATATTACCTATTTGGAAATTAATGGATTTAGTACAGGAGAAGAAAGCAGGGATGGTGTTCTGGTTTCTGGTTGAGACATCTGAGTGAGTCGCGGAAGCATCCACCCAGACAGGGGACTCGAAAGAGAAGCCAGGTTTGGGAGAAAAGATAAATTCATTGTACTTGTTGAACCATTGAGCAACCTCCAAAAATTCTAAGGAGAGATACCAAGTGAGAAGTTGAATCTACAGATCTATGGTTCAAAGGAGAGCTGTAGATTAAAGGCACATATCAGAAAGCCCTCAGCAAGTAAGTGTTTACTTTCCCTTCTGTATGATGTCAAAGAGGTTAGAGCTGCCATGTTCTTCCTTCTGGCCTTCTTTAAAGTACTTCCAATGTGACTGGGCAGAGAGCAGGTAGCATGGCACACCCCTTCTTAATCACGTCTATTGTTCTCCCAAGGTCCCCCATAAGTGAGCATATTGGAACCTGCTACACAGAAGAGAGCTCTCACAGAGGTTAGCTGGATGCTTATCCATGGACTTTGTTTCTTCTCAATGAAATATAAACTCAATCTCCTTCACAGAGCATATTTTAAAAAATTAGAGAAGATTATGGAGAGGGTCTGGCACATTGCCTGGCAGAGAGTGGAGAAAGGGAATTAAATTATAGTCATATGAGCACACCCTGCTGGAGTAGAGGTTAGGTGCAGTTCACAGACATCGCAAGGTCCCACGTTCACGTTCTGGGGCTCAGGGTAACAACCAAGATGAACAACTAAATATAATAAATAAAGTGCTTCTACCTCTTCTTTCTTTCTGACTACCTGCCTCTATTCTCCTTCATTCCTGCCTGTACCTTTTCTTTAAAAAAAATAATAATAATCATGTGTGGGACCAATAAGAACTTGGAAGGATTTAAATCCTAGAAGGTCAGATAATCCCCAGAAAAGAAAAGGCATGGGAAACAAGAAATAAAGAAGGAACTTCAGTATATACAGTAAAATAATACCTGATAAGTGAGCCAAGAGCACTCAATGGGGAAAAGGATAGCCTTTTCAACTAGTGGTGTTGGAAAAACTGGATAACCACATGCAGACAAATGACATTGGATCCCTATTTTACACCACTTACAAAAACTAATTCAAAATGAATTAAAGACCTCAACGTAAGATCTAATACCATAAAACTCTTAGGAAAAAATATAAGGAATAAATTCCTTGACATTGACCTTAGCAATGATTTTTTTGTATGTGATACCAAAAGCATAAGCAAAAAAAGTAAAAAGCAACAGATGGGACAAAATCAAAGTAAAAGCTTCTGCACAGTAAAGGAATAAACAAAAAGAAAAGGCAACGTAATGAATAGGAGAAAGTATTTGCCAATCACATATTGGATGAAGTGCTAACATTCAAAATATATAAAGAACTCATACAATTAATTCAATAACAACAACAAAAATCAGATTTTAAATGGTCAGAGGCACTTAATAGACATTTTTCCAAAGAAGACATCCAAATAGTCAGCAAATACATGAAAACATGTTTAATATCACTAATATTTATGGAAATACAAATCAAAACCATAATGAGATGTCACCCTATACCTGTTAGAGTGGCTGTCATTAATAAGATAAGAATGACAAGGGTTGATGAGGAAGTGGAGAAAAGGGAAACTTTGTATACCACTGAGTGGAAGGTAAATTGGCTCCCCACTTGGGAAACAGTATGATAATTCCTTTAAATATTAAAAATTAAACCATTATATGATCAGCAATCCTACTCTGTGTGTGTGTATATATATATATTTATCTCAAAAGGAAATAAAATTAGAATATAAAAATGTATCTATATTCTAATATTTATTGCAGCATTATTCATAATAACCAAAATACGGAAACAATCCAAATGTCCTTGAATGGATAAAGAAGGAAACCCTTCCATAAATGACATGGATAAACTTTGAGGGCATTAGGCTACGTGTGATAAGTCAGACAGAGAAAGACAAATTCTGTATGTATCACTTATTTGCAAGTTCTTAAAAAGCTGAACTTGTGAAAACAGAGGGTGGACATCATTCCACTACTGGGCAACTACCCAAAAGATACAAGAACACCATCCACAGAGATGTGTGCACCCCTTGTTTATTGCAGCCCTGTTCACAGCAGCTAAGAACTGTAAATCACCTAAGTGCCCAGCATCAGATGAATGCATAAAGAAGATGTGGTACATATACACAATGGAACACTACACAGCCCTTAGAAGAGATGAAACCCTGTCATTTGAATCAACATGGGTGGAACTAGAAGGGGTTATGCTAAGTGAAAAAAGTCAAAAGAAGAAAGAGAGATACCAGATGACCTCACTCATCAGTGGACCATAAATAGACAAAACAAAGGAACAGAGGAAACAATACCAACCCTTGAACATTTGAAGCACAACTAAGGTTACCAATAGGGAACAGGGCTGCCCGCAAATGGTGGCAGAGCCCACTGGACAATGGTAAAGAACACTTGGTGATTTGGTGAAGGGCAGGGTATGTTGAACTATGTCTAAGGAATGGGGAACCTATACACAGGAAGTTATTTTAACATGTAGAATAATGACTACAATAAAAAAATTTAAAAAAAAACAACAGAGGGTGGAATGGTGGTTACCAGAGGTGGGATAAGGGTGAGAGGCAGTGGGGCGAGGAGGTGGTGAAGACCCAGGGGAGAGGTTAAGGGTACAAACTTGCAACAAGAAGATAAATAAGTCAGGGAGAGCTAATGCACAGCACAGTGATGATAGTCAACAATACTGTGTTACAAATTTCAGAGTTGCTTAAGAGACTAGAACTTCATTATTCTCACTACAAAAAATAAACAATAGTCTGTGGCATGATAGAGGTATTAGCAAACACCATGTATAAATGTACCAAATTGATGCCTTGTACACTTTAAATATATACAATTTTAGATGACAATTGGATGCCAATAAAAAAGAAATACAGGAAGGAACTGGCCTCAAAAATCAGACTCATTATGGAAATCAAGGCACAAAATAAGAGGAACCAGGCATGAGGCTGCTGCTTGCTAATACATCAAGCTTCTAGCTTAGAATCCCCAGACTGGGAACTGTCCCAGAGACTGGGATTGCCAAGTAGCTCTAAATGTGGGACTGAAAAATGCTGTTTCACACTTCTGTGTCTTTACTTATTCAGCTCTCTTCATGCTTTCCTTTGTCTCTCTTTGCTTCACTGTCAAAACCCACCTCAAGTCAGCTCCTGCCAGATTTCCTGAGTTCTCCACCCCTGGTGTTGTGGACCAAACGACCCCATGGAGATAACCATCAAAACCGCTACATCAATTTATTGCATGTTAGACTTAATATCTTCTTCTTTAAACAGATCGTGAATTCCATAAGGCTCGTGCACTGGAATGATATCAATACCACCTAACTGTAATAGCAAGATTCTTCTGTTGAGTGAATAGAATACCTTTCATTTTCAGCAATAGGACAGACTTGGTCATCAAGGAAAAGGATTCCTGCAGAGGACACCTAAAATGCTAGTAAAACGGTTTCAAAATCTTCTAAATCACATGGTTGAACTGGCCTGAAAGTAAAGAAAATGCTCAGAGGTCAGGAACAATGAGAAACCATAAATCCAGAGAGATAAGTAAGTACTGAAACTGGCATTTTCTCGAGAGGCATCTGTCAATCCCTGGTGGCTTAAGAACTGATTTTAATGGGTCTCAGGAGCATAGAAGGACAGGAAATAAAACTCAGAACAAAAATGGAATAAGAGATGAATTAGAGAGCTCACCAAAAACTAGGATCTCCAAACACACAACACCATCAAGAGTATAAACTGGACTTTTAAAAATCTTCCCCATAGTATGGGCAAATTGAATATCTTACTCTACCTCTACTCTGAGTAGAGTATGAAAAAGCAGGGAGGGGACCTCCTTAGGGACCTCTCGATCACAAGTCTTTACTCACATGGATTCAGAGTTGGAACCTTTACTACCTATGGGGAGAGAAAAACTCCAAATCAAACATTTAGTGAAAAGTTGACCCAGGTTAATCAGTAAATTCCAAGCAGAATGAAAAAGAAAAATTCAACCAAATGCCTTGTGTTCAAATGTCAGATATAAAATATAAAGAGAAAATCTCTAAAAAGCAAACAAAATGAAAAGGTGAGTTGTACTTACTCATTAGATTGACAGCTGACTTCTCTCAGACAATGGAAGTTGAAAACAATGGCACTGAAAGGAGAGCAGAACTTCAGACCCACCTAGGCCCACCCACATGAGTTGCATGATCATATTCCTGCGACTGGCCCTTTCACGTGGCATAAAAATTATTACTGCAGAACAGCAAGAAAATGCCCTCTTAGAGTCATTTATTCTCTCTTGCTCTGTGGGACGTATCTTCCTTTTTCTCCCAACATTATTTCATCCAACTCAAAAGGAAACCTAGGAAATGTCTGTGGAAACTCCCAATATGGTTGTCATATCTATAAAGTAAAGATCCAGTTAAGACCATCACATTTTACTTTTTTAGGGTGGAATAGGCATTAAGGAATTAAGGAATTAAGAAATAGGCATTAAGGAATAAGGCAATAAGGAACATTATTCTGGCACCATTATTTATTAGTTTTATAACTTTGTGTAAGTATGTTCTCTTCTCTGAGTCCTCTTTCAAAATTTGAATTTTGGAGTTCCTTCCAAGTCTAAAAGATTCATTTATGTTTCTATCCACGGCTTGTGTTTGGCTCTAACTGGATGCTTTCTCTCAGACACATAATAACAGAGAGAACATGGCCACTGCTCCTTCAAAAGCTACAATTTCCTCTCTTATACACCGTACAATGTAAGATTCCAAATCTTCAGAGGAAAATAAAATTGCAACCACTCAAAGCATGGTAGAACTGAAAATATGAAATCAGCTATATAAACGACAAAATATATCACGGTTCACTTTGTCTTATAATGATATAAAAGACACATTTGTTAAGATAGAATATAAAAATAATGGTAACTGTGTCATTGCATGGAAAGATCTATCACTAGTAGATCAGACTATAACCCTCTAATCATAATTCTGGAGTGAAAAGTCTGCAAGAAGAGCAGACACACACTCCAAAACCCAAGCACTTCTATTTTTTTAAATCAGGTCATGTAAATACAATAAGTATGAGAATAGTTATGAACACTGAATAACAGAATGTCTTAAATTAAGAATGATCCAAAAAATTAAAGAAGTGGTTGTCTTATCAAAAGGTCAGAATGTGAGATATAAAAAGAACTGAAGATACCAAGTGTTAGAGAAGAGACATGAACCCTTAAGTCAGACAGCCTTCATTCAAGTCTTAATTCTACTATATATTTGATATCCCTGAACCAGACTGTATAACCTTTAACAAGTCAGTCCTAGTACTAAACATCAAGTCCCTGATCTATAAAATGGGAATAATGATGCTTTCCTCGGAGGGTGCTTGTAAGGATTAAATGACATTATGTTCGTAAAATACTGGCACAGTGCCTGATACTGAGTAGGGAGCCAGTCAATGTTACTTCTTTCCCTGATTCTCATCTTTTTCTCCCAATAGGAACCAAGGAGTTGGGCACAGAAGGACAAACCAATCAGAAGCAAATGAAGCTCAGGAGAGCCCTGAAGGGGCTTGTCTGACAGAAAGAAATTTAAGCTCCCACCTAGAAACCCACCTTTCCTCCTTTTTTCTCCTCCATCCACATCTAGTCCTGACCTTAGAGGTATTAAGAAACATCACTGCTCATCTCTGAGGAGACCTTACTGGAGTTTGGTCCATCTGTCCTTGATTCCTGTCTTGAAGTCCTGGTCACATAATTACTTTTGTCCCTAGTATTTTTAATGTTTTAAGAGGAAAAGCTGGCTAAATTCACTTAGTCCATCATGTTCTTGGAAATGGGAATTGGATATTTATAATATTTGCTTTCATAAGTAATGCAATTAAAATTGTGTTAGCTGTATTTGTGTATGTGCATAATTGGATCCTTAGACTAATAGTATAAGAACCAAATTATTCCTTAGCAAAATAGTAAAACACATATGAGACTGCCACTTTCCCCTTCGAGACTTCCTGTATTTTCCACACTTTTTACCCTGGGTCTCAAGGTAACTTTCAAATCTCATAACCTAAGTACCCTTCAAAGAACCCTTCAGTCTCATTGCTTATTGCTCTTCAACCACACTAAATACTTCTTGTCTCCAGATAATAGCTACATCCGCTATGTCCCCTCATTTCTTAAAACTCATTCTCGACCTCAAGGACAATCACAAATGCTCTCCTGAATCAGCCTCTTCCATCTAAGCTCGTCCTGACAGTCTGATAGTATATTGGCACCCTTTCTCCACCTGACTTGCAATTAGAATTAGTCTCACTGTACTGCTGATATGAACCCCGGACCTTTTTAACCCACACCAAATTCACTCATTTGTGTGATCAGGCTTCGGCCTGTATGTACTAGTTTTACTTAATGACTAGATCCTTGCTTTGAATTCCAGCCTTGTTTTAAATTCTAGACATTCTGCCTCACTCCTTCTAGCCTCTCCTTCAATGTCTGTTGCAAACTAGAGAGACGCTGAGAATTAGGCTACTGTTTAAAATTCCTCATAGCTTATTTGGTCAGAGTTTTTAAACATGAGTGAAAGCTTGGATCCAGTCACCTCAAAGGTTAGAATCTGGAATTTGGATGCAGGGACCTGCATAAACACAGTAAGTGTCTGAACCTGGCCCCATGTGTTCCTGTCTCTTTTCCTTCCAAATTCAACCATTATTAAGTTCACGTCATGTCTCAAAGCCCAGCTTACAGAGGTATAACATCCTTTGTGAAGACTTCTCTGACTACTCTCTCACCCTAGTTCCACAGCCCCAGGAGAGTAAGTCACTCCTAGAGGACACTGCTTTGAGGTCAAAGAACATTGTTTAGCCACTTTTGAGCACCTAATCCAAGGCACCTTAGGGGTGTATGTAAGTAACTTAGAAAGAGTATGAATGACATTAATAATGATATTCATTAAGTAAATACAACTTATCAGGCATTTAAAACATCTTCTCTTTAATCTTCACAACTAATAAAAATGGGTTTTAGCATATCTCCATTTTAGGGATGAGCAAGCTGAGCCTCCAAAATGCTGTAAAGCTTGTCCAAGTTTCCATGACTCATCAGGGAATCAGGATTACAGTTCCAAATGATAACAAAGGTTATCTTTAAAAACTTACTCTTGGATTGCAAGAGTGATGAGGTTATCTTCGAGCAGGGGAATAACACCAGGAGATAACTCCAATCCATGGAAGAAATGAAGAGTACCAGAAGCAGCAACTACACAGATTAATATAAAACATTCTATAGATGCACTTTTCTCCTTTCTTCTCTTAACTTCTGTAAAAGACATAAAGTAGCAATTATAACACTGTCTGGCAAAAAAAAAAAAAAAGGTGCTAAGAAATGGGAGTTTGGGGGAACCCCAACAAGGGCAAGAAGGTGTGGATGTGTCCTGTCATGCCTACTCCTATGGTCTTGGGGATGGGGTCCCAGGGCTCCGAACAGACGCCCCCTCCCTGAAATGCTGGTGGGAGGCTGGGCCCATGCCAGCTTTCTGACTCCAGCTGTAAGAGCATCTGTTCTTTCCACTCTGACTCCATGATCATCATATACATTTCAGACGGCATTTCAGTTCAAAAGCGAGAAGTCACCTACATTAATGTTCTCTAACAGGGTCACCAAAGTAATAAAATGACATTTTTTAAACTCCAAGTTGTGGGAGAAAGATCACCAACCTTAAGACCTGAACTCCATGCTTCATGGACAGCTGCTCCACTTGCCACAATTTCTAACATCCCTTTGCCCCTTTCTGAATTCTAGATCTATGGCACTTAAATCATCTGCTCACCACTGCTTCTCTTACAAAACAATCAGCGTGGGCTCCTGGGCAGTTAGAGCCAGTAGGCGGTGTTTTAAGGCTTAAAGACACTCAGGTGAAAGAAGCCACATCCTTAGTGTAAACTAGCACTAAACTCATTCACCAATTTAATCATTAAAGAAAACCTGTGGTGTGGAAATGTAAAGCTTTCAACACTAACACTCTTGTCCTCGTTAAATTACAGATACTGGCTCGGTTTGCTCTGGATTCAGTCTGCAGTCGACATGAAACCGCTGTCTGATTCCACCCGTCTCCATTCAATAGGTGCTTGTTAGAGCGCTACACTTGGGCTGGAAGCTCCCTAATCACGTTTTGACAGACTCTGACGGATTCAATAACGCATGTGGTAACTCTTCCCATTTAACACCAGTCACAGCGTTAGATACTGGGGTCTCAGAGAGGGCTGCCAAAGACCAGATGTCCTTTTGCAATTTCTCCACTTTTTTTTTTTTAATTTTAAAGACAGCAAGTTTAAGGAAACATGAAATCACTATAGTAATAGCTCAAAATGTACCCAGGTTACCACCTTTAAGACAAAAAGTCACTACTGCATCACATCTTCCATGTACTTACATACACATCCACATGCACATATTAACCCAAAGACTAAGCAGCTATACTGGTGCTTAGTTAACAGGCAGTGACTGCTGGGTCTGCATCCTGGCTTCCCCGGCTGGAGAGGTGGACCCGGACCTTGGACCAGGTCTCTGGGCTCTCAGGGCTTTCCTTTCTCATGGGCGAAATGGGAATTACAATGGCAGTGCCACCCTCATAGGGTTAAAGGAAGTTATATGTATAAAGCATTTTGAAAGTTCCTGTCACGCAGCAAGCAACAAATAAATGGAGGCTGCTGATTATAGCATCCACACCAGTGTTTAACTTAATTTTCAATAGCTGTTATTTATTTGTTCACTGGCATTGATGACTCCACATATTCTTCGCACCTATGTCTCCATAAACAAAGGGCTGGGGATTATGAGCAGGGAGACACAGCCTCCAGGCCAAGCCCCGCAGTGGGCAGTGGGCATGGGTGTGCAGCAGAAGGGATGAGCCACAAGTGGGTACGTCTCTTCTCCACTGTGGCTTACCCCGACCTTGCTCCTGTAACATCCCTCCTCCAGACCACCCATTAACAATCCAAACGCATGCTGTACTGTGTGCTCATCTAATACGCAAACTTAGAGAAGGAGGTGTGTGTGTGTGTGTGAGATGCCAGAGTGTTGTTTTCTTAAAAACAGAGTCCTTTCTAAGCAGTTCAGATGATAAACATTGAGATGTGCTCAAACAGAACATAAAATGTAACTAAGGGACAGGGAAGAACCCAAACTACAGGGAATGAGAAACCATGCTTACTGGTACTAATATTTCTAAGGTCTATAATCCAAACCCATTAGTAGAAACTATGTAAATTAGGACTCTCTACTTTGTAACTTTGCTTTGAATTCAGTATCAATGAGTCTCAAATCGAAACACACTTTTATTTCCTAAATACGTAACTGATGAGTCTCTTGTGAGAGGTCACCACGGACATCTCTCCTCCATGCAGTTGTGCCCTTATATCACCCCCGCCCCCAAATGGAATCATTCTGTGTTGTTGTTTTTGGTTTGGTTTGGTTTGGTTAGGTTTTAAGGAAAGGTACAGGCAGGAATAAAGGTGAGTAGGCAAGAAAAGGGAGGAAGAAGCACTTCATTTTTTATTTAGCTATTCGCATTAGTAGCTACTCCCTGACCCTGGGTCTTGAACCCTGGACCTTGGGATGTATGTGGGACTACTCCCAGGGTGTACGAGACCACTTGGTCACCAAGGTGTGCCCCTATAATGTATTTTTATAATCTTACTTTTCTCATTTAAAATATCTCATCTCAAGGTGGCCTATTTCCTCATTAAGTTTATAATTTTAGGTGGTGCAAGTTATCTCAGCGAGACTGTCTGTGGGAGCCCTGTGGGGTCTGAGTTGAGGATACATCCAGCAAGTGTTTACATTTCTTTTGCCTTGAACCCAGGCAATAACAACCCAAGTCTACTTTATAGTGTATATTATTGTTATGTCATCCAAATGTTGCTATTTAGATAGTATACATGTAGTACACTCTAAAGTCTACTTCACAATGGCCCAAATCACACAAGTAATCCCAGGGAGTGTGAGTCGGGAACTTGAATACGGTCAACTATAGGGGGAGGCTTAAAAAGAGACTTTTCTTTTCCCCACCAAACCCAGGATAGGGTAGAGAGGATGCTTTTTTGTTTTGTTTTGTTTTTTTTCTTATTGCTAATAGGCAATTTTTTCAGCACATGCATTCACAAGGGTCCTAGTCGTATGCAGGCGTATCGCTCCACTTCCCTAGTTAACCCAAATCCAAGGCCTTGTCGCCCCGAGTTGGTTATTGAGTTATCTCTTTAAATTTGTGTTTTACCCTTCAGATGAATACCCAGAAGTAGAATCACTGGATCATTTGGAATTTCTGTTTTTAAGTTTTTGAGGATTCTCCATATTCTTTTCCGTAATGGCTACACCAATTTCTAGTTCAACAGGTACATAGTTCCTTTCTCCCCACACCCTCTCCAACTCTTGCTGTTTCTTGTCTGTTTGATAATGGTCTGTACAGAGGTTGGTTGATCATTCTGGGCATCTGAAACACAAACAGTATTGTAAACCAATGTTACTTCCAGGGGAAAAAATGTTTTAAAGCCTGGTCGCTAAGATCTGTAGCCCACCTCACTTCTTTGGCCCACGAAGAGTTTCCTGTAATTTCCTGCAGGCTCGCCTCTTCATTAAAAAAAAAATGTTTGCTGTACGTTATCAGTTATTCTAGGAATTTGTAAGAGCTCTCAGGATATCTATTCTAGCAGAAAGATCAGCTAGAAATCAGAAGTCTTTTAGGAGAGCTGTGTGTCCATTATCTGCACACCACCCCCAAGCATTAGGTCAATGACTCGTCACACTTGTGTCGCTCAGTGTACTTTCCAAAGTGCCTCTCATGTCCATTATATTCTTTGGTAAACTCAGCAACCCCATGAAGTAGACATTACAAGTATTATTATCTTCATTTTATAGAATCTTCATTTTATAGACAAGGAATAGACAACCAGAAAAGCTAAGTACGTTCTTACCCCACAGAGAACAAAAAACAAACTGAAGACAAAGTCAGCAGTTGCATCCTGGTGTCCTCCCCTGCCTTTCCCCTGCACCATCAGGCTCCTGCCAGAGCAATGCACCCATTTGTGCCCTGGTCTCTCCTATGAATTCTGCCACCACACTTCTGAATTCCTACCATGCGCCAGAGTCTGAAGCAGGCACTGTGGCAGGGAAACCAACAACAACAGAAAGAAAAAAAAAAAAAAAAAAAACAGAGAAAAGAAGATTCTCCTAGGGGTTCCTCAGCTGGCAGGGGAAAATAAGTAAAAACCTCAAATATTAATACACTTAGGTACAAACTGAAGAGAAAAGAATAAGGAGAACACCGAATTTGCCCAACTGCCTTTGATGGCCTCTATTTCTAGCATATAAGGGAGACAAAGACGCTACTCAAAGTTGGCTGATGATTTCCTCTTGTTCAGCAAAACATACTGATGTTTACAATAAAATCCCTCCTTAATGCAAAAGTCGAATCCAGAAAATCCACTTGCATGTAATGCTGAAGTCGCATTATTGCAAGGGTAACACAGAGCAATCTATTTAAGAAGGGTTTCCAGTTACTGTGTGAGGCATCTGCATGTGGCCCTGTGGGGGTGCTCCTTGGAGCTGGGTTTCTTTGGGGGGTTCTGTGCTGAAGCTAGGAGGCAGATAACAACACCCAGCAATCAAAACTCTGCATGGGTGGGTGTAACCCGGGGGAAGAGGCAGGAAAAGCCAGATTTCACAGGACTCTGATTGCACTTGATGAGCGGTGTGGGCAGAGCTGTGACCTCCTCCCTCTGGAAGACAGTGATGGGTCCCAAATGCTTTACATTAACTGAGAAAGTCACTTCCACATGATCACAGGAGTCATTCCTCACCACCCCCGACCACGCCCTCACCCTCACATAGCACTAGAATTTTAAATTCAACTGGCTGATGGAGGAAAACAAGTGTGTCATATCTTAATTCCATCATCCTGCAGCATAATTATTGCTGGTTTTTATTGTATTTAATTGTGAAAAGGAAAACTCCAGAATATCATCTTGAGGAAGAGAATCAGACAAAGGGAACAAGAAACCTCTCCATCAGCAAGAATTTTGAGGGGTGGGGAAGATGATATCAGGCAAGAAAGAGAGCAAAACAACAAAGAGATGATGTGAAGAAAAGAGTTTAAGATGATTTGTTTTGCTTGCTGTACTGAGTTCAATATTATTGCCTGTGTCCCTAAAACTGCAGTAAACTAAAACATCCACAATCTTGGATCAGTGGAACTTTAGGGAATGACAGAGTCAGATAGTATCCATGGGGGAGCAATGAGGTGATATGCAGGCAACAACACGTAGAGAGAAAAAATGAACACAGCAGAATCTAGAAGTCAAAAATTTGGGGTGACTGGGAAGAATATGTACAGATCATGCAGGGGAATTCAAGCCCATCCACCCTAAACATTAAATAATTAAAAGTGTTACAAGAGACTACTGAATATTAAATCTTAAAATCTGAATAAAGAAGATTAATTTTTGAGAATAAATATGATTTGCCTAAAGATTCCTCAAAAGAAATCAAAAATCTTCATGGTTCAATTTTTGTAGGAGAGGTTTAAAATAAAAAATAGCCCCTCAGGAAAGCCGCAGGCCCTTGGCACACCCTGGTGACCTAGCAGATAAGACAACAGACATAGTCCACACCCAACGCAAGGGCCCAGGTTCAAGAGCCAGAGAAAGGGTCATAACCAAGATGAACAACTAAAATTAAATACATAAATGAAGCTTCTTCCTCTTTCTACCTGCATGTCTGCCTGCCTACTCACCTTCATTGCTGCCTGCATCTTTCCTTAAAAAAAAAATAATAAATTTTCCTGGCAGAATTTTACAGGTTTTCAAAGAGCAGGTAATTTCAATGACATTTGAACTCGTCTACAGTATAGAAAAAAAGCAACAGTTCCACACTGTTTTTATAAAGAATCACATAGATATTGAAAGCTATATTTCAACACAGTAAAAACCACAAACAAAGCTCACTAAAGACTATTAATGAAAAAATTCTAAATAAAACATTAACCAACACAATGGATACAAGAGCACATTGAAACTATAATATGTCATATCCAACTAAAGTTGATTCTAGGAAGGCAGAGCTGGTTCAATATTAGGAAGTCTATTGATTAGTCATATTTACTGATATAGAGAAAAAAGTCATACTGATTCCTTAGAGGTTAAAATGGCATTTGACAAGCTCCAATCCCTATTTTTTATTCTTTAAGTCAAATAAAATAGGAATCTTTGAATACGTCCATTGTGTGCATGTATATATGTCTATATATAAACATACATATTTATTTATCTATTTATAAGTATAGATACAACTTAAATCCTTAATATGTCATGCTTCTTAAAATAATATATATTATATGTGTTTTATATATACATGTATATGACATATATTCATATATATCCACACACTTTTTCTAAAGGTGGTATTACAATAAACTCAAAAATAAGAGAAAGGAATTGAAAGATAAAAACTGGAAATAGCAACATAAAACTATAACTGTGCAGTTCTATATTTGGAAAACCTAATGAAATTGACCGAAAATGACTATAAACAATAGGACATTTCAATAAGGTGTAGAAGTACAAAATCATTATACAGTAGTTTCTTTCACTGTAAGAACCAATTAAATGATATAAAAGCAGAGATCCCATTTAAAACAACGACCATAACAAATGCCTGAGAATAATCTTAAAAAAGAAATATAAAAGACCTGTATCTAGAAAACTATAAATACTATTGATGAGCAAGCCCATGAAAAATATTTTAACAAATGTGAAGATACCTTCATAGATAGCACAATTCAACAGCAACAAGGTAGCAGTTTTCTCCTGGATTAATATATAAATCTATCTCAGACCAAACAAAAATATCAACGAACTAAGCTTTGCTTCTTTTTTTCATTTTTAACTAGACAAATTGATTCTAGCATTCATATAGAATTATAAACAATTACAGACGAAATAAAAATCTCTGAGGAAGGAAAGCAATGAGCAGGAACTAGTCCTACTAGATTCAATGATCAGAATCATATGGTCCTGGAAGGTACAAACAGGTGGACTGTACAGCTTTTTCTCCACAGCCATGACCTATGCCTCATTCTCTGTCCTTCTCTGCCTGTCCCATCTCCCTGAGGCATGGGTTGCCTTCTTGTGGGTTCAGTTGATGGGGAGCTCTGCTAGGAGATCAGCGGTGAGAGAAGAGAGAAAAGGGTTTTTGTCCCCTGCTCCCTTGAGAGTTTTTCAGGCAGTGACTCTGCTGCCTCAATACAACTCCTGCTGGTGCTCACTCCTGCATGGATCCAGCTCTTACAAGATCTGGGTACTATTACCTCCTCTCCACACTCTTTCAGGCCTAGGAGTGGAATAGCTTTCCACCATCGCTGATCTCTGGATGCTTTAACACCCCTTGTAGGTTCCCTGAATCCTGATCACACTGCCACTCAAGATGCTTTATTTGAACCATTTAGGTGGAATTCTGTTTCCTATCAGGAATCTGACTGAAACAGAATATGCAATGCAGAAATATACTCAAATATATATGAGAAGTTAGTAACTTAACAAAGTTAGCATTTCAAATCAATGGAGAAAAGATAGACATTTTAAGATAAACACTATTGAGATAAATGGATAGTCATCTGGAAAACTACAAAGCTAAACCCTTACTTCTCATGGTATGCCAGGATAAACTCCAAATCAGCACCGTCCCAGAACATTTGTTTTTGGTTCCCTTGACCATAGCTTGAACAACATAGAACCTTCAAAGGACCAAGTAATAAACTAAAGGACTGAAAAATGGGAAATAAACATACAGCACTTAGGACAAGTAACAGAGATATGGATAAGAACGTAGTTCTAGACTTCATCTACCTGGGTTTAGATTCTGGCTGTCATTTACTAGCTATGTGAGTAGTTTAATATCCTCATCTATAAAATGATCATCAAAGCATCCATCCGACCATCTCATAAAAACACATCTGACATTAAGCACACATACGTATATTCAGTTTGGCTTCTAAAATACTTTTTTATTTTTCAGTATAACTTCTTTGCTCCTGATTCATAAGTTCAACAATATTCTAACAAATATCTGGAGAAATTCAATATACTCCCCAAAAGATGTCACCCATTTTCACAGGTAGGAGCAACACACCTTATTTTTCAGATGATTAAACTGAGCCCCATCTGCAATTCCAGTTATCTAAACCCACACTTCAAATGGTTTCAGTTCAAATACCTTTCTTGTTTTCTAAAAAAGAGCTAAGTATAGAAATTAAATGACTTTACAGAAGCTCCCTAGATAATATAAAACTCAGATAATCATTTTAAATTGAAATTATTCTTTATGAAATAAAATAGAAGCAATAGAAAAAGTCTTGTACAATCAAGAAATGTTTCCAAGGTGCATTCATCCAATCCAGAATAGAATTAATTAATGCAAATTCCTAGAAATTGTTTTTCATGTGTTATAAATACATTAATTAATTGAAATTTCTAATTTCTGTTCACACCATCAAAATCTTGAGGAAAAAATATAATATTCTTCCATGGATCTCATAATTGTAATTCAACTGGTAAGCCACACTCAATTATTGAAGTGTTCTATGAAGGAAGTTTATGTATCATCCAATGTAATATAATAAACCATTATAGGATAACAGAGAAATTAAATTTACATTCTATACATTAGAAAATATTTAACCTCTGGCACGCCCTGGCAGAATAGTGGTTAGAACAATTGCCTCCAAAGGAGTACAAGCCACATACTCGTGGTTTCAATTCCTGGGTCTAGGAGGAAACAACCAGTGTGAACAACTAAATAAAAATAAATAAAACGCTTCTTCCCACCTGCCTTCCTACTCGCCTTCATTGCTGCCTGCACCTTTCCTTTAAAAAAAAAAGTTAATTTCTCTTTCTAAAAAAAGAAAATATTAAATTTGTAAGTACTTAACAATGCCTTATAATTATACAGTGCTTATGGTTTTCAAGCCAATTAACATTCATAATTTCCTTTGTGCTTCATGACACAGGAGGTAGTACAACTTTATGTGTACTCATTTCAAAAGAACAGATATTACAAGCATAGAAAATATAGGTCTTTTGCACAAGGATGCAGAGTTTAGCAAAATCCAGGTACCTAACTCAAACTCTTGTCGTCTTTCTATTGATACTACAAAGATACAGCTGATGGAGTGAGAAAACTAGCATATTTTACAATGATAAATTCTCTCTTGCAAGATAATAAGCATGTGTCTTCTTTTAATTTTGAAGGATTATTTGAATTAAACAAGAGCAAATATAAAGATAATGGCTAGACACAGTATCTTTTTAAAGAGATTTCTCAAGAGGCTAAGGATGCATATCCTTACCTGTTTGTGAGTCAAAGAGAAAGCCAATACCCCTCTCCAATAACTTCATCTTTTTCTCTTTGGGGGAAACAACCTTTCCCACTGAATCTACTGAATCCTCCTTGAAAACTCAACAGATGAGCACAGTGAACATCATAACCTTGCTCAGGATAAAGTGAGAATCCATGTATGAGATAAAAATGCCAGCTGATATATTTAGTAACTTTTCTAGTCTAAGATTTTTTTAATTACATGTGCAAATTAAGGAACTTTTCCTCCAACTTACACACAGCAAGGCCTGCCCTGATGAAATGGAGCCTTTAAAAATCTCAAACTATGTTTCCATTCCCTTCTGTTTCAGCTGAGCAGGTTCAGAGATCTGGTTCAGGAATATTACTGAATATTTGAGTAGCACTTTATTGTTTTCAAAGTACTTCTACATGCACTATGCCTGGTAAAATTTTCCAGCTGTCTTGTGAGGTAGGTGCTATTATCATCCCTACGTCAGAGATGGTAAAATCGAGGCACAAGGGGAGTCTGCTGTCCAAGATCACAATGAAAACGGCAGATGGAGACTCAAATCTACCTGACCCCAATTTTTTTTTAAAGAAAAGATAAAAGTAGGAAGAAGAGAGCGAAGGAAGCACTCCATTTAATTTATGCAGTTGTTCATTGTGGTTGCTCACCCCAGCCCCGGACACAAACACGGGTCCTTCGGCTGTATATGGACTGCACTCTGCAGAGCCAAAGGCAGCTGACCAAACTGCTACTCCACCAGGGTGCACTCTGACTCCAAATCTTGCGTGCTCTTTTAATCTAACTCTTGCTGCCTTAAAATGTGTTCCACCAACCACACACCCCAAGTTCCTTCAGAAGAAAGTAGTACAAATACTGGTTTCCTTCTTCACACGTGGAACTGAGTCTTGGACAAGCAGGACTCTCCTGCGTTTTTCCCAATTCCCCTGGGAGAAGGGAAGGCGCGCCTCCTTTAACCTTATCGTGAGACAACAAGGAAGACTTCTCCCTGTGGTACCGGCGCCAGCACGAAGCTGGGGAAAGGGATCCTTGGGGTGTAAACTGCCTTGATAGCTACTATTGAAAGCCTGGTGACAGATGGTCCTTCTGAAATAGCCCCTTATTGAACCAAAAATGAGTCTTAATTTCTAACAGAAGTTACGGACAAGAGGACAAAAAAAGTGAAATCCTGCTGGAGACAGAGACGTAATTTTCCCCCTGAAGGTAAGAAACCCCCCCCCCCCAAAGCATCCAGGCAGCAGCTCCCCAAGATCCTTCTGGGAGTTAAAGTGACTCACCCACGGCGCTCCGGCTTCGGGGCAAGTAGGGCTGGGACATACTCTCCTCGCGCTTCAGCACCGGGGACAGCTCCGGACTCGCTAACTTCTCTCGCCGTTCCGGGTTCTGCTCCTCAGGCTGAGCCTCCCAGGCGGCTGGTCGCGCGGGTGTCTCCCCGCGCCTGGGTCCAAGCCTCCGGTTCTTAGCGAGCGTGAACGGGTCTCTGCGAGCCACGGGAGCAGCTGGAGGCGCCTCGGGCTGCGGTGGCGAAGAGCCCAACTGCACCACGGCGTTGCGGGACCGAGCCAGCGCCGAGGAGACGGAGCCCATCTCAGCGGACCTGGCTGGGCCCAGGTGAGCGATCAAGGTTTCCCGTGGGACCCACACCCCTTGCCTGCCAAAAGCTTACTTCTTCCTTGAGCCCGAGCGCCCCCAGCACCGTTCTGCCTCTGGACGGCAGGCTGCAGCCCCTCCTAGGAGGAGGAGGAGGAGGAGGAGGGGGAGGAGGCTACTGAAAGGGCTGCGCTCCCACCCGGTGTGATTGGAAGATCACCCGCGGTGTTAGCGCCCGACTGTAGGGGTGAAAGCGGACACCTGGAAGGGTCGGTGTCAGAGATTGTCCAAAGACTTTACAGGAGGTGGAGAGAGGGCGGGGTAGGAGGGGGCGTGGCATTAAGTGAAGGATACTTTTTTCTCCACTTTATGCACTTGGTTCACCTGGGGCCAAAGGCCTGGCACGTCCTTCCTGTTCCTCCCAACACATCTGGGCCGCTTCTGTCCCCCAGAGAGGATAGAGGGTTTCCCAAGGGCAGAGGAGTAGGCTAGGTTTGTTTTCTTCTCAATTATTCTTCTTAGAGCCTATACCACCACGCTTCCAGGATCCATGCTCCCCACTGTCCCCAAGGCAGTCCCCCTCCTCAGCGTACCTCCGATGCCCTCACCCTGGGTTCTTCCCCCTTGTGGCACCTTTTCTTTGGGGGGTTGAGCCTGCGAGGGTGGCAGAGGTGCGTCCGGAGGCAGCTGGGCTTGTTCTCTCAGGAATGCAGAGGCAGGCACCAGCCAACCCTGGGAGTTCCCTTGACAGGAAGCTAGAGCAGCCAGGGACCCTGTTAATAGACCTAGCTGGCTGGCCCAGCACTTCTCTGACTGCACTGGGAAGGTGGCGACTCCTAATGTGGGGCCAAAAGCAGGAAGGGCAGCCAGGGATTATGTCTCAGCTCAAAATCGTGTTACTCAGAATGGTTGTAGGTCTTGTGCATGGTCACACTATTTCCCACTCTAGAAGCTTTCGGGCATCCAGTTATGAAGTAAGACAATTGTGCCAGACACAGCCTATCTGAGGTTTCATAGTGTGAAAAGAGAGTGGCTCTGAGGTATGCCTCTGCTGGGCAGGGACCCATGGCCCCTCCTCATTCAGTGTCCAGCACTCTTTATATGACAGCATATGACTCCTGACACTGGTTTCCATAACATGGCATACAAATAAGTATGTGTAAAGTCATAGTATCATGGAAGTGGCTTCCAAGGGACTTCCAAACTCCAGGACAGGAGTAGAAAAAAAAAAGGTTTTGTAATCATCAAACAGGTATTTAGAGAAAAATTAGAGGATTTACTGGGTTGGGATAGTTGTGGGTCCAAAACTGCCTTCCCTCTTTAGTGTTGATTCCTGTGAAATGGACGGAAGCTGAAATCTCAGGCCGTTTCCCTGTTATGGAACACATACAAAGATACCCACACTATGCTAGGACATCAGGAGCCCATCTTCTCAAGAAGGCAGACGGCTCTACCTCCCCATGTGTCCATTTGATAGCATTCATTTATGAGTTTTAACCATTTTTTATTTCCTTGCTCACCTGCTATACCAAGAACAAAAAAAGCCCTGGTATAAATCCTCACTCTGAACATAGGACCTTTTAGAAGGAATTCTTGGGCGACATTTTGGGTTCTTACACTCTGACTAGATTTTCCTGAAAACCTGATACTGGCCTTATTTGTAGTAATCTACAGGTAAACACAGAAAGAGCTAAAATGCTCTGAATCTACCCCAAGTGACCTCTTGTACTTGTTGTATCTGTTTTGAAAGTATATGCACATAACACTTCTGAAGAGGATGTAAATAACTGCTACTCTAAACTCCCAGAGTCCTCCTCCCCATCCCCAGATCAATCACACTTGATAACCCAGACCTTCCCCTGAAACACACACACACACACACACACACACACACACACACACACACACACACATCCTCAGAAGAAGAAAGACTCAGATCTACTAAGAGTCAGTTGACTCTGCTGCTGATAATTAAACTCTCCCAGTTCTCCTGTCAGTGGGAACAGATGAGCCTGGAAAACTGAAACAATCTTCCCTGTTTCTTTTTCCACTTGATTTTTTTAAGTGGGACTGTGGATAATCAGCCAGAGCTTGGTTAAAGAAGCTTTTAGAGACTGTGCCATTCTCACTGGCCTTTTTGTCTAATTATTTAGATGCTTGCAGATGGGCATGCTCAGAGCAGTCTCCCTATTATAATGGTCCCTTTCCCTGCTTGCAATATCCTTTTGAATAAAGTCTCTTCTTAGTATTTGATTTTTTTGATACCATATATATATATATATATATATATATATATATATATATATATATTCCTAGCAGAGGGCTCTAAGCCCCAGTTAGCTAACATTTTTTTTTAATGAAAGGTGCCAGCAAGAATGAAGGCAAGTAGGCAGGCAGGCAGGAAGAGAGAGGAAGAAGAAGCATCTTTATTTGTATTTAGTTGTTCACACTGGTTGCTTCCCCCAGGTCCAGAACTTGAACCCAGGAACACGTGATCTGCTCCTTTGGAGGCGAGTGACCTAACCGCTGCTCCACCAAGGCATGCCCACCTAATATTTTTTATGGGGATTAATTTATCCCTGTTTGAATAAAGGGAATGGAAGTAAGAAAGAATATTTTTAGAACCTGCTGGGCACTAAACACAGCCTTGGATATCATATACACTTCATCTCATTTTATCTTATAATAATCTTATCCTATAAATATTCTTATCCTCATTTTACATGATAAGAATGTTGAGGTTCAGAAGCATGAAATTAATTCCCCGAAATTGACCCCCAGAGGTCAGACTGGAATCTAGGTTGCTAACTTGGAATCATAGGCTGCACAATTGTCACCCAAAAAGAACTTTAAGGATCCCAGAATCTAGCCGCCTCCTTGATCGGGTTGGGGTAATTAGAGAATAGCCATCATATCAGCGCCAGCAGTGCCAGAGTAAAGCCCAAATCTTCCACCCCAGTTTCCATCTCGTTTCAGCACCACACAGTAACGTGTTCACCTCTTCACACTTCTATCTTGTCATCAGCCTTCTAACTGCTCTCTGCAGAGGAAGTCTAAACAATTCCCAAGAAAGTTCAGGGAACACCAAGAAGGCCCAAACACATGTAATGGAATCATTTCAAGTCAAGCCACAAAGAAGCAACTCAGGTGGGCTCCTTGAACGTTGACTGGACACTGACAGCTTTTTATGATCAACCCCATTAGACATGGCTCCTGCCCTGTGAGGTTTATAGGGATACAATATAATGCTGGGAGCCTGAGCTGTATCACATGCATTGTTGAGTAAAAAGAAAAATGCATGTAACTCAGCATTGAAAGGTCAGAGAGTAACTTGCTCCAGGGAAATCTGAGAACCATAGAAGGTTTGGGATGTGGAATCCAGGCATTGTGACATCATTGCTAAGCCTCTGGGTACAGGACAGGAATAAACATCACAAGTATTGTTCTTGAAAACAATGACACACTGGTTGTTTTTCTACTAGATGTTCCATTGTTTCATTTGTCTTTGTGGTCTCCTGGTGAATTAGAAAGGTTAAAGATATTATTTGCCCTCACTCTATATCCATGTAAACAAAACAAAAGCTTAAAGGATAAAATGGATGGCACAAACCTAAGTGCTAGGTAAGGGAGATACAAGTGTAACTCCAGCTCTTATGTCTTCTGGCTCCAACCTACGTCCGATCTACTGTAATTTTTTTTTTCATTTAAAATATTAAAAATGAGACTTTAGGCCATCTATGAATTCTAATTTACCATCAAGTGTAAAATTTCCTCCTAGAGGTCTCTGACAGAGAAAGTAAACTTAAAACTTACAGCCCCTAATCAATGTTCAGTCCAGGAGAGCCCATTATTTTTTATAATATATTCTTTTTCTGATTATTAAAGTGACACACATCCTGGGCTAAAAAATGTATAAAGAATAAAATTTAAATCACTCATAATTTCTCCATAATAACATAATCTTTATTTTTTTCTCTTGCTATTAAAACACAAATAATGTATTGATTTTTAGTGGTATTACATAGGCTAATACCCAAGATATGATTTATATAACTTTTTAGAAGAGCGTTTTTCAATCACATGAACCCATTTAATCAAAGGTATCTGATAAAATATATCCATATTTTATAAAATTAGGATCATACTTTATATACTACTTTGAGATGAAATTTTTCCCTCAGTATATTTTCTTCAGAATATAACTTAAACTTTGCATAGAACTTGATTCAAAATGTCTACAACATATTTGTTCTTTCTTTGACATACCAGGACTTAATAATCACTACTCCAATGTTGGTCATTTCAGTTGTTGCTATTTTTCACTATTATAAAAATAATATAGAGTAGGCATTAATCTACTGGCCTGTTCCAGTGATAGTTACTTGAGGTTGTTCATTCTTTTTAAGAGATAAAGGAAGGGAAAAGTGGGAGGAGGGGGAAGGAAGGAAAGGGAAGGGAAAAAGAAAAAGGGAAAGAAGGGAAGAAAAGGGATAGGAAGGGAGTAGGATATCAGAAGGTATAACAATAAATAAAGTCGAGACCATTTCATAAATGATTTTATTCATCTGTGTGTATACAGGTGGAGTTTGTCCATTTTCAGGCTCACAACATAAATTGCATTTATCACACCAGATCGTGGTACAAATTTATTGGGAAACACTCATCTACAGCAGAGACCGGGAAATTTTTTTCCTGTAGAATGCCAATTAGTAAATATATTTGACTGTAAGCAATATAGTTGTTATCACACTACTCACCTCTGCAGTCGCAGCTTGAAAGCAGCTGTCCAGGATACATAAGTGTGTGCCAATGAGATTTTACTTATGAACACTAAATTGGAATTTTGTACAACTTTCATTTGTCACAAAATATTCTTTCAATTTTCCTCCAATGATTAAAAAATGCAAAAATCATTCTTAGGCTCTAAGACTCTGCAAAAGCAGGTTGTAGGCTAGATTTTACCTGCAGACTGTAGTTCGCTCACCCTTGCTGTATATTTTCTAATGGAAGTTCACCCGGTGAGGCTATGGGAGTCTGTATGGTTGGGGATAACATATCAAAGTTTACCTTTACTTTTACTTGGATGTGTTGTGGGATAAGACATTCAATTTATTTTGAAGTTTCAAACAACATTTTAAGGGCTTGTGATTTTTAATTTCTTTCAAAAAGAGCACAGGTTTACATAGGTTACGAAAAACACTCCCTGGTGTGCTGTGATGGAGTAGTGATTAGGTCTGCTGACTCTAGCTGAGCAAAGTCCACATACATTCAAAGGACCAGGGTTTATGTTCTGGGGCCCAGAGGAAAAACCATGATGAACAGCTAAACACAAATTAAAATGTTATAAAAAAAAAAAAAAAAGGAAAGAAAGAAAGGGAAAAATGCTCTCCCAAATGAGATATCATCTCATGTTGATTAGAATGGCTGCTATCAAAAATCAGAAAATAACAGTATGGTGAAGATGTGGAAAAACTGGAAACCCAGGCTCTTTTCCTAGTAATGTAAAATGGTAAACTGCCATGGAAAACAGTTTGGTAGTTCCTCAAAATTAAATTACTACACAATTCAGCAATACTACCTCAGGTTACAAATGATTAAAAAGCAAAGTCTCAAAAAGATATTTGTAGACTTAGCAGCATTATTCACAGTAGCCCCAAAGTGGAAGCAACCCAAGTGTCCATCAACAAATGAATAAATAAATAAAATACAGCAAATACGTACAAAGGAATAGCGTTCAGTCTTTAAAAAGCGAAGGTAATCTGACATACGCTACAACATGGATGAATCTTAAGGACATTATGCTAAGGAAACAAGCCAATGACAAAAACACAAATACTATATAATTTCACTTAGATAAGAGATCTAAAATAGTCAAACTCAGATAAACAGAATATCGATTGACAGTTGTCAAGGATGGAAAGAAAGGAGGCATGGGGAATTATTTAATGAGCATTGTGCTTCTGTTTTAGGAGATGAAAAAGTTCTGGAGATTGGATGCAGTATGACTATGCTTAGCACTACTGAATGGTTCACTTAAAAATAATGAAGATGGGCATGCCCTGGTGGTTCAGGTGTTAAGGTCATGCCTGGAGAGCAGTTCACATACAGCAAAGGACCCAAGTTCATGACCCAGGGCTGGGGAGAACAAACATAATCAACAACTAAAGAGATAAAAATGCTTCTTCCTCTTCTCTTCCTTCCTGTCTTCTGTCTGCCTGACTCTTTAATAATGATAATAATAAAGATGGTAAATTTTATGCTGTATTTTACTGCCGCAACAATTTTTTTTTTAAGGCAGGAAGGCAAGAACGAAGGCAGGCAGGAAAGAAAAGAGAGGAAACAAAAGCATTTTATTTATTTACTTGTTCATTTGTCCCAGACCATGAACTGGGTCCTTGGGTTGTATGCAGACTGCAACCCAGGCATGGGCTTAACACCTGAGCCGCCAGGGTGCACCACCACAACTGTTTTTAAATCTATTTGAAAAGAGGGGAAAGGAAGGCCAGAAGGGAGGAATGGAGAGAGAAAGAAGGAAGGGAGGGAGTACAGGAGGAAAGAAGAAAGACTTCCTAAAGTGTTATTGCCTAAGTTCTTCCCATTAGCTAACGAAGATCGAGAGCTACAAGTAGGAACAGATAAAGAAATGCATTCTTTGCCCAAAGGGAAGAGGGGAACTCGTGCTCAAAAGTGCCTCTTCAACTCCTTGCCACATGGGAACTAGGTTATATGTTCTTTGCAAAGGAAGGGGAGGGAAAGTGTGGGGTGTGGGTCTTTGACATCTACAGGTGCCTGGGAAAGGGGCATAGTGTTCTAGGTCCAGAGGACTACAGCTACTCCCAGTTCTTATTTGGTCTGGATCAGAGCTGTCAAGGGATGAGAGGTGGGGTTTTAATGTGTCCTTCTGGACCTTTGTCTGATTTTCACCTCTATTTTGTCTGGTTAGCTCCCATAGATCTCCGGGAGCACATTTGAAGCCACCATTCCTTTCTAATCTAAGGTGGTAACTTCCATTGCTCTCTATAATCTGCCAGTTCTGCAGCTTTGGTGTTTCCTCAAAGGAAGCACGACTGGTCCATGTATTAACTTTGGTTTAACCATTTTGGGGGAATGTACAAGCACCATGTGATAAAAACAACAGAGTCAACATGTACCTTCTTCCAGGTGACAAAATTTTAAACAAAGACAACCATTGTGTTCTCATCAGTCATTTCTTTTTCAAGTCAACTTTTATCAGCTTCGTTAGCTCTTCCCCTTAAGACAGACTTTTGTTTTCCTCCATTGTGCTCCTTTTAATACTCTCTAGTCCATATGGTTGTTTAACGCTCTTCCTAAAATTGAATTTGCAGACCAAAACCCATGATCCAGATGTGGGCTAACTGGGATGGACTACTTTGGAAGTGTTTGCTTCTAAAACCTGGACTGACATCTGTAGGTATCTACTAAAACCGCAGGCCCATATTATAGAAGCTGTTTCCTCCATTTGGTACATGGATCTTTGAACCTACATGCAGAATTTCTAATACATTCCTATACTATTTAATTGATTATATTTTGCCTCCCCTGTGTCAAATTAAATTGAACCATCTCCAAGAATCAAAATACATTAACAAAAAAACACCCCACTAGATTTCATGGTATAAATTAAAATCTGAAAGTCACTATTCTTCATGTAATAAGCTCTAGCAAGTGAGCTTTGTTTGATCAAGATTAAGACAAAAATACAGCAGACAGGACAAATTAGTTTCATTCAGTGTGCCTGCATTTGGTTGGTGGTGACTGAGTTTAGCAGGAATCTGAAGCCCCAGCCAGGTAGGGGAGGAAAGAGTGCAGTGGTAGGTTAAAGTGTCCCTCAGAGACAGGGGTGAGAAGAGAAGAAAGAATGCCACCCGCCCGCCCGTTTTCCAGCTGGCTCCCTGGGTTTTACTGTGGTTGAATTTTTGCCAAAGGTCCTTGATTAAAATCTAAAGGCTATTAGCAAGAATGTTTTAATTGCTCTTAATTGTCACTATCCTAAGTAGGAAATAAAGCTAGAAAAGGAAAGCCGATGCCTGTAATTCTCTCAGACGTTAAAGGACATCCGCATGTGCTGGACCGATTAGTCTGTTTCATCCCCACCCACGGAGTTCACCCAGTCTAAATCAGAAACAGGAAACGTATTTCTAAAAGAAAGCAAAGGACAGGAGAAAACAAACATTATGATGATGTTACTTTTAATTATACATAATATTATATGAAACATATGTGAAGTATGTGAAAATATTCTTTCAATTTTATATATTATATTTAAGTATGTCTATGTGTCTATGAAGTAATCCCCTCTAATCCCACCTATTTTCATTATAATAAATCTCAACATAAAATAATCAATAATAAAGCAGTCTGATTTCAAAATACAAAAATGTTATAATAAAATGTATTAAATATTTTCATTGTATTAAAATATGTTAAAACTTGCAATTATTAAATAATATTACAAATAACCATTTTTCCTTTTTAACATAATTACTTTACTATTTCTTTTGTTTACAAAGCCATACTGGTTTTAAGATACTGAACTTCTTCTCAGTCTACGGGAATTACACACCATATCTCTCCAGTAGAGTTTGATGTCCTTCACCGCTACCTTGCTCCCTCTCTCCTTCCCTCCCCGCCACCCCTCCTAGCAGCCATCCTCTTGTGCCCTGTGTTTTTGCTGGGGTTTATGTGTTTATTTGTTTCATTTCATTATATTCAACATATGAGAGAAACCATCCTGTGTTTCTCTTTTTCCTTCTTATTTCACTCAACACGATCCCATCCAGTTCCATCCAGATTGTTGTGAAGGGCACCATTCATCTTTTTATTTTTCCAGCTGCGTGGAACTCCACTGAGTATTTAGACCACAGCTTCTTGATCCCGTCATCTGTTGACGGGCACGTGTGTTGTTTCCACGTGTTGTCATTGTGAACTGTGCTGCTATGACCATAGGGGCACAGATATTTTTCCTGACTAGAGATTTTGTAATAACTGCGGCTATGCTTAGGAGTGGGGTTGCTGGACCAACAATGCCCCAGCCCACTCCCCGCCCAGGAGGAGAGTCAGGGTCAGTGACATAGTCTGCCTCACAGCATCTGTCTCTGCCCTTCCTACCATTATTAAAAGCACAAATAAAGTTTCATGTCACCTGTCCTACAGCTCCAGCCTTGAGTCAACTCCAGTTCATTAATTAAGCATAGTGTAATAGAAAATAGAGTTTTAGAAGAGTCAGATTTAGTTTTGCTAGCTCATTTTCACCACTTACATCACTGGACAAGTTATTTCATCTTTCTCTGACCCTCACTGTTTCCATCTACAAATAGAGATATTAACAGTATCTTCTCTAGATTAAAAATATTATACATCTTTATCAGCTGAGGTACAACAGATGGCAACTTCCAACCAGACAATTGGACCAGAGTTTAATAAAGGGTCTCATCTATACAGATGTGGGCAGTTTAGGGAAAATCAAAGGGAATAGTGCAGCATCCCAGGGTCAGCAAGGGCGGGAAACTGAAAGGGAAGAAAAGCCACCCAAGCCCAGGGTTGTGACCTCTGTGGAAGGACACAGGTGAACTGAAGTGAGCCAGGGAGAATACTAATCCAATCTCCTTCTTTCTCTGTCCCCTCTGTCCAGCCAGTGCCTCCCATTCGTCAACCCCAACTAGAAGACAGAGGGTAGTGATGTGGGGACAGCATAGCTTGAATCTCTAGGGCAGTATGCAGATGTATGAGTAGAAAACTAACTGGCAAAACCTGAGTTTAGGACACACCTTAGATACTTGTGCCGTTTTATTCCAGGTAACCTAGAGACACCCACAAAAGAGAAGCCCCCACCCCTTACATATATATTTAAGTATCCATTTTGCCTGGTGAGAGGCAGGCAGGCATCTTAAGTTGTGAATACACACACACACATGTGGGCATTCTCTTGATGTAAACTTCCCAGCCCCGCAGGACACCTCAACTATCTATTTCTGCTTTTAATAAACTTGCTGTATGTTCCTGGCCAAAGGACTCTCGCCATGAATTCTTTCTGGACAGATCCAGTGTCTCATCAGCTTTTCTCGTGCATCCTCCCCCTACATCAGATAGAAGTCAGTTAATGAAGCAAAGACGGCCTCCCAGGTAAGGTTACCAGATTTAGCAAATTAAAATATAGGAGCAAATAAAAATACAAATAAATAAAAATAAAAGATAATTTTAGAATCAGTATATTCCAAATATTTGTTTACAAAAATTAAAGTGCAGCTTGGCCTCTTATACTTCATCTGTCAACCCTACATCCAGGGCAGCAGCAGGTCACAGAAGAGGGAGGATCTGGAAGGGCACGATGAGGCTACCAGCACAGGGCCCGCATCCTGTTCGTTAATAAGCCTATTCACTCTTTCCCTTTTCTCACTGTAGGTTCTGAGCTTCTCTGTCCTAACTTATTTCTCTTGGCACTAATAAAAATATGGGGAATGGCCATGAGAAATAAATGCTCTCCCACTTAGTGACAGAAATCTTCATATAGGTCTTCCCTCCAGCTGCAGAAAAGCAACAAGGAGTTTGTCACAAAACTGCCCTTCTAGATGGTTTTGCTAACACAGGATTCTTCTAACACACCCAGACTGTGAAACGCACACCTCTTGAAACCTATAATCTTTCTTAATAATGGCTCCTCCTGATAATGATATTTAAATTGATACCTTTGTTTTCCAAAAGGTGTAAACATTTGTAAATTTTCTTTAAGCTGGGAAAAGATTAATGGTACTTTCCTTTTCTCCCATATGCACAAGCTAAAGTAAAACCTACAAAGCCTGCTAGATTATTTTTTTAATTTAAACAAAGGGTTTCAATATCTGTACGAAGTTTAGAAGTAATAATAGAATCTATCTCATTGTGAAAATTAAATGGTCTAACACCTGGGAAGTAGTTAACAATGGCACATAATAAACTCATTGATTCTGGGCTGGTTATCAAAATCTCCAGCTAAGATGTGTTCATTGGTACATTAGAACAGAGACTCAGAAAGCGGAGCAAACAAAACTAGAAGGGGTATTACCTACTGCCAGTGGGCCAGACCCAGTGACCAGCCCTAGACAGGAAAGGGGCCAGGCAGCAAAGCCATGTCTCAGGGCCTATATAGGAGGCTTCAGCAAGGGTCTGAGGGGGGCCTAGCAATAAGGCAAAAAAGTGAGCAGAAGGCTATAGGTGATGTACCCAAGGTCAAGCAGGCAGGCCTTATCTGACCACTTGGAGTAGGGGCTCTGCCCATTGTGTTTTGAAGCAATGTATAAAGGATTACAAGTGATATTATCAACTAAAAGCAACAGTTTAACACTTTTAAGTGTCTTTGCATCTGCTACCTTGCATTATTCTGATTTTAGCATCTTAGGGGCATTTTAAGGAAGTTTAAACAAATTTACTTATTGATACTTAAGTCTGAATGCACACTTATATTTTGAGCACGTCCTATGTGCTGGGGGATATGATATGTTAAATGGCAGCATTTAGCTGATTGCTTAGATCAGGTTTCTGATGACAGATACGCCAGATTCAAAACTTAACCCCACAATTCACTAGCTACCTCAGTTGGGAGATTATCTTTCTTCTCAATCCTTTATGATTTTCACCTGTGAGATGGGTAAACCTAAGACGTTTACCACTGAAGCTCTCTATACAATGCTGTAAATATTAACGAATCAACATACGTCATCTCAGGTCACCACTGCAACACAGTGAAATCAGCATAACATTAATCCCATTTCCCAGAGAGCGAAACAGACACAGAAATATTAAGATAGCCATGCAAGTTTGTGCAGGTTCAGTCTAGGTCTTTCTGACACAGGCCCATGTCTGCTCTTAACCATATACCATGGGGAATGCCCACTATTTCTCAAATCTGCAGCTTTTCTAAAACAAAATTGTTTTGATTCTGTGTGCATTTATTCCCTCTTGTCTATTTTCTAACTGTTAAAGAACATTTTGCCTGTTTGTCTAAAGGGCTATTTATCCAGAATGGATCTAGAGTCATGACAGAGTTTTTATATTTGTTTTTAATAGTAACAACATGTTTATTATATCATCTTGATGAAGATACAAATGTTGGGGGGAAGTTATTAGGGGAATTAGCAAAGCTATAACCTCAGCATTTCTGCAAACTTCCAGAATCAACATGGGGCCAGACTAGCAAGGAGGATGGAGAGCCACACACAGGATGGAACAACAGAAGGGCACAGAATTCCTTTTAGCACTAATTCCTTTTTCTACTTTGGTGGAGCGAAACTGAGACATCTCTCAGAATGTCCCTCTTCCTATCTCGCCTGAAACCACCTGCAGCAATGGCCTGGTCTCTTCGATGATTAAAAGGACTCCCTCCTTATGAATAGCCAGTCCTCAGGCTAAAGGAGGGGTATAAATTCAGTAATCTCATAGCAGTTCAGTACAGTTCTCCCCACCCATGAGGTATCTCCCCTCCTGCTATGTCTCCTTCCTTCTTTCTATTAATAAATCTATGAAATGAACTTAATGCATCAAGAATTCTTTCTTGAATCATGTCCTCGCCAGACCCCAATTTGCCCCAGTAACACAAACACAAAACACTTCGTAACTGAAGGAACATGTGAAAGTATCAGTCAATTGTTGGAGTACACTAGAGACTTCACCTACAGTCAAAGTTAAGTCATTCGATCATTTTGGTCATCATCCTGTTGTGGGGAAGTTTCAGCATTTAACTTCCAAAACCAACATGGAACCAGACAGATGTGGAGGGTGGGGAGTTTCTGACAGGATGGAACCATAAAAAGGCAGGGAATTCCTTTTGGCTCCAGTGACTTTTAGTTCTCTTCCTATCTCACCTGGACCACCCTGAAGCAATGGCCTGACCTTTGACGATTGAAAGCACTCCCTTCTTATCAATAGTCCTTCCTCAGACTAAAGGAGGGGTATTAATATAGGAGTCTCATAGCAATCAGTGCAGCCCTCCTTGCCCAGGAGACTCCATCTCCTGCTTTTGCTTTCCTTCTCCTCCATTTTTCTGATAAACTTACAAAACTGCACTCTAACGCTCAAGAATTCTTTCTTGAACCATTCGCCACTGGACCCAAGAGCCACCACATCAATCCCAGTCTTTGTTCCCACTTGGAGTCTTGGGTGCACCAGCTGGTTTTGCAATGATGATCCAATCCTTTCTAAATACAGTGATGGCAATATTCGCAACCAGTTTGATAGCCCAGTATTTTCCCAGGGAAGTATCTCGAACACTCAAGTATCTAGAATACCAGTTCTGGGGTAAGGGCTGGGCATGAGGCCCAATAACCACAGTGAGAGCTACAGGGAGCCTGGTGACCACCTAACTTGAACAGGAGGGTAAAGCAGGAGAAGCAGCAATGCTCAACAGAGCCAGGGATTTTCACTCCCTCTGGTCTCCACAATAACAGTAGGTATAAACATTTAGCAATGTGGATCTATGGCACAGAAAGTTTAAATGATTTGCCCTTTGAGCAAATGCTGTAGCCAGGACTCATACTAGAGCTTACAGGATGGGGCAAGGAGTAGAAGATGGTGTTGGCTGAATAGTAGGGGCCAGGTCATGGGACAACAGAGCATCCATCGGACATGACTCTAGGTGATTGCAGGTGGTATATGCATCTACACCACTGAGCTCTGGGAAGCTCTGGGAGCCTCTTGTCTAAGATGAGAGGATGCCAGTCAAAGTGGAACATACCCGAGTTCAACTGGAGCTTGAGTTGCCTCGGGTCCCTCTCCAGACTAGGGGCTGATGATTTCACAGGCAAAAGCAGTTCTTAGGACAGAGGAGAGTAGATGAAAGTAAAGGAAGGATAGGGAGAGAGAGAGTGTGTGTGTTCTGTAGGGGCCAGACTCCACTGTGCTGCCATTAACTCCAGCTGCACTACAGATGGGGACATGGAAGCTTCCCAACTTCATCAAGCCCATGACCAAAAAGGAAGAAAATATTTGGGTTCTATTTCAGTTTAACCACAAGCATATTTATTCATTTCATCTAACAAAATGTCTGGAGATAATTCCAAGTTTGTTCAGTCTTTCTTCTAATGCATTGACCTTCTCATGGTCACAAGATGGCGACTAAATCTCCAAGCATTGCACTCGCACACGATAACAATCCAAGCAGTAAGGAAGAGCACTGGTGTCAAAGGGTCTTCTCTTAATACAAATCTCCCTTTTATTAGAGAAGAAAATTGCATCTCACTGGCCCAAATTTGGTATATGCCAGTTTTCTAAACCAATCACCCCAAAAGAGAAAAAAAGCACCACAAATAACAAGTCAATCCTGATTTCTCACTTGGGGCTGGAAATTGCCTCCCAAGCAAAATTGAGTTACTTTTAAGAAGATAATGCAAATCTATTTGGCCTTCTGACAGAAGAAAAAAGAACTCTTCTAAATGAGGGGAGAAGCAGTTCATTCGAAAGCCAGTTTCTGTCATGTGTAACATGGAAGCTCTTGCCATAAATATTACCTATAGTACCCAGGTAGGGTGATCTCCATTGAAAGTCTGCTATAACTCCCAAACCCAAGGACTCAGCACTTCAATATATCTCAAAACAGACCAATTCCACAACACATTTGCTAGTCATGGATATGTTACTGAAGACTTCATAGGAATGGAAACAGGTATGGAGATCCTTAGCACACAGCCCTTCATCCCAGCAATTCTCCCTTGAGTGATCTTTCCAGATCTTTGGAAGCTAACCACTTCCCCTCCTTTCATTCCTTCACATATCCTCTAAAACTGCTCTGAGTAATTCATTCTTACCTTCAGCTTACTTTCTTGACTCAGCTAAAAACCCAACAACAAAGAGAAAAGGACACACGTATGTGGTTTGTAGACCTGTAACCAAATCTTATTCCTCAAGCAAAGCACTAAAATGATCGTCCAACATATATAATAAGTAGGAGTATAGAATAACATGATTTCCAATAGGGACATCGGAAGGAGAATGTTGATAGTTATACCTTTAGACTGGTATTTGTATTTTTTTCTTTTTTTAGGTGGAAGGCAGGAAGGCAGCAAGCAGGAAGAGAGAAGAGGAAGAAGCATTTTAGTCACTTAGATGCTCATTTTAGTTGTTCCCCTCAGCCTACCTCTGTCTCGGCCAAGAACCCAGGTCCATGAGCTGTATGTGGACAGAGGTTTAATACCTGAGCCACCCACTAGGGCTCATGGAGGTATTTTTTGTTTAGATCACCCAAGGGTAGCTAACTTTTACAACTACAATTTCTATCTCTGTGAGATAAAAATATACCCAAACCAATAACAAGGCCAAGTCACTTCAGGTTGTCATTATTTTCGTTAGCTCTAATTTCATGTTCCAACTTTTCTATACAGGTGTCTATGTGTTAAACATCAAGAATAATTAGCCAAATGGAACCAGTTCCCAAACCCCTTGGGAGTTTGCTGTGGTGAAACCAATTTTGCAGGCGTATTATTAGGACAGCCAATTATTAGGATCCCTCTAGATCCCAATTGTCCATCCTCTTTCCCTCCAGTGAGATCAGGGCAAAACAGGGATGACATAAAGTAAACCAGGGACTCGAACTGCCATTGACCTTAGACTGGAGCTGAGGCTGAGGCAGCTCACAGAGGAGTATTTGCTGCCTGACCGTGGTGGCACAGACTCTCAGGGGATATTGACCAGGGATTTTTCAGACAGGGAAGCTGGCCCAGATGTACCCTCCCTGGTTGCTCTCTAAGCAGGTCGCTCTCACCCTGTTTCAGCTTTGCATTGCTGTATGAAACACACACACACACACACACACACACACACACACACACACACACACACACACCCCAAAAACTTAATAGCTTAAAGCTACAATGATTTAGCCTTTCTCCTATGGTTAGCGTCACTCATGAGGACTGCATTCAGGTGGGAGCTCAGGGAAGGACACCAGTTCTCTTCACATGGGCTTTCTTTCCATGTGGTATCTCCAACTCTGGCTTCTCCTCCCTGTGGCCTCTCCCCAAAGGGTAACCTGAACTTCATGACAGCACGTAGTTCAGTGCCAAGAAGGCACTCTGAAAGACATGGGTAACCATGTCTCCAGCTCCATGCCCGCAGAGAGAACAGCTGTCAGACCTCATGAGCTAAGACTCTCTGAGTCACTGTCACAGTGAATACAGAATTGAGTGAAGGAGGATTTAATAATTTGTGTGGTTAAGATTTGCTATTTGAGAATGCTGTAAACATAGTATTAATAAGGGTCAGTGAAGATATAAACCCAAAGATTTTGATCAGAAAGGTTTACAGAGTTCAGAGATAGTGGTGTGTCTCGTTGAAACTTGTCTTAAGAAATGTTTCTCTGGTGTGCTCTGGTAGAGTAGCAGTTAGGTCAGCCACCTCCAAGGGAGCACAGTCCACATACATCCCAAGGACCCGAGTTAGCCTCCCAGATTCCAGGGGAATAATCACTGTGAACAACTAAATAAAAAATAAAATAAAGTGCTCTTTCCCCTCTCTCTTTCTGACTGTCTTACTCCCTTCATTCCTTCCTGTATCTTTCCTTTAAAAAAAAATTTCTCTAACTTGCCTCTTTCAAAGTTAGCACTTAATTCATCCATTTCTCTTCTTATTACAAATTTAATCAGGATTCACTTTATTGTATTAGTATTTTATTGAAATAACTTTTACAAATTAATATAATCTCATATGTGCAAGTTCCCCATATGTGCAGTTTCCCAGTTCCTCAAATATATGTCAGTGCCCTACCCTCCACCAAATTACCCAGAGTTCTTCACCACTGTCCACTGGGCCCTGCCACCACTGGTACCCACCACATCCCATTCCCTACAGGTAACCTCGGTTCTATTGTCAATGTCCAAATGTTGGTTTTGTTTTGTCTGTTCCTATGCTTTATTTAGTCACATTCCACCTATGAGTGAGATCATCTGTATCTGGCTTTCTTCTTTTGTTTATTTCACTGAGCATAATCCCCTCTCAACCCATCCATTTTGATTCAAATGACAGGATGTCATCTGTTCTGAGGGCTGTGTAGCATCCCATTGTGTATGTATGCGCCACATCGTCTTGATCCAATCATCTAACAATGGGCACTTAGGTAATTTCCAGTTTTTAGCTACTGTTAATTCATCCATTTCTGTATTCCTTCAGCGTTTATAAAGTACCAAGCATCACTCTACTTGCCAAAACTTTGTGCTGGGCCCTGTTCCATCTCACATCTTTTCCCACATGGACTCTGGCAACAGACTAGCAGCTGGTCTCTACACCACTCAACCACACGTATGCCAAAATCACTAAATCCATTTTGTTTCAGTTTTAAAAACATCTGTCGTTGCACAAAATGTAAAACCTCTAGAGTGGTTTTCAAGGCCCTTTAGCATCTAATTCCCATCTATTTTCTGTAAAGAATCATTTTTATAAAGGGTAAAATTATGACTCTCATACAAATATAAAATGAACCCAAATCAAAGATATTATTTAGCCTACTAATTAATGAGTAAATGATAAGGTGTTAAAACACAGTTCAAAGAATTGTTCATAGAGCAGACACATATTCAAGTACTTGGAAATGTGAAATAAATGTATTAAAGATTCAAAGCTGGATGCTTCCACCTTTAGGGTTTGGAGGTAGAGGAGGAAGGGACTCAATCGCACCTGCACCTGACAAAATTCATTTTCACTTCTATAGACAAGAATCACTTGCATTACTACTAGAGCTGCATAACTTAGAGTTGTAAAAACTCTACAACCACAGTATATGAAAGAGTGCACTAGACAATGCCCAGCATTCTACAGGACATTCAGTAATCTTTCTTCCTTTTTTTCTTTCCCTTTCAAAATCTCTGACAATCATTTTTATACTCTCCAGCCTCAGCCAGCAGCAGCAGTTCCTCCGGCCTTCTGCCCTGTTGTGCTTCTCATTGGTGTCTTCAGGGACCCCAAGCACTTCCAGTTGCATCCTAGGTACTTTCTGCACCTTCTGCATGGAGTGAACTACTCTTTATTTAGAGATTCACCCATCATTTGTTTAACTTATTCAGCATATACCTTCTTCCACACTCAGAAAATTCAAGCAGTGAAGACTCAGAGTGAAGAAGACAGGCAAGATCTTAGCCCAGATTGAGAATCGCACTTTGGGTAGTACCACTGACCTTGAGTCATCCAGACTTTGGGAAATGTCCAATCATTGTATAAATTTAAGTGATGAAAAGAACTCCTTTATAGTGCATGGATAGCTCCACTGTTGGTCATTCCAAGGGGAAAAGGAGCCCTCAAAGGAGACTGAGGAGGAACATTCAGGAAAGGAGACTGACCAGGAGAGAACAAGGCTCCCAGAGGAAGGGGGAAGGGTGGCCAACAATGCAACTATTGTGGAGAGTTCCAGTGGGAGATGAATTAAATATGCCCATGTGTTTTCTTTAGGGTACCACACTTTACAGAATGTTTTGGTGAAAAGATGGAGGCAAAAGTCATTTTATTGTGGATTACCCAATGAAATAAAGGGTATATATGAAGTTGTAGAGACTGGATGTGGTTTTTTGTTTGAAGGAATAGGGATTCTATATGAAGCTGGAAAGGGTAGAAGGATAGGAGGAAAAATGTAGACACAGTTACTAAGGCATCTCTCAAAGAAAAGTCAGGTATATTGTGATATAGAAAGAGCACTGGACCTTGCATTCAAACACTAGTTATGAGATTTGGGACTTGTTATACAATCTCTTCAGAGTTTGGTTTTCTCACTTCTAAAGTGAAGCTTAAACCCTACAGGCCCCAGAAAGATTATATTGGAGACAAATGAGAAATCTGAACAACTCTTTACAGAGCAACAAAGAACTGAAGTAGTTTGCAGAAGAAATGATACAAACTCTAGGCCTCCTACAGCTAACCTACCACCAACATCCTCTCCCAACCCACCCCTAACATCCCACAGAGGAAGAATTAACTACCTGGTTTCTTTTCTAAACAGGGGAAAATAACTTCACTTTCTCTCCTCCAGACAGCATCCTAATTTGTCTCCACTTAGTCACCTAGCTCAGGACAAGAGCTTTTAAAATTAATGATGCTTTTCTAAGAGTAATTGCTTCTGCTCTGATCACATGCTATTTCTTGCTACCCACGGGGCCTAGTGTTAAGATTGCCTAAAGGAATCAGCAAATTGCCCGAAATGCACTGCTCTCAAGCCTCTAGGTTTCTTAATAAATGATGATGAGTCATAATGATGATGACTAAAGCCAAATAGTCACCTCACATCCTTTATACCATGAACTTGCACTTCAATAAGCTTCCTGGGTGGTGAATTAGGATGTGAGCCTGGGAAACGCAGGAGTTCAGATTTTGTTTTGTTTTGTTTTTTAAAATTGAGGTAAAATTCACGTCATGTGCAATAACCATTTAAAAGGTTATAACTCACTGGTATTAAGTGCATTCATTGCAACCACTAGTTCTCCCTAGTTTTAAGCTTTTTAATTAGTCCATAAAGTCACTCTGCACCCATTAAGTAGTCACTCTTCATTCTCCCTTGTCCATATCCCATGGTAACCTCTAATCTGCTTTCTGTCTCTATGGATTTGCCTATTCTAGATATATATTATATAAAATGAATCACATAACATGTGACCTTCTATGTCTGGTATCTTTTACTTAAGCTAATGTTCTCAGGTACATTCACATTGCTCCGTTGTTCCACATGTCAGTACTTAGTTCCTTTTGTGGCTGAATACTATTCCATTGTATGTATTCCACAGCTTGCTACGTCTCCTCTCTCCTTCAGTTCACAGAACACGCATATAGAAAACCTTCCAGAAAATGCTCAGTAAGAAAGAATAAGATCTTCCTGAGAAGAAACAGATGTTCTTTGCTGTCATTTTGTTTATCGTTTACTACATGAGTTTTTTAAAAATGTTTAGCACAATATTGGAGGAACACTACAGACACCACAGTATGTATCATTATTTCTGGATATTTTGAGCACACAATATGGTCAATCTGCAAATTGGTTGATATAATATAAATATGGGTTCAATGACTTTTGCATGTTCACAAATCCCCATTCTATTATTTGACTAGATAGAGGCTGAGTCTCTCCATATTCAACACTTAGACCTGACAAAAAAAACATGGTTGGTCTCATATTTTTGGGTCTAGTGAGGAGCAAGCAGTGAGAAGCACCCCAGACCAACTGCATAAAGATTGTAACCAAATCTCCTTAAAATTTGGCCCCTGAATATGGCCAAATTCTGTCTAATTAGTTAAAAAATGTGCATAAAGTACTTAAAATACAAAAATAATGTGAATAATTCTAGAACAATAAATTCTCCACCCAGGAAAAGACAACACAGAATTTTCCATCATGTTTTCTGTCTGAGGAGCACTACTGCAAACTGGTTGAGTATATTCGTAGACTCTATCTCAAGGCAAAATGTCTCTCTCTAAAAGAACATGTTTTAATGTGTCCCCATATCTTATTTGCATGTCATGATGTCTTCATAAACAAGTCAAAACTATTTTTCAGTTTCTCCAAAGAAAGCCCTCGAATGTAGAGTTCATATATTTCTCAAAAAATAAATATTACACAGCTTCAAAAATGGTCTCTTCTTCACACTAAGCCAATAATACACTCTAGATAAGTATGGTTATAGTGCAATGATTATCAAATGAAAATTATGAAAGCTCAAGATGTAGTAAAATGCACCAGCTGTGCATCACAACTTAACTATTATGTGCTAGCTTCCATTTTAACCTCTTCCTATATCAGAATTCAAAGCTCTAAATGCTATTCAAATGTGTTTAATCAATGGCTGTGACTTTCAACTCACAGAATTGAGATCTCTCTCTCTTTTTTAATTCGGCTGAATAGAGATTCCTAGACTTTATCTACCCAGGAAGTCCCCATCTGTGTTTCTGATATGAATGATCAGGCTGGCTGTCCGTTCAGTATGGACACAAAGCCCAGCCCTTCTCGGCGGCTCTCTGGGCAGCATGGCATTGCACTGAAGAGGCAGCCTCAAACAGCAGGACCGACAATGAGGGGTTCCCCACCAACGCTTCAGGCAATTTTGAAAGATTTTCAAATGACACCATTAAGGTTGATATATTATTACTTCTTCCTTATCATTCTCCTACTATATGTTTTTCAAATAAAACTGTAGTTCAGATAATCATTTGCCTGAGACACTTGCTACTTGAGAATACAAAAAGTAAAAGCATATTTAATAGGAATTAAATACACAACCAAGTACCAAAATAAAACAAAGGGATATCATTTGGAGACCTATAATAAATTTATCTATTTTGTCAAAAAGGAAACTAAAACATCAGAATGAGTTAGTTCTAACAGACTTAAGATAATCTTTATTTTGAGGGAAATCCACAATATAAAATTATAGAGGATAAAGATGAATGCAGAAGCTAAAAAATACAAGAAAGAAAGAAAGAAAAAAAGGCATGCCATGGTAGAATAGCAGTTAGGTCCACCATCTCTGAGGGAGCACAGACCACATACCCCTGGGTTGAAGTCCCAGGTGAGTGGGGGTGGGGGTGGGAGACAACCAGTGTGAACAAGTAAATAAAAATAAAAAAAAGTTCTTCCTCCTCTCTCTTCCTGCCTGCCTACTTACTCACCTTCATTCCTGCCTGCACTTTTCCTTTACATTTTTTTTTAAAGCAGAATGGAAGGATGATATGTTAGCTCACAACTCAAAAAAAGGGAGAAATACACTACATCATCCAACTTAATTAGAATCTCACTATGGCAGTCAGAATTTGCTCAATTTAAATATAAACTTAAAGAGAATAGTTCTATTACGGCATATAACCACGGAATTTTAGACTTGGAAGTTCAGGTACATACTTTAAAACTGATAGTTTACGTTATGGTGATATCGGCAATTGGATTAAGGCAACTCATAAAAATGAATTTACTAATAATTACCCCTGATATGTCTAGTTATTTCAGAAAATACACGGGGCTCATGGACATTTTTAGCAAAATAAAGTTGAGTTCAAATTAAGTAAAACACTAAACTAGGTTATTTGAACCCCAAAAGTTCACATTCAAAGTATTTCAAGATTTTCAAAGTATTTCAAGATTTTCTAATGTTCACTCAAAAAACAAAGCCCTAATTCCATATAGAATTTTACCCAAGTGTCCATAATATTATTATTACATATAAACTTAAGAAGAAGTTATCTTCGACAACCTCAGAAATATGTAAACTGAATTTCCACGAGAGGGTTATATTACATAAAGTATATATAATCATATGATATACATATACCATATACCATATACCAAGTACCATAAGAACAAAGGTGAAAGTTACCTGTCACAATGAGGCAGAATAACCCAGACATTTATCTTTCAAGACAAGTTCAAAGATAAAACAAACATTCTTCTGTCCCTATCCATTGTTTCCTGAAATCATAAAAACATGTTCCAAGGTTCAGAACAGGGATCTGATGCTTTAATATGAGTGATCATTCTTTATGTTACTGGGTTCTAAAGTCAAACACTTTTTAGGTTCAGAGTAAAATGTTTGAAATTGTAACATTCTGGAGCTCTTTGGATTGCCTCAGCCAAAATCATTGAAATAACCTGACTCTTCAGGCAGTGTTTTAGTTGTCGTCTTGGGGACTGGTGTTTGTGACATCTATAGCCTCAGAGGCAGCATTTGCGTTATGAATTCTGGAAAGAGCTGGCCTGGAGAAGATTCCATGAGTGAGAACGGTACAGACGAGAGTGGCCCCAGCATGGAATTTTCTGCTGCATGTGTCAGCCATGTTGTCCACAGGGATGGCCCCCTGGTCTTTAACATCAACAACAGAGTCAACCGTCTACCCTCATGGCTTTTCTTACACTTTCCTTAAAGGCAAACTCTACCTTCAGTCTGTCCTTGAACTATGTAGCCTCCTGCTTTGGGGAAAGCAATGACACTGTTCCTCCAGTCTGCGATATTGTGGTGGACTCTGCAGGACTGCAGGCTCTGTATGTAAGCTCCTCATGGGGAATCAATGAGGCTGGATCTCAGCAGTGGTGGCCCCATGGTAATGAATCCAGCCATCCTAAGCAGATTGACTTTAAGTGTTTCAGAAACTGGAGCATGATGCCTCTTACCCTTTCAACCTTGTCAGGCATATGGAAAATATGAGTCTACCTTCACTCTGAAGAGCCAGGATTTATACTGCTGATCCTAACGAGAAGTTCCATCAAGGTATCACTGATTTTTCCACAACTACTCTCAACGACCTTGACAGCTTGGGCTCTCCCGCTTTCACCTACTGCTATGCTGATCTCCTTGCTAAACACTGTGACCGCCCTGTACAGCTCTAATCAGCTTGACCACCACTTTCTGGGAGAGGTCCTGCTGTGAGCTGTGGAGGAACAGCACCGTAATGGGCATGCTGGGGCTTGGCGAAGTCAGAAGATGTGCCAGGAGATGGTAACAGAAGGAGAGCACTGCCCCTAATGATGGAAGAAGAGGAGGGTGAAGGTTGACCTGTGGCAGAGAGCCTGATGCTAGAAGAGGTTTTTGTGTTGTTTTTGTTCACCATTAAGCCCTTTTTAAAAATCTTTTTTTTTTATTCCCCTGTTTCTTTTCTATTCTTAAGCTCATTTTAAAAGTATCTTATTTTATTGAAATAACATTGATTTATAGCATTATATAGGTTTCAGGTGAATGCCGTTATAAATCGACATCTGTATATGGATGAGATGTTCTTATTTTTGCCACAATCCTTCACCTTTTCTCATTCATTCTTTTGCCACATGAACAAAGAAAGAAAAGGACTACTACATATATCTAGTGACCCACGGATATTTTAGTACAAACATAAAATCACTCTTGCCACAACCTGATGGAGTAGGGACTGGGCGCAGTCCACATACATCCCAAGCTCCCAGTTTCAGTCTTGCAGGCAGCAATAACAACCATGTTGAACAACTAAATAAAATGTTTCCTCCTCTTCCCTCTTCCTGCTTGCCTGCCTCTGGTCCCCTTCATTCCTGCCTGCAACTTTCCTTAAAAAAATAAACTCATTATTATTATAAAACTTTTTTGAGACTGTTTTAGTCTCCCCACATCTGTCACTTTGTTTGCTCTGAAACTATCAGGAAAGCCATTCATACAAAAAAAGCCTGTGTGTTTGTGGGGTCCATGCACTAAGGGCCCTTGAGTTCATCGGGCACATGCTTGTGCAGTTCCTACCGGACAGCGAGCATTGCTGAATGTATATGCAGAGGAGTAGTGGTTGAATGCAGTTGGGTGAGGGTGCACTGTAATTCTGCCGCCCGCAAAGCCCCCTACCAAAAAGCATCTGTTCTTGCTAAATAGACTACAGCAACAAAGCAGAAAATTTTGACTGAGGTTGAAAACAGGTAGCAAAGTATCAGAAGGAGAGAGTGCTCCTTAGTCCAGCAAGAAGATAAAAGCCACACCCAGAAAAGCAAAAGCAAAATGGCCTCGGCATTTTCTAACATATATTGAGGGGAACAGCCTCCGCAGAAATCAGTTGATGAGAATCAGAGTAAACATGAATCTTCTGCAAACAGCTGCAAAAGCAGAGCCAGAGGGCTCTATGCAAAGGCACCCACTACTAGGATTAGCTGCAGTAGAAAGAGAAAAGAAAGGGACAGCGGGAAGAGGGAAGCAGAGTCCAGATACGGAGACTTGATCTGAACAGCCCGAACAGACTATTCCTGTGCTTCATTGATTCAGAGCTCTGTATTGGTGAGTTGCTTTTGGCAGCAAATAAAATAGAGAATCCAACCCAAACTAGCTCAAATAATAAGGAAATACACTGGACCACTAAATTGGAAGACCAGATATAGGGGTTCTCCCCCGATTTCTTAACCCCTCCAAGTCTTGGCTTAATACTCAGACTGGCAAGGAGATGGCTACAGCAGGTACCCGCTTACACCCACACACAGCAAAGCCCTGAGAAAAGAGGAGCACAGATCTTCCTGTGTGTCTCTTTGAGAGCGATAAACTTTTCCCAGAATCCCTCAGCGTACATCCCAAAGTTGAGCCGCATACCCATTTTTGCCTAAAATAATTACCATTATTGCCTAAAATAATTCACATACTTGCTTGGAGCTACAGACAATCTCCCTTACACACACACACACACACACACACACACACACACACACACACACACACACGGCTGCTCCCTAGTGGTGGAAAAGTACGATGGATGTTGAAAAGATACCATAAGTCCAGTCCATCATGGGTGTTCCAACAAGTCCTTCTAGTTAAGAGGAACTAGAAATAGAAGACACAAAGAGATGGAAGAACATTACATGCTCATGAATTAGAAGAATTAACTTAAGTTAAAATGGCCACCCTATTGAAAGCAGAGTTAATGTAACTCCCATAAAAATTCCAGGGATATTTTTCAAGGAAATTGTGCAAACAATACTAAAGTTTGCATGGAACTACAAAAGGCCTCAACTAACCATATATCCTCAGAAAAAAAGAACCACAGAGTAATCACACTCCTTCAAACTATACCATAGAGCAATCATCAGCAAAACAGAATGATCAAAAATAGACACAGAGCAATCACCATCAAAACAGAATGATCAAAACCAGACAGACAGATCAGTGGAATAAAATCAAAAGTCCAGAAATAAAGTCACACCTATATGAACAGTTAATCTATGACAGCCGAGTCAATGGTATATAATGAAGGAGGAAAAATCTATTCAACAAATGGTACTGGGAAAACTGGACAGACACCAGCAAAAGAATGAAACTAGATTATTCATTAGCACCATACACAAAAGTTAACTCAAAATGGATCAATAACCCGGACACAAGATACGTGACCATAAAATAGAGGAAAATACTCCGTATCAACTTCAGAGATGTCATGGGAAGGGACACCTATGGCAAAAGAAACTAAAGTAAAATTAAACATTGGGACTACACCAAACTAAAAAGTTTTCACAGTGAAATAAACCACTACTAAAATAAAAAGGTAACCCACAGGATGGGAGAAGATATTTGCATATTATATATATAGCCAAAATTATAAAGAACTCATACACCTAAACAAAAAAGCAAATGACCCACTCGAAAAATGAGATGACCTGTACAGACACCTACCTAAAGATGACACACAGATGCCTACAGATACATGAAAAATGTGCCACATCACTCATCATCAGAGAAATGTAAATAAAAACCACAGTAAGATATCACCTCACACTAGTGAGAATGGCCTATATCAAAAAGACTAAAAACAACAAATGTTGGAGAAGGTGTGAATAAAAAAGAACCTTCTACAGTGTTAGTGGGAATACATATTAGTGTAACCTATTTGGAAAATAAAGATGAATCTACTATTCAATCAAGCAATCCCACTTCTAGGAATATACTCAGAGGATACAAAACTCTAAGTAGAAAAAAAAAATATCTGTATTCCTATGTTCACAGCAGTACAATTCACAACAGCCAGGACATGGAAACAACCTAAATGCCTGTCAACAATAACTGGGTAAAGAAGCTATCATACAAATACTCAGTGGAATTCTATGCAGCTGTTAAAAAGAATGTAATTGTGACCTTTGCAACAACCTGGAGGAAACTAAAAGGAATCATTTAAACAAAGTAAGCCAGAAAGAAAAAGAAAAATATGGATGGTTTCACTCATATATGAAGCATAAAGAAACAAAATTAATGAAGAGACAAAGCCCAACAAAACTCACAGAATGCAAGACTGCAGTTACTAGGGGATGGAGAGAGGGAGGGAGGGAGGGAGGAAAAGAGGAATAAAGGAAGGAAGATTGTGGTAAAGGGCAGTAGAACTTTGGTGGTGGGTGTGTTGTGAAATACACACAGATCGAGGTATGATTTTAATATCCAAAACTGCATAGAGTAATGTAAACAAAAGAAGTAATAAAATCACTAGTTTTTTCTAAAAGAAGAACCAGAAATTGATACTGGAAACTCACATATAACCTTGAGAATTTGAAGACTTATCTTTGCATTAGTTCAGACTTTCGAGTGGCAAATAACAGAAATCTAATTCAAATTAGCTAAATGAATCTTGGTGCTTCTCAGCATCCAAGAAAAGTTTAAACTTCCAACCTGAGGGGATGTTCAGGGATGCAGTTAGGCCATGACCAGAACAGGACCACAAACACTTTCAGGTCTCTACCTCTGTTACTCACCTCTGTGCCTCTGCCAGTCTTTCCCACTGGGACTTACTTTTTCCACATAACAGGAAACTCAGCGGCTCACAGCAACCAAGGATATACATGCCACAGCTTTCAGCCATAGGAGAGATACTGAATTCCAGGTTTCTCTGGTCCCAAGTCAAAATTCTTTGGAAAGGGTTCCCATCCCTGGACCAATCAACTGAAGCTAGGGCTGGGAGTCAAGCTGTTCTCACATCATGGCAACATCACGGTTCTAGCTGCATGGACGGAGGAAGAAGCAGTTCCTGGGAGGGCAGTCCTAAGTCCTCACGGCAGCATTTATGCTCAGCTGTATAATAAACTGCATTGTTCTCATTCCAAGGGGAGGGCGCTTCATTTCAAAATTTTTCACAAAAAGAACCCCACCGAGTATTGTTCTAGATAATAAGTAGACTCGATTGTATTAAAAACTGGCAGAGCAAAAAATTCCCTCTGTGCCTTCTGAATGAGGGATTCTCTTGACTTGGTTCAGGCACAGAAAAGGAGAGAAGTCTGTGTTGTTTTTCACAATGCTGGGCACTGAAGTCTTCTCCTCCCACAAAGAAAGGATGACAATTGTGATATGGAGCAGAAATTCATGAGAAGGGATTATGAGAAATGTCTCGGAGCTGGGCCAGGGTAGAAAAGCAGAGTCTACACCTCAGAAGGCAACAGGGATACAAGTTTCTCCCTCAGTGGGGTTCCCCTGAAAGCAGAATCTGAAAATGACTTGTGTACAAGGATTCTTGGAGCTCATCCCAGGAAGTAACTGGGGGAGCAGGGACGTGTGTTACAGGGTGTGGCAGAATGTGCTCATAGGTGCGTTTCTGCTATGAATAACTGGGGCTCCATCCAAGAGCTTGTGTAGAGCACACTTCCAAATGGTCCTCAGCTGGGAGCAAGAGAGGTGAATTTTTACCCATCAAGTCCCATCCCCATTTAGAGCGACTTAGGAAGAGTCGCTCCTGGGGGTGTTAATCCCCTAGCACTTGCAGACACAGCATGTTCACAAAGCCAGAGAAAACCTTTAAACAGAACGTAGTATGTGCTTGAGTAGATTGATGATGTCATATGAAAACTGTATATTCAAGTTCCAAGTGACCCCCCCAGGTTGAGACAAGGTGGTATCACAGAGGGCACTGACAGCACCCACTACAGCTCCCAGGACCCACTCCGCAACACCCACACCTTCAGCCACAATTTCCCCTCTGTGACCCCCTCAACCTCTCCTCAAATGCTCCCAGGGTACATTTTAACTAGATCTCAACTGGATTTAAACAGCAAGTGGGGCGTGAGACGGGAGACAAAAGAAAACAAAAAACTGAAAGTTGTCACTTTCCAGCCAAGCATGAGAAACAGAACATTTTGCAGTCTGAAGCAAGACCAGATGCTGTTCAACTCCCTCCCTTTTACTGAAGTCAGGAATCCACCCCAACCCCTCTGTGTCCTAACATTCCAGCCCATCCTGTTAAGACTTCCTGACTCCCTACCCCAAAATCAACAGCCAGGTGGCCTTATCAGGATTCCACCCCTACTCACCCCCACCCACCCACCCAACTTGCCTGCCAGAGACTTCCCTTCAAAAAATCTCTCCTCCTGAGCTTAGGATCAGATTGCTCTGCGTACTTCCCTGAAAGGAAATTTCCTGGTCTGTACTTGGGACAATAAAGTCTCGCTTAGGGCCTATTTGGCTCCCTTGTCTCTGCCTCTTATTGCCGAACTGGCTTACAGGGAGGAGTGGCTTCCACACAGTATGTAAAGGGCCTGCTCCCAGGAGTGGTTCTGGAAAGCACGAGACTGAACATGAGTACCAACTCCAGGCCAGGTTCTGTATATTTCCTCTTGGTGATGCTCAAAACAGCCTTTGATGACCATGTATCCTCCCACTTTTATAAACATGCACATATACACCTATTACATACACATATATGCATACACATGCATATACACAGACACACACATTCATATGCACATGCGCGTGCGCACACACACACACACACACACACACACACACACACGGGAAGGCCTCTCTAAAAATATTCCTTTTCAATCAAGAAACCCAAGTTTAGGACTTGCCCTGTGGCTCAGGCAGCTGAGACAGCTGAGGTGTAGACCAAAGTCTAAGGACCCGGGTTGACCAAGGGCTAGGTGGGGGAAGACTAAAACAAACAAATAAAATAAAAATACTTCTTCAGAGAGTAAACCAAGCTTAAAGAATTCTTGGTAAGACCCAGTCCTCCCACCCAAAGCCTAGGGTAAAGTAATATTAAATAAAGGGTATCTTTTACTAATTCTGAAATAGAACCTGGCCCCTGCCCACATATAAACCGTGCCTTAGCACATATTCAAGCTAACACGAAGCCCTTTGCACATCCGGGGGCTACTCGAGCTGCTCTGAGTTTACAGGAAGGGCTGATGTGGAAAAGCACAGAGCAGAAACCTCTGCATGGCACTGCCTCCAGGGGGATACTTCCAGAGCTGAGGATTACAGGAATTCAGGACCTATTACGTGAACAGGTTTTGCCTACAGAGTTGCAAGTTTTAAAGCCCTGGTGACGTGTGTGGCAGTGTTTTCCAGCCTGGGGTGTGTGTTGCACAAAACGAGTGGATAATTTTAGCAAGTTCACCTGCAGATGATTTCCCCACTGAGTCTCCTTTCCTCTCCAGGGCAACGGGAGCTAGAATTATTCTCTCATCTCCTAGAAGACACTGGATCCCACATAAAATCCTTTGCCCCGCCCAAGAAGCACTTAGCAACCATCACCTCGGTTTCACGTTACACGGGTAGACAATAATTCCACTGATAGGTTGTAATGGGTGTCTACATTGCTCCCACACTGCTGTGAAAGCACCACAAGTATGAGAACGAGCAAAGTCTTGCTGCCCTGAAAGAACCGCAAATGATGGAGGATTTGCATATGTTTTGTGTGTCAAATTAGACCACAAATGTGCAGATGCTGCCGTTATGTCTGGCACAAGGCTCGAACTCTCCCTAACTCAATCCCAGGGGTGCACAGTCACCACTGATTTCCTTTTTCATTCCCTTAATATTCTCTAAAACACTTTTCGGGGAATGATCTTGCTCGTTTCTCAGAGCCTGCTTGAATCCAATTTGGAATGAGACCGAATAAAAGCACACAAGGACAGGCATCGCGCGAGTGGAAACAGCAGGCATCGTTGGCCTCGTGTGCACTTGGGGAAACAGCCAGTTAGGCCACAGACAGCACAGGGTGAAGGGTTGGAACCTGACGCTATAAAGCGGCAGCAGAGCAGGTAATAGAAGCCAGGCCCCTCCCACCCCCACTCTTCCTTTATACTCCTTTCTGGGCACTCCCTTTCCAGCTCCTGTGCCAGCTGAGCCCTCCTCCTGCTGATTGTCATCTTTCTTCAAGGTGCCTGGGGCCCAGAAGCAGACGAGGCACCACTCCTGCTAGCACTGCACCTGCAAGGAGACAGCTCTTTGGAAATGACCCTGGCTTCTGTCTCTCTGTGACGCCCTGGGGGAAGCACGGGAGCTCAGACACAAGAGACCTCAACCAGCTTCTAGGAGAGAGAAGGTGGCTATGTTACCCTGAACACAACTGAACCATCTGGTTATGGAGGTGGAGTGGCATGACTGCGACATCTGAACCCGTTCCAACCGTCTAAGCACTGGCTCCAGGTCAGCCCCTCAGTCCACGAGGCCAGTCAAGGCTCCTCTTCAAGCCTGTGTCTCTTGGTAGAGTTTAGGACTCTGCCTAAAGGAGCTGTGAGTTCCTCTCCAGCTCATCACCCCTGCATCTTACCATCTGAGAGGCCACAGGTCTCAGTGAGAGCTGTGTCATCCCCAAGCACCAGTCACCAGGCCATCAGCAGGCCAGGCTTCCTTGGGGGAGGTCCTCCCTCTCGAGAATTCATCACACAGACATGAGGCATAAAAGCTAGCTGTCTGTGGGGGCTCATCTATGGTTCCCATCACTATGGAAAATTGCTTCAGCTTCTACAACCTCCACCTGTGGTGATGTGAACACCAACCTAGTTCTAGGAGAAAACCTGGCCAAATTGCTCTAGTGAGGACATCACTTCTTTCCCAGACTTTTCACACCCTCTTGCTAGCACAGGCCGTCACTTGCTTGACTCCGTTTTCTCCACTAATTAAATGTCACACTTCCAGCTATGTCATCAAGAGATACTCTCCAGACAATTCAATGGAAGGAAAAATAAGGTTCTTCTCTTACCTTTCTTTTTACTTTCCTTATTACGCCCATAAGAAGTTGACCATGAGGCCTGGCTAAAACCAAAGATACATAATAGTGTCGCTATCGGGAAATATTCATGGGTCCCCTGACCCAAGAAGCGGCAATTATGAAAAAAAAAGGAAATACCTCAGAGAAGCAAACAGACTCCTCCCAGAGAGCAGGGGAAGCAGGAGAGTGCCTGACCCCCATGTCAAGGTTCACCACAGCCAGGCCATGGTCTTTATTCTAGTATATTTCTCTACTTTATAGGAAATATAATGACCATTTATCTTACAGGCATTCTTACATGCTGCCACAGTTCTCCATGAAAAGTGATGGGGTTTCCATAAATTCCCAAGTCAACCAGGATGGTGCCAGGTGCTGCCCAACACTGAATTAATAAGGATCAAGAATCAGCAGTAACACCAATATAGAATCCTAGTAAAGGAAAATGAAATGAAAGGAAAATATTTCACGTCTATGAGCCCTCTATCTTCAGAATATCTATGTGGAATAGGGAAGATATTAGTTCCACTGTGATTTAAATGACGAGGAAACCAAAACCCAAAGGGTATTGCCTGAGTTCAGTCTACATGTGACAGGGTTTCCCCTCAATGTGGTTTCCATCCTGACAGTTTTCAAATTCCCTCTCATTAAAACACAATAGAAAAGGAAGAGGCAGCAAGGAGAGCAGGGAGCATCACAGCTTTGAAAGACTAGCCACAGTATCCAAAACCACTAGGTTCCCACAGGACAGTAAGTCACGGGCAATTCGCAGATGTGGGAACATGTCCCCACGTTCCCAACAGCTACCACCACACAGCAGATTCCAGAACACCACAGCTGACAGTGACGAGCTAGCTGATGGGTGCCTCCAAGGGAAGGAGCATGCCTGAGCCATGAGGATGAGGCCTGCCACTCATGGTCAGGCAGCCCTCCTCCTCTCTTAGACCTCAGGCCCTTGGCAGACTTTCCTTCCACTGAAATGCAGACAACCAGAGGCAAAGAGGTAGGTGCTAAAAGGGAGGCCGTACATCCAGTTCAACTCTCATTTCATACATGAGAAAACTGAAGTCCTGAATAAAAAAGGAGTGATTTGCCCAAGGTTACAGTCACTAATCGACAAACAGCAGGTTTGATTGCCTTTCCATTTCTTTTCCCAAGCTCTTCTGTGACTGAGACAATCCTGGGGAAGATCTTCTATCAAGGTGCACATGGGAAAACTCCAGGCCCTAAAGATAGATATATAGAGTTTAGGAAGGCAACCCTTACTATCTTAGAAAAGCTCTCTCCTCCTCAGGACATGTACCCAGGAGATGAGTTAGGAGTAGTTCAAATTTAGTCTCCATGGACCTTCAGTCCTTTCTGATTCTTATCCTTCTGTTTGAAGCCATTCACCATACATGTGACTTTTACTTCCCCTGTGATGAAATCTCAAGACTTCTGAAATCTGTCCCTTCGAACTGACTTCCATAGCACCCATCTTCTAAATTTGTCGGATAAGTATGGGTAGGTCTGAACCTATAATCAGCCAGATCTGATTTTCAGTTGCACCCTGTATTCTAGCTACCTCACATCACTCATCACAGCCCCAAACCAAATCCTTCCCACCTCCATGCCTATCCCCTTTATCTGGAATGTCCATTTCTCTCTTCTCTGCCAGACAGATGCTTGATCACTTGCCAAGGCCTCTCTCCAATATCTCCACTTCTAGGGTGCTGTACGGTTCTGGGCCCCAGTAATCTTCAAAGGAAGAGATTTTAGTTAATGTCAATATTACTAACAGAGGTGCAGTCAGCAATAAAAAAAAAAAAAAAGGAAATAGTGTTACAGGAGCCCTGTGAGAGGCAGTGAGCATGGAGGAGGGGTGCAGCATGGCTGCTATTGTGAAGAGTCACTGTCATTGCCAGTGGCACAGTGCTGAAGCAGGGAAGAATTACCCAGCCTCTCTCTCCTCCCTGCACCCTTCCCACTGTTGCTTCTCCTCGCAGGAACCCAACCAGGCACTAGAGCAAGAGAGCACAGGTATTTCAGAGGCAGGATCCAGCACCCCAGGATGCAGAGCAGTGAGCAGAGATTAATCTAGGGGGCGGTGCAACAGATAGAGAATAATCAGCACAGATGACCTCCCTATTCCCCACTCTCAAGCCAAGCAGAATCTATCCCACTCCACAACACATGCTCCAAAAGCTAATATATTCACCACACTGTCTCGCAACCAGGGAGGCCCTGTACACAAGAAAGACAGGTGCGAAGGTCCTCAATAAATGATTGCCGCAGTATAAAGTAAAAACCATAAAATACATCTTGAAATCTCCTTGCCTTCTTACTCCCCCCTACTAATCTTAAAGCTAATAGTTTTATAAGTTTATTTTATGAATAGTAAATTCAATCTCGTCTTTAAAAAAATGTATCTTTCTACTCTATTGTCAGTACTTAATTCAACAAATATCAGTTGAGCTCCTGTTCCCAAGCACCATACTTAGTGATAGATGATTCATTCAAAGATACTAGCAGCTCCATTCTTGGGGTACAAGTTATGGACTGTGTATCTGACAGGGCGCTTGTATTGAAATGGAGTTGCCGTGACTGGAAAACCCTAATGATCCACAAGCTCGTTAGCAGTAATAACTCATTTACTGAGAACTTCATTAAATGATCTCTATATTCTTAAGTTTCACAACCCTGAAACACACTTATATTTCCCAATTTACAAAAGAGGGAATTGAGACCAAAGATCTTAGGTATCTAAAATTACACAACTAATAAATGATTGATTGGAATTAGAGTCCAGGTAAGTTTGATTCTAGAATCCATGTTCTTATCTACATTGAAGACAAGTTTTTACAGCAGAAAAGGCACATTCATAGAAAATGTGGAAAATACTCATTTTTAAAAAGTATAGTGCACTCACCATTAGTGTTATGATACAACAGGAAATAAATACAGTTGAGTAGAAGATCAGAAACCTGAGTACAAATGCAGGCTCTGGAGAACACGAAAAAAAAAACCCTGGTTTCAGCAACTAGCTACCTATTCCGCAGTGCCCTCTAGTGGTCAGTCGACATCATGCATGACTTTACTATGTACAAGAATGAAATGTCCAAAATCCGAAGAATCAAAGTCAACCTTGGATAAAATATTGTCTGTTTCCAGATATTTTCTACTATAGTCTCATGCCCAGTGATATCCCACTCCTCGTAACTTGAGTAGACAGCACAGATTTAGGCATCAGACCTGAGATCAAGTACCAGCTCCACCACTTAGTTATCAGAGCCTGACTTAGCGACAGCAACTTGCCAGACCTCCCTGTTTCTACTGCTGACCTTCCCTGTTAACAGTCAAAGCCCAATGCCATCACCACACTGAGGGTCAACCAACCATGCCAGAAAACTCTTGAGATATTCTGATGACTGTGGTGATGGTAACAGACTCGAGTTGCTGATGCAACACTGCGCCAGGGTTTCTTTTGAAACTGCATGGCGCACATTTGAGGCTGCTTGTTTTAGATGGGAGCAGCTATTCAAGACCACATCATGGAAAAATTACTGGACGTCTGCAAAGAGGCATTGAGAGGAGTAGAGGATCTTGCAGGGCTCCCTGGAGGAAGCCATACGAGCCTAATCTTAAAGGTTGAGTAGAAGCCAGCCAAGTGAAAAAAAGTTTGGAGAAAAGAGTATTCCCACAGGGGCGCAGCATGACTAGAGGCAACAACTCAAAGTGCAGAAATAGCATCATACATTCTGTGTTAAGACCTGGATGTAGCAGGAAAGGTCAACAGGTATCTCTCATGGACTCCTGCTAAGGAACGTACTGGCTGGTTTATTACATGCTTTATTGTATAGAACGTAAGTTACTGAAGTCTGAAAGTCAAAACATGACATGACCATATTCTGCATTTTTATCATTTGAGTTCTCTGATAGCTGTGGACAGATGTGATGACGTCAAACAGGAGGCAGCTAGTGAGCTAAAAGAGGATTTGTATTAGTATAGCCAAGACTTGGCTCTTTTAGGCTTTCAGGGGACCAATAATTAGCACTCTTTCTACCACTGAGTTCTGAATCAATTGACAAAAAGTCAAAATTATAGAAAAGGGTGAAATACTGTATTACTGACATACGGTAGGTAAATCTGAACTAAAGCTAACTTCTTAGTATGGAACTACTGAATTATTCAGATTTACCACCAAATCACAAGCATTGCTGGACCTCCTGACTTCAAGTCTTCATGCAGACCCCTATAACACAGCAGAGAACAGAACACATGCTCCCCACAAACAACTAAACCTTAGAGGAAAATCAACTAAGGTAAACACACCCCATTTCCCATTTCCCAAATGTAATCAGATAAGTCACTCCATGTCTCTGGAGGCAGAGGAAAAAAAGGGACAGAGAGACCAGGTACATTACACTAATTAATCTTCCTCATGTAGAGAAAACACCTGCAGTGGAAAAAAAAAATATTCCTTACACTCCCCATCGTCTTGCTCTTTCATCCACTGGGCTTTGCCATTAAAGCTGTGGTGAACCAGTGCAGTTTATTAGAGAATCACTCACAAAATAGCAACCCACCACTATTTTAGTTATCTTATTGGGATCACTGCAAACAATTTAGATTTTGCCACAAAAGGGGTCAAACAATAAATTAGGCAACTTGAAGACTTCCATACATACATGTCTAAAACTTCGCCTTATTTCCCACCCCAAAATATGCCCAGCCACGTGGTCTAACCTGGCATAGCAGAGCGCCACAATCCATTAATAAAATGCCAACAACTGACGGTGCCCAAATTTAAATATCATCCCTTCCCATTATAAAATATGAGAAATTAAATTTAAAAATTAAATCAAGGATCATCTATTGCAGACTTAACACCTGAGCCAGCAATTATTTATTATTAAGTAGTTGTCATATATTAGAAAGCAAGCAACGCTTTACAGACTAACAGGGATAAGACTTAGAAGAAAGCAACTTTATAACAGAGCTTGCTCTCTCCATGTGGTCAAATTTAGCATCATTAATAGTGATGAGACCAGACCTTATGTGCCTATTGATATGTCATATGAAACACAGAGCATTACTTCTGAAATGTTCTTGCGAAAGATACTTATGCTGAAAGTCACCAAGGCTGAAGGTTTAACCTCCAGTTACAGTAAATGGAGGTGGCTCAGGTGTTAAGTCCGCAGCCCCAGGATAGTCCACATAAAGCCCAAGAATGCAAGTTCAAGACCCAGGGCCCAGAGGGAGCGGGGCTGATGGACATCCAACTAAAATGAACAACAAATTTTTTAAATGCTTCTTCCTCCTCTTTCTGCTTGCCTGCCTGCTTACCTTTATCCCTGTTCACTTTCTTCTTCTAAAAAAATTGCTAATTCATAGTATAAGAAACACTGATAAATATGAAAACTGGTGAGTCAAAGTGAGATGAGGACAGGGTATTTACACTGTGTTGGATAGTCATTAAACAAATATTTGGTAAAAACAAAAGGAAGAAAATGTAGCATCACAATGGAAAATCTGGCAAACATCCTCAAAGCTCAAGATTAATAATGTCAGAAATGGAGCCAATTGATATTATGTGCCACCACTGAGATGCACTGAGAGGAAAAGTATTACGAATACCTGTATACACCTGCCAAAATGCATACCTGGACCTACCCAGCAGGAGACACCAAACACAACAAATTTAAGGACATCCTACACTGTTTAGTCTGCAATCTTCAGAAATGTTGGGGTCATGAAGGTCAAGAAAAGAATGAAGTACTGTTCTAGATTGAAGGAGAGTAGAGAAACATGGCAACTGAGTACGGCAGCTGACCCAGGGCAGGAACATTTTGCTGTGGACACTATGGAGCAGTTGACAAGACTCGAGTGGGCGTTGAGAGAAGGTATGTGAGAACTCTGATTTTTTTTTTTTCTTTTTAAGGAAATGTGCAGTTAGGAATGAGGCAAGTAGGAAAGCAGGAAGAAAACAGAGGAAGCAGCATTTTTTTTTTTTTTTCAGTTGTTCACACTGGTTGTTTCCTCCTTAATCCAGGACTCAAACCCAGGGGTATGTGGCCCACATTCCTTTGGAGGCTACTGATATAACTGCTACTCCACAGGGGCACCCCTCTCTAATAGTCTTACAACTTTTCCTTCACTAAATTTGAAATTTTACAAAATAAAATTTGAAAAACAAAATGCCCCAAGCATAGAATTTCCTCCTTTGGTATACAATAATTTCAGAGATTTTTCTCACCTTCAGTCTTAGAAGATAACATATTCTCTTTATGATAAGGAGAATTTTTTTCTTTACTGATTTTTTTTTTCTTTACTGGTAAAAATCTATTATACTTCTATGGGTGCAAATGCAATTTTGAACTCTGAAGTCAATAGATAAAATTAGAGCTTGTATTATCACATCAATCCCCAAAAAGGAAACTGAGAACATACTAATGGGAAGTGACCTTAGGCCTAGGAATAAGCCACATGAATGCAGGGCAAACTCTACACAGGTCCCTCCATGGTGCAGACCCATGTCTGGTATTCAAGGCAACAGATGGATCACTGCCCGCAGAGGCCCAGTAGTAACAATCTAAATAAGAACTCTGCCAGTGCTCTAGAGCATAAAGAACTTAGCTGCCTTGCAGTTTATGTGCAGCAAGTACTATTCTACTCACTAGTGCACCTATTTTAAAAAACTACACCTGCAGCAGCTGACATGAAGGCAATGGGTCTCAGGCTGTGGTGGGGAACAGAATTACCAGAGGAATTCGGTAAAAAAACAAAGGCCCAGGGCCCTAACCTACTTCAACAAGCCTGGATCTTTCTGTTCTCTAGTGATTCTATTCCAGTTCTCCAAGTAATTTTATTCTACTTGTCTTTTCAGCTCTCATTTTTGCTGAGGCCTCAACTTCACATTAGCGGGGAAGCCCAGCCTTCACCAGCAACCTGCACAAGAAAATCCTACATGGTTAGCAGCTAATAGATCATTTCAACTTAAAACCACCCATGTTACCCTGCTGGAATACTCAGTAACAGCATTTCCCCTCCAACTTTTACTTGCTCTCTAGAACCAATGTTCCTCACTCACCTACCAAATATTAGAGGCCTTTGGAGGATCCTATAAATTGCATCCTACTGTTTAGAACAGTGGTCTCAATCACAGGTGATTTTGCCCTCAGGAGACATCTGGCAATATCTGGAGCAATTTCTGTCCCAACTAGAAGGATGTTACTGCTGTGCAGTACATAGAGGCCAGGAGTGCTGCTGAGCATTGTTCGAAGAGGACAGACCCTAAACTAAAACTTAGCCAGGGAAAAATGTCGAGTGCTAATACTAAGAAAGCCTTATCTGGAATGGTAGTGCTTGAAAACAATTGCTATGTAAGACAACGGTGTAAGCCGATGGACCTCATAGCACCACCTTGATTAAGAGACACAGGTGATCTGTGAATAAGTGCTGAACCCAGAGGTAGGTGCAGCGACCTAGTCACAGATGAGACAAGTATAGATGCCCTAAGTGAGGTCAGGCTCCTCTAAAATCCCTAGATGCTAGAGCTAAGAACATGTGCTCCCTACAGGCAGCTGATTTCTAGAAGGAAAAAGTAAAAGCTGAGTATTACCACCCAACTCCTATGTGATAGGCACTAAGAGAGTGGGAAGAGAGGTAGCATATCACTTAACTCCCCTCTAAGAGGACAGGAGGGAAAGCAACAGGCTCCTACTGATTCCTAACAACCAACTGTTAAATCATAGGAAAGTTTGCAAGCCAGCTGTTATACCCTTGGCAGCTTGCAATCAACAAGAGCATGAGTATTTATACCATGAAATTAAAATAGTGTAAGTCAGTGCTCTGTTTTCTTTGGAAAAAGAAAGTTGGTGTTTCATATGAAGAAAATACTGAAGATGGATTCAAGATTTATGTGAAACAAAGTGCCCAACAAAAAACCATAAAGAGTAAATAAGGTCTTTCTAATCCAAGTATACCAAAGCCAAAACCTGTAAAAGACAAGACTACATAAAAATAGGTATTATGTCAGGGGAAAAAAAAAAAAAAACCTACCACTAGAGACAAATTAAACTGGGGAAATTATCTATAAAATATCTGACTGAGAATAATCTATTAAGAATTCTTACAAATTAGTGAAAAATAAGCATCTCAATGGCAAAAGTCTCCTAAAAGCAATTCACAAAATCCAAGTTAGTTCAAATTTAATAAAGAAAATTTTAAAACCGGTTTTACCAATGGCAAAAAGAACAGCCCATGTTGATAAAGTATATAGAGGTACTAAGACAAACTGCCAAAGCAAAAGTTGGTACAAACATTTTAGCTAGCAAAGTGACAATACGTCCTTTATATGTCATTTACAAATGCCTAAGAGAACTTAAAATATACAAATATTTAGTCAGACTACTGTGGCCAATAAAAATAGGCTAAATAAGTTATGGTAAATCTATTCAATGAAATACTATGCATACGTTAACACTGCTGAAATATTTGATGTGAAAGATGTTCAACACATATCCAAAAAAAGGCTTAAATGGAGACTATAAATCAGAGTATTCAGAATGGGCAAGTTTTTATAAAAATGTGTATTAAGAGGGTACTAAGGAAGTCTACTGTGATGAAGAATTTCCTTTTTACTTTTCTGTAATGTGTATATATTACCTGTATATTTGACTTGTCTTTAATAAGAGTTAATGGGGCACGCCCTGGTGGAACAGCAGTTAAGTCAATCGCCTCCAAAGGAGTAGGCCACATACTCGTGGGTTTGAGTCCCAGGCCTGGCAGGGAAGCAAACAGTGTGAACAACTACATATAAAATAAGATGCTTCTTCCTCCTCTCTTCTCTTTGTGCTTGCATGTCTACTTGCCTTCATTCCTGCCTGCACCTTTGCTTTTAAAAAAAGAAAAAGTCAATGGAACTTGAGTTCAGAAGCAAAATCATCATTACATATCATCAGTGCTTGAGTCCAATTTTTTAAAGTCAAGTTTTTTAAATGCACCTGTTCAAAATCAAACTTGCTACTTATTTGAAAAAATTGTTGTTGGGAACAACTTTTGTTTGAGAATCAAATGATTATGTAAAGGAGGAATCAAAAGGCACAAAATGACAGAAAAGCCAGTAACAATATAGCTACCATTGGCTAATAAAGTATAATAAATAAACTAACAGTTAACCAAAAACATCTTTATTTTAGTCTACAAAGAACAAACGGTTCTTTTTCCAAGATAATCATGATTAACTTACAAAAATGGGCATTTACAATGCATTTTCAAAGTATTTCCCTTTAATGGGAAACTCAGCTTCACAGAATCCAAATATTAAAAAGTTAAAAAAAAATTCCATCTTGTTGTCATTGTAAGACAAAAAAGAATCTAGTAGAAGGAAATCCATTTATACTTCAGGTCCTTCTCCTCCAGGAACCAGCTGCAGAGAAAAAACAGTTTGTTACCACCACTACCACCGCTCCTGCTAGCACATCATTTGAAAACCTCTACTGAGAGTTCCTAATGGCTCCCAGTCACTACTGCCTCTGCCCCTCCCTCACATTCCCATTTTCTCCAGGTCATCACTATCTGTTTACATTCCCCACACCATCAGTTAACATTTAGTGTCTCACCAATAATTCTCAGAAACATAAAAGATTAAAAAGCCTAAGTAAACTGATCTTCGGGCCTAATGTCATCTTTGATAGTTCAGCTTCAGAGTCCTAACCCCCACAACATTCCTCTCCCATCTTACACACAACTGGGTTATGAACATTGTCAGCAAATTAGTTTATAATCCCTGCCCCCACAAACAGTGTAAGATAAATAGAACAGCTTTATTGTGTCTTACCATAGTTATATTATTTCCATTTAGCAAAATCTGATCTAATTTAGTAATCCTTCTTCCTTCTGGGGTGATTTCACTAAATGAATAGAAAAAAAATAGTATAGACAGTGATAAGCAAAGTCAACATTTCGATCCCTAGAAAAAGTTATTCTTACATATAAATGAGCATGTGGTCAAGTAATTAGACCAACTTTCAGAGACAAAGACAACACCTGACCAGCCTAAGAGTCACATCCACTAAGACTGATCTTCATATAAGAAACACAAATTTGCCAGAGAAACCAAACATAAAATGAAATGCTGGTGAGCCCTGGTGGTCTAGCAGATAAATTCACCAGGGCATAATCCACATACATGGGAATGGAGGGTGACAACCAAGATAAACTATTAAATAAAATAAAAGTGCTTCTTCCTCCTCTCTCTTCCTGTCTGCCTATTCACCTTCATTTCTGCCTGCACCTTTCCTTTAAAAGATTAAAAAAATAAAATGAAATGAAATATTTACTAGTGTCACCTTTTTAAAAACTATTATATAATCCCTGTCCATTAAACCAATATGTAATCAATTCAATTGTGAAATCAGAGTTACAGGTCACAATTTTTGTAATATAATTTAGTCATTATTTACATTTTATATTATACAGTAAAGGGCCCTTATTATCAGTTCTTTGATTTGACTTGAACACTAGGACACCTGATTCTTTTAGAATCTTTTACCTTAAAGCTTCGTCTACACTAATTTCCTACCAATTTAATGATCACATTATGTTAATAATCTTGATACAATTTTATTAGCATCAGTAAATAAAACCTCTACCTTTAAGGTAACTTCAACAAGCATTTTCTCTCATAAATCTTTTTACTGACTCAACAATCATAAAACTGCCTGCAATTAAAATAAGCAACCTCCCTCATTCTTTGTTAACATTACTCACAACTCAGTGACATCTTCCAGTACCATATCTGAAGTTTGTTGTTAAGAAAATATACCGTTTGATTTTCTCTAGCTCTGCTTTCGCTGATTGTAATTAGTAGTAACTTTAACTTCTTTCAATACACGTGCTTCTAAATATGTTATCCCAAGTTTCCTGAGAATATATTTATTTGTATTGTAATAATCGGTATGTATACTGATTGCCCATAGTTCTTACCTCTGTTGTAAATACCAAAGAAAACCCCATACTGTCACTCATTTTAAAAGGATACTGACAAAGTCATCAAATCCTAGAAGCGTACCAACAATTTCTTTATCACTCTTCATCACAATGTGAATTCTTGATCCTATACATTTGTCCACAAGCTCTATGGAAACATACATTTTTAAAGAAAAAAAAAAAGATTATTTTACCCATTCGACAAATATATATGAGTGCCTACTGGCACACCTTACTTGCATATGGTGAAAGATAAACCAGGAAAAGCACTCATTCAAAAACTTAGATCTTATGCTACATCTCTCTGTTCAGTCATAACACAAACATTTTTCCTGTTTTGCAGGAAATGCATTTGTAGAAATGCATCACAGTTGCGGCTTTACATTACTTTAAATTATTTGATTACCATATGAACCCCACTCTAGACTCCAAGCTCCAGGAGAACTTCGCATCACTCTGTCTCCAATGGACACTGCCTGGCAGACACTAGGCATTCAAAGAGTTTGTCGAAAAAGGAATGAATGTTTTCACAGCCCACTGCTAGTCCACTAACTCAATAATTCTTTAGATACGAAATATTAGGGAGAGATATCAATATCTTCACCAGACTCCTTCCTGTGTTCTGATAGCAGCCTGAACAACTCCTTGGCCGGCTCAACATTATTTAGCATCATGTTTATTTGACCAAGTATTCTATCTCCTGTATTGGTTCTGTGTGCACAGAAGGCAATGTCTATGATTTAAATGTGTTAGTTACCAGCCCTAGTATCTGGCTCAGAGATAACCATTTGCTTGATGAATGAATGGAAAATCGAACTAGTTTCCAGATTTCTTCCTGTAAGGTTCATTCGAGACCCGGGTGCTTCTCTCAACCCGCCAGGGTCTCTCTACTCTGGGGAGTTTGAAAGCTAGCTTAAGCAGTAGGACCACTACCCATAACTGTAGAGGCGAGCTCACAACATAAAGGCCGACGATGCATTCACTAAGTGTGGACCTTCCCCGGTAACGGTTTGGTTTGGAGTCACAAGCCCCTGTCTGAAGGAAGCCTACCACGCTGAAAAGACAGAGGTGCCCCGGGGTCGCAAAAACCAGGAGCCTGGAGAGGAGCGGCGGAGGGAGTAAGTAACTGGTCAGAACGTTCTTCCCCTCCATCAACAGCTGTCTCGACCCCCCCAACCTAAGCTTCAGCCCCTCGGCCCCCAACCTGAAGCTTCGCTGCCCGCCCCACTGCTCACGAGGTAACAATTACCTAGGGGAAGCAACTGCGACGGGTTAGTCGTAGCGTTAGCCGCCATGGCTACGCCGGAAGTGGCTCGCGTTTATCGACGTTGGGACGAGTTTGAAAGAGCGCGCTTCCGCCTTTCTCCCGCAACCCTGGCAGGCTCGACCAATCTGAAACCGAGCGCGTGATCGAGCCAGTCCACAGGGATCGTACCCAGATTCTCCATTCTCGCGCTGTGAGATAGGTGGAATATTTGTCCTGTGAACATTCTGCGGTCTCAACATATACCCACTCTCCCTTCGAAGTGTTCGAGGGACGTTAAAGGTATTCTTCCTTGTTAATAAATTCTTCCTCTAATCCGGGAGGCTTTGCAAAATTACAGAAATCATTTGAGTCTTAATGTTCTCCTTTAAACATACATCTTATCTCAACCCAGCATCTTCCTTCAGATCAGTATAAAGCAATTCATGTTTCCCGCCACCAATTCACTGTGTTGCAATTTCGTAAAAAACCATTTTCTTAAGGAATCTTTCTTAAAAGTCCAATGGATTGAAAACCTACGATCAGAGTTTTTGTTAATTTCTCAAGGGTGAGGATTTAAAGTGTTTTCTTTTTATTTCTACTACTTTAATTCATCGTTCGTATCTTGTTATATCTCGGAATCTAATTTATTCTATTTTTTTTTATATTTACTTTTTTCTACGAATATTTGTTTAATAGGAGACCACTAGATGTCGCTCTTTGTTAATGTCATCATACTTGGGAACCCTTAATGCTTTTTCACTTGCATTTTGGAACTAGAAAGCGCTTCTCTGTTAGTCTGTTTTATATTTGTATACCAGGAACTTAAAGCTGACTGGTCTAAGCAGGAAAGGCCAGAAATAACATAATTCATACAACAACCAGTTGTAAAGCCGGCATCATCCACTCATTGAACAAATATGTATAAGTTGCACACTAATTGACTGGCATTTTTCTGAGTATAATTGGCATTTTAAGTGTGCAAAGCTACTCGGATCTTCTGCCTTGTAAGAGCTTAAAGATAAGGGAGAATGACAACTAGCAAAGATTATATACAAAGCACATGAAATTTAATGTATAAGGCAAGAATCTCTCTTAAGTTTCGGGGATTCTAGAGAACTAGGTGTGATCTAAGGCAAATGTCAGATAAGAAGTTGAAAAGCCCGTATACATGGGGCCTTCAGTTCAAACCTCATTGGAGTTCGGCAACTCCTAAATACCAGGCCAATTGGCCTTTTTTATTCATTTTCTAAATATTGAGCACCTACTCTGCTGCCAACAAACTTGCAATTACTCTTTTTATGACCATCCTTTGAGTCAAGTTCCTCATACTTGTGTTTAGCAACTTGACCACTTACATAAAAAGTTAGGGAAGATTCAAAAAGGAATTGATAATGCACTCTGGAGGCTCAGGTGTTAAGTCCAAATGTAAACCATGTAGACTCTAAGGACCCAGGTTCAAGACCCACAGCCCAGTGGGGTGGGGAGTGGGAGTGAGTACCAAAATAAATAAACAAATAAATAAAAGTGCTTCCTAAAAAAAGAAAAAAGCTTCTAACTCCTCTCCCTTCTTAAAAAAGAAAAAAAAAAAAAAAAGAAATTGACAATTTGGTTTGCCTTGGAAGATGAATAACTGGATAGGCAGAAAAGGAGCAGGAACTGCATCTGCTCTTATAGAGGGAACTCTGCAATTGGCATAGCCCCACCTCCAAACTTCTCTTGTTGCACTTGAAGTCTAATATACTACCTCCAAATTTGACATAAACCCCTTTCCCTCCCAAATCTTTTCCCTTAATAATCCTAGTCCTTAGTGATTTTACTTTAATGCTCTTAGGATACTCTGCCCCCAAGTTCTGCTGAAATCTTGTTCATCCTTCAAGACCCTAATCAAATATAACCACCTCTGTAAACCTCTGACTTACAAACGTGCTCAGCTCTCTTATAGTCCTATAACGTTAATAGCTCTTCGAATGCTCTCAAAGACTGATATTTCCTCAAAGAATTCTGACAGGCAGGATAGTGATTAAATCTTTGGTTCTAAAGTTAAGTGACTTTGATTCAAATTCCAACTCTGCACAATTTCTTTTAGTTATTTGAATTGGATTAAGTTATTTAATCTTTCTAAGTCTCAATTTACCTATTGAAAAATAGTGAATATTATAGTGTCTAATCATACAGTTGTGAAGAGTACATGAAGTCATTCACGAAAAGTGGTTACAGAGGACTAAAACATATTAAGTTCTGTTTAATGTGAGCTGTTACTTATCTTTGTTTCCTAATTTATCATGTTTCCTAACATGACAGTCAGCTTAGAGTGGTGCTATAAAAGCTAGCCCTGGCATGTCCTGGTGGAGTAGCAGTTAGGTCAGTTACCTCCAAAGGAATGCAAGCCACATATTCCTGGGTTGGAGGGGGGTGGGAACAACTAATGTGAAAAACTAAAAAATAAATAAATAAATAAAATGCTGCTTCTCTTCTTCCTGAACCTTTCCCTAAAAAAAAAAAAAAAAAAGCTAGCCTTGCTGTGGCCTAGCAGCTAAGGTTCAGGCTGTGTATAAGTCTAAGGACCCAGGTTCAGAACCAGGGGCTGGAGGGAGGGGGAAAAGGTAAAGTTAGTTTTGCAAGCTGGCTTCACATTATCTTATTTTTATAACCAGACATAAACCACTTTAAGGCAGCAATGTCTTAAATTTAATGCACTGTGTCTACCATAATTCCAGCTGTACTACAAGGTCTCGTGAATATTCTTTATATTGAGTGTCAGTATCTCACTCATATCCATCAACATTCTCCTTAATCTTCTAAAGACAGAGTAATACCATGTTTGTTTGTGAAGCCCTTTTCTTTTCTATTTTATTTTCACCATATCTTAAGAGAGTATGGGCACGCCTTGGTGGAGCAGCAGTTAGGTCAATTGCTTCCAAAGAAGCAAGTCGCATACCCCTGGGTTTGAGTCCTGCAGGGGAAACAACCAAGATGAACAACTAAATAAAATACTTCTTCCTCTTCTCTCTTCCTTCCTGCCTGCCTACTCATCTGGATTCCTGCCCGCACCGTTCCTTTAAAAATAAATAAAAACAATATGGACCCAATTCAAGTTATAGTTGTTACTTTAATAGTTTAAAAGTCAGGAAAGTATGCTTTAAGCAAGTTAATATTTAAAATTTTCTTTATAAGAACAAAATGAACATTAGCAATTTTCACTACTACTGAATAAAGGAAGTCTTCATACTCTGAAAAAGGAGATAGAGTACATTTACATGTTTATGGAGATTCCAGGAAGGGAGTGGTTTTATTTTTATAGCATTCTTTCCAGGGGCAAAACACAAAAAGAAACAATTCTAGATGGAGAGTTCATTTTAATGAACTTGAAAATATGTCATCGTTCCCTATCTCCAGGAGTTTTCTCCCTTTAGTTCCTGCTTACAGAGGAGACAAAACAGAATTTATAAATCATAAAACACATGCAACTAGTAGAGGCCCTTCAACACATTATGTATTAAGAAATCAATTTCTATTTATTCCCTTGAAAACAAATGTCTTCATAAAAATACAAGCTAAAGTTTCCTTTCAAAACACGTTTAGAGGCACGCCCTGGAGTAGCGACTGGGCGCGGTCCACATACATCCCCCAAAGTTCCGGGTTCACTTTCTGATGTCGAGTGAACAATCAAGATGACAAATGAAATTAAATAAATAAAGTGACTCTCCCTTCTCTCTTCCTGCCAGCTGCCTGCACCTTTCTTTCAAATAAAATAATAACAACATTTAGAGGTCGGCCCTGCTGGGCCTACTGGTTGAGTTCGCTACGTAGAGTCCACATACATCTGAAGATCTGGGGGCCCTAGGAAACAACCAAGATGAACAACTAAATAAAATTAGAAAGTGCTTCTTCCTCTTCTCTATTTCTGCCTGCTTCTGCCTGCCTACTTGCCTTCCTTCCTACCTGTACCTTTTCTTAAAAAAAAAAAAAATTTAGAAAGTATTCAATCAAATTGTTATATTCAATCTTGATCATCTACCAACATAATTTAAAAGCAAAGGAGAAATTTCTATTCTTTTAATATATGTCATCATAAATAATATTTTGTTAATGAATTTGTTCTATAATAATACAACTCATAAAGAACTAATGTAAAATGTATTCTAAACTTTTAAATGGACCAATCTGTATATTTCGAGATGAAAACAATTCTGGAAATACCTTTGCTTACTTTCCCAACTTTCTGTCACTTATCTTCGTTGTTTATAGCATTACTTTAAAGGCTATATTTTCTAATCATTTAAATACTGTAATAGTTTTGAATAAATTATTTAATCTTAGTTGGAAGCTCCAGTCAGAAATGACAGATTTTTATAAAGCCATTACTTAATATCCCACACAATGAATTAAACAACTGGCATTCACTGTAGCTATAAAGCTCTAAGTGCCTTACCCATAATATCTTTGTTGATGTTAAAAATTTATAGTATTATAGAAAAGAAATGATAGCACCATATTGAAAAATCTCTATAGTATTTTTATTAGCATTAAAAGTTAAACTGAACGATAGAACCTAAACTTGATCATAGGAAACCTACAGTTTTTCCAGTCATACTTAGATTAGAAAGCAGGTCCTTATATTTCAAGACTAGGAGGGGAAAATATCAACAGCTCAGGTTGTCTAAACTTAGAACTGCGCAACTAGTAATGGTAATTTCACAGCCTAACCATAATAATCCTGAATTCCATTTAAAGCAAGCACTAATCTTTTATTTTATCCCAAAACTGCCCTGGAGATAAGACTTGTTAGTATTAACATTATTCACTTTAAAATGACATAGAATGAGTTTCAGTCTTTTTTAAAATTTAAGAAATATTAGTAAAAAAAAAAAAAAAAGTTTAACCCTATTGACAAGAGATTCCATGTTTGCCTAGAATACAAAACTCAGAAAAAAAATTTCTTCCAAATTGCAAGACAAGAATAATTTTACAGTTCTCTTTGTAAAATCCCTTATCGACAAAAATAGCATTCTGCTTCAGGCCTTAAATCGCTTCCAAACGAGTATGTTAAGATTAAAATGAGAAGAAGGAAATAAATCCTGGAACGAAACAAAAGCAAAATCTCGGGTAAGCAAGTAATTTAAGTAGAAGGCACAGGTATTCAGTCTCACCAGTATGCCTCCATGTTATCAAATATTGAAGCATAATAAACATAGGCTAGACGAGGGGAAAAAGGAAAGGAAATGGATATTCAGAGCGTGGACAGAAATGACGTTTAAAAAGAATGAAACCTGAGAGAAGAGTGAACAGACCACCAAAAAAGCAGTGGTTTGATACCTCAGCGCAAAGAGAGCTTGCGAGACCTTATTCCAAATCAGCTCCGCCAACAGCCGGGCTACCCTCTCCAAGACCTGCCCCATTTCCCAGACCCCACCCTACTCATGCCAAACATCCACTCCCTTTCTAGCCCCGCCCCGTCCCAGGCCACGCCTCCTCGACTTCAGGCCCCGCCCCGTCAGGTCCCGCCCGGTCCTTTCCTCCCCCGCGGCCGCGGTGTCAGGTGACAGCCCGGAAGCTGCGGAAGCAGATGCGAGTACGGCAGCCGCGGCCTCGGGAGCGGCGGGGAGCTGCGGGAGCCTCGGCCTCCTCCGGGCCCCGTGCGCGGCCCTCATGCGGCACCCTTGCTGACACCTGAAGTCCTCGGCTCGCCGTCCTCCTGGAGACGGCAGAGTCGTCCCGCCCGCCGCCCTTGGCGGTTGAAGTCGTCATCTTTCGGGCCCGCGGCGGCTGCCCATGGAGAAGACCGGACCGGGCGGAGGTGGCGCCCCCCGGGGGCCGGTGCTGCACATCGTGGTGGTCGGCTTTCACCACAAGAAGGGCTGTCAGGTAAGGAAGGGGCCCGTGCCGGCCTCCGGTGGTTCGGGCGTTCGGGCCCCGCCGGCGCTCACTTCCCTCTGCTGGCTGGCGTCCTCCCCACGGCGCTCTGTTCTTCTCTGAACTTGATCCCTCCAGCTCCTCCAATGGACCCCACCTGATACCCAGGCCCCACACTCCCTTCTTTTTCCTGCCCCTTAAAATTGTTGTCTTTGAGCGGCGGGGGAGCTGTGTATTTCTGTGTTGGGATTGGTAGGTGGTGAGGTTCTTTGCTGGAGGAAGGAGGAATCGACAGGGGCCCACTCATTTTCCCATCCATCTGTGTCTCCCTCTGTGTCTTCACTTTCGGGGTGGCCACCTATGATAGGAGCCATTAGAAAAATCCAGTACTGGGACTGCGTTTTCAAGGTGATAGCTGAAGCACGCGAGGCGCCGTGGGAAAATCAACTTCCTTTGTTTATCCGTGGAAGCCCTAGAATCCTTCGTGTTGCGGTGGCATGTTGACTCCGCCCCCCCTTCCCATTGGACCATTTTGCCATTTGATCTTGTCCAGATCTTGCCTGTTGATGAGAGATTGACCTCACTGGATCAATTGCAATTAAGAGAAGGGTCACTTGCAATTAGAGAAGGTGTATTTATCAAGCAAAGAAATGTGCACATCGTCATTTTAAAGTTTCTTCACTGAAAGAGTGAAGGAGAACAATGGAACATTTGCACACGACGTATTGAAGGCAAAAGGAGCAAAATAGAAACGGGGTTATTTAATGAGAGCAAAGGTTGAACACGTTATGTCATAACGTGTTGAAGTGGAATATTTCCTTGAAGTGTTAAAAAGACTTATACCCACAACAGAAAAAGTAGCATTTTGGAGACATTTTTGAAGCAAAAGTTAAGTTCGTTTAGAGGTTGATAGAGTAAAGAGATGGTTAACTTTAAAATACTATACTCCTTACCCCACAGGTAAAAATAGCTTAGAAAAATACGAAGGAGGAAGTGGCATTAGTCGATGTGGTATTTAAAAAAAAATTCCAAGTCGCAGTAGAATGTAAACGTTTTTGATGTGGCTATTACTTAGAGGTAATAGAATAGATACTTGAGATTGCACCCTGGCAGCAAACACAGTGTTCATCACCAACAGATTTTTAGCACTTTAAAACGTCATTCTGTGATCTTAATCGTCACTTTCTAACTTACTTAGGAAATGGATGAGTTAAAGTCCTGGAGTCAGAGTGAGATTGCTTCTGGCACCATATGTGTTAATTCAGCCAGGCCATGTGGCATTATGGAGTCTCTTAGGGTAAAGAAATGGAAGCCCACTGCAGAACCAAAGTGAATGGTGCTTTTGAAGACAAAGAAGAGAATACTGATAGGGACAAAAAAATTCTCTTAATTTTTACTGTCCTTTAAAGTCAGGATGAATTACTGTGCTTTATATATGTTTGATTGGCAAAAGTAATATGATTTATAGTCCCAGAAAGAGAAAATTATTTGTTTTATTCTGTGTAATTTTGGGAGGTTAAATGTAATGTTAGGAGTTAAAGAAAGCTACCGATTTGTAAGATGGTAGAAACCCTTTGCAATAAGACAATAAGGTAAGTAAACAGAAGCACTTTGTGCTCTAATGGATGCAGTGACATTTCTCTAGGTTTTGTCTGACTTTGGGTTTCAGCACTGAGGTAAAGGTAACTAGCTTCGTAAAATGAATACCGTGCTGAGACCTAATGACCTTCTGGTCTCACGTAGTTCCCATCACCCATACCAAGTACAAATTTCTTGAATTTTTATGTGCCTCATTTTCCTCTATAAATTTCTTCATGAGAATTAGACTGACAGCAATCCTTAGAGATAATCTACTTCAGTTTCCTTTAATGCACATACAGATGAGTTGACTGAAACCCAGAAAAGTTAAGTAACTTAAACATACACAGCTTGAATCAAAGAAACCAAGATGTACAAATAAAAATTAAGAAAATTCTTCTTCCTTCTCTCCTACTTGCCTTCATTCCTACCTGTACATTTCCTTTAAAAAAAAAAAAAAAGACTTTTAAAATCCCAAAACGGGGGAGGAAAGAATTGAGAGGAACCTGAGTAAAGTTTGGTTAAGTAGTGTGTCAGCATTATATTGAAACTCGTATCCTTAGTTTTTATAGCTATATCTCTTTTAATAGCAGGTAGACAGCCAAAGTACATCCCTTATTTGTTTAATCCATGCAGTGCTTTATAGAGAGGAGGACACTTATTTTTTAATAAATATACTTACTGAGTGTCTACTGACCTAGGTTACCAGCAGAGGGTTCTACTCAGTGCGGTGAAAGCTGAGAAGCCTACAATGGGTTATTTTACCTCAGACACACCAAGTGGCTTTTTTTCTTATTGTTGACTGAAAGCAGAAAACGAAGAGATAACCTGGTTTTGCAAATCAAACAAGAGCGTTCGAGCTTGTCAAGTCAAAATGTACAGTGAATAAAAAAGTGATGTTTAGATTGATCTATTATATATAATTAATTAATATTACAGAATAAGCTTTTGCAAAAAAGAGTCAAACATTTATAATTTTAATAAAACTTGTGCTGTTTTTCAGAGAATATTTTTTATTTACTAATAACCTGTTAATTTTTTATTATTTCTCTACTGGAGGTTGGTTGGATAAATGACACTGGGATTTCTGGGTTCTAAGGATATAAGGGTGGGCAAGTGGATAATCTCAAAAACTTTCAATGGAAAAAACCCTCTGTGGTATCAGCCAGGTAGTGTCTAGGGGCTGCTAACATAGCCACTCCACTCAAGCAGCAGAGCAAAGCAATGAAAAGTGTCTCACCCTGACGAAATTGATCTGTCAGTCCCTCAAAAAGAATGAAACTTTTACTGGAGACATAATTTGTATAAGTTAATGGTAGTTTATCCAGCTGGAACAGGATGTTCAATGATACAGGGTAGTATTGGAAAAAGTAGGGACATAGTTTGTTCAACCATACTTTTGTTGTGTTTTTTTGTTTTTAGTTGCCCTGCTTTTTCCTTCTTTTGTCTTAGTTTTTATAAAATAATAATGTCAGTTTTGCCAGGTAAAAGCAATATTATTATAAGAGCAAGTGTACTAAGATTTCCACTATATGCTGTATTAATTCTTAAAGGATGGTCTTCATTTTTTACAAATCAGTTTCTTTCTAGATATTCTACAATTCTGCTTTGTTTTACCTTTTTTTTTGAAGAAGCAGATTCTTCTAGGAGAAAAATGCAAGACTCATTGAATGTGACTCTGACTTCAGGTGGTTTTTAGGCTGCATGACTTCCAAGTATTCAGAATGCTGTGGGTTATGCTGATTACTAGTTTTTTCCATGCACTGAGATTATTCATAGCAAAAATTCCCATACTTGGTTGTAACTTGTAATTTTTAGATTCAAGTCAACCAAAGTAAAACCTTTGCTTAATAGTAAAGCTTTTCAGCAGTCCTCTCAGTTAGGCATGTTAACTTTAGGTAGGGGAATGTGCTAGACCTCTGTAGACTCCTCACTTATTAATGCTCTGTAGTGCTATGATAGAGGAGTCAGGTCGGTGACATGCCCTTGTAGCTGAGGTGGCTGAAACACTGGTGAAGCAGATCATGTTAAAACCCAAGGACCAGGTTCATGACCAAGGACCAAAATGAAAATTATACATGTGTCCATGGTGCACATACACATCCGATACATACATACATGTGAATAAGCCCAGGTCCTTGACTTTAACGTGCTCTGTACAGGCATACATATGTGTTAAAATTTTCAGCATCCTCCCTGCTTTCTCATTTGTTGCTTTTTTTCTTGTGCTGACTGGGAGACCACTACTGAATATATTAGTACTATGTATGAAATTTTAAAAACTCTCAGAGATTTTGAAAGAAGACCTAAAGCTTCTTTCTCCTTAGTGTACTGTTAGGAGGCTTCATTATGCTGGTTAGACTGGTAGTTGCTTTTTTCATTTATTTCTGGTTGTTGGTGGTGTTAGGTAATTAAGTAGTCAGGAGTCTTGCTATCTGGGTGCATACTGGTGGAGCAGTGGTTAGGTCATCCCCTCTAAAGGAGCAAGCCACGTAACATAGTCCTGGGTTTGAGTTTCAGATCTGGAGGGAAAACAACCAGTGTGAACAACTAAATAAAAATAAAATAAAGATGTTTCTTCTTCATTTCTCTTCCTGCCTGCCTGCCTACTCACCTTCATATTAGACCTTCATATTGATTTTTTCTAAGTATTGAATGTTCTTAATTGAGATATAACATGACTAATAAAGCACACAGAATTTAAGGGTAGAAAGTGATTTATTTGTGCATATGAGTGCATCCATGTGACCACCATCCAGATGTAGATATGGAACAGTTCTAGCACTTCAGAAGCTCCTCAAGTGTCTCTTAATGGTCAGCATCCACCTGAAAGCAATTACTGTTCTAACCTGTGTCACCAGAGATTAGTGTTACCTCTTTTGTGTCCGATTTATTTTTACTCATTGTTATGTCTGACATTGATCCATGTTGCTGCTTATGTCAGTAATTTCTATGTATTATTCCATTGTAAGACGATGCCGTGATTTATTGACCCTTTCTTTTGTTACTGCACATGTGGGTTATTCCCAGTTTGGATTAATACAAAGAAAACAAAAAGCATTTTATTTTAAAAGTTAATTGTTGTTGGGTTTTTGATATTTTTCTTTTGCTGGTTTTAAGTTTGATGTTACTAAAACATTTATTGTACTAGTAGCCTAAGATAATATAGGAGTTCTAGATTTGAATGTAAATGGTTCTGGTAAATTAAAAATATCTTTAAGAGGCTTCAAATCTATTTTTTTTACTTTTTTACTTTTACTTTCAAATAAGAGCTCATAATTTGTTACACATTTGAAGCTATCTAATAACTTCACATAAGGTAGGTCTCCAAAACTAGTCTATTACTGGATTTGAAGGGCACTTTGTCTTATTTACAAATCAAATTGCTTTGATTTTGTATTTCATGACATTTCTGATGTTATAAGTGCTAGGTATTCACAATTGCATAAAAGATACATTTTTATATTTAATTTAAAAATAATAATCCAGGTACTCCATATTAAGTAATATGAAATAATAAAATAGTTCTTTTAATTCTAAGAAAAACTAGAACAGCATCCTTTATTCACTTAAATATTAAAAATCAAGTGTTTTAAACCAAATATTTATTTCCATTTAATTTTAGAAACATTAAAACTTTGTTTTGATTGATAAATTTTAATATGCTATTGTACCTTTACAGCATACACTTTATTTTTCCAAGAATCTTGTATACTCATAAAACGATAAAATACTGTGTCATGAGAAGAGTCATTTGTTGTCAACTTCATAAGAGAATAAAGGAAGAGAGCCAGTTCTTTTATAGTATTGGCTCTTCAGTTTTGAAAGAAAACACAACAGCGAAGTCGTGTCTCTAGGTCCAGGTTTTTTGTTGTTAAGTGAAAAATGTCATGGCATACCCTTGATTTTAGGTCTCTAAAACCTTGTTTTTTGACTGTTAAAAAAATAAATTCTGTGCTGAGTGAAGGAGGGAAAAATCCACAAAATGCTTAGAAAAGGAGATGTGAGCAGCTGGCTCAAAATGTGTAGGTCATACTCTCCTTTTCTCTGTAAGTACCATCAGTTCAGTGTCTGTGGTGACCATGGATGTGTTTGATACTTGTGCTAATGTTTTGGCATCGTGGCTTCTGTAGTTGCATGCTTCTCTGACAGTGGAATGGATGTGCATTGTTAGAAAGTGAACAAAGTGAACTTCTGAAGTGCTCAAAGTTCTCACTAGGATACTGTGTTACTGTTTTGTTTTTGTAGTTTTTCCTTGTTTTTTCATTCTTTTGTTTCTGATGCCAAAGTAAATCGAATCTGACTAGTGGACACTGATTTGATTTGTGTGAAAAGGGTTGGTAATTTTTGCCGTTCCTGGAGAAGAAACATCACCATTTTTGTGTAGTAAACTTAGCATTTAGAAAAATTGCCCTTTTATTCCTTGTTATTATGCAACTTTATTCAACTTTCACTTTTTTTGTTAGCCATTGTCCTCTTTTCCCTCCTTTTCCCACCTCCCCTTATAATTATATAAGTATGTAACTGATTACTGCTAATCTGGATCAAAATAGATTTGCCACATGAATATTGGTTGACACAGAAGAGATTGGAAATGTATATAATTTAATAATATTATCCTTTTGGAGAGACATTTGATAAATCTCTCACATTGTATTTGTTAATACTATAGTAGACACCATCTGTAACCCCCAAATTTAGCTTAGATTTGGGGCTGTGAACTTACAGTATTGAATAGTAGCCATACTGTATAATGATCAGTCTAAATGTTTCCTGATTTGGGGGGATGTATATTGGTTTTTATCAATGATTTTTCACATATACTTACAGCTGCCATGTCCAGCTATTGTAGACTGCACAGCATGGCTACACAAGAGTCTGTCATATGAGCTGCGGAGTCAGTGTTTCCCCCTGGAGTTGTGCAGTGAGACCACCTACTGCACTGTTGGGGAGGAGGGGAAATTTCCTCCTACCCCTCTAGGTTCTTCTCAGGCTGGTGGAGTAATCAAATTAAGGTCAGATGGACTCGTAGGGGGCAAAAAGGAACACATTTAATTACATACATATGGGGACTCTATATAGATGTGGGTTCCAAAGCCCATGGGGCACGTTGGGGCTGTATTTCATGAGCTAAGGAATGGGATCAGGGCCATGAGCTTCAAGAGAGGACTCACATAACAAAGATAGGGTGATTCATGACCAAGACCAGATGTTCTGCCTTTCTGTGCAGGTCTATTACTCCAGTAGAAAGGTTTTTCTGGTAATAACCCTAATTCTGAGTCAGACCCCCAATTTTCTTTCTTCTAGGTAGTTATGAGAGTGGTAAACATTTCTCATGAACCTGAACAACGTCAGTTGACCTCGGCTTGAAATAATCCACACGCCTAAGTGGCATGGCTTTGGGAAAGCCTGACCATCTTGCTGAGGTCTATCCTTCCACACCTACCTTTACTTTTAATACCGCTTAGTTTAATTGACATAATTGTTTAGATTTCCTTTTGATTCAGCTGGGTATTATTTAAGAGTTTTAGGTAATTTCCAAAGCAATTCCTTATAAGTCTCTATGCCATGAATTTTTCATCTGCTTAGATTGGTTTGGACATGCAGAAATATTTTGACTATTGATATAGAATAATTAATAGCCAAATATGAATAATTTTAAGATTTAAAAATCCCATCGATTGGGAAATAAGAGATTCCTTTTTGTTTTTTTGTTTTCCCAAGGCACCAACTGAATCTCCTATAATTCAGTCCGATTTTACACCCAGTATGTGTCAGACTCAGTAGGTTTGAGTGTTCTGTGCTAGAAGACGTTCTCTTGTAGCGCTGGGTCGCCCTAGGCTTCCTGTACTTCTGTCCAACTTAGTTATATAAATTTCAGGGTGGAAGGGTGTATGTCCCATGCCTCCCTCTCAGGTTCCATAATTGCTAGAAAAACTCAAAAGTAAAGAAAACATATCTTATTTTTACTGGTTTATTGTAAAGGATTCAACTCAGAAATAGCCAAATGAGAGATGCTTAGGATAAGGTATTTGAAGAGGGATATAGAACTTCCATCACTCTCTGAGCGCACTATCAATGTCTTCATCGACCCAGAAGGTCTCTAAATGGCTTTAGGAGTTTTTATAAAGGTTTTGTTACAAAATCATGATTGATTAAATTCTTAGCCCTTGTTACAGGACTCTTATACCCAGCTCCTGTCCCCTCGCTGGAGGCCCAATGGTCTTGCTGAAAGTTCCAGTCCTCTGATCACGGCTTGGTCTTTTCCAAAACATAACCAGACCAGTCCTGAAGCTATTTAGCCACACCTCCACGAAGGTCACCTCATTGTCAACCCTGGTGTGGTTTGAAAAGGCTTGTTATGAATAACAAAATATGCTCCTGTCAGTCAGTTAATTCCAGGGGTTTTGGGAGCTCTGGACCAGGTAACTCTGGGGACAAAGATCAATTATACTTTTGTTATTATTATTTCATTCTTGAATAATATTGAATAGTTTATAATAATGTAGAAAAAGGGAAGAATTAGGGAAAATGTTCAGCAATAGAGGATTGATTAAATAATGAAACAATACAATATAGCCATAAAAGCTTTGTACATGAAGACATAGAAAAGAGTTTAAGTCAACTGCCTTGAGCTTTAGTAGAAGTTTCCAAATGCCGAGTATTCACTGGTATCAAAAACACCGGCGGGAGAAACAACTTCCAGAGAATCTGGAATTTACGGAAAATTGCGTCCCAAAAGTTGGCCGTTTGAAATCCTAAACACATTTTCCTAAGAAAAATGTGTTACAGATATTCGGGAACTAAAGGTAACCTAGAACTGCCTTATTTTATTCATGAAATTTTGGGGGTATTGGAGTATATGTCATATCTACACTTAGCTTATATTTATCACACTTTTATGAGTTGACCACATTTTAAGTTACAACTTGAGTCACCCAAGTTGAGAGAATATATTGACTATTGCATAACATCGGGTATTAATTAAACTCCAACCATTTGTAACTTGTTAACTAAATCTTCAGGAGAGAATATAGAGTGAGTGCCATGGTGGAGTTGGTTAGGTTCGTCACCTCCGGCTCAGCACAGATCTCATATCCCGGGTTCGCTTACCAGGGCCTGGGGGGAAAACCAAAATGAACAACTAAATAAAATAAATAAAAATGCTGCTTTTTCCTCTTTTTATGCCTGCCTGCCTATTTGACTTCATTCCTGTCTTCATGTTTCCCTCAAAAAGAAAAGAAAGAAGGCAAGCAAAGAAGATAGATTTCTACATCTCCCTTTTTACTCAAAAGGATAGGTTGAAAATTAGATTTCTTTCATCAGTTAGGAATTGTTTATGGTTATCTTTTACTTTTTGAATCTTGAAAGCAATATGTAACCATATAAAAATAAATACCAAATTACTTAAAAGTAAATAATATCCTCCACTTACTGTCAGTTGGTAAAAAAAAAATGTGTTTGTATACGCCTGCAACAAAGATAAAATACATGTGGCAAAAAAATGATAATTTGTGAATATAGATTAAAGTTATAAAATGTGTCATGTTATTTCAACTTTTCTGTAGATTAAATTATTTCAAAACAAAAATTGGGGAAAAAACTTAATAGGAATATTCCCTTTATCTCCAATCTCCAACTCTGTTCATCTATCTAGAGATAAAAACATCTGTTAGCAGTATAGATTGTCTTTTCAAGCATGTTTTTAAATACATTTACAAAGATATAGTAAGTATAATTTTTTGCATAAATGTATCACAGTATAAGTAAAATTATATTTACTGATGTTCTGCTTGCTTAGTTTTCTACTGCTGTTTGTTACAACAAATTCCCACAAACTTAGAGTTTTAAGACAGCACAAAAGTATTGGAGGTCTGGAGGTCAGAAATCTGAAATGGTTTTCACGCAGCTAAAATCGGGGTATTGGAAGGGCCGCATTTCTTCATTCCCTAGGAGATAATTTATTTTCTTGCCTTTTCCAGCTTCTAGAGGTTTGCCTGTATTCCTTGACTCATGACCCCCTTTTCCATCTTCAAAGTTGTATTAATATCTCTTCAGCTGTCTCTGACTCTTCTGCCTCTTTCATGTAAGGACCCTTGTGATTATGTTGGACCTACATGAATAACCTCCATCTCAATTATGTCTGCAAAGTCCTTTTTGTATTCTAAAGTAACTGTGACAGATTCCAGCGATTAGGACATGGGCATCTTTGGAGGGTTGTTATTTTACCTCTCGCACAGGATACCTGTCTTTCTTTGTCCATATATATGAATCTAATATTCTTTTTAACAACTGGACAGAACTGATGTAAAATTTAAACACTTCTGATTAATATTTAGGTTTTTAGTTTTTATGTTACAAGAAATCCTGCTAGATGGAGTCTAAAAGTGGTTCTTAGTCCTATACTGTTCCAACTTTAGTGTGTGTGCGCCTGTGTATTATTAATACAATGCAAATGGCTGTTTACACTTTTGAAGAAAATTCAGCATGTCACCTAAACCTTCTAAGACCATATGACAACCCAAGTCTCATGCATTTAAGTTAGCCTTCCTCTCCAAAAGTCTCATTGAAATAACAGAAACAGAAGCACAGAGGAAAAGCTAATTAATAATTAATGAAAAGCAACCCAGAAACTAAGAGTGCCTATCAACATACTGTTGGACATGCTTCATTGAACTTTCTTCTATCGTTTCTCAGTTTCCAAAAAATATCACCTGAAATGTTGTTTAATGCTCCCCACTCCCTGCTAACCCTCCCTGAAAAACGTAAGCTCAAAGCTACAAACATTGCGAACAGAAGAGCTGATTGATGAGAAGTAAACCTGAATCCTGGCTCAACTTCTCATTCTTTGTGGAACCTCTCCTACCTAGTTCAGAAGGGTATTGACCAACAACCTTTTGGCTAACCTTCCTTACCATTTTAGGTTGAATTCTCTTACCCGCCCCTGATTCCAGGAGATGGACATGACAGTCATACTTTACCTGAGGAATGGAAGTATTTGCCCTTCCTTGCCTTACCAGATGGCGCACACAACTACCAGGAAGGTATGTAAACAGATAGTGGAGTAATTAGTATATGGTCTTCCTTTCCTTCCTTTCCTTCCTTCCCTTCCCTTCCTTCCCTTTCCTCCCTTGTTTCCCTTTCCTTCCTTCCCTTCCTTTTCTCCCTTCCTTCCCTTCCTTCCTTCCTTTCTTTCACCAAGGCCTCTTAGACTATAAGTACTTTGGTAAATGAAAGATTTCTGATCACTTTGATTATTTATAACATTTAAATACTTGTTCAAGGTGACTAGTCATTCATTAAAGGATCTCCAAAGTAGTGCCAGTCTTTTATTGGTAATGGCAGAGAAACCTCAGTCACTCTTTTGCCAAAACCTTAGCTAAAGTAAGTGATTAGCCAGATTAGGACATCTCTTACTAGTAGCACTTCCTGCGTCTATACTTCAGACTCCTCAGAGACAATCTAAAGGGTTTACCTGTACCAACTACAGATTGATTGGGACTCTAGCTGCAAGTGTACTAGGTTAGTATTCCAGTGCCCTGCTTGTTTCTTTCTCAAACCCTGGAGCTGTTATGATGTTGCACTTAAAATTTTACTTGCATACCTGAGGAACATGTCAATACTTGCAAAGAAAGCCATGTTGTGAAGTTAGTACTGAGTTTCCTCCCACCCTATAAATAGTGCTTCGATGACATAACTAAGGAATACGTGTGTGTATATATGTATACATATATACATATTTTTTTAAGAATTAATTACATAGCGGGTGGAAGCAGGTAGGAATGAGGGAAGTAGACAGGCTGGCAGGAAGGAAAGAAGGGAGAAGAGGAAGAGGTGTTCATCCCTCATGTAGTTGTTCATGTTGATTGCTCCCCATTCTGGCCCTGGTCTGTGGGATCCATGTGGATCACCTCTCTGGAACCTCAGACTTTAACCACTGAGTTGCCAAGGCCCACCATTATTTAATTTCAATATTAGAATCTCTACCAAACCAGCAACTTAAACTTGGTGTAATTACCTATTTTCTTAATGTTTAATGATTTTCTTGTGAAATGAAGCAAGTGTTGCTACCCAGGTTAACAAATTTAAATAGAGATACAGTGTTTTTAGCTTCAAATCTTTTTTCCTAACTTTTTCTTATGAAAGCCTTTGAACATATAGAAACATTCAAAGAATGGTATAGTGGCTATTCTACAAATTTTCTTTATATTTGTGTCTGTGTACACTTGTATCTACATTATCTGAAAGTCGGTTGTAAACATCGTGACATTTCACCTCTAGATACTTTAGCATACATCTCCTAAGAATTAGATCATTCCCCAGGATAATGTCCAATACCATTATCACAGCTAGGAGATGTGACAGTAATTCCCTAATACCATCTAATATCCAGTCTGTATTCAAATTTCCCTATTTCTTCAACATTCATTCAAAATTTACCTGTAACCTTTGGTTCTAATGACTCTACTTTCTTTTAGAGAACAAACCTCTATAAATACACGTTCAGTAACTACAGTCTCAATTTGACCTGCTATAATTTAGCTTCGTGGAATTTTTGAGTGTATAGTTTAAGACAGTAAGGAATTCGAGAAATCAGTGGTTGATGCTGAAAATTAATATATTCTGGGTTTCTTTGATCCTTATTTTTATTTCAGTGATGGCGTTCTGATAATTTCAAATTTCATTATTTATTAATTATTAATTATTTATTATTTATTAATAAGGATAATCCACATTTTTCTGTTTATCTCACAGATACCGTGTTTTTTCACTTGCCACCCAGAAATGGAAATGGAGCCACAGTATATGGTATCTCTTGCTATCGACAAATTGAAGCCAAGGTAGGATTATTACAATGAAAAACCAAACAAAATTTCGAATTCTTACTTAGGTGTTGACTACATAAAGTATACAATTAGAGGAACATATGATCTTTCTTTTTCATGTGGTGCCTGTGATTATTTTAAATTTTTATAAGTAATTTATTGTTGTTTTTCAATAGTACCAATTTATTTACAATTTTATAAATTACCATTGATGACTATAATTATATTTGTATCGTATAATATTTTATACATTGTTTTTAGATTGGGATACCTAATTATGAATTTGTCTTTGAAATACTGTATTTAAATTTTCATTAAATGGTATCTTTGAATTTTCTGTTTTTAATATTTGTATGTAACTAGAACCAAAAAATGTGTGCTGTGTGTGTGCTTTAAAGCACTGTAACTAATATTTTGGTAATTCTTGAACTACCTGCCAGCTTAATACCTCATTTACAATGATAGCTCTAAGTAATAAGTTCAACAAAAGAAGATGGATACCGCCCTTTTAAGGTTTTCTTCCAAGCTGTACTATATTTGTGGTGTGGATAATTTAGAAGTGAAAATCTCTCTCCTCTCATGAAAGAGATCATTAATACTCTGGAGTAGTGAGTGGCTTTCCATCTCAGCAGCATCTTGGAATTCCCTTGGGGGTCTTTAAACTGTGTCTCTTTTTCTGCATCTTTTTTCCTATAGGTCATGTAAGCCCTAATAAAATTTCTCTAAAGCTGTTGTCATTGGCAGTAGTTTTCATGCTCTGCATAGTCTTTAGATGTCATGTCATACAGCCTATCTCCATTACCCACTGGGTCTGACCCACTGCAGAGTGTATGAGGATTGCCCATTTCCCCAAGTTCTCTAGCCTCATCAGGAACCAAACAGTAGCCAGATACCAGAAGGACTTATAGCCATGGAGAGACTCTTTTTTTTCTCCTTTGAATGAAGGTGGGACCTGGTAGATAAATTCAATATAAAAAGGTAGAGAAATTGAACGAAGGCTCTACTCTTGACTGAATGTAATGACAAGTCATCAGTAAGTTGAAGACACTGCGGTCACTCTGTTCCCAGGACAAATCCAAGGAAATATAAGGCAGTTCACTAAAGGGGGAAGAATCAGTTGTTCTTACTTCCATTGCTTCACAGCCTTACCTGAGGTTGATGGAGTCAAAGCTGTGCTCTACTAGCAGTGAGCTGTCAGTCTCAAGTGGACATACCTAGACTCACCGGAGGCGTGAGTTATAACTTAGGGCTACAATGGAAATCTATCAGGAGCATTGTGGGCCAACCAGCTTCAGAAAACAAAAACTGCTGGCAATTCTTCCTTCTCTGGGGAAACAAAATGGTTAATTTCTTAAACTAGCCCCTTCTTATTAGAAACAGTGGTCTCTGAAAGGGCTCCCATGTTAAAACTAGAACCAAGGATGGTTGGTTTGCATTTTGGGTGTGGTAATTTATTCAGCCAGTGTTTTCCATTAGAATGTTAAGCTCCTGGTGGTAGAGAGGCAGTCCCTGCCAGACTGACACTTACTCATTCAGCAAATTTTTTCTTAACTAATTTTTAAATTCACTGAAATAAGGGTAAGAATTTTTTCCAATTGCTATTTTTATATTAAAAAAATGACCTTTCAAATATGTCTATGAAATAGTTCTAATAACAACTATTTGTTTTTAATAGGCATTAAAAGTAAGGCAAGCAGATATCACCAGGGAAACCGTTCAGAAAAGTGTCTGTGTTCTAAGCAAGCTGGTAAGAGACCAAATACCTTGTCGATGGATTTGTTAAACATTCATGGCAGATTTTTATTTGAGGATAAAGAATTATTAGACTAAGAAGAGATTTATAGAAACAACAGTATATTAAAATTAGTTAAGAGCTCATTATTTATACTCTTTCATCTCCTCTTTTCTCTCTTACCTTCAGCAGTTTTACTCTCATTATCACCTCAACCCAAAGCTAGAGATAAGAGGGAGGAGATCTAATAGAGAGGATTTTTGAAAAGAGGTCTCTTAACCAAAATGAGGTAGCTGATATATTTATCCATTTTTTGTTTTGTTCTCAAGACTTTGGACATTTTGCTAAAATTTAAAGCAGCATCATAATGACTCAGATTTTATTGATGATATAGAAGAGTATGACTCAGGCAATGAAATGTAGTCTTGCTCTTTTAAAAACTTAAAAGTTTTGAGGAAAGGAAATGAAATAATGAATTGTACTGTAACAGTACTTTAATATTGTTTCTTCTGTGTATAAATTGATCAGATATGTCGAATCATTTTAACTTTTTATTTCTAAAAAGAAAGTATATAATATTGCTGATTTTCCCTAATTCTCTTAAGTCATTTGTGATGTTCCATTTTTATTGTTAATAGGATAATAACACATCTACCAGTAACACCAAAGGCTTAAGCCACTTGGAAGGAATAGTTCCCCCAAAATCCCTTTTGTAGGGAAAACTCAGGATCTGTATCATATTAAGTTAGATCTAAATGATTACAGTATATGGTGTTTCTGCAATAAAAATGAAACTAGAATTGAAAATGATTTATTAGCTTTGTCACCAAAATATATGGGTTTTAATTTTTCCTTCTGTATTTGTCCAATTTCTTATAGCCACAAATTAAATTGAATTTACTCAATGTAAGTTGAGTTTTGTGAAATAGGATTTATTTTGTCTTCTTCTATTAGTTTGAAAAAATGAAAAAAACCCTGAAAATAATTTACTACTGTGGACGTTAATAATAAGGTTTTGAGGATCAGGCTCCTCCTTCCCAGATAATAATTTTAAAAATAGAGCAAGAATAGTTTCCTAGGAATGATTATGAAATATCCCAATATCAAATAATTAGTAGGTTGCTAATCTGATTCCTCGGTATCTAGAAGAGTGACCTGAAGTAGATACATCAGTGAACATTAAAAACAATAGAGGTGTGCCCTGGTGGAGTAACAGTTAGTCCGCCATCACCAGCCAGGCATCATAGTCCACATACATCCCAAGGACCCAGGTTTATCTCCCAAGGCTGAGGGACAGCCAAGATGAACAACTAAATGAAATAAATAAAAATGCTGCCTCCTCCCCTCTTCCTGCATGTCTGCCTACTCTCCTTCATTCCTTCATCCATGCCTGCACTTTTGCTTAAAAAAAAAGAAAAGGATGGAAATGATGGAGGGTCCTAATAGGAGAATGAGAATTAAGGAATAACTTTGCTCAAATGTGCAAAAGATTATTAGAATAGAATAGATTATATCAAAGTCTCCATAGAGGACAAAAGAGGGAAATAAACTTGCAATTAGATGTAAGAAGGGCTGCAGTCAGGATGATTAAATAAAATAGTGTGCAGGATGAGACTGTATTTTAAATCTTACAATAATAATAGCGAACATTCAAGTACTTTATTAGTGCTTTTTATCTGTGTTATTTAATCCTGAAAACAACTATATAAGATGTACTGTCTTTTCATACACTCACCTTCACATCAGGAAGTAGGTGTGATAAGATTAAGGGCCCTTAGTTATATACCTGAGTGAGGGAGCAAACCCAGGTGAACTGAGTCCACACCCTAAGCCATTGTACCCTGTGTGTGTCAGGCACTTTTCAGTTATAGTCACAAGTTAGACAGGTGGCACAACAGCTTTCAGCTGTGAATAGCAGGGTTCTACAGTTGATAGTTACTTTATCTCCCTGTTGAGTTAAAAAGTTACAGTTTTTTTGTGAGGTTTTTGTCTTAGTATTATCAACCTAATGCTAACTTCTCTTTTTCACTTTAAGCCTCTATATGGCTTACTTCAAGCAAAACTTCAACTCATTACACATGCATATTTTGAAGAGAAGGATTTTTCCCAAATTTCCATTCTAAAGGTAACTATATCCCAAGATGTGTTTGACTGAAAACAGATTCATGAATCAAATCTTGTCGGTACTACAATGAATAATCACTTATTACCTTAAGAAAGACATTCTTCTTTGATTATAATATTGGAGGGCTAGGGATATATTCAAAATATATAGTTTATGCTTATTAAATTTAACCAAACTATCTTTTATTAGGAAATAATGACTACGAATGACTATACCATTAATGTTTCTGTTAATAGATAATAGCCCTTTTGCTCTCCATTTTTTCACTAAATGTTCTTATCTCCTTAGTAGAATGCATACTAATGCTTATGTATCAGGCTTCTGGTTCCTGACTCCCATAGCATAAAATAGAAAAAACACGTGAGTGTTCTATTAAAGGTGGATAGCATGTTTTTCTCAAAGCTGCCATGAATTTGTAGACAGAAATCTCTCCTAGATTCTAATGAAAATGGGAGTTAAGCCTTTAGTAAGGAATAGAGGGAATCCTAGGAATCCAAACCATCTTGTGAATGAATCAAGCTTTAAAATGTACAGGAAGAATAGGAACGGGTGCTGGAAACTGGCAAAGTTTCAGAGAGACCTTGATTGCTCTGAAAGTTAGGGCCTAGCAGAGCAAACTGCCTCAGTTAAAGAAACATTTTTTTTCTTGGTCACCATATTTCTAGCTCAGTGTCTTAAGTCATAGTAAAATATTCTAAATGGAATCTATATTTTATAGGAGCTTTATGAGCATATGAATAGTTCCTTGGGAGGAACGTCACTAGAAGGATCCCAAGTCTATCTTGGTAAGTACCTTTTTTACAAGTTAGAAATGTTTTCATTTCTTTTTATTTGGCATATAGAATTTGCATATAAAACTCTGTGATCAAAATTACATTTCTATATGGGATCTAAATTCTTCAACATGTAATGCTGCTGCTTCTTATATGTGTATTGAGGGTTATCATAACACTTGTTTAAATAGTTACAACTAATATTGTACAAGGCAAATTTCTTTTCAGAAAAGTAATGGAAGTTTTTTCTTTTCCTTACATTAATGCTCTATCTTTAACAACCCAGAATGTCCAGTGGTGTCCAAGGAACTCAATAGTCAGTCAATAAATAGGATTTTTTAAAAAGTTTTAATTATATAATAATTTATGCTTGATAAATTCTTTTTAGCTTGAAGTAGCCAGCTATATTTCACTTTTGCAATCTTTATAATGTATATAATGTAAACTAGTTACAGAACATCTATTCTGAGAACATATTTTCCCCTAAATTGTATTCTCTTGTCCTGTGGCAGGTGATCACTGTGATTCAGAAGTACTAGCATACGCAGTGTAATAGCCAAAAACCACATTTAAATAATTGATTGCCACCATAGCATACACTTCATAGTTTCTAAACTTGTATAATTTATAAGATGTTTGTGGAATGTGGAGGTTTTAGAGCTGCATTGTCTATAACAATAATCACTAGCCATGTGTGATAAGTGGTAGCATCTGTTTGTCAGTCACACTTTACACATTTCAAGTGCTCATGGGCCATTTGTGGCCACTGTGTTGGACAATGAAGATTTAGAACCTTCTATCATTGCAGAAAATTCTACTGCACAGTAATTTGCTGGCTTCTGATGTGTATATTATCAAATATTTTGTGACTATTTTAACATTTGCATATTTCTACTTATTAAAAAAAAATTTTCCTTTGAGGGAAAAAACTTTCTTTAACAAAAACAGTAGATTGTATTTACATGCTTGCTTTCTTGTTAACATTGTAGGTCTGTCTCCTCGAGATCTTGTGCTGCATTTTCGACATAAGGTATGATGCCTTATTTAATTATGATGTACTATGATTGTGTTTATTTAACCAAGCCAGGTTCATTGTTTTGCATGATCCAATGCAGATTTGTGGCATAACCGTGTTTTAATTTTCTAAGACAACTCTAGTAACATTACGAGTTGAAAGTATTGGCAACGTTTATATGATAGAAATTTCTAAAAATACACAAATACCTGCTTATTTCTGTGCAGGATAGAGTACTTTATTCTGTTGTCTCTGTTAACTTCAGCTATCATGAAGTTAAAGTGGAAAAAACATGGTTTAATTTTGCAAAATATTATATATTGTCTTGAGAATGGAACAAGCATATACAGAGATATATACACTGGTAATTTATTTTAGCAAATATTTGCTATCTGCTGTGTGAATATACTGGACTTCTGGAAATCAGTGAATAGTTCCTACCATTTAAGGAGCTTGTAAATATTTCAACAAAAATGGTACAACTCCTAAAAACACAATTTATTAAAGATTTTAGTAGTTCTCACATTATTTAGAGGGCATAAGTAATATTGTTCTTAGTATAAAGTCATAATTTTTGATATATTGTTTATAATGTAATTATTTAATATTAATGATTAAATGATATACAGTTGTGTTTGAGAGAGTAAAACAAATGAGTATGGCTTGAGTTTATTTTAAATAAAATTTTTTTTCTTCAGGTCTTAATCCTGTTCAAACTAATTCTTCTTGAAAAAAAGGTGAGATTTGAAGAGGTGGGATATTTAACTTTTACTGACATTTTTTAAATGCTTTATAAAACTAAAACTAATGATGAGGTATAAAGTAATAAAACATTTTGACCTATCAAATTGTGGTGAGCTGGCATATCCTGGTGGCCTAGTAGTTTAGTTCACTAGGCATAGTCCACATATACCCCAAGATCCCCTGTTGAAGGTCTAGGGGGAACAACCAAGATGAACAACTAAGTAAAAGAAATAAAGTGCTTCTTCCTCCTCTCTCTTCCTGCCTGCCCGCCTCTGCAGACTCTCATTCCTGCCTGCACTTTTTGTGAGGAGCTAAAGTACGTATTCTTGCTCACTACCATAGAAGTATAAGACCATGTAACCTTTCTGGAGGCAGTTTGACAGCATATTCATTTATCAGAATGGTTTTAGCTATAGATAACCGAAAATCCAATTTAAATTAACTTAAATAATATGGAAATGTATTGGATCACTTCACATTTCAGAGTTGTGACTGGATGATTCAAAAGTGTAATTAAGTTTCTAGTTTTTTTCCATCTCTTTCTTTCACTGTCCACAGTGATAGTTTTATCTGAAGCCTCTTTCCCTTGAGTAGAATAATTGCTAACAGTAGTTGGACTATATGCTTTCTCAGTTGTAACTGTGACAGAGATAGCAGTACCTCTTCCTAAACCATTTAATAAGAAATCTCCCCTTCAGTTTGGACTTATAATCATGCACGTACCCTGAAGCAATAATTCTTGCTAAGGAACTGCCTGTACTGAATGGTTTAAACTTGGCTTCCAGATAACTCTAGCACAAACGAATGGGATTGCCATGACTTTAGACCAACAATTTAGATCAGGGATCTCTAAGACCAAGGATCTACCACCCATTTTTATAAATTAAGTTTATTAGAGCACAGTTAAACCCTGTCCTCTAATTATTGTTTGCAACTGCTTTCCCATTACAGTGACAGAGCTGAGAAATTGCAAAAGAGGATTTATGGCCTACAAAGGACTGTTTGACCCTTTGTTTAAAAAAAAAAAAAGAAAGAAAGAAAGAAAGGAAAAGTTGCTAAACTCTGGTTTAAACTAATTAGAAGCTATCCCTGGATCTGGGACCAGTTTTATATCCCATATTACTGTGCTCATTAGGATAGAATGGATTTGGGAAGTGAACTGTTCACAACATCCAGTTAGTTCATTATCTTAATGAACTAATACCTTTAACCTAGTAATCTCTTAGAGATTATTTTCCGGAATTAATCTGAGTTAAATACAAAACTTTAACTGAGATGCTATCACAGCATCTTTTTTTTTTTCCTTTTTTTGTTAAGGAAAGATTCAGGTAGGAATTAAGGCAAATAAGCAGGCAGACAGAGAGAGGAGGAAGAAGCATTTTATTTATTTTATTTAGTCGTTCATCTTGGTTGTCCCTACCCACTCCTTCAGCCCTGGGTCATGAACTAAGATCCTTGGGATGTATGTGGACTGCGCCAGCCAGAAGCTATAGACTTATCTACTTAACCACCAGGGCACACAGAGAATCATTTTTGATAATAAACTATTAGTGAATAGCTAAATAGTTTATTCTATATATTGTATATAGTTCCAAACAACAACAAAAATTGAGGTATTTTATTTTTGTAAAGCTATTTTAGGGTATGTTAAGTGAAAAAAGGTTTATCCAGATATATATATTATGTATAATATATATATATATCAAGCCCATGATCTCAATTTTATAAATATATGTTCATTTTTTAAGAAGGAGATACTTTTGGTACACCATGGTGGCCTAGCAGATCCACTGCAGCGTAGTCCACATGTATTCCTGGGACCCAGATTTGTTCCCCAGGGCCCAGGGGGCACAACCAAGATGAACAGCTAAATAAAGTAAAGTACTTCTTCCTCCCACCCATTACTGCCTGCCTGCCTCTGCTCCCCTTCATCCCTGCCTGTACCTTTCCTTTAAAAAAAGATACTTTTCTGTATTCTAATTTCTGTAATAAATATGTATTCCTTCTCAGAGTGTGAGCATTAAAAATAATGCATCTAACATATGCTCATGCAAAAAAAGTTCATAATTTTGGTAAAATATACATAACATGTAATTTGCCATCTACTCTCCCCCTCCCCACCCAGGCCCAGGTCTGAAGCCCAGGTCCTTGGGTTCATGTGTAAAAGCCTGCACCTTAGCTGCCAAACCACATGGGTGCACCTTAACCATTTTTAAATGTGCAATTTAATGGTATTATTAAGTACGTTCACATTGTTCTATCATCATTATCTGTTCATCCACAAGACACTTTCCATGGTGCAAGACTGAAGTACTGTGTCCACTAGACAATAACTCCCCCTTCTCCCCTCTCTGGCCCCTGGCAACCGCCATTCTACTTACTGTCTGTGATTTGGCTACTGTAGGATCCTCATGTAAGTGGCATCATCATTAATGATCCTTTCGTGACTGACTTGTTTTACTTAGTAGAATAACCTCAGAGTTCACCTCTGTTGTAGTGTGAGTCGGAATTTCCTTTCTTTATAAGGCTAAATAATATTCCATTGTATGTACATACCACTTTTTATTTATCCATTAATGTACACTTTGGTTGCTTTCACCTTTTGATTCCCATGAATAATGCACCTATGAATTTGGGTGCATATCTATCTCTTCAAGACCTTGCTTTTGATTCCTTTGGGTTATATATACAGAAATGCTGTCGCTAGATTATATGGTAGCTTTATTTTAAATTTTTGAGGAACCACCATGCTGTTCTGCGTAGCAGCTGCACCATTTTACATGCCTGCCACCAGTGCACAGTTTCCAGTTTCTCCACATTCTCACCAATATGTTTTTTTTTATAGTTACTGTCCTAATAAGTATGAAGTGGTATCTTCTGGTTTTAATTTGCATTTCTCTAATTAGTAATGTTGAGCATCTTTTCATGTGTTTGTTGACCATTTGTGTATCTTCTTTGGAGAAGGGTCTATTCAATTCCTTTGCCCACTTTTTAATCAGGTTGCTTGTTTTTTGGTTGTTCAGTTGTATTTTTCAAACTTTCATTACTGCAATTCATAATAAAAATGGTTTACATTGCAGCCTAGAGTGTGTGTATATGTGGGTATATGCATATATATGCATATATATGTATGACACAAAAATTTGGCAAAATAATATTTAGCTTGTTAGCGATATGCAGTGGCACTTACAATCAAGTAGACGTGGCAAATCACTCTAAAGGTATACTCTTTATATTGATAAATAGATAAGAATGTCCTTTACTGTCAAAGCTTGGTTTCTCTACCTGCAAAGCATTCCTTAAGTAATACCAGTGTGTAAGGAGAACACAGATGATTGTGTTTTACCTTGTCAGACAGCACTTTCGTGTCCCTAAATGAGTCAGTTTAAAAAGGGAAAAAACAGCTCACCTAAGCAAACCTTTACTTGGTTTTCGACTAATTTAATTATTACCAGTTTTAGAATTCATGCAATATCTAACTGAATCCTAATTCTAATTAATTTTTCTCAATTTTTTTCCTGAAAAATGTCAAATCCACAAAAAGTTGATGGAAGACTTTAACATCTTCATCTGTATTTGTCATTTACTACTTGTAACCATTTTGCCACTTTTATATTACAATGCTTTCATTTTTATCCCCCTGAAACATCACAATTTAAAAGTAATTTGCAGACTAGGTACTTTACCCCCTTAATACTTTAGAATATATTTCTCAAGAATAAAGATATATTTCTACAAAACCAAAATACTGTTTCACATTCCAGAAATTTTAACAGTCACAATAAGTAATTCTTAACATATAGCCTATTCTTCTTATATGTCTTAATAATGCCCTTTATAACAGATTTTGGTTGGGTTTTTCTTTTTCAGTCTGCATTGTTAGCTCCTTAATCTCTAATAGTTCCACTACCTTGCTCTTTTTTGTTGTCGCTTCTTTTGTTTTACATGGTATTAGCTCTTTTGTTTTTTAAGAATTGAATTAGTTGCATTACAAGATTAGACTTGTCTAATTGTTTCCTTGTGACTAGTTTCAACTTCAACATATGTGCTACTGAAATGAACACTTGTGGCTAGTTTCAGATTAAACTTTTTTTAAAAGAATACTCTGCAGGTGGTCGTGTGTCCTCAGGGTGTCACATCAGGAGGTGTATAACTATTTGACTGATATTTGACTGATATTGATGATGTGAAGTTTCATCACTGATTAAGGTCATAGTTGCCAGATTTCTTCAGATGAAGTTACTTGTTTTTCTCTTTGCAGTTAATAGATAATCTGTAGGATAATAAATTTGAGCCTGTGTGAATATATTCTTTTGCTCAACAACTTTTCCTAATTTAGTATCCACTGCTAAGTTGTTTCTAAATCAGGGTAGATTCTTGGTGATTTTCTATTTCTATTATTAATTCTCTATTTGTTAGCTTTTGTTCTTCTGCTCCTTCCAACCCTCATTGTGTCATTATGGACTTGTGGATTTTCTAATTTAATTTTGATTGAATCTATTTCAGGTCTTATTTTATATTTCTCCAGTGAATAAATTGGTTGGTGCTCTGATGACTGTGTTATCACTTTTTCCAGGTAAGAGCATAGCTTTATTTACTCTTTCTTTGAGTTAACTTATGCAGGAACTTTCAGCAATAAAACTTTTCAAGGATAAACGTGTTAAAGTTAACTTTTTTTTATTAAAACAAGGTGCAAGCATAACTTATTAAAAACTTGATAGGCGTTTAGCTATATAAAACAGAATATACAACTCTTATTTTATTCTACCTTATTACAAACCAAGCGGTTCTCCATTATTGTGTGTTTTAGGCATGATAGAACATGGTCTCAGTGACTGTTCGCAGTACAGACCCCGAAAGAGTATGTCTGAAGATGCTGGGCTTCAAGAAAGCAATCCCCCTGCAGATGATTTTGCTTCTTTATCTGCTCCTCACATTTCAAATGCCAACTTGGAAACTGTTAAGAAAATCGTAATAGGAAACCATGGAGGAGATGCTTCCATCAAGACTGAAGGACCTTTGCTCCAAGTAGAATATGACAACAACAAAGGACAGGAACCCAGTGATTCCAATCGATATTTGAAACCTCCTTCTCGCCCATCTCCAGAGTCTTCAGAAAGTGACTGGGAGACCTTGGATCCTGGTATCTTAGAGGACCGCACTTTGAAAGAAAGGGAACAGGTGGAGTCAGAACAGACAACCTTATTTCCAAAGGACTCTGTGCCCTCAGATAGTCCTCCTATTACTGTACAACCTCAAGCTAATACGGGCCAGGTAGTCCTGATACCAGGACTAATTTCTGGTTTAGAAGAGGACCAATATGGCATGCCCCTGGCCATCTTCACCAAGGTAAAGTTTAATGTCCTTTTCGAGGCCCTTAAATAATCTGACAAAATCCTTTTAGAATTTCACTTTTGGTTAACACATTTTCAGTTCTGAAATTTTTCATTGAAAGCTATAAATGCATATCAAATGTGTAGTACTGTGACATCTGTGACCATACTGTACACGTAAGGAATTCATTCACTGGGTTTTGATTGGGAAGAGGATATTAAAATATTACAATTCCCAAGCTGCAAGTTTATAAGAAAACTGTTAGCGAACTAACTTGTATATTACTACACCTCATAGATATAATAGTGTTTCAGTTAACTTGCCCTAAAAACTATTCTTAATCTTTTTATGAAAAATAATTCAAAGTGTATTTTCAGTTTTTTTACATTGTAAATCACACTGAATTTTGATTCAGGATCTTCTGTCTCAGGGCATGCCCTGGTGGCTCAGGTGCTAAGTGTGTAGCTGAGCCTAGACCGTGTAAAGTCCAAGGGCCAGGGTTCATTACCCAGGGCCATGAGAACAACCAAAAAAATACATACAAATAAATTCTTAAGAATAATTTTTCTTCCTCTTCCTTCCTGCCTGCCTGTCTACCTTCCTTCCTCTTTAAAAACAAAACAGAATCTCATGTGCCAGGTTATCACTTCTTTTTTGCTTTTTTTAATAGTCTTTAAGTTTAAATTATTTTAACTCAGGATTTACAATTGAGGTTATAAATATCTGAAGGAAGGTAACAAAACATCACTCTGCAGATGAAAAGCTGCAAAGTGGATTTCTGCAGTGAATATATCCAGCAGTCACCATCGTGACCAAGGGATATCATTTAGCACCATTGATACTGGGAAAACCCAGCATTGTATGCTTTTTAATGTATAAAGTATCATTGATGAAGAATTCTCACCCAAAATTCTTAAAACAAATAAGACCTCCGGGTTTAACATCAATTTTACTGGAAGCTGCAAGGATTAAGAAAGCATAAAATGGTACACACTCTGTTGGAGCAACTGTTAGGTCACCTCCAAAGGAGCAAGCCACATACTCCTGGGCTGGAGTCCCAGGTCCTGCGGGAAACAGCCAGTGTGAACAACTAAATAAAAAACAAAAATAAAGATGCTTTTTCCTCCTCTCTCCCTACCTGCCTGCACCTTTTAAAAAGAAAGAAAAGAAAAGGAACAGTTAAAAGCAGCCTCCAACAACAGAATTTTGAAAGTCAGGTCTGCAAGGGTAGTTGTTAAAATTTTTCCTAGATTATTCACAGTCAAAGTCACTCTGCCTGAGCAGAATGAATTAGGGTGTGTTTCCTCTTCAGTTTTTTTGGACACTTCAAGAAAGACTGATGTTCATTCTTTAATTGTAGAACTCCCCAGTAAAACTATGAAGACTTTCTTTTTTGGGAGATTTTTGATTATTCACCCATTCTGCTCGCTGGTAGTAGGCTTATGTAGATTTTTTCTTGCTGATTTAGTCTTTGTAAGTTTATTTCTAGGAATTTCTCCTTTCATCTAGGTTATTCTATTTGTGGACATGGAATGATCCATAGGACTGTCACAATTTTTTGTTAAAGAATCACTGGTAATGTCAGCACATTTATATTTTATTTTAATATTAAATCTTTATTTCTTTCTCTTAGTTCATCTAGAAAAAGGTTTGCTGATTTTGTTGATCTTTTCAAATTGCCCCTTTTTTTCTCCTACTTTTAGTTTCATTTATCTCTGCTTAACATTTATTATTCTGTCTTCTAGTTTTGGATTTAGTTTGTTTCTTTTCAAGCTCTCAAATCTGTTAACTTAAGTTATGGGGTTTTTTTATTTTTAATTTATTTATCTTTGGTTGTTTCCCCTGGCCCTGGGTCTCGAACCAGGCCCTTGGGCTTTTCATGGTCTCTGCCCTAGCTGCTGACTTAGTGACTGAGCCTCTAGGGCATGCCTTTCTTATTTTTCAATGTAAGCAATTATAGCTAATACATTTCCCCATTCTCACTACTTCTGCTGCATTCTGTAAGTACTGATTTCCTTGTTCTTATTGTTTTCTTTCATCTGAAATATATTTTCTGATTTTTCTTGTGATTTGTTCTGTTACTGATTTCTAAAGTGTTCTATGGTTAAATAAGATATGCTTTTTAAGACATCTATTTTTTAAAAACCTTTTGAGATTTACTTATATGCCTAACTATGTGATCTCCTCTGAAAAATGTCCTATGTGCGCTTTTATGATAAAAGTGTACATTCTGATATCAAAGCCAGATAAAAGAGTTTATAAGAAACTGCAGATCAATATTTCTTAATGTTGATGGAAAAATCCTCAACAAAACTCTTGCACACTGAATTCGGCAGCATATCAAAGGATTATACAATACAACCAATGGGATTTATTCCTGGACTGTCAAAACAATTCAGTATCAAAGTATCGTTTCTTTCTTTTTTTTACAGGCAGGAATGAAGGCAAGTAGGCAGACAGGCAGGGAGAGAGAGGAGGAAAAAGCATTTTATTTAGTTGTTCACGGTGGTTGTTTACCCCAGACCCAGGATGTGACCAGTGTTATTGGTTGTATGTGGTATGCACTCATCCACTACTCCACCTGGCAGGCCAATATAATTTCTTAATCTTGGTAATATATTAAGGTTCTAAAAGTTGCATTACTTGGGCCCAGGTCGGGGAGTGTGTGTGGACTTGTACACTTTCCATTCTTTTCTCAGGAAAAAAACTATTTATTGCCAGTTATGAGTTATGTTTGAAAATGGAACAGGAAAAGATAATTCTATTTCATTCCTTATTCATCAAGGATTTATTGTCTTCTATATGCCAACTACCAAGGACTATACTGGGTTCTATATTCTTACCAACCATGATTTCCATGATTTTGCAATCTGCCACAAAAGTCCAGATATATCTTTGGAGTAATTAGAACAAAATAAGATATTTTTCTCTGAATGCTATCTTTTATACATGAAGTAAAACTTAGTATTTAAAAGAAAAAAGGATAGTACTGACTTATACATGTATTTCTTTCTCTGGTATGCTCTCCCATTAACTTTTTCTGGGTTCATTCAGCGATGTCAATGAGTTCTTGCCCCAAGTCAGTGTCACTGAGCAGTTAACAGAATGCTGTCCTTGTTCATTTTGGGGCATGTTTGGGGATTCTAAAATTACCTTAATTGGTTTTATGATTGAACTCTTAATTCAGAGTTTCTTAAAACCGGGATTTAGAAAGTTGGGGAAGAAAGTCAGGACTATCAAACCATACCTGGTACAGTCAGTAGCCACAAATTGTGTGTTTTCTGAGCTGACATTTTCGTGTCATGATGACCTATACCTTTGGAGCCCTGTCGTGGCTGCTTCTTCAACCCACCTTCTAATTTTTATCACTGTGGAGATATTAAGAGGGAGATTAACTAGAAAGGGATTTTGGTTGTGTCTGTGAGGTTGCTGAATTAAAGCAATGTAAAGATGTGTTTTGTGTGCTATTAATAAACCATGTTTGGCAGAATATTCTACTTGTGTTCATTCTACCAGTACTTAACATACAATGGACTTAGCACCATCATTATGGAAAATAAAATGTCTTTCGCTTTGGCTTTATGTTTTATTATATACTTATTAAAGTCCAATTTGTTGTTTAATTGTAGTTTTAGATAAAAATTCTGATTCATATCAGTAACTTTGAAATACTAATTTTTTAATTTTTTTAAGGGGAAGGCAAACAGCACACAGGAAGGAAACAAGAGGGAGAAGCATTCTATTTATTTAGTTGTTCATTTTATTTGCCGCCACCCCCACCAGTCCCAAGTCACAAACCCAAGTCCTTTGGCTGTATGTGGACTGCATTCAGGCATGGGCTTCACTGTTAGCAGAAGTTAACTGTTTCACCAGGGCATGCCAGCAACATGAAATATTCTTAAAATAAACTGTCTTTAGGTCCTTTTTTTCTCTTTAAGATACTAAAATGCTAATACAGAAGGAATTAGGTTAGTAAAACATCTTCGAAGAGTTATTTCAAAAATAGCTAGAGACCAGAGGCTTAGATGCTTGGAGAATATTGCTGAAGTAGAATAATGATCTTTGAAGCATAATAGATTGGTTCTCTGACTCAGCATATGAGAATAAACTTCTGCCTAATAAAACACTTCTGTCTGGAAGAGATTTCCCCACTTGCCAGCTTTTTAGTCTTTTTCTCTAGTACTTGAAGTTGCCTGAAGATGTCTTTCACATCAGCTTTAGTGATGCGGCTTACTGTGTAAGTGTTATAGATAACAAATCCTGAAATATTCTTGTACCTTTTGTGAACTCACTTAGGAAGTGTAAGAAAGACACAGGGTTGCTGTGGGGTTGACAATAGGGCTGGAGACAATTGTCAGGTTCCCAGGGGGTGAAGGGAAACCAAAAGAAAAAGGAGGACATTTAACTGTGTGAAATGTATGCTCTGCTAGACTCTACCACTTTGTCAGCAGACAAAAGCCAAGGCAGAGTGAGGGAAACAGGAAACTAAAAAGAAAAAGTGAGGGTAGCTGCTTTCAGATGTGAATGGAAAGTCTGGAGGACTTTTCTTCCATTTTCTCCTGATTTTAAATCTTCCTACCTTAATGAAAGAGTTCTGGGATTGGCTTCACATCGGTGCAAAGTAGAGTAGGACCAGCTAGAAAGGACTAGACCCCTGGGAGTCAGGTGCTTGCTTGTTTGAATATCCTGAGTCAGCGTCCTCTTCCTCTCTTCCAAGTAGGAGATAATGTTTATTATTTAGTACAACTAGTTAAGTGTTTAGCATTAACTGAAATCTGGTGAAAAGTTATCTCCATCTCTTAACGAGTGAAAGTGATGTTTATTATTTGAGGGATAAGGCTAATGATGTTAGGCAACCACTAATTATTTTTTAATTACGTGTGTCTGCCTCCACTAGAATGACTTTAGAATTCTAAGCTTCAATTTGTAACTTTGAGTAAGATAATAAATTTTTGAGTTAAAAGTATATATAGTTGACACACGCTCATGGAATACTGATCAGGTACGCTGCCTCCAGCGCAGAGCACAGTCCACATAAATCCTAAGGACCCAGGTTCATGTCCCCGGGCCAGGGGAACAGCCAAGATGAACACTAAATAAACATAAATAAAATGCTTCCTTCTCTTCTGTCTGCCTGTCTGCTTGATCTCTTATATTCCTGCCTCAACCTTTCCTTTGAAAAAAATATATGTATTTAGAGAGAGCTAGAAAGTTTTTATTTACACGGTTTTTATTTACCACACATATTAAAACTTTTGAAGTATTGCTTCTAAGTTTGTATTTGGTTTACTTGCTTACAGTTTGTCATTTTCAAACTTAGGAAATTACAAATAGCTTGCTTGACTAAAAAGTCATGGATGCATATTGACAACTTTTATTTAAATGGAACTGCACTTTTTTCTCTCAGCATTTTAATTTCCACATATTTTTTGTAGGACCTGGTGGCGTAGCAGTTTAGTACACTGGGCATAGTCCTGATACTTGTGGATAAAGATGCATATTATTCCTGTGTTGTTTTCCATCTTAAGCTGTTCTGCAGCTTATGAGTTCTTTTACTGAACATCTACATTGTTTCCATTTTCTGCCTACTACAAATAATGACGCTGTGAAATTCTAGTTCAGGAATCTTGCAGTACACATGCAAGTGTTTCTTTAGGATTCAATACCTAAAAATGGAAATTGTGGATCATAGGGAATGAGTATCTTCAGCTTATCTAGATAATTCCAAACTTTTCTAAAGTGGTCATGACAATTCCCATTCCCACAACAGTGTATAAAAGTTCCATTGCTGTACGTTTTCCCCAGCGCTTGATACTGTCAAACTTCTTAATACTTAGCCAACTTGATGGTATCTTGTGGTTCTTAGTTTGCACTGTTAGGGTTGAACTTCTTTTCATGTTCGTATTAGTCATTTTGATTTCCTTTAATGTGGTTTTCAGAGTTTCTGGATTGTCTACCTTGTTGTCAGTGTTTTGTGGGATTTTATATATTGTAGAGACCTCTGCTGTTTATCAACTTTTTACTTTTTACATTTTGACTTTTATCTACCTAGAATTGATTTTGTTGTATGCTGGGGGAAGGGAGTCTGGTTTTGGACTCTCTGTTATTGTTCCTTTGGTGTATTTGTCTACCTGTGAACCCATACTGTTCATTTTATGTATGTAATGTCAGACAGAAAATACTTCCCCTCTTATTTTTGCTTATTTTTCTTTTTATATTTCCACAACAATTCTAGAATCAACTTACGTTCTACACACAGGTTGAGGTTTCATTTTGTTTTTGTTTTGTTGTTTTTAAAGAGAAGCAGCATTTAAGGAAGGAAGAGGAGGAAGAAGCATCCTTATTTAGTTGTTCATTTTGTTTTTTCATGCTGACCCTGAGTCTTGAGTCCAGATTTTTGCAGTCTGCAGTCCGCATACCACCATATCAGCTGCCTGAGCCACAAGGGTGCATTTGGGTTGAGATTGTGGTAGATTTTGTATTTAAACTCTGGATCGGTTTTGGAGAATTGATAGTCCTACAATATGGAAGCCTCCAGTTCATTAATATGTGCATTCGTGACCAGAAGAGAGATGAGAAAACAACACTTGGGCCTGATCCCATCACAGCCTTACCACATTGCAATAAAAATGGCACACTATACTTTTGTAGCTCATTAGCACGTCAGTCCAAAGTCATTCTGACATATTTACCCAAGTGGAGCATGTTTCTCTGTTTATTTTTAATTACGTTTAAAATAATACATAATACCTCTTTACCATTTTTAAGTGTAAACTCATCAGTGTTAAGAATATTCACATTGCTGCATATCTCCAGAACTTTTTCATTTTGCAAAACTGAAACCTTTCTCATTAAATAGCAGCTCCCCATTCTCTCTGCATAGATCTGGCAACCACTATTCTTTCTGTTCTAATGAATTTGACTGTGTTGGAGGCCTTATTTAAGTGGACACATATAATATTTGTCTTTTTTTGACTGGCTTATTTCACTTCACATCTTCAAGTTTCATCCATTTTATAGCATATGACAAGATTTCCTTTCTTTTTAAGTCTAAATAATATTCATTGTATGTACATACCATATTTTGTTTACTCATTCATTAATAGATAATTGGGTCGCTTCACCTTTGTTTCCCATGAATAATACTGCTTTGAATATAGGTGTGCGTCTGTCTCAAGACTTTGCTTTCATTTCTTTGGAGTATATTTCCATTTTTTATTTTTTGAAGAACCACCATTTTTTCCCATAGCACCTGCACCAGTTTGCATTCCTACCAAAAATGCACACAGGTTCCATGTTTTGACTTTTGCGAATAATGCTGCTGTGTCTTTTTTTTTTTTTTTTTTTTTTTTCCAGCCATGATATACAGCTCCAAATCCAGAAGTTAAAGTAGCCTAGGAAAGTGGAGGACTGAGGGTGGGGGCTTCTTTATGTAAAAAGACACATGCTCATGGTGCCACCATGCATTAAGGACCTTTGAACAATTTAGGCCTAATTGATCATCACGAAAAAAATCTCCTTCTCATTCAGTCCCCTAGTACTCAGGTTCCCTTTCCAGTGATAACCAACATTATCATTGACTTCTGTTTCTTTTAAGAGTATTTTATGCAAAGATAAATGTATAGGTATTTCCCCTCCCTTTTTACACAGATGGGTATAGTCTTTTATTTATAAAATATTTATTTTAAGTGAACATCATCATTCTTTATGGTTGCCAGGTGATCCATTATATAGAAGAACATTTATTCAGTTTCCTATATTTATTTATTTAAGGAAAGGCATGGGCAGAAATGAAGGTGAGCAGAGACAAGCAGGAAGAAAGAAGTAAAAACATTTTTATTTATTTTATTTAGTTGTTCATTCTGGTTGGTCCCATCAGTCCCTCAGTCCCTGTCCCAGGACACGAACCTGGGACCTATGGGTTGTATGTGGACTGTGCCCAACCCCTACTCCACAAGGGCGCACCAGTTCCCTGCTCATGAATAGTTAGGATTCTAGTCTTTTCCTGTAATAAAAGATGCTGGAATAAATAACTCTTTACAAACCTTTAACATAAACTTAGCCAATAATTCCCTTTTTGACAACAGTCTACTTCTCTAACAGAAATTATAATTAAATACTGCAATTAAATTCTCTTATTAACTATTTGGCAATAAATCTTTTGTAATAATTGGTAATTCTGAGAGTGCCTTTATTATGAAGGATTCCCAATTCTTAGATGGGGAAGTGGATATTCTCAGGACCGAATCACGTTTGAAAGAGCATTCAATATTGTAATATTTGTGCGTAGAAAGAGGTAGTTAGAGAGCAGGAAGGCTATTGTTTTTAAGTACATCACACACAAAGTAAAGTGTGAACTGTGAGCCTTAAGCCAGCTCTTTTGACTGAGTGATTTTGAATGAGGATCAGGAGTCCTCTTAGCCTTTAGTCGCAAGAGGACGTAAGTAGAGAAACATTGTACTGTCTAAAATGCATTAAAAATCAATAATGGATTTGTTTTTACCACTTCATTAGGGTTTTATCAAGCAGGTGAAGACATTGTCAAAAAAGAATAAAACCAAGTTGCTAGACTTGTGTTCCAACTTTTGGAAGTCTTTTTTACCATATTAAGTATTTCATAGCTACCTAATAGGCACAAGGCACATCCTAGATGCAGTGAAGGACATGCATATCAAAAGGGCTATCTCCTACTCTTGGAGACAAATGTCTCATAATGTGAACAAGACAGTTTTCAGTGTTTAAAGAAATATTTTTAATTGTCATTGACCTTGAGATTGGAAACAGTTTCAGAAGTTTGGCAAGTTTACTGGTTTCATACTCAGATTGTGTCGCTTATGGAAAATCTGTTGTGATTTAGAATTTTCAGTAGAAATTTTATTTCCTCCAGTATAACTTTCCAACGTTAACACCTTTATTCTCAGGAAATATGATTTTGTGCACTTTGCTGCCTGTGTTGTGGTTTGGCAATTCCACTTTAATTTTGAGTGGTGCTATTTTCCGATATAATTCAAATGGAAATTAATTAAATATACAACTGCCAATGCCATCTTTGCTTTAAACATGTAATAGCTAATATCTGGTAATATTATCACCTGACTTTTAATAGGACAATAAAACATGCTGTGCTCTGCTTTGCTATTCTTAGAATCATATTTTAGTGTTATATACAGATGTATGTGTTTTAAATTTTTATTGGAAGAACTAACAGCTTTCTACCAGTGTGCTTTTAATAGGTTTGATACTTCATTTCCTAAATGAATACATCCAGTTCATTAGTTACTCTGGAGGCTTTTAAATTGAACTGAGAATAAAGTGTTCAAGTAAGACATTCGTCATATTAGGCCACCTTGTCATGATTTGATCACTCATGGAAAAGATTAGCGTATACTGGACTTAAGCATCAAGACCTGAGGTTCCCTGGCATATCATTGTAGTGAGTCAAAGATCAGCTGCCTTAGGGTTGGCGCGGGGGAAGATTGGGAGTTTCTTTTCCTAGTATTAGCTACTATTTTCTACTGTTAGCTCTCCAGATGTGGGGAATTAACTTCCATTACTGTTCTAATATTTTCTATTACTCTTGTAATTCACAGGGTTATCTGTGTTTGCCTTACATGGCATTGCAGCAACATCACCTTCTCTCTGACGTCACCGTCCGGGGATTTGTTGCAGGAGCTACTAACGTACTTTTTCGGCAGCAGAAACACCTCAGTGATGCCATTGTGGAAGTAGGTTTCTGTGCGTGCCTGCGTGCCTGCGTGCCTGCGTGCCTGCGTGCGTGCCTGATACTTTGGGTCCAAATTTTCCTTTCTTAAATGTAGGTATTGCCTACATTTTATACCTGCAGAAGCTAAGAAACAGCTCAAACACTGGTTAACTACATGAGATAGGATTCCAGCTCAGGAAGCGGGATCCTTCTGGTTTCACAGTTAAGATACATTTGCGGTTTAAATGATTTAAATACTTCTAGCCTGGGAAAAAGATTATAGTATAATAAATGAAAAAACCCTGCAATTTAAAACTATATATATTAGAATCCCAATTTTGAGTAAGAAAAATATATGCATCCCTTCCAAGGCCAGAGAATACCAATAGGACCACAGAGTTGCTTCAATATTATTGGTTATATTCTAGCTCTGAAGTTGCTTGGTACCTTCATGGGTACTTATTCTATTGTTGTATTTCATAACTACCCTGTAAATTATGTGTATTTCTTTATATTCCATATCTAAAATTATATAATAAAAAGATTCCAAAGTTTCAGTTTACTCAAAGGAAAAACTTTGTCGTGTTCATTTATGTCATGTGATTAAGGTGATTTACTATGCATTTCTGTATTTTCAAAATATTTGCTGTCTACATAAATTACTTTTTTTAATTCAAAAGTTATAAATTTATGCATGTATTTTCTAAAAACAGAAAATGAGTATTTTCTAAAACAAAGAAAAAAACTACAGTGTAAATAAAACTCTTAGGCTCTTCTTTTGAGAAGGCTGTTATTCCTATTTTTCATTTGCAGTTCTAACTTCCAGTAGTTACTCTTTAAACTGTGGCATGAATAGCTGTGTGAATGCCCAGACTGACTTGTACCTGGGTACCCTGTAGGTAGAAGAAGCTCTGATCCAGATCCATGATCCAGAACTCAGGAAGCTGCTTCACCCAACCACTGCAGACCTAAGGTTTGCAGATTACCTAGTGAGGCATGTGACTGAGAACCGGGATGACGTCTTCCTAGATGGCACCGGCTGGGAGGGAGGTGACGAATGGATTCGAGCCCAGTTTGCAGTGTACATCCATGCTCTGCTGGCTGCCACGCTGCAGTTAGGTATGGAGCATACAGCCTCGTTCATTTGTAACTCTTATGGTATTTTGAACTGCATAAGAAATATATTTTCACAATAGAAAAATATCCTGTTATTCCCTCATACAGAGATAACTACTCTTAGGATTTTGAGTACTTCATGGTCTTCCAAAACTTTTTCTATACCTATGTTTTAAGTTTTAGTTTTGCGATATTTGTGGTGGGCCTTTTACAAAAGTGGGTTCCATTGCACGTTTTTTGAACTTTAGTTTCCCTTTATAATAAAAACATAAATTATTAAGACAATGAATGCTGATCTTTATCATTTTCACATGACTGTTTAATATTCCACCATCTAGAAGGCTATATCAGTATTTGGGGGCTATTTATAAATATTGCTTACATGTAAGATACAAAAAGGAAGAAAAGAGAAGTATAAAAAAAATCATTGGGAACACATTCTGAGTGATTAAACCTTCAAATTTTTGTCTCATTCTAAGAAATTTTATTCCTATAAATAGTTAAATGAGGCAAGTAAACTAGAATCACTCCTTTATTAAAACTATATTATTGCCCATAGAAGAACTATATAAAAATCAAAAATGAAGCTCTGAAATGAGTTCTCTCACTTTGGCCACTTAGCACCCTGGACATTTAGAAAATACTCAATAGATTGTTGGTGTTACTGTTATTAAAAGGGTGTTAAAATTCCATTTTTTCAATTATGCCGACCATTTTTTAAATGTAATGTGATGAAATATACATAAACAAAAAATTACCTTCTTCACCATTTCTAAGTGTATATTTTCACAGAAGCATTGAGTACATTCACATTGTTGTCATCAGACTTTTTTAATCCCCACCACTGCCATTATAGGGAGTCTTAAATTCAGGTTTCTGTACTTGTAAAAGAAAGCTTTTAAACAAGTGCTTATTTGTTAATGGGATATATTTAAATGTCTGCATCTTCTACAAGTGTAACAGAATCTTTTCAATATGAAAACCCCAGTTTTCACCAGTGATATAGCTTCATAAATAATCAATTTACTTTTAAAAAACATTTGTCCAGGTAATGGAATAATAATATGAGAGCTACTTTCTCTCTTTTTTTCCCACACATTTAACATCTGCAGGGACCTGTTCTGAGCACTTAACATCCACTAACTTATTTCATCCTCACGTCAGTCCTGGAGGTAGATACTTTATCATTCCCTCCTTCACAGAAGGAAAACAGGTACAGAAAGGTTAAGTAGGCTTGTGCACCTGGTAAGAGGCTGAGGATTTAAACCCAAGCAATCTGACCCAGCCCATATCATTAACCAGGTCAAAGCAGTTCAGCTTGAGTGATGTGCTTTTTTTTTCTCACTAGATTACTGCTTTATTACAAAGGGCTGTAACTTAGGAAGAGCCAGTGGGAATAGTTGCACGGGACGAGGTATGGGGCAAAGGGATAGAGTTTTCTTGCCCTCTCCAGGTACACCACTCTCCTCAAAACTCCACGTGTTTACCAGCCAGGAAACTGAACACACCTATATTTTTTTTTTTATCATAGTAGTTATTCTGCATGTTAAAATAACTTCCTATGTATAGGTTTCCCATTCCTTAGATATATGTAAGCGCATCATGCCCTCCACAGCACCAAGTGTTCTTCCCCATTATGAGGGATATGCTTTTAAGAGAACTTTCAGTGCTGTGCATAGACCATCCATCTCCTCTTCCCTTCCCAGCAACAAAAGACACGTATTTCACCTTCAAAGCAAGCAACATACACTTAATATATGAAGCAATATCCATTTGAATCAGTTCTTCAAATCTTTTCTGTTCTTCCAGATAGAAGAAATAAACTGCCCCATATTAATGCTAAAGCTGTAAAGGTGAAAATCCCTTGTTAACATTTTAAATATTTAAGTATTTTGACAGTGAACTACATAGAAACTCGAGTGAGTTTCACCAAATAGGCAGAATTCAAAAGAGAAAAAAGTGACTCGAAGAACCAGTTCATGAATTCATTCTTAATGTTTCTTTCATGGAAAAAACATTTGTGAAAAGATGGAACTTGCCTGCTCCATATGTAGACAGCACTACACTTACTCCTGTCCAGTCTGTGATTTTTGTTTAATAAATAGTAGGATGCCTCCCAACCTCGGTAGGAAGAACATGGAAATATTTTGGAGTTGTAAGGAACTTTAGAAAACATCTGACTCAACCCACTTATTTCTTGTTTAGAAAAATTATGTTTTGCATGATTAAGTGACCTACCAAAGGCCACATAGCTTTTTAGCAGGATTTCTGGAACCAGACCCGAGTTTCCTCACGTTTTCAACTCTCTCCTGCAAAGCTGGCGACACCGAGGGACTACGTCCTTGCTTAACCCTTTCTAGTTGTTCATTTCCACCTCCCTGACTGGCTGCTTTACAGCTCAGCTTTCACTGTTTGCTTGACAGACAATGAAAAGCTGCTCTCGGACTACGGGGCCGCCTTTGTCGCGGCGTGGAAGGACACGCACAGCTACAGGGTCTGGATCAGCAACAAGCGCCCGGCACTCGCGGACATCGACCCAAAGTAAGCACCGCCTCTGCGGGTGGAGAGCGCTCGGAATGGCTCATGTACTGATTGCCCCTCCCTGTGTAACGACAACAGACCTGGACCTTTGATGGTGTGAATATCTTCAAGAATCTTTTTAAAGATTATGGAGAGAACCCCAAATACAGAGAAGCAGCTGAAAACTGATTCCCGGGTGGTTACGCATCTTGCAATAAAAGCACCAGGCATTTGTGGAAGCGCTCTGAGCACAGTTCGGAGGAAGCTGTGGCAGATGGGCCACAAATACATGGTGCTTCTTCTCTCCCCTTCTTTGGTGCTCGGCTCTAACAGAATGTCAGGGAAGATCAGAGCCTTGGAGGAAGTAAGCACTGGTATCAAACTGGAAGGGTTATTTCCTTTTTCATTATGGTGTTATAGATCTACAACTTTATATTAGTTTTGTTGTGTAGCATATGATTCAGTATTTGTGTACATCGCAGGATGATTGCCACAATAAATCAAATTACCATCTGTCACCATAGAAAGTTACAATATTTTCCTTATAAGGAGATCTCAAGATCTACTTACTGTCTTAGTGACCCTTGAATATGCAGTAATCATCTACATTCACCATGCTATACATTATATCCCTGAGATTATTTTAAAACACGATATATGAAAAACAAAAGTTGGTATTTGGTAAAACCTAGTTTCCATATCGGGTTCTAAAATTCAACAAGACGTAATTAATACCTGTCACAATGTTGAATGTTGACCACAGACGACTTTATCCCAGATGGCACGAGCCATTTCAACATGCTGTAGCGTAGGGTCATTCTGAAGGAATTCTTTCTGTGTGTGAATGAAAGAGTAGAGTCTAAGGAGATCAGTTGATGTATTGTGTTGTATACCCTGGGAACTTATTTTCTAAATTAGAGGATTGAAATGTTTTCTTATGATATGAACATTCACTGAACATCTGTTTTCATTTCTATTTTAAAGTTTTCCTCCTTGATGAGAATCAGAAAAAAAAATCAACTTTGTGCTGAATAAGATATTATTTGGGGGCTAGACTGTACACATACACACACACACACACACGTACACACACGTATGTCCTAGTAACTTGAGAAAGCATCTACCAGGTAGTGTGTGCAGCAGGGTTTTAAAGAACATGTCTTTTCAATGTCATGTCTTATATTGAGAAAAATGACTAGGTTCAGCATCAATTTAATTGATTTTAATTATCATACTAAGATACAGCAAAAACCTTTGAATGTGGTAAAGACAGGGAATTAAAAGGTAAAAACATTTTAATAGCATTAAATGAAAGGGCTAAGTGTATTTCAAGTATTTTCTCTTACTAACCACAAGGTCTATATTCTAATGAGCGAGGAAAGGAAACAGATGTGAGCTTGTTTGCCTGGTGGCACTCACAGTGTCTGGCAGTGCTCAGGGCAGGTCTGCCATGACCAGCAACGGACACAGCATGCTGGGCCATTCTGGGGCCATTCTCGTTTCCTCCAGCTGCCGTGTACTGAGAGATCTGATCAGACCTTTATCCAGTCACTGCATCTGCAGTAGTGCCTTTAACTTGAGCCAGCTCTATGGATTCCGATGCCAGTCTACCAGTGACTTCACTGCTGCAGTGGTTTTAGAAGATTATATTACAGTATTTTTTAAATGTCTGAATAAATTGAGATCATTTAGATTTAAGAAAAGGATGAAGAAGAACCTGGAATGTATAGGGAAGATAATTACACAAATATGACAGTCAGCATATTTTCACCAAATTGAAAATAAGAAAGAGTAGTCATCAGTTGTTATTAGGAGATAGAGTATTAAAATATTCCAAGCAAGTTATCAGATTTGAAATCTATAAAACCCTTTCTTCAACTCCTAAAGATCAAAAAAGTCAGTCCTCTAACTTCACTTCATACATGGCAGGCATATTTCATCTTTTAAATGTAGTTTTTCCAGGAATATAGAGAATGATTAAGTAATTGCAGCTCTTTCAACCAGTGATTGAAGAATTCAGAAAAAGAAGTTATTACATATATTTAATATGGCCAGTAAAGAAATGTATTATTATTTGAAAAGCCAAAAATGGCATTGTGAATTTTTTATAAGTAGCTAAATGGTTCATAAGGGTCACATTTTTGTTAGACATTGCCATACCCCTGAATATAATAAGAATTTGGGCATTTATCGACTGTTTTCATCATGTAACTTCAGTCAAATATATTTTAAAATATATATACTTTTCTCCTTTTTTATATTTTTAAGACTGCATTTGAGTTGCTTTTCTAATACAAATTACGGGTTTTGCTGACTAGTTTAAAACTCTTTATATTCATAACCAGTAACACACATTTGTAAGATGGCTAGAATCCATGGCCAAGACCTCTAACCCTGACTGTCCTGGGAAGCTTTTTAAAAACGTGGGTGCTTTGACCCCAGACAGAATAAACTGTAATACTGAGGTAGCAAATGCCTCCTCCCAAGGCTCAAAAACTCCCTCCCACCTCTACAAACTCAGAGAGGCCACCCTGCTATAAACGGAGAGCTGCTATCAGCGCCCATTCCCCACAGTGTTCAGAGCCTCCCCCATCATCAAACCCCTTCAGGTTTACTGACTGATGCTTCCTGTGTCACCTGTTTCATGCAGCTTTCCTGGTGAATCACTCGTAGTCTAAACTCCAACTTTGTTTTACAGCCATCCTTTTCAAGGCCAGTACTCAGTGTCAGACATGAAGTTAAGATTCTCACAGTGAGTATATAAAGAAAATACTAGGAAATTCTTACGTCTGAATGTATGCCATGTGTTTCGTTACTAATTGGGAATTGTTTTTTTCCACTTGATAGACTTGTGCTTCAAATAGTAACCAAATATGTGCATAACATTCTCTAACTCAGCAGTGTGTATGTTTCAAAGTGAAAACACTGCTGTTCCACGGAGAATGGTGTGAACTAATAGCAGGATTTGCCATTTTTACTCTAGTGGAATAGCAAATCGTGACTGCAGGGGAATCTACCATACATCCTGTTTCCCACTTTTGTGGCTTATCTATATTTTCTGATAACCTATCTGTTTAAAAAGATGAATAATTAGCTTTTCTCAGTAATTCTGTTTTAGATAGAGTGGTTAGTGCATGTGTGTGAGAGAGCGATTTTTAAATTGTGCCTAACACTTTTTCTCTTTACTCAGTTCTGTTCAAAACAGTGAACGCGGCAAAAAAATCGGAAACGTCATGGTCACAACCAGCCGCAATGTTGTACAAACAGGAAAAGCTGTTGGTAAGACATGCCTTTAACTAGGAACAGACTTGGAAATTATAACACATCTCTGTCCTCAATATGTTACTGATAAATCATAGAGTTGTAGATATCTGTGTGTCACATGATAGTACAAGTTGGTGAAATGCAATGTGTTTTTAAACTTTTTTGTCATGTTCATATAAACATTCCTCATCAGATAACTAACTTCAGCAAATTTTGCCACATCTAATAGAGAATGACAAAATTGTCTGATGAGTTCACTGTTCTGTTACCAGAATTTAAACTTCACTGGAATTCTCCCCTCTTCTCAGTTGGCCATAGTTCTTTATAAATGACAAGACAATCATGATAAAGTAGGCATTAGGAATTGCTGTCATCTAAGGTGGTATACAAAGAAAATCAGTGAAAATCAGTTGGTTTTTTGAAAAGATCAACGATATTAACACAACCTTTATAGATGAATAAGGAGAAAAAGAGAGAAAATGCAGATTATCAATACTGGGAATGAGAGGACATCACTATAGAGCCTACAGAAATTAAAAGGATAAGAAGGGTATATTATTAATAACAAGTCAGTTTTTTAACAGTTTAGGTGACCTACACAAATTATTTTCAAGGTTCAAATTGCCGAACTAATGCAGTAAAGATATAGAAAATTTGAATATTCCTATATATTAAAGAAATTATATTAAAAATTAAAAACTTTGCCATGAGGACTTTAATCCAGGCCCAAATTGTTTCACTTAATAATTTTATAAAACATTTAAGAAATAATACTAAGTTTATACAAACTCTTTCAGGAAGTACTGAATGAGGTAATATCCCCCAACCCATTTAATGAGGCTAGTATTACCCTGAGACCAAAATCAGATAAATGATAGCATTCTGTTAAGTACAATCTGTTTTGTACCTAGGTCTTTTTATTTAAAATATTTTTAAGATTGTTCCATATCCATTCTAAAGAAATTTCTATTCCTTTTCTAAATTTTAATTTATTATGAATAACTTTATACTTCATACTTCAAACTTAAGCAGTGTAGTAGTATGCAAAGAACTCCCACTTAATCTCCAATTTACTAATGTCTGCATTTTGCCGCATTCACTTTACCATACCAATATGTAAAAGTAGAACCCATCTCTGTCCTCAGCTTCTGAAAAAGGTTAACTAACCTCCACTGAATTCAAAAGTCACAGAACTAGGTGATCTCTTGTAGTTCCCATTCTGTGTACCTAGAGGTAGACGGATTAAAACAGTTACTCTAATGACTCATCTCGGACAACAAATACAGAGCATATATTCCTGTCATTTGGTTCTTTTTTTATTAGAAGAGAATGTAATTTATTTCATACAATTTTATGTAGTACACTGAATTTGAACTCTTATCTTTAATAGAAAAATTCCACTTCATTATAGGTATGTGATGTCACTTGTTGCTTAATTTTTAGTGAGGCTGCTGCTGATAGTTAAATTCTAAAACCAGTTCTTTTCCACCCTTCCCTCACCAAGAATAGTGGGAATATATCATTCAATTGAAATTCAATAATTTCAGTTTTAGCATCGACTTTTTAGATACTGATCTTTCAAACAAAGTAGATCTGAGACAGATAAAGGTCTGTGTTTCTTCATGTAGTGCAACATCATTTTAGATGACTAAAGCAGATTTCCCTAAAGCAGCCTAATCACTTCTCTGGTTGGTTATCTAGTTGATGCACTTGAGTTTAAGCTGTGGAGTGCAGACGTAGAACTTTTTTGGCTCTCAAGTGAATCTGATGTCAGCCAGTATTGAGAACCACTGCCCAGTACAGTGGGTATTAAGGAAGGAGTTTGCCAAATGCCTTGAGAATGCTTAGAAATTCCCCAATTTCCTATTAAATATTTTCATGGAAAGGGATTACTTTGAAACTAGAAATTTCTGTGGTATTTTAGTAACTTAACGTATTAACGTGTTACAGCAAAATAACAGTTATTCATTTGCAGTGGTCTTTCACGGTCCTTTAACAAAAATGAAGACTTTTTTTCTTTTGTTTCTTCCTTTCTTTCAGGACAGTCAGTTGGAGGAGCTTTTTCCAGTGCAAAAACTGCCATGTCTTCATGGCTCTCTACTTTCACCAGTTCCACCCCCCAGAGTCTCACCGAGCCCCCCGAGGAGAAGCCCTGAGCAAGGCATCCAGAGGCTGATGTTGCTTTCTTAGCTTTGTATTCCCTGTCTGTCTGCAGCTCCCAGACTGCTCCTCTTCACGGACCACAGGTCTACAGCAGGGGACAGCTATGTCGCACTGTTTACATGGACAGTTGCCCTCGAAGTGAATGTCGCAGGATGCTGAGAAGATGAAATCACAGCCGCAGCAGGGATAGCTTTGCAGGTTGGGTTTCAATCGACTACTTTTATTTCAATCTGAGCCTGATTAAAACACACATTGAACCTTCTAATGAATTTTGAGTTTGCTATTATACATTTGTTTACTTTAGAGAAGTTTTTTACTTATGTAAATGTTGCCATTTTGCTCTTTGAATATCCAGATGGTCACTGTAATTTGTATTTGCTGAAATTAAGTTATATCACTATTTTAATTTCTCTAAAGTTGGCCCTAATATGTACTTAAAAAGTTAAGGGGCCCTATAACCCTTTATTTTACTAGGTTATATGCTGATTTGTCTGTTTGTTTTCTGCACACATTTCTCAATTCACTTCCTCCCAGAAACATGAAAGTCGGGGATGGTAGTTCTGAGGTTGGAGTGTTTTGTTTCATGGTTTTCATTTGTGTTTCCCAATCCTTAAACGTGTTTTGAGCCATCATTGTGCTTTCTTCTTCTTCCTAATAGTGCAAATAACTGTACAGAGAAGTAGCCTCGTGATGGTTACAGTGGTGTTTGAGCAGTTTAAACATGAGTGTGTGCGGGGGCAAGACTTTAGAGACCTAGGTGTTAGTTCTGTCAACTCTAGTCATGTTGCAATCTTTTGCAGACATTTTTTAATCTGAAGTTTGTGCCTTCTATTTCTTCTTTTGAAAAGTTTTCCATTGGGTGTTTACAGACCTACAGGCTTTTCCTTAGTCTTATTCTTCATAAAGCTTTTCAAGTTACTTGGCCTTTTAACTTCCCTGGCTGAAAATCCTCCCGTAATCAATCCCTACCCTCTTCTGAAAGTATTTATAAGAGAAAAGCAAGATGATCCATAAATATTAAATAGAAGTCTCGTCTCAGCTCACATTTAGAAAAGCCAGAGGCAAGAAAAGAAACTACAGCTATGACATCAGTCATGTTTCATAAAGGACATCTGGTTTTGTTTTAGACCCATGCATGTGTGTGCTATCTCTTGAAGACTTACACAGCTGGACCTCATGTGTCTGCCATGCTTAGCTCTCATTTGCTTTTCAAAGGGACTTTGGATGGATGTTCTCAGGGAGTACGTAGGGGAAAAGACTGCTTCTGCAGTAACAAAGGATATTTGGAAAAGTACATTGTGAGTATAATCTACGTATGATATCAAAAGTATTGGCAAAATAAGGGACCTAATTAAGAAGGACATGGATTATATTTGATTTATCCCTGGAGAAATGTTCACGTAAGAATTAAATCTTATTCTTAGGGCATGTCAAATGAACAAAGGGACTTAATCTAAAGATCCCTAAATTGTCCCCTTTGCGTTTTAACACGTCTGCAAATCTAAAAGCATTCTTCCATTTGAACATAGTAACTCAAGAATTCAATGATGATAAAGGGCTTATTGTAAGAATTCCATTAATTCCACTTCTGCTAGGAAAGTTAACCTTCTCAGGAAATATTATGTAAGGAGAAGAAAGTAATACCAAACCAAACCGTAAAAGGTACTTTCATCAGTGTTGCACTGAGACTGTAAAGAATTCATCCTAACATCTGATGTTTCATGAGGCCGAGTCATTACTTAGCGTGTGATAGTTGTTAGTGTGCAACTGTTACCTCTCCACTGCCAGAGTTCACAGTGCTCAGAGCACTGGGAGGGTTCAGCTGGCCAGCTGCTGGCTCGTCTTTTAGTTTGTATGGTTTGTATGATTGGGGTAAACTCCCTTCTCTCACTAGTTAAGAGCAGGCCCATGCACACTTTGGAATCCCTCTGAAATAAAAATTGTCACATGAAATTTAACTTTGCTTTACTATCACTTGGTTCCCATTTTGATATACACTTAACAGAAGTTTCTATTAATGTTTCTAGTTAAGAGTTTAACTCTTAAAGAGGTCATTTAACTAGCTTTCAACATAAAATGAATATCTCAGAAGATAGAACTTTTCTCATACAAGTGGTCAAAAGACCATACCTATGTTTCCTTCAGGTTCTGGAAGGTTTGGAGTTTTCAGGGCACTAGGCAGGGGCCCCAAGGCAGCCAGCACATTGAAGGTCGGTGGAGTTTGGTCCCTCATCCTGGGAGCCTGCTTCCTGCCTGCTGAGCTTCCAGGCCCAGGAAATGACCAGCTCAGAAGTCATAGCTTCCCTCCAATCACTCGCTCTGTAAACCCAAGGAAGCAACACTGGGCCATCTTGGCCTTATCACTGGTGAAGACATATGTTTGAGTTGGCCATACTTGATCTGGTGCTCTTGTCTAAGAAGCGAGGATCTGTAAGTGTGCCTGAGGGAGTAAGGGTCCAGCCAGGCTTCTTCAGGATGTGCCAGGCGCACAGACTGCATCTATAGCTTAGTAGTAGGCTCACTGCTATCCAGGCGACTTAAAAGGAGTGTTTGGAAAAAGTTCCTGGCATGCTTTTATTTCTGCTAGGCACTCTAATGACAATATATAGATAAAGAAGAGAGTAAGTCAGGTGAATAGAGAAAGTTGCATATGAAAGGTAGCTTACATTTATTTTGCATATGCATTTGACTCACATAGCCAGTATGAAGTCTAACCCCAAATCCTAAAACAATTCCCATCTATTTTAAGAAACACAGCAGCAGTGTCCTTGGACAAGAAGCCAGAGCATATGACGTGACTTCCTCCACCTTATCTTGCTTTCTGAGTTCTGTTATTAAACATTGAATTTTTTTTTTTTCTTGAAGTAATTTACTTTGTAAAGGCAAAGAGAAAGCAAATTAGGAAAGGAGAGAAGTGAGAATTCGTTACAAAGCTATTGAACAGGCGTTTAAAATCAGAACGAAAGTATTTTGAGAGCAGTATTTAACATGCTAAATGTTATCAGAATTGTTTTACAAAGAAGGTAAGACTTTTCATCTGCTGATTAAAATTTTAAAATGAAGCTGTAGCATTATCTCCCCGGCAGGTAGCTTTCGTTTTATTTGCTGTGTTGTGAAAGTTACAGCCAGTGGTCCTTTTCCCTCCGGCCCAGTACTGCGTTTAGAAGCTCTCAGCTCAGTGGGGCCAGTGGCCTGATCCAGAACCTCATGAACGTTTCTCTGATTTAGCTGTTTGGAAAAGTAGCCTGTTAGAACAGTAGCTGCTGCATGTTGCCTGTGACTGCATCAGGGAGTTGATGGGAACTGTTAAAATGGCATCAACATTTGCATTCTCTGATTCTTTGACCAGAGGTGGCATGGCATTCATGCCCACCACGTGGTAGCCTTGAAAACTGAATCGAGAGAGAATGTAGCCCTAGTTTCTAGAAGGTGATTGTCATTCCATGTAGCAAAATGTGCCATTAGGAATTTTTCATTCCAAGACTTTCTACTTCATAACATTGGAATTGTTTTTCATAATTTCCAAGGTTCCATATTTGTCAAGGACAAAGAAAAAGAATGTGGATCTTTATTCTTTACATATAAATAACTTTGTATACGTGACTTCCTGCTTCCATTTTGAAGGCGAAGAAACTAGCTCCCTCGTTCGGTAACTCCAACATTAAAAGACTGTGCATGTATAAGGGGTGAATATATTTTGTAAAACTTAATGCATTTGTATTTCTGTGTTGTTCTAAAGTTTACCTTTTTACTTATATTAAATATATAAAACTATATATTTAAATCATGTAAATGGGACGCGGTTAGGAGTTTTTCCAATCTTATTTCTCATCAGTTTCTCACACACAGTATGCTGCTCAAATTTTTTTGTGTGCAATATAAACATTTGAACATTTCAGTCAGGTACTGAGCCAGAAAAGGTAATCGAAGTTTTTAGAAAGTTCCTGTGTTTTAGAAATATTTTGTTTTCTTGAAATATTAATAATTTATAGCTGGAAAAATAGGATCAAGACTTAATATGTCTCAGGCCACTTGAACGTTGGCTCCTAAGTTTAGGAAGCATTTGATGAACATGTTGGTGAGGCATTTAGTGGTGACAAAAATAGTTTAAGTATATGATTAAAGGCTTACCACAAACCCTTTCTAAGAAAGTTTAGCTTAGAAAACTTAGTTTTTTTAAGGAAGTTTAGCTGCGGCACATGTTTTGATCAGAAAGGAAATTTCTCTTTGCTGTAGTAGTTTTATAATTTGTATTCTTGGTTTCTGTTGTCATTTGTTTAGAAGATGTTAAATTTAAAAATCATGTCTAATAATATTGAATTGTAAAATGTCTGCTATATCTTTATTTTAAGGAAAAGTGAAAATAAAATAATCCTGTTTGTCTTGCATACAGTTGTATTTGTCCTGTCTTTCTAGAAGTATTCTTCATGTAACCAGTGTGATTTCTGGCCTGCTGGTGGACAAGTTGGGAGCTGATGTGACCACGGAATGAACTGGAGAATGCATGCTCATTTAACCTCACAAATTTTGACAGTGCCTAATGATACCTCAGTTTTTAAAGTGGTGACCCCCCACAGGAAGAGCCAAATAGTTTCTGTGAAATGTTAAGTGTATTACGTCACACAAAATGCAGCCAAACATATTATCCAAAAGTCTGGAAACAAGAGATGTTAGGATGTGGAGAAAAAAGAACACTTTTACACTGTTGGTGGGAGTGCAAATTGGTTCAACTCCTATGGAAAACAGTTTGGAGATTACTCAAAAAGTTGTATATGGAAGTCCCATATGATCTTGCCATCCCACTTCTGGGTATTTACCCAAAAGATACAAAAATATTAATTGGCAGAGATGTCTGCATCCCCATGTTTATTGTGGCCCTATTCACAGTAGCTAAGAACTGAAAACTACCTAAGTGCCCACCATCAGATGAATGGATCAAGAAGATGTGATACATATATGAATGGAATACTACACAGCCCTTAGAAGAGGTGAAATCCTGTCATTTGAGTCAACATGGATGAATCTAGAGGGGATTATGCTATGTGAAATAAGTCAAAAAAAGAAATACAGATGATCTTGCTCATAGGCGGAATATGAATATAACAAAAGAACAGATGAAACATCTAACCCTTAGACACTTGCAGTACAACTGAGGTGACCAATAGGGAATAGGACGGGGAGAACGGGGAGTGGTTTTGGAGCCCACTGGACAGTGGTGAAGAACACTTGGTGATTTAGTGGAGGGCAGGGGGTGTTGACATGTCTAAGGAATGGGGAAACTGCACATATGGGGAACCTATACGTAGGAATTTATTTTAATGTGTAAAATCAAAGTTACTGCAATTTAAAAAAAAAGATAGAGCCAAACAGTGGTTGGTCATACAGCATCCCATCACATGCTCATTCCAGACACCCCCCAACTGTCTCAAGCAGCCATTTTTCCTCCTGGACAGGTAAACTTCAAAATTACCCTTGACATTTCGATTGTGAACTCCTAGCACATTTTCATATTCCCCTGTACTGTGGTTTTCTCACAGCTGTTCTAAGAGAAGGAGTTTGTGCTGTGCTTCCACAGGAGAATCAGACATGTTGCCCCAGAAATGTGCATACCGAGCTCTGTTTCAGTTACCAGTGTCCCCTGACATGGGCTCCATGCCCTGGAGCAGCGGAGGCGACTTGACATTATAAAGTTCTCCCTTTTTCTGAGGACCTGTTCAGTCTGGGCTTTGACTCTGCCCAGATAAGATGATGATTCCTGGTCGTGTCCAAGATCAAAGTACCTGCTTTTTATTCTGATAGGATGGAAATTGCAGTGGTTGAATCTGGTAACATCTGGAAGGAGTATAATTATAGGGCCATTTTTTTTTTTTTTCCCAAGGAGCCACCCCTCATGAAGGGCTTAGCTCTGCCCAGACTAATCTACACAGGATTGGGAAATATTACAGTAGGACTGATCTGTCCACATTCACAATCCCCAGGCAAACTTCTCATCTCCAGACTGACAGTCTACTTCAGCTAAGAGTAAAGGTTGACTCACCCAGTACACAGCACACATTGTTTGATCATGGACTTAGAAGCCAGTGCACAGCCTGGACGGGCAGTCAATGTGGCTATGCTCTTGACTCTTGATCCTGTGAGCAGCTGCATGTGGATCCACTGATACCCCAACATAACAAAAAAACCAAGATTCCAATAGTTCAAAAATGCATGTACTTTATCCTTCACTGAACCTACTAACAGTCTGTGTATTTAGAGATGGACTGGGTGAGCAAAATGGTGAAAGCCACTTGGTGAAATATTGATCATTGTCGAGGTCAGATGAGGAGCACATAAGTGTTCTTTAGACTTTCTGCTTCTTTGTATGTTTGAAAATTTCATAATGAAAACTTCAAAAATCCTTGTAGTCATTAGACAACTCTTGATGAAAAGCCTCCATGCCCATATCACCACCAGCACCTTTAATTTCCTGCTTGCCCTTGCCCAGAAAATTCTCTTCAGTAGTCAGGGGAATTGCATGCCTTAGGCCAGACTCTTGGCACCAAATCAGTGTATCTGCTAGTCTTATTTTGATATTTCATGGTTCCAGTTACTTGTCCTTATACAGAATCTATCCTGAGTTGTTTTTTGGTTTGTTTGTATTTTTTTGTAATGCTAGGGTTAGCTTTCAAATGGGAGGACTAAACAAGAACAGAAAAGCGGTGTCAGGAAGGTATTCACTCACTCAGTTCTCACTGTCCTTCATGTATCTCAATTCCAACTTCTTTTAGCTTCACCTCATCATTCCCCAGTGCATCATGCCTGACCCATAACTGGCTTCTGTTTCCAGCTCACCTTGTCCCTCATATCAGATTCATCTCCCTAACACATTTTTATCTGTCACTTAGCAACATGATTACTTTTGTACACATGATAATCTTTAATGTCTACTGCTGACTACAGTATTAAGTTCAGATTCCTAAGTCAGGTTCTCAGGCTCTCAGGGCCCACCCACAGTAGCTCATGCCCAGTTAGTTCTTCTGCAAGCCCCCAGCTAAGGGGAAAAGCTCTCACTGTCCCAGCTGCTAACTGTGGGAGCATTACTGAGAGAGCCTCAACTCCAGCCTCTCTTCCTCAAGTCTCCCCTGGGCCCACTTCAAATCCTTTTGAACGTGTGTGGACTCAGCATATACTGAACATAAATAGGTGCTTCCCAGTCTCAGAGATCTGCAATTAGTAAAATGTTTTCAAAGAAAAGGAATGGACAATTAAGTTGGGCATCTTAAGCATTCACTACAGAAAAGAGTAAAAAGCATATACCTGAAAATAAATGCAACCCCAAGACCCAGGTAAGAAATAAGATCATGCCAGCACCTAAAAAGCCTCACCCACTGTTTCTCTCCCAGACCGTGCTCTTCCTCTCCCAGAGGTATTTGGTATTCTGACTTTTGTGAGAATCATTTCTTTATAATTTTATCTCCTTCCTCCTCTGTTTATGTCCCCAACAACACAGTTTATTGTCTGTTTTTTGGAATTGTATAATGCTTTTTAGGAGCTCTTTCTCCTTCCTTGCCTTGTAAATACTATTCAGCTGTACAGAAATACCACAGTTTATCAGTCAGCTGCAGAACGTTGACTGCTTCCAGTTTAGGGCTAATGATCTGGTCACTCCTGGGTACATATCCCAGTGTGGTCGCTAATGCACATGTCTAAGGCACAAATGGGGGGTGTGAAATAACAGGCTTGTGGGAATGTGTGCCTCCTCGGCCTTTTTAGTTGATGCCAATTTGCTCTTCAAGGTGTTCCTACCATTTCACTCTCCCACCAGCAGACAGGAGATTATCATTGTTTCATATTGTCTCCCATGCTTTGGCATCACCAGGAATTACAGTTTTGCTCATCCAATGTGAAATGGTATCGCATTGTGGGTTTTAATTTACATGTTCATGAGTACGAAAGGTTTTATTTTCATTTCTTTATTGAACATTTAGATTCTGTTTCTGACTGAGTTTATGCATGTGTATGTGTGTGTACACATACATACACAGATGTATTTATTTAATATATTTTCCCTACCCTTAGTCACTGCTTTCATAACCGTAGTCACCTGAGCCACTGGAAGGAGGGGACTACATATATTATATATGTATGTATATTCTGGATACATTTTTTTGTTATTATAGGTGTTGCAACTATCTCGTTCTGTGACTCATCTTCCCTTTATGGTGTCTTGATGAATAGAGCTCTGAATGTGGTCAAATTTATCTCTACTCGTGTTTAGAGGAAGTCACATCTTTTTATGTCTTATTTAAGAAACCCTTCTCAGCACGCCCTGGTGGAGTAGTGGTTGGGTGCAGTTCACATACATCCCAAGGTCCCGGATTATGCTCTAGAACTGGGAAGAACAACCAAGATGAGCAACCAAATAAATGAAATGCTTCTTCCTCCTCTCTCTTCCTGCCTGCCTGCCTGCACCTTTCCTTTAAATAAATATATATACATATATATTATATGCTATAGATAATATAATTTATATAATATATATGCTTCTTCCTCCTCTCTTTCTTCCTACCTGCCTATTTACCTTCATTCCTGCTCTTCCCTTCTTAGGGAAGGAGCGAGGGAGGTGCGGAGGGAAAGAGGTTTGTTTTTCTACCTTAGATAGTCTGTAATCTTTCAGAAGCTTTTCAGTTTTACCTTTAACGTTTAGGACTTTATCAGCCTGGATTGTTTTGTTTTTTTTTAATGAAAGGTTCAGGCAGGAATGAAGGTGAACAGGGAGGCAGGCGGGAAGAGAGAAGAGGAAGGAGCACTTTATTTTATTTATTTTTTTCTTGCTGGTTGTTGCTCTGGCCCCAGGATGCAAACCTGGGACCTTGGGATGTATGTGGCCTGAGCCCACCCTCTGCTCCATCAGGACACACCTAGAATTTATTTTTGTAGGATGGTATGAATAGGGGTCAAATGACTTTTTATTTCCCCTCCATCACTAGGAAGTTTTGACAATTCTTGTTTTGCCAAGTAAAGACTTTTTTTTATATAGGTAGTTTACTATTTAAATTAATTTTATTGAAAGAAGATTGCATAATATTATATATGTTTGAGGTGTGCATCATAGTAAATCCCCATCTATATAAATTTCACCACATTTCAGATCTCCCTTCACTATACAAGTGGATTCCCTTTATCCATTTTGCCCACACCCTACCCCGCTTCTCTTCCTACAACCATTAATTTGCTTTTATTGATTAAAAGTATTTTATTTGATTTAATTTATTTATTTTCTTGGTTTCTCAGTATACCACATGGGAACGATATTATATGATGTCTGTTTTTCTCCTTCTGACTTCTCTCACTGAATATCATTTTCTCCAGTTTCATCCATGTAACCACAAATGGCAGGATTTCATCTTTTTTATTGCTGCATTGTGTTCCATTGTTTGTGTGTGTGTGTGTGTGTGTGTGTGTGTGTGTGTGTGTCTGTGTGTATACCCACATGTATATATACCATATTTTATTTGGTATATATACAAATGGATGCTTTCGCCAGTGGTTGGATGAGCAGGTCTTGCCAATGGAAACCAGATAGTGTGGGCCTAGCACGGAGGACACCAGAACATCTGTTTAGCGACTCTTTTTGGTAAAGTGGAGACTCAGGAGACACGAGCTCTCACTGCCGTGTTGGTAAGTTGAAACTTGGGTCAAGTTTACTTTTTTTTTTTTAAATGTAGTGTATGGATAAGCAGGAAGGAGGTGTTTGTTTATGAAAAACATTCATCTGCAGTTAACATCTGGATTTTCATTTATATTTGATCCAATCCATGGAATTTATTTTTAAATAAACTTTACCAGATGAACCAAGTGCCTGCTGAGGCATGATTAGGTCAAAGGAGGACGGTGATGAATTGAATCGCAGCCGTTCCACCTGGCCCTCCTGGCCCTGCCCTAGAAAACAGCCACTCAGCAGCACTTCCTAGGAGCCCCCGAGACAGAAGTGAAACGACACCGTCCTCGGTATCCTGAATTGGTTCTTTGTACGAGATTATCCACTAGACACCAAAGCTTCTGTGCCCTCAATAGAGCATTCACTCCATCAAATGCCTTCCAACTAGAAATTCCCAGGTAAAGTCATAATAAATGATGATGAATGGGTGTTTATTTGTCACTCACTTTCTGTTCATTAAAGCTCAAAAGCAACAGGCTTGGAGGACAGGTCCGGGCAGGAATGAAGGTGAGCAGGCAGGCAGGCAGGAAGAGAGAGGAGGAGGAAGCATCTTTATTTTATTTTTATTTAGTTCTTCACACTGATTGTCCCCCTGCCCCTCACCCCGGGTCCAGGACTCAAATCCAGGTGCATATAGTCTACGTTTCATTGCAGGTAACTGACCTAACCGCAGCTCCACCAGGGCATGTCTCAAATATTTTTTCAAACTTCACTATTTTTTAGCCTTAAAAGTATGATTTTTCCCTTAGTGATATATCTTTCACTTTGAGACTCAAAGTTTGGAGCATTTTTGTGTTGAATTCCATTAATTTTACTCCTTTGAGCATCTGGGCTTAATGAATCTTTAGAATTTTCCTTGTCAGCCCTTGTTGGAAATGAAGGGTATTAGCCACTATTCCTCTGGTTTGAGTTGCTTCCTTTTGTGTTTTCAAGTTAAATCCTGTGACTAATCTCTCTCTCTCTCTCTTTCTTATTTTTTTAAGGAAAGGTGCAGGCAGGAAGGAAGGTAAGTAGGCAGTCAGGCACGAAGAGAGAGAAGGAAGAAGCATTTTATTTTTATTTAGTTGTTCACACTGGTTGTTTCTCCCCCAAAACCCAGTACATGAACCCAGGAGAATGTGGCTTACTACTTTGAAGGTCTTTGACCTAACCACTAGTCTGCCAGGGCGTGCAAACTATTCTCTTTTGAAAAGCAAGCTTTTGTTTCCAAAATGTCTAATACAATTCCTAGGGAAATGGGAATGGATTTCCTACTGGATAACACTGTTTTGGGGAGATGTGTTTCAGTTCATAGAAGCCTGCACATCAGAGAACCAGAGCATATACCAAAGTAGCGTATAAAAGTGCTATAGAGGATGTGCCCTGGTGGCCTAGCCGTCTGGTGCACCCTGAGAGCGGTTCCATGTGTTCAAGACCCAGTGCCAGGGAAAACAACCAATGTGAAGAACTAAATCATCATAAAGATGATTCTTCCTCTCTCTCTCCCTGCCTGTCTGCTTGATTTCATTCCTGCCCATACCTTTCTTTAAAAAAAAAAAAAAAGGTGGGGGGCGGGTAGAAAACTGAAATGCTTCACACTACAGACAGAAAAATATGTTAGCAACCTGAAAGCTAAAAATAGCTCCCCCTGCTGCAGCAACAACAGAATTAGGTAAAATTTCCCTGTCACAAAACCACTTTCTGTGGGTGAGGTACTGTCTGGGTACCTCAAAATTTTGAGGAGACCTGCTCAAAAATTTGTTATAAAGAAAATGGTGGCACATCCTGGTGGCCTAGTGGTTTGGTGCAGCAGGCATAGTTCACACACATCCTAAAGTCCCCCCAGTTCAAGACCCATGCTCAAGGGGTACAATCAAGATGAGCAACTAAATAAAATAAAATGCATCTTCCTTCTCTCTCTTCCTGCCTGCCTGCCTACTTGCCTTCATTCCTACTACCTGCCCCTTTGGAAAAAAAGAAGAAAATGGTGAGTGTCTTAAGAGGTCCAGTGTGGTGCCATGACAGTCCTGCTAGTTGGAACAATCAGAGAAGACCTCCTGGAGGAGGTAGCATTTGTCCTCCTGAGTGAAGAGGATTGGATTTAGAATGGAGTCAGTAAAGACAACAGCAGATTTGCAGTCCACTGGTCGGGGGTTGGGGGCTACATGACACATGAAACAGGAGAGGAGAAGGTAAAGCTCCAAGAAGGAGATAAAAGAGAACTAAAGAACAAAAAACAGTTTGGGGAAGTCAAAAATGAATATTCCACTACTCAGCTTATGATGTGTCTCATCACCCCCCTCTTTAAACTTTTATCACCTATTGCCATCCTAAGCCATATATAGTTTAGTTGTTCAGGGTTTTTAACTTTATAGTGTTGGATCATACTTACATAATACCCTGTAACTTGCTTTTTTTTGTACATTTAAGTTTCTGAAAATCATGTCATTTTGTGTAACTAAAGTTCATTTCATTACTAGAATAAGTATTCAATTGTACGAATAGGCTGTGATCTGTCTCCACATTCAATTACTCTTACAGGTTTCCCCTTCCCCTGGTCCCTACCCAACCCATGTTCGGTGTTACAAGCATGGTTGCTACGTTCCTTCCTGCATGTCTCAGGTGTCCTGCACAAGAGTTTCCTAAGGTACATGCCTAGGAATGGAATTGCCAAGTTGTAGTGCATGAATATCTCTAGCTTTGTTAGCTTTTTGTTATCTATGGTTGTGATAACAGCCCCTCCCCGAACTAGTGACTTAGCAAAGAATCTTATGGAGCGATGGTGATGGTGTCCAACTTGGTCAACTTACAAAAGATACTCATTTAAATGGGTGAACTTTATGATAGGTAAATTGCATTTCAATAAAAATGTTTAACTAAGTTTTAAGACAATAATAATGTATTTTGCTGAATGAGCTGCTATTTGAGTAGTGACTGGCAGTGACTGGCATGGTTCATCTGCTTCCACACGGTGTCAGCCAGGCCCAATGAGCACTGAAGGATCCACGTCCAGAATACCTCGCTCAGATGGCTGTAAGTTGGTGCTCGCCAGCAGGTGCACGCTCCCTGGGGCTGCTTGGGCTTCCTGACGGCAGGGCGGCTGGATTCCAAGAGTACGTGTTCCCAAAGGGCTGGGAAGAACCTGCAGTCTTCTTCGAATCCCATCTTGAAAGTCGCAGAATGCCACTTCAGCTATATTCGATTGCCTAAGCAAGTCACTAAATAAGGATAGCTCAGATTCAAGAAAGGACTTGCCTTCTCAAGGAGCAGATTAGCAGAGAATGTGGGCCTCTTTAATTTTCATATGAGATTCATACCAGGTTACTTATCAGTGATAGTACCAATGACAGTCCAACCAGCAGCATATAATTCACCATCACATCACTACTTGATACACTTTTTTTTTTCCATTTGGGTAAATATAAAGAACACCTTATTGTGACCTTATTATTTATTTCCCTAATGTCTAATAAATTTGAGCACCTTTCAAATGTTTATTAGTAATTCATCTTATCTTCTGTGATGGATGTACTGAAATTTTTCAACCACTGAACTGTAGAATATTGTATGTATTGATGGAATGTTTTGTCTTCCCAAAATTTCTATGTTAATTCCTAACACCCTATGTGATGGTGTTGGGAGGTAGGACTTTAGAAGAGATTAGGTCATGAATCCCCTCATGAAAAAGATTAGTATCCTTATAAGAGAGAGCATAGAGCCCCCTTCTATCAGATAAGGACACTGAGAAGATTGTCGTCAATGAAACAGAGCTGTCCTCATCAGATAGATAGCAAACATGTTGTATTTCTTCCTCCTCCTTTCTAATTCTTTCCCCAGTTTCTCCCAGGTTAAGAGAACTCGGTAAAATGAGTTGATTTGTGAGGTCACTGACGCTATGGTTGAGTGTCTTCTGCTTCTGGACTCTTACTGTATGGAGGGAAGCAGACAAGAATCCAAGCACAAATTCAGGTTGTCAACATACCACGTGAGTAAAAACCTTGCAGGCCATTAATTTTTCCTCCATTGGGCCCTGAATGTACTTCTGTCGCCATGCTGGCTCTTCTGGGGTAACCATCTGGTGTGTAGTGAGCTGTGGGGACGGGGAGAGAGGCACACAGTCAGCACTTGATGTATATTGTGATATAAGCAAAACATTCCTTCTCAGTACAAGTCTCTGGGGTTGTGACTTTCCAAGAAGCATGATGTAACTGACAGAACAGCAAAAGGAACTAAGAAAGCAAAAGAAAGAAGGGTTTTCAGTGATTTCTGTTTCACCAACTGTTTGGTGAAACTGTAAGAGGATATTTTGTACCACAAAAAAGTAGGCCAAGGGTAAGAAAAACTCTCCATCCTCAAGAGAATTCAGCTGACCAAACTAGGTCTGATCCAGAATAAACAGTTCTCATCTGGAAATCTTGCTGTTCCAGAAAGTACTGTCCAAGGGGAAAAGGCCCGAGATGCAGCTCTGTATTATGATATAACCCTGAGGAAAGAGGGAAGAAGTGCCATCATACTTGGGGGCGTGAGGAAAATCCAAAGTGAAAAAAAAAAAAAAATAGTGATGATGCAATTCTCCTTCAGCAAGTCTTTTCATTAAATAAATAAGTGACAAAATAACAGTCCTTAGGCCTCAAAGAGAACTTTGTTACTGAAGAGAAACCGGGCTCATGTGCCCTTTCCCATGAACTTGACCAATTTCAGTCAGTTTTTCCTGTACTCACCCTGTATCCAAAACCTAAAACAAGGGTTCTATTATCAAACCTCTCCAAGAGAAATAACTTCCAAAGAGTCATGTGACTAGCACTGCCCAGGGAGGAATTCATTTGAAATGAAACTGAAGCTTAGCTGTTACCAGCAGGTCAAGACCATTCAGGTTAGAATGTTACCAGGAAAAGCATTATCGTTGAACCCTTGAAGGGCACTTAAAAACCTCTAAATCCCAGATGGTAAAAGAAATGAAAAATAGTACTCTTTAACAAATTATAAAAATCTAGCTTGAAGTTGTAAGTAGGGCCCCAAAGATAGATACATAGATGCAGATTCTTATTTATCTATTCCTACCTATCTATCTATCTACATACCTATATATATATTCCACACATGTTCATAAATGTTCATTAGTGTTTATCACAATGATCAGGGTATGTAAGAAATACAAGTGTCCACCAATGAATGACTGGATAAGCTGAATGTGGTATGTCCATATAATATGGGTTTTTTTAAAGGAAAGGTGCAGACAGGAATGAAGGTGAGTAGGCAGGCAGGAAGTTAAACGAAGAAGAAGCACTTTATTTTATTTTTATTTATTTTATTTTATTCAGTTGTTCACACTGGTTATTTCCTCCCGGGTCTGGGACTCAAACCCAAGGGTCTGTGGCCTGTGCTCTTTCCGATGCGATTGACCTAACCACTGCTCCACCAAGATGCACCATACAGTGGAATATTATGCAGTCTTTAAAAGGAAGGAAAACTTGAAGACATTGTGTTAAATGAAATACATCGGTCACACTGAACATACAGTTGAGGAACTCGTGTTAGGAACTGGTGTTATTAAAAGCATATTGTCAACCAGTCAAAAAAAGACAAAAAGTGACTCCACTTATATGGGGGATCAAACGAGGTCAGATTCATAGAACTGAAAGTCAAATGGGGGTTGCCAGGAGCTGGGGGACTGGGGAAGTGGGGATTTGTTCAGTGGAGACAGAGTTGCAGATGTGTAAGATGAAAATGTTCTGGAGATTGGTTACACAAAAATGTGAATATACCTTTTTGTTTTTACTAAGAGTAAACTTTTTACGTGGAAATAATTTTAAACACACACTTACATGTGTGCTGTACAAATGAAAAGTAGTAGAAAAATAACTCCTTTACCTAGATTCCGTTTGCTTTATTTATGCATTCTCTCTCTCTCCCTCTCTCGCTCCCTCTCCCTCCATCACTTTTAGGTCAGATATTGTATTTAGTTGTTTGCCTCTCTCTCCCTGCCTGCCTGCCTCTGCTTGCCTTCATTCCTACCTGCACCTTTTTCTTAAAAAAAAAAAGCTATTTCCAGGAGAGGAATGGACATATTTTATAGTGGTATTCAATAGATTAAAAGTAAAATAGGTTCCTTTACTTACCATAAACAGTTGCAGCTTCACACACACACAGAAATATTTTCAATATGGAAGAAATATGATACCACATGTTGCTGGTATTGGAAATATAGCTATTATATAATATAGGTTTGCATTTTACTGTTTTCCTCCCTAACATGTGTTATCGATACAGTATAAATGACAGAGAAAATTAGCAGCAATAAGTAAGTAATAATAAGCGGAAATGTGCTATAATCTTTAATTTAAACCAATTATATACATTATATATACATGTTTATGTATATGCCTCTCTTTGAGTAACTATTTTTTTTAATTTTTAAAGGAAAGGTGCAGGCAGAAGAGAGAGGAAGAAGAGGCGTTTTATTTTAACGTTTTAGTTGTTCATCTTGGTTGTTCCCCAGGCCCAGGACATGAACACGCGGGTCCGTAGGATGTATGTGAACTACGCCCAGTGGCTTTATCTGCTTGGCCACCAGGGACTCTGGAGTCACCATTCTTACTGTTACTCATGCTGTCATGCTACGGTCAATGGTTTTGTTGACTAGGTGCTTCCCAAGTCTTTGGACATGACTGGTAGTCTGACAGGTTTCTTCACAGCTGGCCTAACAAGATGTTCGAGGTTCACTTGTATGTTTCTTCCCCTCTTCTGGACTCAGTTTTTTCCCTAAAAGTCCTAAGCTCCTTTAGTGGGAAATATTATTTAAGATAAAATAAAACGTACTGTGGGTTTATACTATAGTGCACTGCAATTCAGGACCCACAGGTTTCACTCATCCTTGCAATTCTACATCTGTCTCCCTTCTCCTTTGCAGAGTCCCATTTCTAAAGGATTCTAGCAATTTGCTTTAACCCACAGAACACAAACAGTCTCAGGATCCTGACACCAAACACAGATGTTTTTCCTTCCTTTTTTCCTTAGGGCTTATTCCACTAGGGGTGCACAAATTACTGTTTTAAGTTAATTAGAGTTGCTTTCTGGGCGGTCATGCCATCCACTGAATACTAATTTAGATTCATTACCTTCAGCTTAAAATCTTTACATTTTTTTTTGTTTTATAATTATATGAAATATTTACTAGATTCAAAGTCAAATTTACAAAACAAAGTATTTTCAAATAAGACTTATTTTTATACCTCATCCCCTCCCTTTCCCCTCCCTTTCCCCTCTAGTTAACTATTTAAAAATGTTATCATGTATCCTTTTACTTTAAACATAAGCAAATGTTATAGGTAATATTCATTTTACTGTCACACACACATGCGTATATATGCACTTACACACATGTGCATGTGTATACACACTTATACACACGTGTACATGTATATACACACGTTTATACACACATAGACACACACGTCTCTGCTTTGTTTTTTAATAATATATCCTGGAGATCTACTTATGGATCTGACTTTCTTTCATCAGTCCTCCATTGGACACTTGGGTTGTTTCTTATCTTTTCGCTATTACAAGTACTATTGTAAGAAATAACAGCCTTGTGTATCCATTTGAAAATATTTTATCTATGCATTTAAAACTCACATTGTGTTGTAAGTCAATGTCATTGCAATAAATGATCTTCCCTTCCTTTCTTTTTGTTGAAGAAAAGGTGCAGGCAAGAATGAAGGCAAGCAGGCAAGCAGGGAGAGAGGCAGAAGAAGTACTCCATTTATTTTTACCTAGTTGTTCACATTTGTTGTTCCTCTCTGCCCTAGGTCTTGAACCCAGGACCTTGGGATGCATGTGGGACTGCTCCTAGCAGGCCACCAGGACGTGCCCTCTTTCTTTCTTTAAAAAAAGTTAAAAATTGACCGTTTATTTTTAGGATAGATTCTTAGATATGGAATTGCTGGCCAAAAGGATTAGCAATTTTACCAGCTATTGCTATTACCTCCACAAGTACTGTAAGAGGGTAATTTGCACGACCTCAGTAATGTATGAATGTTTGTATTTTCCAAACTTTCAGATTTTTACAAATTTAATATGAAAATAGGATCTTCGTGTTGTGTAAGGAAAACTTTTCTGGTGGTCCTCTAAATATGAACGAGGTGAGCATGTTTTTCAGAGTTAAGAGCCAGTTCTTTTCCTGCTCATTGTTCATTTCGTAAGCTAATTTTCTTGCAGGATTCTTGACCTTATTTTTCTGTGACAAGTCTGATGATAGCCTATTGGGTGTAGCTTTGTAGGTTGTCTCTTTTCTCTAGCATCCTTGAGTAATTTTTCTTGATCACTGGCTTTTGCCAGTTTTACTGTGAAATGTCTGAGTAGGTCTTTTTAAATTTAGAAAATTTGGTGTTCTTTCTGCTGCTTATATCTCCATGGTTACTTTTTGTGCTTCGTTTGTTTTGTTTCAAAGGAAAGGTGCTGGCAGACATGAAGATGAGTAGGCAGTTAGGCAGGAAGAGGGAGGAGGAAGAAGTACTTTATTTTATTTAGTTGTTTGTTTGTTCCCTTAGTCCTGGATCTTGAACCTGGGCCCTTGCGATGTATGTGGACTATGCTGAAGTGGACCTACCTGGTAGGTCACCAGGGCACACCTGTTATTACTTCTTTAAATTAGTTGTTTGTTCCTTTCTCCCTCTCCTCTCCTTTCAGGATACTTATTCTCCTTATATTTGTTCCTCTCATGATGTTTGATTTTTCTCAGTGTCTCTTCAAAGCATGTTTTCCCATTTTGTCATTTTATATCATGTCTTGCTGATATAGAAGGTTTTTGTTGTTGTTGTTTTTTGCTAGCAAGTTTTATTTTACTGCTTCTGGAATTTGAACTACGATTAGGAAAATGTTTCCCTACTTCCTGGTTATAGATGAATTCACTCATGTTTCTCTCTAGTACTCCTATGGAAATACATGCACATGTATAAAAATATGTAGGAACTGACTTTCCAAGCATTATTTGTTGCAAACACTCTTTCCCTGTTGGATTATCTTGGCTCCTTCATCAAAATATTGACCATACATATTTGAGAATCTATTTCTGGATTCTGTTATATTCCATTTTTCTGTATCTATCCTTATGCAGTATCACCCTGTCTTCATTATAATGAAGTTTTGAATATTTTTGTCCTCTAAATTTGTTCTTTTTTTGTAAAAATGGTTTTGGTTATTATAGGCTATTATAGACACTTTGCTTCTCTTTTTAATTTTGTAATCAGCCCATCAATTTCTATGGGAAAAAAATCATTTGGCATTTTGATAGGGAGTCCATTGACTAGATCAATTTGAAGAGAATTGTCATCTTACTATTGATTCTTTCAATCCATGACCATTATATACCATATTATTTCTTTAGATCTTCTTCAGCCTTTCAGTAATGTTGTATAGTTACCAGTTGACAGGTTTGACAAATCTTTTATTGAATTTATTCCTATATATTTTAATATCACTTAATTAATTTTATGGATAGTTGATAATACACAAAATAAAACTAATTTTTATTTATATATATTGATCTTATATCCTGTGAACCTTGCTAAGTTTCAGTTGCAGTCCTTCCAGGTCATTGAACATATGATTTGGGGAGAATGGCATGCCTGAAAAGGGGCTGGAAACTCAGGCCTTTCCTCATACATACCTTGCCTCCTGCATCTCCTCCAATTGGCTGTTCCTGAATAATACCCTTTGTAACAAATTGGTGATTTAATGATTAAACAGGTTTCCTGAGTTCTGTGAGCCATTCTAACAAGTTAATTGAACGTGGAAAGGGGCCTTGGGAACCTCTGATTTGTAGGTGGTTAATCAGAAGAGCCTGGGCTTTGTGACTGGCATCTGAAGTGGACGATGGTTTTGGGAAACTGAGTCCTTTATTGGTTTGATCTAATGCTGTCTCTGGGTAGCTAGTGGCAGAATTGAGTTGAATTTCAGACATGCTTCTGATGTTTGAGAATTGCTCATTGGTGTGAGGGAGCATCGATAACACACATCCTGGACTTGGGTTTCAGGAAACCCTATTCAGTTGGTGTCGGAGAAGTAAGATTTTATAGAATGGTCCTGACTCATAGAAATAAGTGATTTGGGAAGAGAAAGAATGAAAAGAAGCAAGAGATGGGGACACTTCGATCTTTGGATAGCTAGTCATCCACAGTATGAAACTGTGACTACCCTGCAATCAGTTACTAAAGGTCAAAGTTATCAATGGGACTGAAAACCTAACTGAAGACCTAACTTCCAGTAAGTTGGTTCATTAAATATATAAGCAAATGCAAAATAATGCTAAATATACAATCCCTTGGTTATAAAGAAGTTGCTGGTATATATGGAGTGGAATACTATTTAACCACAGAGAGTGAAATCCTGCCATTTACGACAACATAGACAAAACCAGAGGGTTAGAACAAGTAAAATCAGAGAAAGACAAACACTGTATGACTCACTCGTATGTGGAAGATAAAATAAAAGCAAGCTCTTAGACTGTAAGAACAAAATAGTGGTTACTAGAAGGGAATGGGGATGAGGGGTGGATAATAAAAGGGGTCAATTGTATGGTGAAGGATGGAAAGAGACTTTTAGTGGTGAACATAATGCAGTATATACAGATGTATACCTGAAACCCATATAATGCTATAAATTAACATTACTAAAGTAAACTTTTTGTTCTAGTAGCTTAAAAAATTCTAAATGATAGGCTTGGGTTTTTTGCGGGGAGGGCTTACTGCTAAGTTAATAAAATTTCAAATAGAAGTGATGAAGGCAGACATCCTTGTCTACTAGTTCCTTATCTTAGAAAGTTTTCAGTCTTTCACCACTAAGTATATTAACTGTGGATTTTTTCATACATGTTCTTTATTAAAGGAAATTTCCTTCACTTTCTAATTTGCTGAATTTTTTAAAATCATAGTCTTAGATTTCGTCAAATACTTTTTCTGTTATCCATTGAATGATCATGATGTCTTTCCTTTATTCTGTTAATAATATGGTATGTCTAAGCAAATCTTTCATTCCTAGAATTAAACCCTACCTGGTCATATTCTTTTTATATGTTGGGAAGTTCATTTTTTTTTCAAAGCCAGGTCTTTTAATGTTACTTGACAAATCTTTTCTCTGTGGTGTCAGAGACACTCCAGTACTAATTACTACAATTCCAAAATAGCAGTTTGACCATTTCTGTAATTCAAACTTCCCTCATGGCGGCTCCGGTGGCTGGGGTGTGAGCCATGTAAAACTCAAGGACCCAGGTTGTGGATTTGAGGCCAAGGGAAAAAATAAATAAAACTAATAAATAAATACCAATAAATAAAAGTGCTTCTTCCTCCTCTTACTTCCTCTTCAAAAAAGAAACAAATTCCTCTTATGACCTATACACTCCTTTACACAGATTTAGTTGTGTCTAGTGTGTGCCAGGCACTGGGAGGTGTTCAGTACACAGAAATAAACAGGGCTCACCATGTCCTTTCCTCACAGAACAGTGAAGGCAATCAAAATAAGTAACTCTAACACAGTTTGATAAGCGTTGGGCAATTGTTAAATGTTAGGGATAACTGAGGACGTTGTTAAATAAAGGGAACCCAAGCTAGTAGAACTGAAAAAATAAAAACCTCCTGGAGGAAGTTAGATGAAGCATAAATTTAATTTAACCAGGGTTGCTGTATATAATTTACTGTCCAAACCAGGAAAAACTTCAGAGTAAAAGGAAAAACAGGCATAAACTAAGATGTACTGTCACATAAGGAGTGTTTAATTCAAGACAGAAAATCTTTGAGAGGACCAGGTCCATTAAAGTAACTAAAAGGTTCAATTAAGTGCATTTATAAACTGTAAAGGAGGAAATTCAGCCAGAAAGTTAGCAGAGCTCTGATTCTAAAAACCTTGTAAATAAAAAAGGAATTTGCACTTTATTCCAAGGAAAATAAAAGTTCTAAGCAAAAACATGACAATAAAATTGCTTGAAAAAGGTTAAGTTGATTGCAGTGTGGAAGTATGAGCAAATAAAGCTGTCAATAGCGATCATTTAGGGGGGATGAAGATAAGGCATGGGTTGGGGTCATGCAGTTCTAAGTGTGTGATTGTACAGCTCTGAATACACTAACGACCATCTTGAGTAGGCACTAACCTGGGCATGAACCGGGTGGAACTCAGGGACCCCAGTTCTAGACGCAAGGCATTGTGGGTGGGGAAGGGAATGGTCAGGATAATAAAATGTCCAGAATAAACAAATAAATGAGTGCTCCTCCTTCTCCTCTTCCTTTCTTCCAATAAATGCTTGCTTTTTAAAAAAAGTTTAGGTAACTGCTAAATTCCTCAGATGAGAGATCATGTGAGTTCTAGACTAATGTGTTAGAAGTGAAGATGAATTCAAAGGATAGTCAAGAGAATCTACAGGGCCTTGTGACTGACGGGATAAGGAGATGAGGGAAGAGTCAAAGTTAAATTAGAAAATTCTGATGTAAGCAAAAGGATGATGCTGCCATTTACTGATAGATCAAGAGACTTACTGAATTTGAGATAACTTTAAGACATCCAAGTTGGAGATCTGTTATGGACTGTTCATTTCCCCACCAAATTATTTTTTTTTTAAGAGGAAGGCAGGTAGGCAGCAGGACGGAAGGAAGCATGAAGAGAAAGAAGCATTTTATTTAGTTGTTCGTTTTAATTGTTTCCCCCAGTCCTGGGCCTTGAGCCTGGGTTTTTGTGCTTTTATGTGGACTGTACCCCAGGTATAGCCATAACCCCTGAGCCACCAAATTCTTATGTAGCTATCCTAATCACAATGTGATGGTATCAGATGGCAAAGCTTTTGGGAATTAGGTAATGAGGGTGAAGCCCTCAGAAATCTAAGCAGTACCCTTATAAGAGGCCAGAATGCTTTTTAAAAATTTATCTGTCCTCTAGGAGACATGAGCAGTCTGCAACCCAAAAGAGGGCTCTCATCAGAACCTGACCGTGCTGGCACCCTGATCTCAAAACTTCGAGCTTCCAGAAATAAAATTCTATTGTCTATGGATGAAACTAGTGGAGATTATGCTAAGTGAAATTAAGTCAAAAGAAGATAGATACGAGGTGACCTCACTCATGTGGAAAGTGAATATAGGGGAAAAAAAGAAATGTAACAACACCAACCCTTGGACACATGCAATACAACTGAGGTTACTAATAGGGAATGGGATTGGGGTCAAGGGGCGTGTTTCAAGGAGGAAGTGGGTAAGTGGTGATGGAGTCCACTGGACAGTGAAGAATGCAGTGATTTTGGTGGTCAGGGTGCTGACATTTATCTTAGGAGTAGGGAAACCACATATTAGAAACCTACACATAACGAGTTTATTTTAATGTGTAAAATCAAAGTTATTGCAATTAAATTTTTAGTTCTATTGTTTATGACACCTAACTTGATACTTTGTTACAGAAGCTTAAGCTAAGACAGTACCTTAAGTCTGGCTCTCAGGCCGAAGTCTGAAGGGAATCAACATAAGTTTTTAAAGTACTGCATAAGGCTTATATAAATAGAAGACCATGATTTAAGAGATTTTAGGGGTGAGGTTGACAAGTCTGAGGAAGTGAAGTCTGAGAAAAGGTCATAAAGACAGTAAGAAAACAAAGTGAGCATGTCATAAGTCCAGTTCAGTCTTTCAAAAAATATTCGTGTAAAATACTTTTGTGTCAAACAAAATGTGCAAGGTTTCTTCCAAAGTTAATCAAATTTCAAGTTTCAGTGACATGAGAGTAGCAGAAACCAGTTACACATGAATTCACTGATAAATGGTGAGATGATTCATCAAAGAATTTAGAGAAGGCATTAAGTTTGTGAAGGGGTAAAGAGGGGAAGGGAATAGGAGTTATGATTTTTGTTTTAAAGAGGTCTGGGCATGCCCGGTCGAGTCGTGGTTAGGTTGTCAGGTCACATACTCCTGGGTTCAAGCCCTGGACGTGTGTGGGTATGGGGCAGGGCGTGGTGGTGGAACCAGTGTGAACTAAATAAAATAAATGCTTCTTCCTCCTCTCTCTTCCTGCCTGCCTGCTCGCCTTTATTCTTGCCTGCACCTTTCCTTTTTTTTTTTTTTTTTTAGAGGTATAGTGGTCCTGAGAGGGCAAGAATCAAGAGAATCAGACGATACTGAAGGAATGAGTTGGGTGCATAATAATCATCATTTGGGATGACTGTTTCAAGTTTAAGGTTTGGTTACATCCAGGAATCTTTAAGAGTCCCTGACTTGATTGTACATCAGAGCAAGTAGAATCATAGAACCATGTTTCTAAAAAGGTTGGAACATAAATCCTTAGTATTTTCACTCTTTCTGAAGAGGAAAGCCCTACAGCGGATGTAGGTATAGATTTGGTAACAGATAGTTCACAAAATTTCCTCTCATTTTTCCTGACATAGAAGTAATGAACTAATGGAGGAGTGGGAGTGTAAAAATAAGGCTGGAGTCTTCAAACAGTTTTGAAGGATGAAGGCCAGTTTGCTGATGCTGAGAACATAGTTGAGGATAGGTCCCACCAATTATATAAAGCACCATCAATCTGTGCCATCCAGTGGGAATGGTACTCAGCCATCCAACTATAAACAGATAAGGTAGAGTTGAATTCATCTAAGATCCATATCGTGTCACAGTTATAAAAGAATGATAATAGGGCAAAGAAGTTTAAGGTATTACCAAGAGAAAGGAAGAAGTATTGACATCTGATACGATGGGGTGAAGGAACAAGTTGACAGTGAAACTCCTAATGAGAATAAAGAATTAGTGTATTTAAGGACACGGGGTAAAATTTGGGTTTGATTACTTTAAACTCCCAAGATTCTTTGCATATACCTTCTTCCATGCAACATTTTAATCACCAATTGTTATTATACCCTCAAAAACATCAATCATTTGTAAGACCAATAAAGATACTCAAAATGATTGATACAATTTAATAGACCAAGGTACAGTGTACTAAGCATGTGAAAGGACTCTTTCAGCCAGGCTAAGAGGTGATTATCAGGCAAACATTAATTTAAAAACCGTCTTAGATCTTGAACATACTAGAAAGACAGTCACAGGCAGAGTTGGGATGAAGACCATTCACAGTAGAGCAAATAGCATAGGCAATGGCAGAAAGTGTAACAAAATTCTGATTAGAAGTCAAAGGCTTATGGGAAAACAATGCAAGATAAGGCTGTAAAGGTATTTGAAAGCCAAATTACAAAGAGCTTAAATATGTGAAAGAATCCGAACTCCATTCAGTAGACAGTGGGAGGCAATTAGTAAGTATGAACAATGTGCTCTAGGAAGACTATAATCCCTAATATGAATCCTTAATATGTAAGACCTAAACCAGTGGTTCTCAATGGTACTATACAAAACCATCAGCAGTGCTTTGAAAGTTCCTGCTACTGCGCCCACCCACCAGAAACTATGATTCATTTTGTTTGGGGTGAGGCCTGAGCCTCACCCCAAACCTTAAATACATTCTTCTCTCCTCCTGTCTGAAGTTCTTAAAAAAAAAAAGACCCCATATGATTCTAATATGCAACTGACTTGAAGGAGCTGAATTCAATAAGGAACTGAGTTGTCTTACTGTCTTTGCAGTTTATGTTAATACAGTAAGGTTCAAATTAGACAATAAAAAGGGAAAGTCATATATATATATATCTCAAAAAATTCTGAAGAAACCCCCTGTAATAAGCCAGTAAAACTGAAACTAAAAAGCATACCACCATCATCACAAATGAAAAACAGATATTGAATATATACAATTTATTTAATAAATTAATGTCATTCAAAATACAGTGCCAGAACATTATGCAGTTTGAACATGCTAGTAATGTTTGTCATGAAGCACCTGTGCTCATGTTAAATTGGCGGCGTCCCGCTACTGCTAGTGGTTCCTGGGATTAATGCCAGAGCAGCACTAGTTATCTGCTCTTCTGCACAGCTCGTGCAGAGAATTCCTGAACAGTTCACCTTTCTAATTCTACCCCCTACACACACACACACAACAGGTTAAAAAAACACATCCTGACAGCTAACGGATAGCTATACACAATCACTCTACAGTAATGCTTGTTATTAAATTAAGATGTAATGACCTGGTTAACCCACTCTAATCTTTAAGATGGAGAAATACGTCAGCAGCAGGTAATTATATGCATGAGCCAATGTTAATGTAATACGCAAAGTGGAGGCATTGACTGATCTAAGCTCCACACAGACCCGCACAATGAGGGGCTAGCAATACTTACTGCAAGCCCAGCAACTTAAGTCCACACCTGGTAAGTGACCAGCTGACTGGAAGACCTGTATTCTAGATAGACAAGTATAAGTTAGTGAAGGGAATACATGCACCTAATAATATAGTTAGACTGATCCTGCAGTCATAGCTTTCCCTGTAATACCATAAAATGGAAGATCTTCCTCAACTATAGTATAGGATTTAGACATTTTTATACCAACATGGACATTAGTGTTAAGTGCAGCTGAATTAATTACACTGAAAAAAACTTTATTCCAGGACTTCAGACAAGAAGCACAGGAATGAAATACATATACTAAAATAACCTCAGCACATCTTGCAATATACCACACTAAGAACAGGAAACTACTTTAATAAGTGAATTTTTTGAACTGTACATACACAGGGATAACAATGTTAGATAATCCAGATTCTTATGTTCTCATGATACACATAAAAGCTTCTTAATTATTGGATAATCTATTTCATATTATGGAAGCATATCTTTCAGTAAGACTCACTAATATATATTATACTGATGCAAATATTAAGGACATAAAAATAAAATTTATCAAAGATAGATTTTTTATGTACTCATATTTAGTCCTTTCATAGCCTCTCTTATTTAGCAAAGAAAATGATAAAAGCACATAAATCAGGTGTGCACTCCCTGAAATCCCCAATTATACAGGTGGTAGTGCAACCATTTCTCCATCCAGTTCAAACTCCTCTGTCCCATCTGGTGAAAAAAGGTAAGTTGGTGGTTTCCACGGAGATTCTTCAAGGCAGGATGGATAAAGTTTTCCCACAGTGCATCGGAAATCTCTCCCCAAGTCCCACAGTACACGTTCAGATATGTGTTGCCGCAAAGACCACCGGTCAAGTTCCAGATCATATTGGTAGGTGACATATTTAGCTCTCTCATTTAAGTGGGTTTCTCGCATAAACACACACAGAGAATTTGAGATCACAACAGCTCTAACACAGGGGTCCGAGTACCTCTTTGCAGGGATGTTGGCTGCCATTTTCCACTCATTTTTATTCACATCATATATTTCCACAGTTACTGAAGACCCATCTACAGTGCCGGAGGGGAGTCTTATGCCAGAATTGGTAGCAATATGCAAGCCTCCGATGTAGAAAATTTTATCACCAAAAGCTGCAGCTGAAGCAAAAGACCTGCTGGTCTGTCTCATGGCCATTTCAACCCATGAATCAGACCTTGGAAAATAACAGTACATGAGGTTCAGTGTCATCACATAAATGCAGTCATGAACCACAACTGCTGCACTCCACTGCCAAGCACAAGGCAGAGGGCTGACCATCGTCCACTCATCCTTCTCAGTGTCGTATCTTTCTACAGTCCTCCGATTAAGTTCTCCACCTACACTGTCACCTCCAATTGCATAGATATAGCCTTCACAGCAAACCAAAGATGGTTTTATGCGGACAAAAAGCATAGGGGTCTTTGGAAACCAGGTATTTTGCTGTGCATCAAACCAATAAAAGCAATTCACAGTTCTGAAGGCAGTCTGAAGTTTGCTTGTTTTACTGTGATTGGTTTTTGTGTTTTTCAGAGGAACTTGACCACCCGCTATATAGATGTCATTATCAGGAGTTACAACGGTCCCAACTTTATGCAAATCAGCTGGTGGGCTGCACAGCTTGTAAACTTTTTCTGCTTGGGGGCTGTAACAGACTGAAGAGTAAAGACTACAAGGATTTTCTGAAGATGCTTCAATGAAAATCATCATCTCCTCTTTAGTCATCCCAAGTCTCGGTTTGAAAAATTTGGGCATGGATTTATACAGACCTTGAACCACTACAGACTTATCATTGGGTGGCAGACCTTGAAACCAAGCTCTCTGTGTTACTTCTGAAAGTGCATCAATCCTGATTTGGCTAAGAACTGAAGACAAATACTGGGATCGTGATTCTGTGTTGTACTCTAGCCATAGCATAGCAGCTTCGCGAACTGTCTCCTCTTTTTCTACATTTAAATTGTCACTACTGAGAATGTCTATCAGGAGATCATGTGACAGCTGCATGAAAGCTTCCTGGTGATACACAGCAGTGAACTTGTGCTCCACCATTCTTTTAGCACTTTGTTTTAATTCCTCACAGCTGAACAGATCAGCAAAACTCAACAACCGCACACAATTCTCTGCATTAATTTTTTTAATTAAGTATTCTCGACAGCGTTGTAACACATCTTCTACCTAAAATAGGGGAAAATAAAATAAAGCAGAGAAAGGCAAGGTAAGACAACTTTATTTTTAAAGACAAAAGTATACTAAGCAAATCCCTATACTACAGAATTTATTTTTAGATACATATGTTTGGGCTAAAAAAATAATGTAATAATAGAATCCCAGTGATAGTAAAATCCAAAGATTATGCATAGCTTTGCATTTCTTCTTTCTGTCAAGTGGCCTACTTAACTGCCCTATTTCGAAGTCAATAGTTTAACATCAAATGGGTACTTAAAAAACTAGTTATATGGGAAAAATAAGCAAAGTCATGTGTAAGTTATATAATTTTCTAGACTTTAAAAATATATGTAATTGAGAGACCAAATTAAAACAATGCAAATATAAATCATAGTAAAGGAAAATAATTATTATTGAGTAGCTGGAATCTTGTTCACAAACATTGACTAGACAGTCATACAAAACCAGAAAACCACACACAATGACTAGAGTAATTTTTGCTTTTGTTATCTCGAGAGGTAAGAAAACCAATCAAGGAACAATACGTTTATGTGTAGTTCTAAATTATCTACATTTGAATGACCCATTTTAGTCACTCTAAATTTCCTAGATTTGTTTTTTCTTAAGAAAGAAAAACAGATCTTAGTGGAATCAGAGGTGTTACCTATTTACTTATTTAATATCAGAGAGGTTAAATAGAAGCAGTTTACAGATTCAAAACTTGGATGGGCCAGTCAGTTCTTATATAATATTAGACAAGTGTCTTAACTTCTTTAAGTCTCAGTTTTCTGTAGCATAAAAAGGGGAGATTACAGCTATCATCCTCAAATGATTATGGTAGGGATTAGATGACAACCTACATAAAGCATAAGTATACTATGTAACATATAAAATGTGATCATTTCAAGTGGTTAATAATGAAAGTCATGCTGGCATCATAAATTTTAATGCCCCATCCCAGGTTTGCCAGGGCAACTCACTGTCCCAAAGGCAGAGTTTTCTTTTGCAAAGCAAATACATAGGTTTCCTTAATATGGTAGACAAAAATGATAAACAACTGTGTCACTATTTACAGTAACAAAGTTATTTTGGAACCCAAATTTCTTAAAATTCCTTAATATTTTAATTAAATTTTTTTTTTTTAGCAATTCTGAAAAACTGCTTTTATTCCTAACTTAAAAAAGTTGAAAACTGGTGCGCCCTGATAGAGTAGCGGTTAGGTAAGCTGCCTCCAAAAGAGGCTAGACCACATACATCTTAAAAGCCTAGGTTTGTCCTCAGTTAGGGTGGTTCAACAAACATGAACATTAAATAAATCAAAATAAAATGTCCTTCTTTCTCTTCCTGCCTGCCTTCCTGCCTACCTACTCACCTTTCATCCCTGCCTGCACCTTTCTTTGAAAACAACAAACTTGCAAAGTTGGGTGCACCCTTGTGGCTCAGGTTGGCTGAGATGTTGGTGTGCCAACCACATACAGCCCAAGGACCGGAGTTTGAGATCTGCAGCCAGGTAAAAAAATCAAATAAATGAACAACTAAAAAAATGCTATTTCTTCCTCCTCTTCCTTCCTTTAAAAAATAACCAAAAAACTTGACAACGTCTAAGCTATAGAAAGACATTACAGAAGGCATTTCCCCTTTCAGGGTTGGATTTCAGTTGTGAATACTATTGATTCTACAATATCAGGAAGATACTCTGTTCTTAGTCTCCCCAGAGTGATAGGTACAGAAGGATGTTGTAGATTTGGGGGTAGGGTGGAGGGGGAAAGAGTACAGGACTAAAAAAGGAAGCTACTACATAGGCCTGCTGAATTCTGGTTCCCAGAGTTATATCCAGGTATTGGGATTTAAACTGTCATTCCTATTCATTCAGCATACACTTATCATGTACCTACTGGGTATTATGAACTGTGTTCCCAAAATTTAACTTTTAGTCTGAAGAGTCTCCCTTTGAATAAGCTGTTTCTGAAATATAAGGTGCTATTCCAAAGCAGGTAAAGGAATGAAGAAAACAGTTTTATGTTCCTCTTTAAATTTTTTTGGAGGGAGAAGTACAGTAAACCAGTTTATCATATACAAATATAACCATTTTTCAATTTTAGCTTAAGTAGTTCTTAATAAGTCAAATGGTCACATCGCTATTATAAATATTTAAGTTTAATAATTTCCATAAGAATCTTGAAATTTTCTGTGGAAGGCACTACCGTAAAAAATTGGTATAGCAAAGCTGTTAAGTTCAAAAAAAATTAGCACTTAAATGTAATAAACATTTAAAAATTGCTTTTTACTTGGATTCTAAATCTTCAGGCATTATAAAACAATCTTTTTAAATTAAGCTCCCATCAAGAAAATATGTACTGGCTGATCAAATCCTATTGCTTTCCCTTATACATTTTAAAAAGAGAAAACTCTTCACTTTAAAACCCCCAATACGAAAATTACATAGATGTAGTAAGACATCAATGATGAAATATTTCTTACGTAACTGAGAGAAAACACTGCTTACCTGCAGGAAGCAAGCTGTTTCATAAAGTTGTTCTACAGTGTTGTCACTTACTGCCAAGTTACCCGTGTATGCGTAAGTTATTATTGTCTGTAAGGTGGCTGCATCTACGTTCCTCAGGTGTACATGTGTCTGTTTGCTTTCACTTAGTCCACTCATGAACATGGCCCTACAGCAGGAAGGGGAAAGCAAAGTTTAAGGGTTAGTGTAAAACAAATGTGAAACTAAAAAATAAATAAACAAAACAGCCAAAAACAAAAACACCCCCCGAAGTAAAAAATGTTTATTTAGAGCATTAAGGAATAAAGAAAACTTTAGAGGTGGACAAAAGTACAATTTTCAGTGCCAAAGATATACCAAACTATTCCACTATGCCGTTTTGAGTAAAAACATCAAAATTCATTTACTCCTTATATTCATACAATGGATTGCTACTGAACAATAAAAATAAGTAATGATCCACACACCAATAACCCTTAAAAGCATTATGCGCAGTAAAAAGAGCCAGATACAAAAGATCATTGTTATGATTCCATTTATATGAAATACTGAAAAAAAGAAAAGAAAAAGCAAATAGAGAGAGGGGAGATTAGTAGCTACGTAGGGCTGTGGGTAAGAAGGAATGACTAAATGGGTACAAGGTGATAAGACATTATTTCTAATTAGGTTGTAGACACAGTTGTCTATCTCTACAAGTAGATGAGAGATTTATAAAAAAAAAAAAAAAGCAAACAATATATTACTGGATGCCTAGGAAAGACAAGCCTTTAGTGATCAAACGTGGGTGTTCCAACAGTCACTAGAGTTTGAGTCGTCAAGGATAAGATAAGCTTGTCATTCAAAATAGATAAAAATTTGAGTCAGAGTAGAATATAAGAATGTTTTTCCTCTGATATGGCTGCACATAAGGGCTTAGGCAGGAGACTAGAAAGTAAACAGAAAAGATGAGTGCTAATCAATTCACTGAGGACTTACTTTTTTTTTAAAGAAAGGAGAGGTGCAGAAGAAATGAAGGAAACCAGAGGCAGGCAGGCAGGGAGAGAGAGAAGACAACACTTTATTTTACTTAGCTGTTCACTCCAGCCCTGGGACATGAACCCAGGTCCTTGGGATGTATGTGGACTGCACATCTGGTGAAGGCAGATGAGCAACTGTTACTCCAGCAAGGCATGCCATCACGTAAGTCTGAGCTTTTTTTTTTTTTTTTTTTTTTGGAAAAGTATAGGCAGGAATGAAGGTGAGCAGAGGCAGGAGAGCAGGGAAAGAGAGGAGGAAAAAGCACATTTTTATGTAAGTTGTACATTTTGGTTGTTCACCCTGGCCTCGGGACGTGAACCTAGGTTCTTGGAATGTGTGTGGACTACACTCTCGGCAGGCGGTGGCTAACCAAACCGCTACTCCACTGAGCATGCACCTGAAATTTTTCTTGTAGATAGTGTAAAATCCTAAGAGATTTTGAGTATGTGTTTATTAGCATAATAAAATATATTCTAGCATGAACAGCTTGTACTGACTAACCTTAAGGACCAAAGGCTAAAGACAGGAAAACTGGTTACGAGGCTACTGCAATAATCTAGATGAGCGGGAAACAGAACCTGAGCTAGGGTGGCGGGAATGGACACAGAAGCTATTACAAAGATCAAAAAAGATCTGGTAATTTTCTGAACAGCAAGAATGGGATAGAATAGGAAAAAAGGAAAGAATCAAAGCTATCTGTCCTTCAAGTAGGTGCCTGAAAAAATATCTTTACTGTTAAAAGAAAAGTTGTAAGGTCAAAGAAGACTATTAATCCTGTTGAAAAGGTCAGTAACATTTTGGATACGTTTGAGGCGAGGGCAGTTGAGTGAAATAGAAATATAATTAGCTAAGTATTTAATATTACTGGAACTTTGGAGAAAGTGAGGAACTAATACTGTGGGCTGTGAATCACTACTAAGTGATATATGAAAGCTAAGAAGTTATCTGAGGGAGACTGAAAAACTAAAAGAAAAATCTCTCCGGAATCCCAATGACCAACCTAAGGTAGAGTTCCATTAGAATAAAAAAAGAAATAAAGAAATTAAAAAAAGACAAACGGTAGAGAAAGTTTAGAGAAATAAGAGAATAATAAGAGAAATAAGAATAACCAGGTCAATATAATACTACCCCAGGCAAGAGAGGCAGGGTGTCAAAACTGTAAATTAAGGGAAGCCAACACTACAAAAGCAATCAGGTAGTCACTGGTAACTTCGGGTATACCTCAAAATGAGAAGCATGGCTGCTAAAAATAAAAACTCAGGCTGTTAAGCGTGGAAGAGTGGCACAAACAACATCAGAATGAGGACTTCTCCCCCAAAGAACACGGGATGGAGACCAGGAAGTGATCTTGAAAAATATCCAAGGCATAAAAAACAAAAAACAAAAAAAAATCCCATCTAGGTTCGTGGCTCAGGCACTAACTCAAACAGCTGGTGTGTGGACCATGTAAAGCCTAAAGAGTGGGTGGGTGGGTAAATAAATACGCTTCCTCCTCTTCCTTCTTTAAAAACACTTCTTCCTCCTCTCCTTAAACAACAAAAATACCTGTTGCTATTGGCTTTACCTACTTAACATGAAAGAGTGGGCGATAACCAAAAGGCACCCCCCCCCCCCGCCCCAACCAAAAAACAAAACAAAAACAAACCTCTAAGTGCTCCAAGTAAAAATGCAAGATTAAAGGATGAGGTGGTGTTAATGTGAATTCTGATAGAAGAACTAACTTTGGAAAAGTAGGGCAAGATAACAGCTGACTGAATATAGAAGGTTGAGACTTATTATTCTAGACTATGGTTTGAGACCCTAGAACAATGGATTTATGAGAAGGAATAGAGCTTCCTGAAGACCAAAGACAGAGCCCTAGCCAAGCTGAACATTTTAGAGAAAAGAGTAAATACTGAATCACATAATAGTCTGATACCACAGTGGAAGAAGTTGTGCTGGCAACTGTCAGATAATTTTCTTATTTTGTGTCTAAAGTGAATTGTAAATGTTACCAAGAAGTATTTCAGAAGTACTTTTGATTTCAGAAGGTCTACTGATTCTTGGTGGAATAGAACTGGTAACTTAAACTACAAAGGAAGACTATATCTAGTTCAACTGACAAATCTTCTAGTAGCAAATTTCTAATGGTAAAGATTAATAGTAGCATAGGTAAAGATATTGAAATCTACAAGTCTGAAAGCAGAATCTATTTGAAGAACATTTGGGAAAACAACAAATTACTATTGTGGGGTTACTGATCATTTATCCAATCTAGAGAAAAGATACAGATGGTAGAAAACATATAGGAGTGTTTTCATCTTGGGGATTATGAAACTCACCCAGACACAACTTTAAATACAGAAGGCTTTAGCACCAAACACATATTGACTATTCTTTCTAATTATTATTTCTCATTAGTATCTGACTTGCTTTAGGGAGAATATATTCTCTCAAAAGATAGAAAATTATAAAGAAGGGGATTAGCTACTGCAGCCTAAAAATAGCTGTGCTGTCTTTAAGACTGTAAGATTTAAGTTTCTCAGTTTTCAGAATAACCAATTCTAATCCAGTCAGCCAAAGATAAATAACCTAAAGAACACAGAATTTGCACTGTATTTTATCTATAATGTAGTGTATATTATCCGTAGTCACAAATAAACTTTATCATTAATAAACAAGGAAAGACATTTATATAAATCCTTCCTAATAAAGTCAATACTGTAAACAATTTCTGTATAGGTTTAAATATTAGACTAAATGACTGCTAAGATTACTACAAAAGATTTACTGATTACAAACGTTCACCTGAAAATCCACAACTAAGGTCTAAAACTTTTTCTAATAAAACATAATTTATTTATAATTAAAGGAGAGCTAACAGGCCCAGGTATTGACTGAATCTGTAACTTCAAATTTCTAGTACCATCCGTTAAGCTAATAAATCTGAGAGAGAAAAATATATATAGCCATCACAATCATTTGGGAAGTTTTTTAAATATACATATTCTGAAGTCCAAACACAGACCTGCTGAATCCTAACCTAGACTTGCTGAATCAGAATTTCTCCGTTTGAAATCCAAGACTCTCTCTTTGTAAAAGTACCTAAGAGAACTATGATGATCCAACCAGGTTTTAAAAGCACAGTTTTTAACTACAGTGAGAAAAGAAAATCACTGTCTAAAATTGTATGAAAAATCCAGTTAAACATGAAAAACTGCAGGCACAACAAAGGCAACTTGGTATTTGGGCCTTAGCTTCTGTAATTATCATGAGATATTAGACTGAGGAATTGCGAAACAGCTACAATTCCACATACATTAGCCTCAAAAAGTCAGATTTAACCTGTTCTATCTACAACTGCCATTAAAGAACAACATAAATTTTATTGATTTCTACTGATGGTCACTAGAATTTGTAGTGGGAACATACTGGTCCACGTTTAATTTATCTTTACTCACCCTACCCCATTAAACAATTAAATAAAAATTCAACCTACCGGCAGAAAATAAATATAGAAATGCCTATACTTTAGCTCCTAGACCGTTTATGAAATATCAGGAGAAACATATTAAAAAGATAAAAAGCTGCAAAGGATTATAGAAATGTAAAGTTAAGCTTTATTTGAAATTAACAAATAACTTAATCAATTTCTGAATTCTGAGGTATAGAAAATAGCAACAATGTTATTATTAAATAGTTAAAACTGGTAAGGAGTTTGGTAAGACTAAAAGGATATCACTAATGGTAACTAAGTGAAAAAAAGAAATACATTTTTATGAAGGAAACAAAAATCCTTAGCATGTTTAAACAGCACCAATTATCCTCTGAAATTTATTAGACTTAAACTTAGAAACAATGAGCACTGTTTTCTAAATTTAATTTTTGAAAAAAAGAAAAGTACAGGCAGGAATGAAGGCAAGCAGAGGCAAGCAGGAACAGAGAAGCAAGCATTTTATTTATTTTATTTGGGTGTTTATCTTGGTTGTGCTGTACCCCCACCCCCACCCCATCCAGGGGGGTCCTTGGAATATATTTGGACTACACCCAACCACTACTCCACCAGGGTGAGCCTCAACAAATTTCTTATATTTAAACCTTTGCAGAAACCTCTTTCACCTCTTATTCATACTCTTGGGCAAGCACTACAACATCCAAACAAAAAATATAAGCAAATTAGTAAGACATAATTTTTTTCAACTGCAAATAACAGCATATAAAGCCCAGGGACTAGGTTCACAAATCCAGTTGACAGGAACAACCCAAAATGAATGTAAATAAAAATGCTTCTTCCTCCTATCTCTTCATAACTTTCTGCTTTCATTCCTATTTGCCTTCCATCCTCTTAAAAAAACATTAATTGCTATTTGAATTTTTTATAATCACTCCTGGTCAAACAACCCTGAAAAAGCCTTACCATTCCACAAACTCATCCTATCAACTGCCCTCTTTAACATGGATACCATCTTATTCTGGTGAATGTACTCTGTGCATCACTTTCAGTAGACTAGGTTTCTGTTTACAGAGTACATTTGATTATGCAGGAAATAGAAGAACTATCCCAATTCTGGGTTTACTTATAGAAAGTTTGATTTCAAAGTGTAAATGCTGGTGTCCTTGACCAACAAATTTTTCTATTTTCTTCAGGGGTCTTGAAGTGATTTCCAGAAACATGCAATAGGTTCATAAAAACCTCTAGAGATCTAAATTCCTTTCCACTCAAAATACCTTAAACCATATATGTTGATTGTGTGTAGAGGTTGTTCAACTAAACAAACGTCTATTAAAAAAAAAAGTAACATTTAAAAGAATTTCTAGTAACACATTAAAATAGGTTAACATTCTGCATTTGAAATTACAAACTAATCAAGATTAAGTACTTACCTAAAGTAAGAGCTACATGTAGCAAGAACCATCTTATGACAAGGGAATTCTGTGCCCTCTACAATTAATACTATGTCAGTAAACAACTGCTGTTCATAAAAGAGTTTTAACTGTTCCAACAAGGACACAGCATATTCAGTATTGATCTGCCTCTCGTCTTGAGTGGACATGACTGTATTCCATTAATACCTTTAGGAATAATTAGAAAAGTCAGTTTTACTGATGGATGGTCAAGTGAATGCTTCAGAAATAAAGAAAGAAGAGACTCTATTTGCTGTTATTTGCAGCATTCAGAATCAAGACTGACACATTCACTAATGAATAGTATCTTGTTAAGAGACTTAGAATCACTCCTAGGTCATCCTTTGTTAATTAGGTTCTTCAGAGTTTCTCAACAGTCTGCAGACATCTTGCTTGAATTTGCTATTATTGTGCAGCTCATGAGTGAAAGAGCAGCACATGAGGTAGAATTTGTGGCAACATCCTATGTTCTGTTGGGTCTTCCGAAATAACTAAAAAAAAAAAAAAAAAAAAAAAGGTTGTTAGAATATCTAGGTCAGTATATTTTTAGAATACAATATTTAAAATGGCAACCCCAAATTAGAGTATATATATTTGAAATTCAACTTTAGACATCACTATAGAAATGAAACATGAGAACAGATATTTTACCTCTATTAAAAATATTTTAAAAGATGGAAGAAAATTAACATTTATAGCTTTAACTTTTTGTCTTCCTTGTAAAATATAATAAGCATTCCAGAAAATAGGTGCATATTTATAAGAATACATTTTTAAAGTTCTTTAAAAATAATTTAAATTATCAGAAAAGCCAGGTAGACCTCTTAGTTATTTACTGGCAATACATGAATATAATTTAAGAGGGAGAAAAACATCACTTTTTCTTACACGGAGATTCTTACTTGGAGGCTGTATTTCAAATGTATTCACAAGGGGTAAACCCTGGTAGAGTAGTGGTGAAGTCAGTTACCTCTGAAAGAGCATAGTCTACTACTACATACATCCAAAGACAGAGGTTCAAATTCTGGGTCTGAGGGAAACAGTCAGTGTGAACAATTAAATAAAAATAAAATAAAAATGCTTCTTCCTCCTCTTATTCCTGCTTGCCTACCTACATGCCTTCAATCCAGCTTGCACCTTTTCTTTAAAAAATCAAAAATAAAAAAAAACCTTGAACTGGATGGTAAATAGCTCTAATTTATTTCCAGAGTATGAATGTTTTTTAAACCTGTAGTTCAAGCCTGTAAGAAGCATATGTAATATATCTCTTTGTACAGTTGTTCCATCCTATAAATATTTAAGCACATACAATTTACTGAAAATGAAACAAAACCCATAAAACATGATAAAATTGAGGCATAGTCCTACATGAAAGATTCCATATCATACAAATATGAATGTCCTCCAAATTAATGTGCAAATTTAATATAAATGCTATCTAAATCCTATTTGTAGGGGATTCACCTGGAAAGTGCACAAAAGCTGCCAAGATATTTGGGGCAAGGGAGGGCAACTTTTTCCTAATGCCTTTTATCAAATATTAAAATTATTACAAATCTACAAAAACTCAAGGACACATAGAAATTAGGTATGATAAACATTGCATTTCAAATTAGGAAGACTGGCATATTTGAACACATAACATCTGAACAATTAGTAAAACTCTCAAAGAAAAATAACAACTACCTAGGTTTTAATCATATTGCACACCATCAATAAAAAGAAATTTCAGCTATTAAAGTTTAACTTTAAAATGTTATTTGGGAATCAGTATGTACAACACATAACAAACGAATGAAAAATCAGGATAAGAGGGAAAGCTCATAGAGAATGTTAACTATAGATAAAAATCATCACCTTTTTTAGATGACCTTTAGTTTCCAAAATCAGAAAGTCAAGTATTATTAACATAAAACCATCATTTAAACCACTAATACTTTTCCTCATAAAAATCAACCATATATCAAAGAGAAGACCATACCATACTTCCTGCCAAACTATACCATTACACAAACTGCTACCTTGATAGACACACAAATTTCTAGCCAAGTCAACTATGGAAGCAACTGTAACAGGTGCAAAGGCAGAGTGAGACTTTGAGTCATTTAAGGTTAATGACTTTGCTCTTCCAAATCTGAAAGTTACACCAAAAATATGAGGTCTACTACAACCTCTCTAAAATCACTGACTATTTTCACATAAAAATAATGCATCAAGGAAGAATATTGCTAAGGGTGTGGGAAAAGGAGCATTCTCACATAGGCATGAAAATTGATACATTATCTACAAGCCCTTATTCAAAACTCTTAGAATAAGATACTCCGGAATTTAGATTATTTTTTTCAGATTTCATAGAGAATATGGCACATACATCAGGTATTACAAGACTGGGAGTCTGGGGCACTCCATAAATGAACATATGATCTTCTCTGCGGGGAATACGGACGGTGTGAAAAATACTATTTATGTTACTTCATGTCAGGTTTACAGGCTGGTTTTTTTAAAATTTGATTTTAAGAGCATTCTGAATTTCAGAATTGCCAAATGAAGTTTTATAGAAGGCATAACAGTTAGCATTGCAAATGTTTTAATATTTCTACCTATCAGGTATACCCGTCGACATCTGTTAGAAATGCATAAACATGCATGAATAAACTGAGTCATAACCCCAAATCACCTGTGCATCATATTTAAACCAGGCGACAGAACTGTCAGTTATGGCCAAGATGTATTTGGATCACACTGCTAGACTCTGGAATTCCTTGCAGGCTAGTTATATAGGATACTTTAGTCATTTCTTTAACCTCTGGCTATGATTTGATTTTTTGCATTGACTTTTTTGAGTCCCATTTCATTTATGTCTGGGCTTTACTAGATCTTTTAAAATTATATGCATGAAGCTGTATTAAATCAGGTGCTCCCTGGTGCAGTAGCAGTTAGGCCAGTTGCTTCCAAAGTTGCTCAGTCCACAAACATGCCAAGGACCTAAGGTCAGATCTAAGGGAACCCAGGTCCAAGGGGAACAGCCAATGTGAACTAAATAAAAATGAAACGAAATGCTTCTCCCTCCTCTCCCCTGCCTGCTTGCTTACTAGTCTTCATTTCTGTCTGCACCTTTCCTTTAAAAAGAAAAAATTGTATTGAAGCAACTGAAGTCTGCTTTTAGAAAGTTATATATTAAACCAACTTTAATCCATATTCTTTGTTTTATACACCCCTATTTCCTACACCTCCTTTGTAATCAGGGTATATTTCCTCCTAATAAAGTAATTTTTAATTAAAATATCTTAATATTGAAACAGGCAGAAAAAAGTGAACAGATATAGTAAATAAATAAATTCAATGATTTAAATAGACTTGTATCTAGTACAATTCAAAATAAAAACTTAAGTATCACTTCCCTGGAACACAGACTTCAAATGTATTAACTAAAAAAAAAGGGAAAAGTTAGAAAGTTTAGTATGATGTACCAACTTTCAAGTGCCCTTAACTTTCTGTCTGAAAGATTCCTCCTTTCCTGAAAACAAAACTGGAAATCAATACCTTAAATTCTCTGAAACATTTCAAAGTCTTCAGTATATTACTTATTTACTAATTATTTTAAATTTCATAATTCTCCCTTTTAAATAATTATACTGTTTTACATATTCTGTTATATCAAAGTTAGCTTTTGCTAAGGCTACATATCATGTATTTGTAGAAGTCAGCATCCTCAGTTTCTATTTTAAGTTAATGACTACTTAAATTTAACTCAATAAATATTTATTGGGTATTTATTACATACTGGCCATAATAATATAAGCCTCAGACTGAGATTTGCCCACCATTAGAGCTCCAAAGTACTAAGTGCATTTATTCTTGCTGCAATCAAACTCATGACTATCATTTACAAACAGGGTATTTACTGCTCCAAGCAGAGGATCAGAATAACACTTCTACAAAGAAAAAATGGTTAAGAGGAACATGAAAATGTTCATCTCCTCTTATTATGAGGAAATGAAAATTTAAAAATTAGATATTAAAATAACAAAGGTGCTTAAAAAAACTTTTTTTTTTTCCTAGACAAACTCAAAAGCCCAAAGTGGCAGGCAAATGAGTAAAAAGCAAGCTGGGCATAAGAAGTATTTTTCACTGAGTCTAGCTTTCAAGATCTTTTATTTCCAAACTTTGACAGTCATGTACAAAAATAGTATTCCTTATCATAAGAAAAAGTGTAGTACAAATAAAATTAGCAAGGGAAGCACTTGGCCCCACTGATTAACAGTGGTTTGCATCACAGAAGTAGGAAAAATGTATTGAAAAGATACTTTTTCTCTTCTCATCACAAGCAAAAATATTTTGTACTTTGCAAACCATAAAGTCTCCATCCCAAATGCTTTGCTGCTGTTGTAGCCTGAAAGCAGAAGACAGTATGTAAAGGAATGGACAAGATTGTGTTTGAATAAAACTTCATTTACAAAAAAAAATACTGTAGATCACATGTACCAATCTCTGCTTCAAATTGCTTCTTGATCAAATATTAAGAGCCAGTGAACTAAAATTAAAATCCACACTGCAGTTTTTCCTAGAATGCTTTCTCTTCAGGTCACAAAAACAGGGGAAAAGAACAAACTTTAAGTGTTTGAAAGTTTAGTTAAATATTATTCTTAATTAACCTGTATAAACTCCACTTATCTTTTCAACTAAAATATTGGAACATCTCTTACCTAATCACACAATTGCTTTCCACACCTACTTCAAGTTCAGTGGACATCTGAAGTAAGTTTTATCAAGTGTGATGTTAAAGAAAGTAACATTATTCTCCAAGATCTGTTAGAAAAACAAACGTATAGAATTTAAAACGATTGTCACTACTTTATCAGCTACAATATCTACAATATTTTGAGAAATAGATGGTTACAAGACAATGCCTGAATAAAGATATTTAGTGGACAAACTGATTCATTAGATGAACTAAGGGTCAGAGTGGGAAATCACTACACATGACACAATTTCTGGTACCAGACCCTTCAAGGAGGGCCTGTATTTTAAAGTTGGCCAACAGAACATATTCCACAATGAAAAAAACTAACTAGAACAAGAATGAAATCAGATTTATATAATGAAATTCAAAGTTAAATAAAATGTAATGTATGTGACAAAAATTATTCTTCCTCTTTTTTCTGTTTCTAATTGATGCTTGATGGCAAAGAATAATAGCAATGAAGAAGGTTAGACTGGTATACACAACTTGAGATCTTTTCCTCCCCACTCTACCCACTGACATTCTACTTTGTGGAGACACAAAGACCTACTTACCTTAAAATCTAAAACCTTTCCACAAAAATACTAAATTTATAGATTAGTTGAGAGAAAAAAGAAAAAGCAAAAATTTTGATTCTAAAGCATTTTCTCTAGGATACCCAAATCTGAAAGGTTCTATTAAGCGAACTCCACCACACAAAGCTGTTTTTCAAAACAAACATTTAGGTATTAAGTATCACCAAGATTAAATCAGGCAACAATTCAAAGTAACGTAAGGAATTCTACTTAAAAATATGACACATATCTTATGGAAAAGTATTTTAACAGGTTTTCCTCCAATTAAAAAACAATATAAAATACATCTTCAATTAGAGCTAACTTGATTTTTCATTTTCACTGTAAGATAAAAAATGTAAAAAAAAAAAAAAGTAACTTTCAAATTACTGGTAGTTCAACCGTTTTTAAGTAGGTTATCTGAAATCCTCACTTCATTTTCATATAACAGTATTAAAAAAGAGGTTGAAGTCCTCAAGCTTCAAAGATAATTTACAGATACTACTGTAATACACATAAAGAAATAATAACAATAAATGTTATACTCATTTTACAGATTCTGAATAATTTGCTGCTAAAAGAATAGAAACCAAAATTAACTGGAGAAAAGTATGAAATGTTGAAATTTTAAAAATCCCAATTTTTTATAAAGGTTTCAAAGGTTGATGGTAATGATTTTTATTAGAAGTTTCCTAATTTCACTTTGAAATCTAGTTTCATTCCCACAGGCATGTCATTTGCAGCACCCTTCTACTGAGTAGCTCCAGAAATACAAACAGAAGTAAAGCAGGCCCACCCTCACAGAGCAGTGGATTAATCGCCTCCAAATATTCCAGTGCCCGCCCTGAGAGAGGCAACCAGTGTAAACAACTGAATAAAAATAAAGATCCTTCTCAATAAAGATGCTGTCTTCCTGCCTGTTTGCCTACTCGCATTCATTCCTGCCTGCATCTTTCCATTAAAAAAAAAAAAGGTATAGCAAACTTCCCCAATGTTAGCTAGGCAAGACCCAGAGGATCAAGGAAATAAAGGATTAAATAGCTACTGAATTTGAAAACACACTAATCAGCAACAAAGTGTGCGCATTAAGTGAAGGAATGATAAAAAGATGAGGTGGTAAACAAGACCTGCACAAAAATTTCACAGTAGGGATGAAACCGTGACAAAGAAGGCCAGCTGATGAAGTGTATGAGGTGCTATCAAGCTGCACGTTACTGAGGGGAAGCTGAATCCATGATACTGATGGCAACATAGAAGATTGAGAAATGTTTACTGAAATGGATCCAAGGCATTCTGAACTTTTGAGTATTGGAAAAAAAGTCAGCATGAACAGTGGAGTCAAATTACTTAGAATGCCCAAATGTGCAATTTGCTAGTCCTGTGAACTTGTATGAATTACTTTGTTTTGTAGTATACTCATCTGTAAAATGGGGGATAAAAACAGAACTCTTCTCAATGAATTAAGGAGTAAATGAGTTTCATAAAGAGCTCAGAATAGTGCCTGATCAACAGCACATTACATAAATATGTGCAATTATTTGCATTAATGCACTCACTGTTCATGCTTTTTTTGTAGTACTTTCTCAACTCCTGAATGTCCACACCCGCATTAGGTCTAAGGGGTCCCACTTACAAGGCCTCAGCACAATTTTTTTCACCCTCAGTGATTGGTATTTTAAACAAAAGAAATTCAAAGATTTCAGGGAGTATTTTGATGGTATAAATCAAGAAACAAGGCAGTTCAAAAAGACTAATCTTGAGAATACAGAAAAGCCAAGTGAGAGTCAGGAAGACACTTAGTCATAAAACATGCCTTTCTTCATTTCAGTAAGATAGATTTCTCTTTAGGGAAAACAAAATATTGGTGCCAGAAATAATTTGCTTTCAAGTTATCAAAACAACCATAACAGTTGAAAATATCTGAAAATAACTATTCGATCTTTAGATTGTCAACTACCAATACACAAATAGAATTTTTTGGATTTGTGACAAATATAAATTAAAAAAAAAAAAAGCACCTTGCCTTTTGAAGACTTCTCAGGTTTGATAAATTTCAGCACAGCTCCCCCTTACTCTAATCAAATTCAGAGACAGCCTATTGCCCTATGTTCCCCATTTCCAACCACACTGAAAAGACTACTTGGCTTCATCAAATTTATTATGTTAAGTACCCTAAATAAATTCAGGTCACAAATATAAGCTTCTGAACTACATTATGATCAGTAAGTTATCTCACTTTCAAAAATTAAACAAGAATATCAAAAGATGACATCTTTTGTGTGTAGTGTAGTATGTAGTATGTAAGTGTAGTATGCCCTTTTATTTTGAGAATCACTTTTCTTTTTTTCCTCTCAGCTCTGAAGAATCTTACCAAAGCTGTGGAAACGAAGGCTAAAGCAAAACTGAGCCTAACTTTTCCACTAGGATTTTATTTTCTACGAAGTCAATGATTTTTTGCAATAGCTGAAGAAAATATTTCTCAGATAGTCAAACATACTCACACATACCCACTTAACAGTGACTATAACTACCTGTTTTTCAATATCTTTTTTTAAAAATGAAGGTAAAACTGAGGAATACCTCAAAACTGCCTACCACCGAAGCTACATGTCAACACTTGTCAGGTGTGGGAATAGACCAGTATTTCTCATTAAAGCATCATATTTTCTCCAAATTTGTAACAATCTTTTCTTCCCATGCAGAGGAATCTAGGTACTGCAAATTCCTGGCAAAGAAATCTGGAGTAATCTTCCTATATTTAAAAGTCAACCTGTCATTTCTGATACTCTTTTAAATTGCTGAAATATGTGTTCTATCAACTCCACAAAATTGAAGACGTTAAGACTGAGATATAATGGAGGATTTTGACATTTTCATTCACATATTTTATAACAGTAAGACTAATCAATTTTTCTTGATATTAACAATGTGGGCAAAGATAAACAACTTTAATAAATGTGTAAAAGCTTCAGGAAAATCAAAGCTAACGTATAGCTTATAAGATTTCAGTCACGTTTCTAGGAATATACCATCTACCTAAAAACAATGTTCAAGGTCTGGATCTTATGAAATAATAGCTCATTACCCTAACGAACCAGGAGAAAGAACATCCATGGGAGGAGTGTGAACTTAAAGTACCATCTCCTTACAGGCCCGATGAATAACAAAAGTAAAAGAATTTATAGCAGTGTTTCTTATCATCAAGACTGGAAAAAGGCGGACTATTAGCACTTTTCTATTTTAGAAGAAAAAAAGACCTCTGAAAAAAATCAGTAAAGTCTTTACCAAAGGCTAAAGTAGATCACTCACAACTGCAAATTTAAAGTCCTTAACTATCCAAATGGAGGCAGAAATTCATAACTCAGAAGGAAGGGGGAAAAAAAAACCCAGTTAACTAGTTTCCTCAATATTAGAAACGAGACAGGGCTCGGTTTGTGAATGGCTGAAAACTGAGTGAACCAGACGTACAGATTCACGTATAAACAACACGTGACAAGTCTAGTCACCTACGTCTTCACAAGGCAAGTAGCCATAGAAAGACAGCTATTTCACAAACACACACAGTCCTTTAAAATTAACTACATTTTAGGTTTTCTATTTTTAATCGAAGGGGACACCACGGTAGTGGGAGATTTGAGAGATCTGTAGCCCAAAGAGTATTCACCCCTCTCCCCTCGAGCGCTAGACCTGAGGTTGCTAGACCGAAGAACAACACAACGATGGCTCAAAATAACTGTCCCACCTCAAGCTAAGGATAACCTTCTACTCCACGGTTTTTCAATTCACAGGGCGAGGAGGTGTAGTTCTAAAGAGTTAATGATTCCAATCTAAAGTAAACAGAATTCTCCCTTTCAAAGGGCAGCTTCTGCTCTCTTCTTAAAATCATTAGTGGATCACAACACGACTTGTTTATCTAGCAATCCCGGGGCTACTTCTGATGCACCGGGAAAGAAAGCATGTAAGGAAGGGCTTCTCCGACCCATCATCCCGCGAACACATCGCGAGTCGGGAAGAAAAACAGCTTTATTTCGGTAAAGGCGGGCGCCAGTCGGGGAACGGAGCGCCGCAGCCCGGGCCGGAAACGCCCCCGCGAAAGCCGCTCCCACCCGGCGCCGGGCTGCGCAGGGGCCGCCGCGGGGTGCAGAGGGCGGCACCGCCCGCCCGCCCGCCCGCCCGCCCGCGCCCCTCCCCCGCCCGCGGCGGAAGCGCCCGGGGTTTGAAAGATGCCGCCGCTGCCGCCCCCCGCCCGCCGTTCCACAAAGAGCCCAGCCCCCGCCGCCGCAGCCCTCCTCCCCAGTGCCTCCACAGGTCGCCACGGCTTCCTCCGCCCGCTCCTTCCCTCTCGCCGGCGCTGGCGCCGCTAGCTCACCCGCTTCCCACACTCCCGAGGGTTGAGATCCGGTCCGGCCGACAGCGCAGAAGACACTGGGCCCCTCGGGCGCGGCGGCGGGGGCGTGGTCCTCCCGCCACGGATAGGGCCCGGGGTCTCGCCTCCGCTTCCCGCCGAGGAAGGCTGGCGCCGCCGCCTCCTCTTCCTTCCGGTTTCCCCTCGCGCCCTCCCTCGGTCGGCTCGTCCTGCACAGAAAGCTGCGTCCTCTACGGGCGCCGCCGCACGCTCCTTAGGGCCGGACTACTGCCAGACTCCTCCCTTGGGAGCCGCGCCGCCTCGTCAGCCCCGCGGCCGCTCCCGCCCCGCCCCTGCGGCGCGCTCGGGGCCCGGGAACGCGCGGGCAGCAGACCTGGGGCCAGCCCTCGCCAGGCTTCCCTTCGCGCCGTTCGCGCGCGCCCGGCAATGCCAGCGGCAGTTTTGCAGTTTCCCGGGTTGTGGAGACCGCCCCCCACCCCCTTGCCCCAGCATCCCCCGCCCTATTCCTTTGCTGGATCCCACCGGAAAGCCAAAACAATTGGGCCCGCGCAGGCGCGAACGGGGAAGCGGAAAGAGCAGGAAGGGCGGGGGCGACGCGAGGTGACGGGGAAAGCGCTGTGGAAGGGGTTTTCCCAGCGAAGGTCAGCGGAGGGCGCGTGCGCGGCGGAGGGGTCGCCCGCTGAGAACCGCTGACTGGCGGGGTTGGCGGGGTTGGCGGGGCTGGCGGCGCTGGCGGCGCTGGTGGCGGAGACTTCGGGCTTAGACTGACCGGGGCCGAGGCGAGAGACTCGGTGTTAGGAAATCCCGACAGCCCCACATTTTATGCCGTAGGCTGTTTTTCCCCTCTTGAAATATGGATATTTGCTGCTGCGAGTCGAGGAGGAGCAGACTAGAGAAGACCTTAGGGGACGTGGGGGAGACGTTGGGTGGCTGGCTGAACGGGCTTTGTCTCCTCAGCCCCTTGTCTCCCAAACAGCTCTACACTTTCCAGAACTGATGGGGTTTCCCCATCTCGGTAAGGGAAGGCTTTTTGTCCTCGTCTTTCAAGGCCCAGGAAAAACTGCTAGAGGCACCGGAGAAAGCCCGCAAACCGGGGACAAAACCGCCCGAAGGCAGAGGGGCGCCACTGCGTGGAAAGCCTTCCGACAGTTTTCTGCTGCAATGCAGATGCGGCCCGTCTCCCCCCCACACCCCATCCCGCTTTCCCCCCACAAGTTCCAAAGGAGCTCCTGCAGTTTTGCAGCGCAGAGCGAAACGTTTGTAGCTGCTTATGACTGTAGCCCACACTGGTTTCGTTAGCTTGGCACAGCCTCCTAGAGAGCAGCATGTTGTAGGTTTGCTCTCTTTGATAGAAGTTATTCGTGGCTCCTGAATTGTCAGAAACGCCCACAGACTCCTCACCTAGCTTCCGAACTTCCCCTCTTGGCGCACAAGCTCAGTCTCAATCACAAGCTCAAAGGGTGTGCGTGACTAATTTTAAACTAAAAGCATATACGTTAGTGAAGAATCTCTTCCTGTAGGATAGGCTAGATCGACTGAATGCACTCCAAGGTGTGTGTATCTGGGACTGCCGATAAGATTTACAGTAAAATTCAGAAAGTAGATTTATTTCTTTTCCCAACAAATCTTTTTTGTTTGTTCAGTATGCTGCTGCTCTGCGATGTTCTGTTTAACTGTTTTGATATTAAGCAATAATGCCATACAAAAGATTCAGTCATTTAACAATCACTTTGGCACCTATTCTGTGCCAGACTGAACCCTGGAGATAGGAAGACATAAATAAAAAGGCAGAAACAACAATCAATGTCTATAAGTGTTTGTATTTAACCCTGTAGAAACAGATTCATTTAAAATGAACAAAATTTTAGAAAAACCTGAAGCATAGTAGAGTGATTGAATAGTTATTAGTTAGGGAACTGTTAACTAGTCCAGACAGGAGAAGGAAAACCTAAGCTAAACTAATTTAATGATAGCAAGAATATGAGGATATGATGAATTTGATCCTAGATAGCTTCAATAAGACTTAGTTGCTAAGAGGATGTGGGAAAAATAAAGTGAAGGATGACTGAGTTTTGTAGTTAGAGTGATTAGATAGTAAAATCAGTAACTACAGGAAGAGACACTAATTGTGAAGATGAAAGAGAAGACTAAAAAGGTGACATTTTAATAGCTGTACAGTTAGAAATGGATTTGACCAAACGTTTTAAAAAATTCCATTAAAATGACTTAAATAAATGACTTTGGTTATATAAGTCTGCAGGTAGGCAATTACGTTTGGTCCCCAAGCTAAAGAATAGCAGAACCACATTCTCTGTGATTTTCATGACATTTCCTTCATGGTGGCAAAATAGCAGCAGCAGTTTTCATCTTCAAACCTTTGTCCAAAGCATGAAGATGGGGACAGGAATGGCTTCAGATATATATACACACATATGTGTGTATATATATATATATATATATATATATATATATATATATATAAAATGTATTTAGGAAAGTAAATTTTCTCAGGACAATACCACATACCCCCAAATCAGCAGTCTTCCACATACAGCTCATTCTCTAGAACTGTAATTTCACCATCAGTAGTTTCTCCAAGCTCATAGCATAAGACTGTAAGACAAAAAAATAGTGAGAATGGAGATGGATCAAATAGCAATCTGACAGGTAGTACTTAAAAACTTTCTTTTCTAACATTCAGTATGCTAAAGGCTGAGAGCTAGGTTGATATTTTGGAGGGTATTCAAAGAAGTTTAACTGGAAAAAGAGCAAGTTAAATGCTTATCCTCAGATATTTGTACTTTTGTGCCATTATTTTCCTCAAGGTAGCCATCCCTTACAAAGTTTCAGAGGGGATTGGAAAATCAGAAAGAAGGGGTTGGTGCAGCCAGAGGAGCCGACTATTCTGTTTTCCTTTCATAGCTGCTGTCTTAGAACAACCGTGGGATGGCGTCATTAGCACCAACACCACCTTGATTTCGTTAGAGTTTGCTTCTCAGATTAGAAGCTGAACAGTTTTTCAGCTAGTTACAGTATAGAGCTTAGGGGCGTCATAAGTCAGTATTTTCTAACAACTACTGTTTGGGGATATATAGCAGCTTCCAAGTAGTCTATATATGAAACCAGACACAACATTGTTTCAAGCATTCTTTTTTTAGTTAAGGCATGTTTCTTTTAATTAAGTGCCACCGGCTGTAAACAGTATCCTCCTAAGACTGCATTTTAAACACTGTCATGATTTTGGAAAAGAAAAACGATTCCTACAAAAATAAAAGTGTAAGTATAAGTTGTCTAAAGTTGAGTCTTTTCTTAGCCTTTTCTGAATGTTATAAGTCATAATAATTTAAGATATTAAGGTAATCTGAAATATTCTTAATGTTAATTTAACCTATTTAAAAATCTTAGATTTGAGGGAAAGACATTACAGGAGTCATCTCTGAGGAAGAGAGTGTATTTTAAAGCTAATACAAAATATATCTTCTCCATTTTGTCTCTCGGTAACAAACAGAGAAACTCTACTTAAAATGGACAAAAGTGGCAACAACAGTTTGTGTCTTGATTGTGGTATAATCACATCTATACCTATGATAAAATTAGTAGAACTATATATAACACCTACCAAAAGAGTGCATGTAAAAGGTGATGAAACCTGAGTATGGTCTGTAAGCTGGTTGCTTGCATTGGGTCTATGTCAGTGCTCTAATTTTGGTCATGTACTATAATTACATTAGATGCTACCACCAGGAGAATCTGAGGGATAGGTACCCAAGGAACTCTTTGTACTCCTTCTGCAACTTCTGAGTCTATAATTACTTCAATGCAAAATGTTTTTTTAAGTGAATATCATTCATTCAGCAAAGATTTATTTTAATATCCTGGAATACAAAGATAAAAGTCTTGTTGAAGAATGGCAATGTAGGAGGAAAAGACCCATGCAAACCAGCAGTAGGATAAACTCTGAAAGCAATGTGTACAGGGTATTATGAGAGTACATAAGAGCAAGTAGGTCAAATGAGGCTTCTCGAAAAAGTAGAGCAAGTTGGGTAAAAAAGGACATCAGCAAGGAACCTAAGCAAGGATCAAGGCAGAGAGGTTTAAATGAGCTCGGGATATACCCTTATGGCTTATGTGGCTAAGGTGCAGACCATGCAAAACCAAAGGACCCATGTGAGACCTGAAACGGGGCGGGAAACAAGAATAATAAAAAATAAAAGCTCTGGTAAATTTTGCTATTATATATTTTCAATGTACTCAGTACTTTTCTCTCATAGCTCTTACGATGATCATGTTTTTATAATAACATAAACTCCCTGAAGACAGAAACCACTTTTATAATATGTTTATCTTGTTGATCTTGCAATGTCTTACACAGTTCTTATCTAGACACTAATATTTTTTGAGTGAACAAGGTCACCATCATGACTAGAATATGCTGTATATGTGAGGGAATGACAGGATATCTGTAGAGGAAGTCAAGAGAAAAAGATCATGAAGAGGCTTGTGTAAGTTTGGACTCTATCCTCAAGGTAATGGGTAGCTAACATGTAAGATGTTCAGCTTTGTATTTTAGAAAGCTAATATGAAGAGTAGTATAGAAGAAGCAAAATGGAGCCGTGTCTGAAGAGGTCAAAATACAACCTGAATAGTTGTGTGTAATAGAGGAAAGCAAGTTAGGCCATTAATAACAGTAGGACCTCCTTTGGGGATTATGTCTACTAGTCTGTGAGTGTCCTAGGACTTCTTTTTGCACAAATAAAACAACAACAAAAGTAATAGCTAACAGTTGGGGAATTACCTATGTGTCGAGATATAGATAGATACCATCTTTACAACAACTGAGTGTGCTGCTGTTGTCTCCATTTTACAGTTAAGGTGTCTGATTCACAGAGAGGTTAAGTAACTCATTCTAGATGATGCTACTAATAAGTCAACAGAACCAGAATTCAAGCCTAGGCTGTCAGGCTAGAGTCTGTTTTACTGCTCTTCCCCACCCAAACCCCTCCCTGCAATTGTTTCTTTGTATTCGAATTTTAGGCACTACCATGTTATCTCAACTACATGATTTGCAGTAGTGTTAGCAGGAAGGATTTTTTTTTTCTTCTCCCTTATCTCGTTTTATCAGAAAGGAAATTTATTTCCCAGAATCCTTAACAAAGTTCCGCTTGTTATGGAGCTTCTCCGCCAGGAATGAATGAGATTACTGTAACTGGTTTCCAGTCTGACTGGGGAAGAGAGAAAGGAGACCCATCTTTGACTTGCCCTGGTAGGTAGTTAGGTCACCACGTCCGGTCAGCACAAGCCATATAAAGCCTACGGATCTGGGTTTGATGAACAATCAAAATAAATTCTTCTTTCTCCTCTCTCTTCATGTCTGCACTGTTTCTTAAAAATAATAAAAGAACTCCATCTTCTCTGAGTATATTGCTTATTTTTTCTTTATCTGGACAAAATCTTAGTTTACTCAGCAAGGAAGTTGGTGAGACCACCTGTAAGACCACTGATACCTGCCCCAGAGACAATCGACCCATGAGACTGACAGTAATTAAGAGGGTATTTTAGGAAGAGCACTGCAACAGGTTTTATGCTCTAGTAGCTATAAGCTTCTAGCAACTTTTTAAGGCTGTCTGAGTCTGCTTCCTCATTTGAAAAATGGGCATAGTAGCACACCCCGGTGGAGTAGTGATTTGGTCAGCCACCTCCAAAGGAGGCAAATCCATGTACATCCCAGGGACCTGGGTTTGCATCCCAGGTTGGTGGGGGACAACCAGTGTGAATGATAAAAATTAAATGTTTCTTTCTCCTCTTTCTTCCTGCCTGCACCTTTCCTTAAAAAGAGGGGTGTTCCTACCAGCAAGGAAGTTCCCCTTGCTCTGTATCCTCCACAGGCTTTGGAGTTGTCATTTAGGATTTGGGCCTTTCTGAAAGGTGTGCTGTGGCCTTTTTATTTTGTAATTCTCCAATGACATAATGTGGAACATCCTTTCATATATTTATTTGCCATTCGTATATCTTCTTTAAAAAAATCTTTATTGAGTTAACATTGCTTTACAACACTGTAAGTTTTAGGTCTGCAGGTTTACTCATTAAATATATGATATCGCACCACACCCATCTGCTTATCTTCTTTGGTGAGTGTCTGATAAGGTGTCTGTGTCTCTGTTTTTATTCTAATACTATAGAGTTTTGATCACTATCACTTTGTAGAATAGCTCAAGATCTAGAAGTATGATACCTCACTTTTGTTCTTTTTTCCCTCATGACTGCTTTGACTATTCAGGTCTTTTGTTATTGCATACAAGTTAAGATTATTTTGTTCTATTTCATTGAAAATGCCAGTGGGATTCTGATGGAGATTGCAAAAACTGTATATTGCTTTAGGTAAATGACCATTTTAATAATGTTAATTCTTCCCAACCATAAATATTGGCTATCTTTTCATCTCTTTGTTTCTTTCTCTATTTCCTTTAATGAAGTCTTATACTTTGTTTGTTTTAAAGGAAAGTTGCATGTAGACATGAAGGCAGGTAGGCAGGAAGAGAGAGGAGGAAGAAACATTAAACATGTTTTTCAATTGTGCCTCTTGTTTGTTCCCCCCTAGATCTGGGATGTGAACTGCACCCTTGGCACAGGTAGTGGACCTAACTGATACTCTACCAGGTCACGTCAAAATATCTTAGAATTTTCGTTGTACAGCTCTTTCACCAATGTTGTTAAGTTTATTCCAAGATGTTTAATTATTTTTGTTTTTATTGTAAATGGGATAGCTTTCTTGACTTCATTATCTTCTATATATTGTTTGCATATAAAATGCAACAGATTTTTGTATATTGATTGTGTAACCTGCCACTTTACTGTATGCATTGATTAATTCTAGTAGTTTTTGATAGAGTTTTTAGGGTTTCTACATGTATTATCATGTCATCTGCAAATAGTGATAGTTTTACTTCCTCTTTTCCAATTTGGATTCCTTTCATTTCTTCTTGCCTAATTGTTCTGGGTAGGACCTCCAGTACAGTGTTGAATAGCAGTGGTGAGAGTTGACAACCTTGTCTTGTTCCTGATCTTAGAGCAAACACTCAGTTTTTTTTACCATCGAGTATGAAGTTGGCTGTGGGTTTGTCACATATGGCCTTTATTATTTTGAGGTATATTCCTTCTATCCCATTTTTATGTAGTTTTTATCACAAATGGGCACTGACACTTGTCAAAAACTTTCTCTACATCTATTTATATAATCATGATTTTTCTCCTTGATTTTGTTGATGTGATGTATTACATTAACATATTTCATCTGTTAAACCATCCTTGCATCTCTGGGATAAATCCCATTTGGTCATGATAAATGATGCTTTTGATGTATTGTTCGATTTGGTTTGCTATTGTTTTGTCTAAGTTTTTTGTATCTATGTTCATTAGAGATGTTGGTCTACAATTTTTTCCTGGTGATGTCCTTATCTGCTTCTGGTATCAGTGTGATGTTGGCCTCATAGAAAGTGTTCATCAGTATTCCTTGTTCTTCAATTTTTTGGAAAAGTTTGAGAAGAATAGGTATTAGTTCTTCTCTGAAAGTTTGGTAAACTCACTAGCAAAGCCATCTGGCCCTGGGTTTTTATTTTTGTGGAGACTTTTGATTGCTTCTTCAATTTCCTTGCCTGTGATAGTCCTATTCGGATTTTCCATTTCTTCCTGGCTTGGTCATGGTAAGCTACATGTTTCTAAAAATTTGTCCATGTCTTCAAGGTTGTTCAATTTATTGGCATATAGCTATTCATAATAGTCTCTTATGATGTTTAGTATTTCTGAGGTATCCATTTTAACTTCTCCCCTTTAACTTCTGATTCCAGTTATGAGAATTTTCTCTTTTTTTTCTTAGTGAGCATAGCCAAAGGTGTGCCAGTTTTATTTTTTCAAAGAACAAGCTTTTGATTTCATTGATTTTCTGGATTATCTTTTTGATTTCTATTTCATTTGTTTTCTGCTAGCATTTTTATTATTGCCTTCCTTCTACTGACTTTTGTCTTCACTTATTCTATTTCTGGTTGTTTTAGTTGTAGAGTTAGATTGTTTATTCACAATTTTTCTGGTGTCTTGAAGAAGGTCTGGATGGAATGCCCTGCACTTCCCTCTTAGCGCTGTTTTTGTTGCATCCCATAAGCTCTGGTAGCTTTTGTCTTCATTCTCATTTATCTCCAAGTACTTTTTAAATTCTCCTTTGATTTTCTCTTTTACACTAGAGTAATTCGGAAGTCTGTTGTTTAGCTTCCATATATTTTGGAATCCTCCAACTTCCTTTTTGTGGTTAACTTCTAGTTTTCGTCCATTGTGATCAGAGAAGATGCCTGGTATGATTTCAATTTTTGTAAATTTTCTGAAATATATTTTGTTTCCCAACACATGATCTATCCTTGAGATTGTTCCATGAACACTTGAGAAAAATAATAATTCTGCACTCATTGGATGAACTGTTCAGTATATGTCTATTTGATCCATCTGTTCTAATTTGTCATTTAAAGCTATTATTTGTCTGCTTATTTCCTGCCTGGTTGATCTATCCATTGCTCTAAGTGGGATGCTGAAGTCTCCGACTATTTTGTCAATGTCTGTCAATGTCAATGTCTCTTTAGTTCTGTTAATAATTGCTTTATGTATTTTGGTGCTCTTTCATTTGGTGCATACATATTAATAAGTGTTATGTCTTCTTACAGAATTAAATCTTTAATCATGATATAATATTCGTTCCTGTCTTTCGTTTGCTTCTTTAGTTGGAAAGTTGGAAGTCCTTTTTTTTTTTGGTTACCATTTGACTGTAAGATTGTCTTCTAACTATTGACTTTGAGCGTATGTTTTTCTTTTGAATGTAGATGAGTCTCCTGAATGCAGCATAAAGCTGGGTTATGTTTTTAAATCCATTTAGTCACTCTGCCTTTGATTAGTTCAATCCATTAGCATTTAGGGTGATTATCAGTGTGTAATTGTTTATTACCATATTGTTTTTTTCTGGGAGTTGTTGCTGATAGTATCTTTATTCTTCTCTCTCTTCTTAGGTGATTCGAAAGCAATATCTTGTATTTGGTGTCTTTTAAATTTTTCTTCGTTTTTTTTTTCCCCCTAGAGTTGTGTTTGAGGTTATGCCGGGTTTTATGCAAAAGTTTTATGCCTTTAATGTTTTTACTTGAAAGAAAGTTAGTCTTGAGCTCATTCTAACCACATTTTTACTCTTCTCCTCACATTTTATATTTTGATGTTTTGCTACTTTTAATTGTCATTTCTTTTCATTTTGTATTACTTCCTTTAGTATTTCTTGTAAAACTGTTTTCATGGTGATGAATTCCTTTACCTTAACTTTTGTCTGATAAGCTCCTTATCATTGCTTAAATTTTTTTTCTTTTTTTTTAAAGAAAGATACAGGCAGGAATTAAAGCAGTAGTAGGGAAGTAGGAAGAGAGAGGAGGAAGAGCAACTAGACAGAAAATCTAATAGGCAAACAATAGCTTTAAATGACAATATTTCTTTTTCAATTAGTTGTTCATACTGGTTGCTTTGTCCCAGTCCTATGTCTGGGACTTGAACCCACAGGTATATGTCTGTGTCCTTCTGAGGCAATTGATCTAACTGTTGCTTTACCAGGGCACACTCATTCCTTAAATTCTAAGTGATAATCTAACAGGGTAGAATATCCTTGGTTGAATGTCTTTTTTTTTTTTTTTTTCCCCAACACTTTAAATATATCCTGCCATTTTCTTCTGGCCTGCAAAGTTTCAGCTGAGAAGTCTGCTGGCAGTCTTATGGGGGGCTCCTTTGTATGTCAGTTTTCTCTACTGCTTTTAAGATCCTCTCTTTATACTTTTGACATTTTAATGATGACGTCATAGTGTAGATCCACCATACTGGAACCAAACACCAACATTTCAAGAAGTATTTTATTTACTTTATTTAGCTATTCATCTTGGCTGTTCCTCCTGGCCACAGATCTTAAACGTGGTTCCCTGGGGTGAACTTAAATGCTAAGTCATCTGGACACACCACTAGACTCACTTTTATTGCACCTGGATGTTCAGTTATTCCAGTACCATTTGTTGAAAAATTTACCTTTGCTCTATAGGGGAGCAAAATATGTCATCCCAAAATATGTTTTTGGCATAAGGATTATTTTGAGCTGGTTATTTTTAAAGAAACAGAAAGTACAGGAGAAGCTCTGGAAAATCAAGTAGAAGTTACTCTATTTTAAGAGCTCTTTACATGTAAAAGGGAAAGTCACATACATCTCCACTTGTAAGGGTAATCTGCTTCACTATGTCAGAAAGAGGGAGATGACCAAATCTCTAAAAACTCTTATTAGTAAAGAAGATAACATATCTGAATGACAATCATACCCTTGTGTCTTTTCTGTCAATTTCCCATAATAGGCCTTCCCCATTCCCAACGTCTTTTGTCTTTTGCTGAAGATGTTATTTAAGAAGGAAGTTTGGGCCATTTAAACAAATCATTTAGTTGTTCTGGGTTTCTCCCATGTCTTTAGGAGGTATACATGTTGTTAAACTCCTGTTTGCTTTTCTCTTATTAATCTGTCTTATTACAAGGACTATACCTAGAAAAAGGAAAATTATTTTGCTTTCTCTATATTTCTTTGACAGATGTCCACTTTATCCAAGAGATTGATGGTGGTGTTATATTCATTTCTTATTTTCCATCTCTTTGTTTATACCATCCATCTGTTCTTGCATGCTTTCTACTTTATTAGAATTCTTAGCATCTTAATCATAATTGTTTTAAATTCATTTTATGATAATTACAATGTCCCTGCCATATCTGAGTCTGATTTTGATGCTTGTTCTGTCTCTTCAAACTATGTTTTAAGTTTCTTAATCTGTCTTAAATTTTTCCTTGACAATCAGACATCATGTCCTAGGAAAAGTATATCATGGGTACTGGGTCAAGAGCTGCTGTAAATAGGCCTTTAGCAAAATGGTGGTAGTACAATGTGGGTGTAGGGAAGTATTCTATATTATTGTAATTAGATATAAATCCTTTAGAGCAATTGTACCCCTGGACTGTAACAGAACAATTTCCTGGAAAAATTCAAGTTATCAAAACTAAATCAAGAAATGGAAAATCAAAGAGACATATAAACATCAAAAACTGGGTCTGCCTACAAAATAAAATATACAACACTCAGACTGGTAAACCTTCTTGAATGCAACTTCTCTAGAGAACAAAAAAGATTGCAAGTTATCTGATTTTATGAGGCAAGGACATTTTAAAGTCAAGAAAAGGTAATATGAGAATTTGAAGACAATTATATTTATAACCTTAGGTTCTAAAATTATTATTATTATTTTTTTAATAAAGGCAAGGTGCAGGCAGGAATGAAGGCAAGTAGGCAGGCAGGCAAGAAGAGAGAGAAGGAAGAAGCACTTTATTTACTTTATTTATTAATATGTATTGAATTTTTTCTTGATAATCAGACATCATGTACTGGGTACTGTATATCATGGGTGCTGGGTAATTGTTCATCTTAGTTGTTCCCCCCAGCCTAGGTCTTGAATTGCGGATTTTTAGAAGTATGTGGACTGCGCTACAGTGGACAACACCACCAGGGTGCACCACAAACATCTAAATAAAATATTCATAAATGGAATCCTGAAATGTGTGTTGAAATATGTCAAGGCCAAGTTGGGTATATCCCAGGAATAGAACAATTATTTAATCAGAGAGAAAAATTTTAAGAAATATGCCTTATTAGTAAGGTGAAGAAACAATAGAAAAAAAAATCATTTCAATAGATGCAGGAAAATCATGTGCTAAAAGCCAACAATCATTCATATTTTTTAAATGTCTCAGCCAATTTGGCTTAAAAGAGATCCTACTAACTTGATAAAGGATATCTAGAAAATAATTTACCTTAATACTTCTGGCAAATCACTTGAAATTAACTATAAGATAGTGCACGCCAGTGGCTCAGGTGCAAGTCTGTGGCACAGTCCACATAAAGCCCAGGAACCTGGTTCATGACCCAGGGCTGGGAGAAATAACCAAAGATGAACACCATTTAAAGAAAAAATTCTTCCTCTTCTCTCTTCCTTCCTTCCTGCCTACCTGCCTACCTGCCTTCATCCCTGCCTGCTTCATCCTTCTAAATAAAATAAAGAGGCATGTCCCATTGATCTAGCAGATAAGGCCACTGGCTGTAGTTCACACACATCCCAAGGATCCAAGTTCCAGACCTGGGCCAGGGGTAACAACCAAGATGAACAACTAAATAAAATAAATAGATGTCTTCTTCTCTCTCTTCCTGTCTGCCTACTCACCTTCATTCTTGCTTGCACCTTTCCTTTAAAAAAAAAAAGAAAAAAGAAAGTACAAGACAATGGTATCTGCTACCAGTTTTCTAAATCCAATATTGTGCTTAAGACCTTTGACTATTAAGACAGATAAGAACAATGAGAATTTATTAATTTAAAAGAATCAATAAAACTCATTATTTGCAAATGATTTGAATGTTCAATCTAGTCAGAGCTACCAAAAAAAAAAAAAAAAAAAAGATTGTTCAGCAAAGTTACTGGATTATAAAATCAATATATAAACATTGATAGAGTGCTCTCAGGTGGAGAGGTGGTTTGGTCATTTGCCTTTGGCGGAGAGTCTGTATACATCCCAAGGGCCTGGGTTCTCATCCCAGGGCTGGGGTGAACAACCATGATGAACAAACAAATAAAAGGAACAAAATGCTTCTTCCTTCTCTCTCTTCTTGCCTACCTGCCTCTTCTTGTTTTCATTCCTGCCTGCATCTTTTCTTTAAAGCAACAAAAATATCAATAGCATTCCTGTGTTTCAACGTAGAAGATGAAATGCAATTTAAATAAATTATTTCAATAGTAAGGAAGCAGTAGCTGTAAAAATATATTTATAAAGGAAATGATAAATTAGAACCTTACATTTAAGATTTATTTTTGGAGATAGATGCAATTCTAGGTCATTCATTTAACTCCTGTGTAGTAGCCCATAATCTATCTTTACAGCAATTTATTTATCCATTCTCTTGTTTTGTGGACATTTAGATGGTTTTCAGTTTTTTTAGTTATAAACAATAATAAACATTTAAAATAATTGTCTCCGTGTGTGTGTGTGTAAGACTTTTTTTTCAGAATTGCTGGCTCATGGAGTATGACACATTTTCAACATTTTTAGATACTGTCACCTTGTTCTCCAAGGTGATATTACCAATTTAAACTCTCACCAGCAGTGTATTTATGTTCCTGTCACTTCACTTCTCTCAACCTTTGGTGTTGTTCCATTTCCCCACCCCCATTCCTGGCCTCAATTTGGTAGTTATAAATGGCATCTCATTGCAAACCTCACAAAAACGTAGGCTCCCTAGGAAGTATAATTTTGGTTTTCTTCCCTGATCCTCCCTTAAGGCTAGACATGTGACTGCCCTAGTGAAGGGACTCAAATATTGTGGAGGAATGGCGCTCCCTGGTGGAGAAGTGATTAGGTCAATCACCTCCAGAGGAACAAGCCACACGCCCCTGGGTTCGAGTCTTGGGCCAGTGGCGGAGGGGAAGCACCCACTGTGAACAACTAAATAAAAATAAATATGCTTCTTCCCATTTCTTCCTGCCTACCTGCCTTCTCACCTTCATTCCTTCCTGATTGTACCTTTTCTTTCAAAAATATTGTGTAGGGAATAAATGGATGAAGGATTACTAGTGGCCTGAGCATTCCTCAAATAGTCATAAATGACCAATATGTCAAAGAAGAAGTTCAAGATGTGAAAAATAAGACTATCATTATACTGTGTTTAAATTTTCACTCTGAAATCAGTATGTCAACTGAAGGGAAAGTAGAAATCACTGTTATAATGAGAGAAAGAAACTGTCACACTGTCAAAATGAGAGTGACACGGATGATCTAAGTTCTAGAATAGTAACTAGGCCTGGGAATCCAAAGATTTCAGCCTACTTCCTTTCTAACTAGTAGAATTGCCACTTCACATATATGGACAGGTTACTTAACTTCCCTGAATCTGGGTATCCTCATCTTAAAATAGGAATGATAATGATATTCATTTGGAATTCTGAGCAGAAAACATTCAGGACCTTAAACACAAAAATAGCAACCACCATCTTACCTGGATACTTCATCCCACACAAAATACCTCAGTTGGCACAAAAACATCATTCTGTCAGAGGTCTAGTAGATTATCAGACATTTAGTCCATTCTGAAACCTCCATTGAGATATTTGGTCCCATTTAAGAAGTCCTTGATATTTATATTTGACCCTGCCCAAAATGGTCATTGACACATTTGCTACATGACAAAGTTTCCTTAAATTGTGGTCCTGTCAAAAAATCCACGCTTAAAAAACATCCCTGGGTTCAAGTAGCCTAAGGTTTATTTATGCTTTTGGTTTGAAGTATTGATACATAAAACACCATCAGCCCAATAATTGTTTTGTGGCTGTATTGCCAATAGTAACCCTCCCGCCTCTTTAGCCTCTCTGGTAATAGCACTTGGCGTTAGGTAGATGGGTCAGGGCTCCCATATGACTATAGGATTTATGTTAACTATTACATACTGAGGAAGAATCTTGCTAAAGAAATGCACAGGGGATAAGAAGTCAAGGATGGGATCTTGTGATCATGGTGCATAAATATGATACTGGCTGTTTGGTTGGATGTTGTTGATTGTTCATTAAGGGCAAGTCTGAATGGAGAAGCTTGGTCAAGGCCCTAGGTAAAACAGGCAGTGACTGTGTGCACATAAACACTTCACAGAGCAGAGCATCTGACTTGTTCGGGAGAACAGCTGTGGCTCCCCTCCACACAGCTGTCAAGTACAATAGCCACCCGGAGGTGTCTTATTAACCCCTGTCCAACACAACTGTCTAATCACCCAAGTGTTCATGGGTCATGTTTCCCTTGAATCAATATCCTGTAAAGGTCTCAGGAGACCACAGGAAGCCTGCTGCTCTTTGGAAAGGTTTTAGTGGGTGTGGCAAATGGGTGTGGACCACCACTCTCCACTGGTACCTACCTACTAGCTGATCCAGCCCACTGAAACTTTTGTCAAATTCATAAGACATTAGTAAGGTTTCCTCTGCTAGCAAACCAGCCAATAGCTACAAAAGAAAACATCAAACAAAAAGGAAACTTTTATGTTGCCTGGCAACATGACATGTCATTGAAAAATTTCAGCGAAAGGTAGCAGAAAGTGGATATTCACCAAAAGAGAAACCAATGCTACATTGTAATGGTTTTTGATAACATTTTATTCCTTGGACAGAGATAGGAGTAAAAGATACTGGTGCCATGAAGAGAAGAGTTCAATACACAACTAGTCAGGTTTTGGATAATGTTAAAATCATTCCAGATGGGACAGAAACACATCAGCGCAAGGTCGGTAGAAGGAGAAGTAAGGAAAACCCTGACTAGATTTGACATACGGAAGAACCAAATGTGATTTGAAGAACTCTTGGCAATACCCGTAGTGAAGAGATCCTGCTAATGCAATGAGAAATGCATCACAGATACAAGTAAATAGAATTTAAAACAGACATCAGCCCCAAACTAAACTTTATTGCATGGAATTGAAATTTCAGAGGAGTATGAAGTGACCAGATGCGGAGAACGAACCCCTCTCCCTTCATCTTCCCCTCCTCCCTTGCTAGCTGAAAGGCAACTTGGGAAGCCAGTGTGGTATAATCTAAATTTGAATCAGTGTTCTAGTGCAGCTCCTTAAAAGCAAACTGATGACAGAGCAGGAACTGCCGTGTAGCCTCTGTGCTGGTTTTGACATTTCCCTGCTTTCTGCTTCCAGGAGACACTTGGAACATGAAGGTGGATGGCATACCTCCTGACTTCTTTAAGTGAACAAAACAAATCTTCTGGATCCAGTTTCAGGCCTCGTCTACCCCCCCACAACATCCTCTAAACTCCAAACATTCCTTCCTTCTCCACTATGCGTAACATCTGTCTCTTCCTTCGAGAGGTTAAAAAATACCTACATCTCTCTTTTAAGAAACAAACACCTCGGCACCCTCTGTGCGAGCCCAGGTCCTCACTTACATCCCGCCACCCGCGCCCCCTCCGTTAGCTACTATCGGATGTCTTTTCTTTCTCTCCACACGCAGAGGAAGAGCAGCCTGCAGGTGCCGGCTTCACTTTCACACACTCAGCCCATCTCTCACCCCACAGAGACTTCCCGTGGTTCTCGGTCCCTCACCTTACCCCAACCAGTCGCGTGCTAATTGTCAGAGGCCACTTCTCCCAGAATTTTATTCTCAGGAGCATTGCGCATGCTAAAGTGCCCCTTCTGGGTGAAACCTCCTCCTCCAGGTCTATACTCTGTCCAGGTGAGCCTCCTATGAGAGTTCTCAAAGGAGAACTATGTCAGCTTCTCTGAAGTGTCAATGACTTGAGGCCTAATGACGAAAGGAGACCCGGACCTCAGAGGGGCTGTGAGAACTGGTCCTATGTCAACAAACTCAAACAGAGGCGACAGAAATGGAGAACGATGGGGTCCAGGACCTGCCTCATGCTCGGGAAGAGAGGACGCCAGGGCCCACACCCCCACGGGGGCTATGCAGAAGGGAGTGCTCAGACGACCGTGGGTAGACGGTCGCCAGTCCACGGTCCCGCTGAGTCTTCAGCGCAGCTGCCCTCCACCGGCCTCTCCCAGGACCCCTGCGCGGGGACATGTGGGCGCGGTGCCCGAGCAAAAGCAGCATGTGCCTGCTTTCTCCTGCTAAAAGCAGGTGTGCCTGCACCATCTTAGAAGCTATAGGTAGTCAGTCGTGGCGGAAGTGGGGTGCAGGAGGCCGCGGTGCAAACGCTGAGTGGGAGGAGCGGTGTGAGGAGGCAGGTCTGCGGGGTGGCGGTGAATCAGTGTCCTGCAGAGGTCTCAGGAGACCACAGGAAGACTGCTGCTATTTGGAGAAGCTTGGCCTGGAGGTGTGAGGGCCTGGGTGGGGAGTGAGGCGTGGGTCAGAGCCCAGAGCCCCAACAACTCTGGATTGGAGGAGGGCTTTGGCCTGGGGAAGGGGCTGGGTGGGCTTGCTGGAGAAGCTGAGGACAGGGTGGGCAGACTGGCCTAGCTGCTGCCCTCTAGAGCAGCCCCTGGGCACAGCCTCTGGTGTTTGGCACAGGACTGCTTGCCACGTGCCCTCTCAAGGCGTTGGGGTGAATTAGGTGCCATTGTGTTAGCAAACCTTTGGTTCTTGTGCACCGTGCAGAACGTGAATTGAACACAAGACTTGGAAGAAGGGAAAGGGTCAATTTATTTTGTGCAGAAAATGGAGACAGGAGACCTAAGCCTCAAATCCTCAATCTTTCTGAGCAAAAGCAAGCAGGGGTTTTAAGAGGGAGTCCCAGCTTGGGAGCTTCATAAAGGCATCCTCCCAGCAGATGGCCATCTGGTCATCTCCAACCTCAGTATCAGCAACATAACTCAGGACCCAGATCAGAGGATGGTGACATGCACTGTGTGAGAGGTCACCAATCAGTAATTGGTTCCTCCAGATTTGAGACACCCACGACAACAATAGCCCAGGTCAGTATGACCCATAAGCTCATTTTAAGACTTAGCAAGACTCAGCAAGGGGAAACAGAAAGCAATAGTGTATTAACCCATAACAGGAGGGAGCAGGGGCTGAAACAAAGCTCATTAGTCATACTCTTAGTGGACTACAAACATTTTGTCATTAGGGTCTATGATTTCAGCTGCAGAGTTGGGTGTCGCATGGCTCTCTGCGGCATTGGGCACTATTTCCCAGGTCTAAATGCAGTGCAGTTCTTTGTCCTGGAGCTCACGCAAGTGGGAAGAGAAGGCAAGGAAGCTGCCACCCAGGCTCGAAGTTATGAAACGGGATTAGGATAATTTCTCGCTTTTTCCTGTATTTTACAGTTCTGAGTGTGGCTGTGTTTTCCTAAATATGAACATCTGTTTTTCAGCCTGGAAAAACGAATCCCTTTCAGCACCTTTGAGGGCAGTAATGACAGTTTCTTATGCCAGGATCCTGCCTATATTCTATTCTCTCTTCCTGGGACAGGTGAGGAACCATGAAGAGGTGCAGTGGGACTAGTGCCCCTCTCTATAAACTCATGCTTGAATCTCGCTATATGACTAAAGACTAGAAATAGATTTTCTCATTTGCCCTCTCAACAACCTTATGAGATAGGAATTCTTGATGTCCTTAGTCACACAAATGAGGGATCTGAGTTTGGAGTGTCAGTGATTTGCCCAGTGTCACACAGCATCACACAGCAACCGTATACTCTGCTACTGGTCTGGCTGGAAGAGGTACCTTGGACTGCTTGGTCCCTATCATTTTTTCAGCAAGATCCAGAGATTCTGCAACTGTTCTGGTGAGGTTGAAAAAATACTTTAGGGAGGAATGACAAGCAAGACTTGAAAATGTCTGAATGATAGACATCGAGGATTTCGTGAAGTGTAATGGTTCACTGTAATGGGAAGAGGCTTTTTAGGTAGAAGAGGAGGCTCTGTAGGCTCTTTCTTGTCGACCTCCTATAGCAAAGATAACATTTAACTTCCTTTTCTGTGCGCACAGTAGTAGACACACATGCTGTGTACATTATGTAGCTGTTTTCCAAGTAGAAAACTAGCTGCGATAAGTACTTTTGAGATGCAACCTTGTGATTCAGGTGACTGAGGCAGCTAAGGTTCAGCCCATGTAAAGTCCAAAGATCCAGATTCCAAGACCTAGGGTGGAGATGAACTCATCCCCTTATCTCTCCACCACCCCCAAAAACAGTCCTTTTGAATTCATTAGTTAGGTCTTATCTGCTTGGTAGTAGAATCTCTAAGTCCTCCAATGAACTGTTGGTGGCAGCTATTTCAAAGTTGTATTCCCAGCAAGAAGGAATTCTGCCGGTTTGTGGACCTCACCTCTTCATAGTGTTTCCAGCCTGTCTCCCTACCTGGCAGATTTTAGATTTGTACCACCAAATGAGCCAGATCCTTAAAGAGATTTTTTTATATATATAAACATTTCATTCACTGATTGTTTCTCTGGAAACCTCTAACAAATACACAGATTTTGAAATGGTACAGAGGACGAAATTGTATGAGAAAACTCTTCAGTCTAGGGGGGTGGGAAATACCTGAGAGGAATTCGTATTGTACCTTTAGCATTCTCTGAATTAAAAGACTGAGACTGTATCTCCACACCACTGTGTGGAGTGGATTTTCCACACCACTTCCCCTTTCCACACTGTGTGGAGTGGTTTTCCCACATCACTCCCCTTAAGTTTTAAAACATTTATCTCTTACCTATACTGTGTGGTTTGGGAGAATTAAAAGTGCTGAGTACTGCGAGTAGAAAAAAGACTTTTTCTTATTGCAATTGAGTTCAAATTTCAGTGAAAAAAGAAATTTATAGGATTTGTTGTTCTATGTAATCAGGAATTCTAAGAGTGTAGCCACCTCAGGCTGGATAGTTAGGGAATCAAAGGATATAATCCATTAAAAAAATTTATTACAATAACTTTGATTTTGCACATTAAAATAAACTCTTATATGTTGGTTCCCATATGTGCAATTTCCCTATTCTTAAGATGTATGTCGACACACCCTTCCCTCCACCAAATCATCAAGTGTTCTTCTCCATTGTCCAGTGAGCTCCCCCACTACTTGCCCCCCCCATCCCATTTCCTGTTGGGAGCCTCAGTTCCATTGCAAGTGTCCAAGGGCTGATTTTGTTTCATGTGTTCCTTTGTTTTATCTGTTCATATTCCACCTATGAGTGAGGTCATCCAGTATCTATCTTTTTTCTTTTGGCTTATTTCACTTAGCACAATCCCCTCTAGTTCCATCCATGTTGATTCAAATGACAGAGTTTTGTCTCTTCTCAGGGCTGTGTAGTATCCCATTGTGTATATGTACCACATCTTCTTGATGCATTAATTATTGTTGGGCTCTTAGGTAATTTCCAGTTCTTAGCTATTGTGAATAGGGCTACAATAAACATGGGGGTGCAGACATCTCTGCGGATGGGTGCTTTTGTATCCTTTGAGTGAACACCCAAAAGTGGCATGGCTGGATCACTGGGAATTTCCATCTTCAACTTTTTGAGGAATCTCCTAACGGTTTTCCAATTTGCACTCCCAACTGTATAAAGGGTGTTCCCTTTTCTCCAAATCTTTGTCACCATTTATTGTTTCCAGACTTTTGAATAACAGTCAATCTCTCAGGTATAAGGTGATATCTCATTGTTGTTTTGGTTTGCATTTCCCTGGTAGCCAGCGAATAGGAACATCTCATGTGCCTGTTGGCCATCTTCATGTCCTCTTCAGAAAAGTGTCTTTCAATTCCTCTTCCCATTTTTTTGATTAAATTGCCTGTTTTCCTAAGTTTTATGAGTTATTTTTATATTTTGAATATTAAGCCCTTGTATAATACAGTTTTGAGTTTTTATTTCTAAGTTTTGACTTCCTTCGTGTTGGTCTTATTCTCAGGCATAAAAGTGACACTTTTGACATCAAAGTGTCAAAAGATGGTCACAGCACTTCCAGACCTGTGATGATTTCATGTCTAGTGATCCCAGAGAAGCACCCTCTTTTCCAGAGTTGCAACAAGAGTTCCAAAGCTGACTCTCCTTGATTTGGCTTTGTATATATGCCATCCTTTTCTAATGACCCAGTCAGAAAGATGAACTGACCTAGGTTCTGTGCCCCAAAATGAAGGTAGTATGAACCTATCGTATAATATTTGGACAGAGAGCGTCCCTCATTTTTCCAAGAGTTTGATGGCCTATTAGCAAAAGAAGATAGAATGGACACAGGGTACAGAAAAGATGTTGGTTATAGATTCAGTGAAGAAAATATATGTAATTTTTTGAGCACTAAGAAGTAAAAGGAATGTGCTAGAAATTGTCGAATAGCTCGATGAAATTGTGTATTAAACATCATGATAGTGTCATGGCCAAGGTATAGAGATGTTTATTGGGTGAATATAACATGAGTTCATTTGGGCAAGTAAACTCAAAGCATGCTGGTTACACTAACCTACAGAGCAGATTCTAATGACTTTTTTTTTTTTTTTTTTAATTTTAAGAAAGGTACAGGCAGGAATGAAGGTGACTAGGAAGGCAGGAAGAGAAAGGAGAGGAAGCATCTTTATTTTACTTTTATTTAGTTGTTCGCACTGGTTGTTTTGCCTCAGACCCAGGACTCAAACCCAGGGATATGTGACCTGTTCCCCTTTGGAAATGATTGACCTAACCGCTGCTCCACCAGGGCGCACTAGGTATGTTTAGTTTTCCGAGAAACTGCCAGACTGTCTCCAAAACAGCTATATCCTTTTGCATTCCCATCAGGAATGAAGAAGCATTCTTACTGATCCCCATCCTCACCAGTATTTGGTGGTGTTGGTACTAAGTTTTTTAGTCATTCTAATGGCTGTGGTTGTGAAAAGCCCGATAAGTTCTTAGCTGTAGTGACAGTGTGTCTTTGGACTATGAACGACATACAAGCTGTGTTCTCTACCCCACACCTCACTTCCTTGAGCTGGAAAGGGTGGCTAGAGTGGGCTAGAGATAAATATCGCCCTTTCCCCAGGTCAGTTAGGCTCTGGCGAACTTGTTTGTCCTGAGGCCTGCCTTGTGAAGACTAGAGTGAGCCTTCGTGTGGCACAGCGGTTCCACATCCTCTCTCTCCAGAAGCATGGGGTTTTTTGTCTAGATTTACTGAGAGAAACTAGCTGAGTTACTGCACTGTGCCCCCAATTACCTGGACTTTTTAACTCTCAGGCTTGCTGACCCTGAACCTTCACAATTTGTCGATGACTTTCAGGTTTCTCTACCCCACTACTAGCTCTCAAGAATTCTTATCTCTTGCATTTGTGCTCCTGTGATGTCTCTAACATATGTCTCTCCAGTATGGGGGTAGCAGTTTGCCTTTCTACCTTCCTTTCTGAGGGGTCTAAGAAGAGTTCTTGATTTTTCAATTCAGCTTTTTCTTGGTTAAAACTGAGTGACTTCCAGGCTTCTCACATGTCCATAATTAGGAAGGGTACCATCTTTTATGTGTTAAGTTGAATATGGAATGCTTGGAGCTGTACAATTGAATCTATGTTCTTATAAATAGACTGATTTTGAAAAAAAAAATTTAACTTCTTTTTGCCTCAGGTTTCTCCTTTGTATCAAAAGCTGAACAAGGGTTTTTTGTTGTTTGGTTTTGGTTTTGCTACTGACCAACATCTTCCCCATTTCCCCTTAAATAAAAATAAGACTATACACCATTTGTCTTTCTCTGTCCAACCACTTTCATTCAGCAAGATATCCCCAAGGTTGGGGATATCATCCTAAATGGATTTCATTTTTTAAAAATATGAATTAGATTTTGGTGGCAGTTGGGAGTGGAGGAAGAGGATGTTCCAGAAAAGGGAAGAGAATTTGGCAGTGGTGGAGGGACCCACATATTCCTAGAGCCTCCAGTTTTAGAAGTAGTATCATGAGGTGATACAGGAAGAAACCTGATAGTGATGGCTTTTATAGCATCCTAAGGAGTGTAATCATTGTTCCCCATTTCCTGAAGGCAGTGATAAAACATTCAAACACTGTTACTGGAATGAAAGATCAAAGGTGGGTTAGAAAGATTATTCTGGAAGAAGTATGGATTACAGACCTGTAATGTCAGAGAGATGAGTCAAGGAAATTAATAGTAGTCATTCAGATAAAAACCCTGGGGGAGGACATTAAATCTCACATTGGTAACTGAAGAAAAGTATGAAAAAGAGTAATAGTTTTGGATTGTAACTGAGGTAGAAGAGGTTAGTTGAATAATGCCCATGTTTTTGCTGTGGGTGATTGAATAGTATCACTGTGGTGGATTCTATACAGGGACCTCCTGTTCTGCAGGACGGTGTGTATGGTGGTGCTTTTATTGGGATGCTATCTGTCTCTAGTTACATGAACTTCATTCTCTTGGCTTCTGACCAAAAGTTTTAAGACAATGTTGAATTCCAAACTGAGACATTTTCTCCTCTCAGTAAAGAAAAAAAAAATATATATATATAAGCTTGTATTCCAATTGTATGCCAGGACTCTTTGAAACATTTCCTTAGTCAGAGCCTTAGTTCACAAGACTAGCCTCACTCGGGCACCCTTTCGTGGCTCAGGGAGCTGAGATGAACCATGTGAGCCATGGGAAGCCTCAGGCCAGGGTGAAAAACAAAAACAAATAAAGAGTCTTCTTCCTTCTCTTCCTTTCTTAAAATGCTTTTTTCTCCTCTCCCTTCCTTGCTTAAAAAAGTAAAATATTAACTTTACTGAAGTAAGTAAATCTCCTTATAAATGCTGACTTGAATGTAACCATTGCTGCTTTCATGCATTTTTTTTTTTTTTTAAGGAAAGGTGTGGGCAGGAATGAAGGTGAGCAGGCAGACAGGCAGGAAAAGAGAGGTAGAAACATATTACTTGATTTCCATTTCAGCTGTTCACACGGGGAGTTTCCCCGCAGACCCAGACCCGAACCCAGTGGGGTGTGGCCTGTGGCCTTCAGAGGTGATTGACGCTGCTCCGCCAAGGCGTGCCTTCTTTTATACACTCAATATACGCTTTATCTCGGCTTCATTTGTCAACAGTGTAAATCCTGTCTGACAAAATTAAGTGCTTTTCCAAAAATCTATGTGAGAGAAAACCACGTCTGGGTTATTGACACTAGTATAGCGCTTACCCCTGAAAAGTAGAAATGGAGGAAGATGTCTGAGTATGTGAGTGTATCGTGCTGAATAAGTAGGTTTAGCGAGGCTTTTAAATCCAAAGAAAACGTATTTCGCTTTGCTTTGGAAGGCCTGATCTGAAATATATTTTATGCAGCCATCACTATCCTGAATTATGTTCAGTGTGCGCTTGGTCTATTTCACAATGAGACACGAAGTGTCTATTACGGTTGTAATATGCTGACGGATCTGGCCTGGGCACTAGCCAGTCAGAACAGATGCCGACTTGAGTGCTGAAGAAGGGTTCTGGTACAGTCATTTGCTCTTAATGTATCAAATTCTGTGGATATCCAGGGAGGAACTGGGGGGCATTAGCTATCAACTGGCATGGAAGAGACTCAATATTCTAACAACTGATGTGGCCATACCGGTGTGTAAGGGATGATCGCTGTGATTGGCACAGCAGACAAGATGGCTAAACAACCATATTCTTTTTCTCAGAAATGGAACTCTGTATTGTCCATATTCAGTGGTGCTCAGTGAGTATCCTGGTGGCTTCCTCATACCTCAGTCCGGTTGCCTAGTGCTCTTAACCAAAGACCTATATTTCCAGTGTTTGGTTTTTTGTTTTGTTTTTGCTTTTGTTTTTAAGCACTGAAAAATTCTGGCACTGTAGTGGCTAGGGGACAAAATGAAAACAAAATAGACTCAAACTGACCCTCAGAAGGCTGAAAGCATGAGTGAAAACCAAAACTTTCACTCAGGTAGGGAGACCAGTGTCTTTGTCACTAATACTGCTATGTAAAGAGACATCTTTTCTTAGGAAACAGGTAGGACTCTGCCTTCTATTGCCCAGTAGGGGGAGCCTCCTATTAAAAGCGCTTCTAATTACACTGTATAGAAAGTCCCCTGAAAGAAGCCATACATCTGAGAAAGAGAAAATAAGACAGAACAGAGTAAAGGAGCCCCTGAAATAGAATTCTGGAAGACTGAAAGAAACTCCGTGTTCGTATGACCTGGCTTATGGTAAAGCTGTGCCAGAGAATGTGATGCAGCACAATGGTGTTTCCCAGAGATCTTCTGAAAGCAGGGGTGTGCTCTCTAACCCTCAGGAGGGTGAAGGCCGCATTACATATAAGGATGAACAAAGAGCTGTCTGGTAAGAGCAGTGTCTTGATGTCATAAGACATGTTGAGATGTTAAACTCAGGATCAGTCATAGAGCCGAACTTGGGTAAACAAAAGAAGGGATACACTACTGTTCCCCAAATCCTGCCAGCTCCAGACAAAAGACGGATGAAATCCGGAATGCCCTGACCTACAGCTGTGCGGTGTACAGGCGATGTCAACAAGCTCAGGCTCATGCTGTCTCCGTCCCCACTCCAAGCTTTCTCCTCTTTCCCACTCCAAACCACAGCTCCCTGACACGTACCAAACTGTACTGGCTCCAAGTGGGCTTCCCATTCTCAGCAACTCCAATTAGACCTATGGCTGCCTCTCCTTTTTCTATCTCAACCCAACTCTCCTTTACCACCATCACCCAGCTAGCTGTCAACATTTATTAGAAGTCTTTGTGTCCAGTCGCATTTTAATTTCCTAGAGTTCAGGATCTAACTTGGGATTATCTTTGCAACCCTACGCATATGGGCATCTGTAGCTTAATTGAAAACAATTTCAGGTGTGGACTGGTAGTGTAGCAGATATGTCTGCTGTCTCTGGCTAAATGCAATCCACATACAGTCCAAGAAACTGGAGTAGGAAAGGAGAAAGCATGAGCTCAAATGGGCAGGGGAGATGTTTTCCAGGGATTCATCCTGAGACCATCTTGTCAAATGGGAGACTGATGCATTAGGACAGAAGAGATACTAAGCAGAATGGAGCTAAAGCAGTAGACTCCAGAGCCACCCTTGCGGATTAACAGTTGAGTTCACCATCTCCAGCTAAACTCAGTCCACGACCTCTGAAGGACCTAGGTTGTGTCCCAGGGCCGGGGAGAACAACCAAAATGAACAACTAAATAAAACGCTTTTCCCTCTTCTTCCTTCCTGCCTGAAGCTTTCCTTTGAAAAAAATTAAGTAGTAGATTTCCCCTTCTCTTGGTTATTTTTATTCCATTGTCAGTATCGGGTCTGTCCAAATTGAGTAGAGAAATGACACAAAGCAATGTGTTCCGGGAGTCTTCAATTGGCAGTATTATACAGGAATTAGAATGGAGAGTGCCTCTATGGCTGAAAATCTGTATAGTCAGTTTTATTCAATAATGGATATAAAGTGATACAAGTCTTGACTCAGAAGGGTGTAAACGATACAAACATCGCAGAGGATTCTATTAACAAAACTGATTCTTCTTTTAAAGGGCTGGGATTTGAACCAAAGTAGAGAAAATGATTACATCCTTGGAAAACAGAATTAACTTGGGAAGAAAATTTGTTTTGCTTTACTGTGTGCTTGTGGGTAGGAGGACTCTAGCATGGCGGGTTTTAGGGACTGGACTAGTGTATCATCCTCACCTGGTTGAGACTTTAAATTTGGACCACACTGTAGTTAGGGAGCAGAGCCCAAAGCAGTGGGGAGGGACCAAAGTAGACTTTGAGGGGCAGGGGCGGTCGGCCTACCTGTAATATAAAGCAGGTAAGTGAAGTACAGTCTTAGTCCCCAAGTCTTTAGAGTCAGCAAATCTTTAAACTTTCTCCTTTTAGGCTTCTACTCCTTTTTTGCGGCTTCAGTTATTTTTCAAAACCTGAAACTGTAGAGCTATGTATGGGATTTGGGCACTTGTTGAGTTTTGTTATTTAATTTGGTTCATGAGGCAATAAGGTAACAACTCAGGTGAACTTGAGGAATACAGTGGCCACAGTCATAAAGTTGGGGTATTTTTAACTTATTACTCTGGGCTGTTACCATGATTCATACTCTGTGATTTTGGAAGGATTTTAGAATCGGGCTGACTTTACAATATGCTTAAAAAGGAGGGCAAAAGAGTAAATGTTCTGGACCACTGTGCTTGGAGGACCCTTGATGGACAATAAATGGAAGCATTGTGTCAATGGCAGTAAATGGAAGTGTTTCAAATGCCTAAGTCCTAGTTCACGATGATTAACCTTATAAAGTTAATACAATCTAATGTCTGATGTCATTTTTCATCAATGTGTACTAATCCTCTTTTCTTTTTTCCTACCTTGAGAAATAATATTTGTTTTGACTTAATTCTTTCCCCTACCTTATTACTGAAGTTTGGTAGTTTCAGCACTTTTCCTCCTTTGACCATGTCTGAAAGAAAGACTTCCCGAGTGGTGTTATCACACAGGACTAGGAAGAACATACTGGGAACTTTCATTTACTCTGTTACAAAGTCAAGATTTTAATTTCCAAGCTGAACACTCTCTTCTCTGGATTGTGTCTACTATCAATTTGCCAAATTATATTTCTCTAGTACCTTGGAAAATAGGCAATTTTCTTGAAATACAAGGTTTTTTGTTGTTGTTGTTGTTGTTGTTTATCCCTTTGATTTTTTAAGCAACTTACATTACTTGATGTTTGAGTCCCTTCTTCCCTCAGTTAGCTGTGAGATATTGAAAACAAAGTTAACTTATAAATGAACAAATAAGCACCAAGATTCCAGGTGATGCTATAAAGTTTAGGAAATACCCAGCACATGTAGAGGTTGATGTATGTTCTGTGTCCAGTGTTGCTATCTTATGATTTGCATTCAGGAGTTCATTTATTTGGTTACTAACAATCAGTGCCTGTTCTGTCTTTCAAAACTAACACTGCTTGTGGGTAATGAAGGTTAGCCATTGAACTGGGTAACAGATATATGTTTAGACCCTAGCTTACCAGTATTTTAGAACGAAGGTTTCCAATTCTGTGGAATGTTACTGTATACTGGTTTTCCACATTTAATTCCTGCTGCTGCTGCTGTTCCTGCTGCTGCTCCTAGTATATTGTGGGTTACATGGTGGCTTTGCTTTTAAATCAGGTTCTGGTTTAGAGCTTGGTATTGGAAGATTAGTGTCTCCCTTAAAGGGCTAGTTTGTGGCAAGCTTTTCTTCATACTGAGTCTTGGCATGAGTATCCCTACCACACTTCCAATCCCTGGTCCTGGGGTGTTCTTGATCACCCTTTCAAGGCCATTTCTGCATGCAGTGGTCACAAAGGAAAGACTGATAATAAGCTCAGCTACCCTGTCAAGAACTTCAAGTTTGTCCTAAAGAAGAAAACTAAAGAAATTGGTGATGATTCTGTATATGACATATCCTAAGTCTTTATACAACATATTTAAGGAAATGTTTGAGTCCATTGTTACTTAACAGGAAACAAATTGCTGAATTCCACCTACAAAGAAGAGCTATTATACTATTCATCATAATGAGCTAGAGCTCGGGCTCTCTCACTTGACTAGAACTAATAAAACTATTAAACCAACAAACAAGTTAAGAAAACATGACTTTGTAAGACTTTTGGAATTTTAAGTCGTAAAATTATAAATAAATTGGATTGCATATGTGTGTGATTCTTAAGCATTTTCATCCTCTCTCCAAATTGTCATAACTGATGATAACACCAGTATAGTTGGGTTATTCATTTTGCCATTATACTTTTAATTTCCAGGCAGCTTTCAGTAAAGGCGAAAGGATGGTGGCGTTGAGGACAGAATAAAGATTCCTTACTAACAGTAACTACCTTAGAGAGAGACTACATCTTGCTCATTTTTTTAAATAAAGAGACCAATCACATAGTAAATCCACCGATGAGTGTCCAGGGATGGATTGTAATATCATATGTTTTTTCCTTCCAACCAGTGTAAACTCTCAGAAACAAAGGAATCTTCAGGCAAACAGAAAAAAAAAAAATTCATATTCAGAACCTAGGACCTAGGTGGAACCAATCTTCTCCCAATGAAAGGGCTAACTCTGTGACTAACTGCCAAAACGTTTTAGATATAGATGAAGGCTCTCCTAAGGTTATTTGAAAGAGTAGGGCAGTTGTGAGAGATGATGAGAGCGCCTCCAGGAAAGGTTCTCTGCTTAGTAGTATGGAAGTTATGGTGGTACATATGGATAAAGCCCACCAAACACTGCCTCTAAGTTACTTTTGATCAAATGTCTTATTTTTAACTTCCAGTAGTAGCCAAGTCACTCTTAACATTGTTTAAAGAGATGGAGAAAAAGTTATAGTACTGCATTTTTCTAAAAATATGAGGTGTAAAAAGTCAAACAAAAGCTAGTCTTATGAGGTCCTTGGCATTTGCCTAATTCATTATTTGCTATTCAAACTGATATATCACACTACAGCTCTGATTTAAGCAGTACAAAAATTATAAAAGTTTAAGTTTTATAAAATTATAGCAGCAGCCTCATGTTCTAAAAATTATTTCATTAAAGACTAGGGCTTACCTAAGAAAAAGATATCTAAATAAAAAAATTAATACCCCATACTGAAGTTATCTGTCATGACTGAGAATTATGTTTTCTGTTTTTGAAGATCTTGATACTCTAATCAAGGTGGCAAAATCCGGCTCTATAAATTTAGCTGGAGAAGAGGCTCAGGCAACTCTCCACTGCTGGGAAGGTGCTTCAGCCCTGAAATCAGGTGGGGGTTAGGCGGTAGCCAGTGGCACAACACAGCATCCACTGCAACTTCCAAGTCATTTCCAGCTAGAGCATGTAGCCATTCTTTTACTAAATTTGTGCTGAGCACCAGTATTTTTTATAATTGGTATTAAAAACTGAGACCATAACAGGAAAAAAGATGGTCTCTGTCCTAAGAAGTTTCTGGATGTGGTAGTTGCTAACTACCACAAATGTAGTCGCTTAGAACAGTACCTGTTGACACACCCAACATGGCAGACTAGCAAGATCTTGAGCTCACCTCCTCTCCTTCAACACAAAATCACACCTAGATACAAGCTATAGCCTTTGAGAAAAAACTAAGAATTGGGGAACCAGTATCTCCACAAGGAAAAGTGGTAGAAAAACATCAAAAAGGATAGAAAATGCTGAGATGATCTCATCATGATTGTTGACCAGACACTGAAACCCAAGATCAGGAAGGACACCTTGATACAGAACCTCTAGGGACTGAAGGGCCTGTTCCATATTAGATGCCCAGCATGTAGGAACTGTACCCTAGAGAGAGCACATGCATCCTGGTATGAAAAGCAGACATGCCTTTGGAGAACAATAGGAATATGGGAAGCAGGACAGTGAACAGGGGAGCCAAGAAGTGTGCAAAGATCTACTTACCCGAAGAATTTTGATTTGTTTAACCAAAAACTTCAGTAGCAGGAATAAGAATGAGGGATAGCCTTCCAATGAACAGAGACACTGCTGAGTGTCCTCCCAGACTCTTTTTCTCTGGGTAACTGGCACTGACAGATACCATATGGAGACAGGATCCAAGGTCAAGTTCCTTGTGCGTCTGCCATCAGCAGGCCATGGAAGTGTGTTCTGATTACTGCTTTTGTGGCTACTAGGGTAGCGATCGCCTAGCATAGCAGCAGGCAGCCAGACCCTGAAGTCTCAGCACAGGCAGCTACCTGCTTTAATGCAAAGTTCTGCTGAGATTTCAGCTCTGCTGCAGCTGCTCTCTCAGGTCACAGACTCCAGTTTGAGAAACAGCTACCCTTCCTCTGCCTTTGGCTGCTGCTGACACAAATGCTTGCCTGCAGCCTAACACCCTCAGGCCCTCAAATCTGAAACTCCTGCCCCAGGCCTGTACTCTGCAATTTGAGATCCTAACACAAAACTATTTCATAAAAACAGGGAAAGAGAGCCTTTTAGCCTAATTTATAGAAATAAACAGAGAGTATATAAAAAGAGATAAAAAAATTATCCCAAATAATGGATCAAAATAAACCTTAGAAACATTCTAATACAATGGAATTAAACTACATGAAGATTTCAAAGCAACAGTTTTGATGATTTTTACCAAAATTAAGAAAACCGTCGATGAATAAAATAAGGTTACAACAAGGACAGAAACTATGAGAAAGGTCCAAACAGTTCTTGCAGCTAAAGTACATAATAGACAAGCTAAAAAATACACTAGTTGTGCTCAGAATAGACTGGAAAAATCAGTGGGCAGAGAGGGCAATCAGATAGGGCAGTGGAAAGCACCCAAGCAGAATAGCAGAGAATAAAGTATTTAAAGAAATGAAGATAGGCATGCCCTGATGGTGAAGTAGATGAGTCTACCATCTCTGGGTAAGCACAGTCCACACACATCCCAAGGACCTGGGTTCATGTCCCGGGGCTGGGGGAGACAGCCAAGATGAACAACTGATAAAATAAAATGCTCCTTCTCTCTTCCTGCCTGCACCTTTCCTTTAAAAAGTAAAATAAATAAAGGCAGCATAAGACCTGTGGGATAACATCAAGAGGAACAACATTTGCATCATAGGGGTTCCAGAGGAGAGGAGCAAGAGAAAGGTGCAAAACTTTAATAGAATAAATAGTCACTGAGAAATTTCCTAACAGGGTAGGAAACATCTAGATCCAGGAAGTTCAAAGAGTTTCAAACAAAATGAAACAGACAATTCAAGTGACAAAAATTGAACATAAAAAAAGAGAATCTTAAAAGCAACTAGAGAAAATTAGTCATTTAAAGGGAATTCCCATAAGATCATATGTAGATTTCTTAGGAGAAACTTTACATGACATGGAAATGACATGATAGATTCAAAGTGCTGAAAGAAAAGGACTTCCAATCAAGAACACTCTGCCCTGCTAGGTTATCATTTAGAATCGAAAGAGTATTATCAAATTAATGAGATACCACCTTACACCTGTGAGAATGACTATTATCCAATAAACTGCAAACAAGTGTTGGTGATGGCATGGAGAAAAAGGAAGGGAACACTTTTGCGCTGTTGTTGTGAGTATAAGATGGTGCAACCTCTGTGGAAAGCAGCATGGAGACTCCTCACAAAATTGAGAATGGAAAGCCAATATGAGTCTGTCATTCCCACTTTTAAGGCATTTACCCCCAAATTAATTCACAGACATATATGCATCCCATTTTTATTAAAGCATTATCTATGACAAGTATTAGAAATTACCTATGATCAGATGAATGGCTACAGAAGATGTGATATATATATGTATATATATGTATACATATATATATACTTCTTGTTTGTTTTGATTTTTGTTTTTGTGCCTGTGCCACAAAGACAAGAGCAGAAGAGGACACCCAGCAGCATCTCTGTTCATGGGGAGGTTATCCCTCTGTCTTATTCCCCACACTCAAGTTTTTGGTTCAACAAATGAAAAGTCTTGCAGTCAGGGCTGCACACACTATCTATTGGATTCCTGTGCTTTCTCTTGCGTTTTTGATTCCTAGCATCGTATTCTCCAAAGAAAAGCCCCTCCCTTCCACACCAGGTTATATGCGCGAGTGAGTCAGTTCCCAGGTGTGGGAGCACCTGCTGTGGCAGCAAGCTCTTTAGCCCCACAAAGAGGTTCTGTATCACTGGTTCTTCCTGATAGATCCTAGGGTGTCGGTACTGGGCATTCATGCTGAGACTGTATGTGAGTTTCTCCTACGCTTTATGATGACTCGTGTTCTCTTTGTAGAGCTGCTGATCCCTGTTCTTTTTCAAAGGACTTAGCTGTCAAAAACATGTCGTTTTGTTCTGTCTGTGGGGAGGAGGTGGCTTACAGTCCATCATCTTGGAACCCAGTCTGTCAGGAATGTTTTTAATGAGCACTGCAGGTGAATTTGATCCCCATGATTTTGAGAATCATATTCTTCCTCTGTATTATGAAAGGTTTATCATGAATGGGATTCCACCATGAGAAAGAAAATCCCTGGAAGAATTTTCTGTGGACTGCTGAGCTAGGATGCCAATGCTAAGCGTAAGGCATGGCTGAACTAACTGGCTTTAGGGTTTTCATAAATAAATCCTGGCCATTCTAACCTGAATCAACAGTTTTACTTAGATAAAATTTCTCAGGCCAACACTAGGAGCAGAAGAGACTTGGAAAAAGAACTAGTTTATCTGCGTCAGTTATTCTTTAAAGAGGGGAATCTAACCCCCAGAGAAGAGGCAGGGAGTGGAAATAATGAGTTGCTGAGGTCCTGAGTAATGAAAGCAGCAACACACCCTCAAGAGAGAGGGAGTCTTGCATATGAGCAAGACCTGGCTCCATTTTGGCTCAAGAAAGAAGTGATACTCCTTTAGCTTCAGGTACCACCCCCAATCTGTTGAGCTTCATAAACTGCAGCATAGGCAAATCTGAAAGTTCCCAGGTGGGCTGTGCTGAGCCAACAGGATGAGGAAGGTAATGAAGGATGTATTTTTGGTTGTGGGTAGCTGATCCAGTACAGTATTCCTGACACCCTTCTAGGTTTTCTGGGAATAACAATAATCATGGGACACTGGCAATAAGACCTAAGCAAGTTAAATATAAATAATGTGATTTTTAAATAAATGTGATTTTTCATTGTTATTGGATATCTCATCCATCCAAATAGTCAACCAATCATGAATCATGCCAAGGGTTTCTGAGCACAGACCTTTTGTGTGCAGCAATGACCAATATGCTTTAACGCTGTTGAGTTAAAAAAATAAAATCCATAGAGACAAATGTGTATAGTATACTGGCACTGTTGAAAAAAATATTAAAAAGAAAAGCTTGCCACTCATAAACTATTTCTGAATGATTTCACAAACACCTGGTAGTGTTTTTAGCCACTGGGGAAAAGAGATGAGCAGCTGGAGGAGGGAGGAAAGTTTTCCATAATTAAGTCATATACTTTTATAATTTGGACCACAAAGTATATCATGATTCAAAAATAAATGGATATTTTTTAAATAAATAAAATAATGAGATTTTATTGTCCTCACAACAGAGAAAAGTCAAGTCTGAATGGAACTAAGTGGCCCCCGCTGGAATTAAGTTGTGGCAGCACCCGGGGACCTTCCTCAGAGGTTCCTTGGCCCAGCCACCCGGCAGAAGCTTTTCAAAGGAATCATAAACGCAGTGCTCAGCAGAGAGGACACTGGAAAAAGCTCTCCTCCTGACATCAGCCTCTGTCTAGAGCTAGCACCTGGAGGACACCACTCTCTGCTGGGTGACATCTTTCTTGGAAGGTAGGTGAGAACCCACACAGCTGACACCGTGTCCTCTCCTCTCGGTGTCTCTGAATCCATATCCTTCTGCTCTTTGGCCAGAGTTTTGTTTTTAAAAGATCATAATGTTGAACAAGTCAAGTTCTTATCAGTCTGAGTCTGAGCTCTCATTTGATTTGGAAGACTTATGCTTTCGTTTTCTCTTCTTTTTCTTTTCTTTCTTCCTTTTCTTATGCTTTTCTTTTTTCTTCTTTTTCTTGTGTTTCTCTTTACAGTCTGAGGAACTGGAGCTGCTCCCATCTTCATCTGAGGTAGAATCCTCCAGTAACTGTTTTAACTGCTGTATCCTAAATATAGAAGATTGGTTTAAGAGCCACATATAACATAACTTAAAATATTTTATATAAAAATGATATGTGTAAAACAAGAGTTTTAAGGGTAAAAATGTCATGAATAACCAACTTCCTAAGAGATACTTTCTTTTTACATGTTTTCCCCATACTGGTCTACACCTATGCCTATTTTTCATGAATGTAACCAGTGTACAAGCCATTCCATATTCCTTTCATTGTCCTAAATATTTCTGCATGTTTCTGCAGTTCTATTATAACCTCTAAGAGATGCACACTTTACTAAAACAGTCTCCCACTGCTCACGTTCATATTAGGCAATCTACCCGAACAATTACGACTCAGTACCACTAACGTGAAAGAAAAACATTCTTTTTTATTCGCTCTAATTGTTATTTGTGTCTAAGAATAATTTTTAACAACAGCTTAGATCATTAGAGACATTGAGAAGAAAAACTAAATGACATGAAAGAGAACCAGACAGCACAATGTGGGTTGTCAATGCCAACTATCAGTGATGTGAGCAGCCAAGCCCACTGCTTTAAGCAACTTAAGCAGAATAAGACTGGCCCATGTATTCCTCACACAATGGCCTTTTCAGTGATCAGTCCTGCCTTCCAACATTTCACGATTAAAGAACGAGATTTACTAAACCACCCCTCTAATACTGAAATTGTTTCCAACTTGATATACTTTTAAACTTTGTCTTTTTTTAAACATGCAAATATGGCTCAAACTTTTTTTCAAAGAAAGGTACAGGAAGGGATGAAGACGAGTGGGCAGACAGGAAGAGAGAGGAGGATGAAGCATTTTATTTACTTTTATTTAGTTGTTCAAGACCCTGGGCCCGGGTCTTGAACCTCGGACACTGGGGTGTGTGTGAGGCTGCTCCCAGGTGTTAAGACTTCCAGGCCATCAGGACACACCTGTAATTTCAAACTTTTAAGAGAGCATTTTAATCAGGATGACCTCACCTCACATCCTTTTCATGTCTTTTATTCTCTTGTATGATGTCATACATGGGATCTTCATGTGCCTTATGAGTGAGAAAAGGTTAAAGTCAGGTTAGGTTTCATGGACTATTAGTTAAATAAAAATTAAATTCTCATATTCCTATAATCAGTTACTTTTTTCCACTTTTGTGTATTTTTGTTCAACCTGTTCTTATCCTTCCTAAGGGTCACCATCACTGCAAACAGACTGAGACTCTGGAAAGGGTTTTCAAGTTTGAAAAATACAATATAATTTTAAATATTCTTAATAAGGAAATAAACTATGGTAAATAATGAAATACTCTTCAAGGTAGAAATATTGAGGTAATACTCTATTTTTATGTGGAGAGATGAATAAGAGGTAGTATTAAGAAACACAAGTATGTTTTAAAATGATATATAAGAATGAACTATTTTTAGGTATAAAATAATATATAACTACCACAAAAGAAGTATGGAAGTATACTAGAAGTATAGATAATTTAAATTGACTTGAGTTACTTAAAAATATATTGTGGTATGTGAATTATCTTAATTTTAAAAAAGAACAGATTTCAAAGATGGTGTCTACGGGGAGCAGGCACTGAGATGCTGCACAAGGAAAAAACCGGTGTTTTGGAGCCAACATAGGAAAAAGGATTTTCCTGCTTCAGCACCAGCCAGAAGAGCTTGGAGAACAGAAGACGACCAACAGCCGGCTCTGCAGGTGGGTGAGGATGTGGGGCTACAAGGGAGAACACAGCAGCACAGGGGAGTCTCCAGACAGGAGAGTTTCACAGTGCAGACGTGATCTGCCTTCCCCACCAGATCCCAACTGGAGCCGCGCTGACAGAGGGGAACAGCAGAACAGGAGCCCGGTGGCAGTAAAAGTACAAGGCCTTTGTCTTCACACGCCAGGGGTGAGAAGCGGCAGTGATGCCCTTGCTCCCTGACACAGCAAGACACACTATGGAAGCCTGTAAGGGTGAAAAATACAAAATAAAACAAAAATAGAGGACCCCCTGGTAGAAACTGAAACAAACTAGCAGATCAACAAGATCCCAAATCATGGGGCAAAAAACACCACACACCCTGAAATCTCAGGAAATACAGTCACAGCAAAATGACAGCTCATCAGAAATTCATTTTGAAGATACGGAACAATGTTTTTTTCTAACGGATAAAGAATTCAAGTCTGCAATCATAAAGAAATTCAGAGAATTAAAGGAAAATTCAGATAAATAAAGAGCTTAAACAGGTAATCAAGCACAAACAGGCAGAGATTGAAGCTCTACAGAAAAAAACTAACAAGAACACAGGATTTACAGAGGATAATTCATGAAACTATGACTAATATAGGAAGCTAGGGAACCAGAATAACCCAAATGGAGGAAAGGATTAGTGAAATAGAGGATAATAATGCAGAAAGGAGCCAAGAAGAAGAAAGAGAAATTAAATGTAAAAAAAAAAAGAAGAAACACAGAGAATTATCTGACACTGCCAGGAAAGGCAACATTAAAATACTTGGTATCCCCGAAGGTAAAGAGAGAAAGACAGGAACAGAGAACATTTTCAAGGCAATAATAGAACAAGTAAAGAACATACAAGTCAATGAAGCAAAGAGAACACCAAATTACATAAATGCTAAAAAAAGGACACCAAGACACATAATTGTGAACTATCGAAAAAATCTAAGACAAAGGGAAAAAAGGCAGATAACATATAAAGGCACACCTATCAGACTAACCTCAGACTTCTCAGCAGAATCTCTGCAGGCTAGAAGACAATGGAATGATGTCTTCAAAATACTTCAGGACACAAAATGCCAGCAAAGAATACCATATCCTGCAAAACTCTCTTTCAAATTTGAGAGAAAAATTAAGGTTTTTCCCAACAAACAAAAGCTAAGAGAGTTTGCAACCATAAGACCTCCTGTACAAGAAATGCTAAAAGAGGTCCTATTAGCTAAACCAAAGAGGAAAAACTTCACAAAAATATAGCAAAGTAACAAAGAGATCAATATAAGCAGAAAACAAAAATCAAAATGGCAGCAGCAAGTTCTCAAATGTCAATAATTACTGTAAATGTAAATGGACTGAACTCACCAATTAAAAGGCACAGACTTGCTAAATGGATTAAGAAACATAACCCAATTCTATGATGTCCCCAAGAAACTCATCTTAGGTCGAGAGACAAGCAACGGCTTAACGGTACTCCAAGCTAATGATGAATGCAAAAGAGCAGGAACAGCTATACTCACATGAGATAAGGTAGTCTTTCAACCAAAGAAAATTAATAAAGACAAAGATGGACGTAATGATAAGGGAATCAATACAACAAAAACACTTAACACCTATTAACATTTATGCACCCAATAAAGGAGCACCCAAATATATCAAGCAAATATGAACAGATCTAAATAAGGAAACTGACAGCAACACAATAGTAGGGGACTTTTAACACTCCTGTTTCAATAAAAGCAATAAAAATTAAAACAGCATGGTACTGATATAAAAACAGAAAGACAGATCAATGGAACAGAACTGAAAGTCCAGAAATAAATCTACATATATATGAACACCTAATTTTTGACAAAGGAGCCAAAAACTTACAATGGGGCAAGGACAGCTTCTTTAATAAATGGTGTTGGGAGAACTGGTCAGTCACATGCAAAAAGTTGAACTAGACCATTACCTAACACCATACACAAAAATTAACTCGAAATGGATTATAGACCTAGATATAAGACCAGAAACCATCAAACACATAGAAGAGAATGGAGGCAAAACATTATTAGACAGAGAACTAAGAGACATCTTTGGCAACTCAACTCCCATTGCAAGACAAATCAAATCCAGAATAAACAAGGGAAATTACATAAAACTAAAATGTTTCTACTCAGCAAAAGAAACTCACATAAAAACAAAAGGCATCCAAATGAATGGGAAAAGATATTTGCCTCTCACATCTCAGATAAGGGGTAAATATCTAAGATATACAAAGAACTTAAAAAATTGGACAACAAAAATACAAGCAATCCAATAAAAAAATGGGCTGATGACGTTAATAGACACCTCTCCAAGGAAGACACACAAATGGCCAACAGGTTTATGAAAAGATGCTCCACGTCTCCTGTCATCAGGGAAATGTAAATCAAAACAACAATGCGGTATCACCTCATGCTGGTAAGAATGGCTATTATCTAAAAAAATGGAAATAATAAGTGCTGAAGAGGATGTGGAGAAAAGGGAATGCCAATTCACTGTTGATGGAAATGTAAAGTGGTGCAACCATTCTGGAAAGCAGTATGGAGAATGGAAATTCTATATGATCCAGTTATTCCTCTACTGGGCATTTACCCCAATGACACAAAAACACTTATTCGAAGAGATATATGTACCTCCATGTTCATTGCAGCACAAATCACAACAGCTAAAAGCTGGAAACTACCTAAATGCCCATTAACAGAGGAGTAAATAAGGAAGATGTGGTACATATACACTATGGAATGCTATGCAGCCATCAGAAAGGGAGAGATCCTGCCATTTACAGCAACATGGATGGACTTGAAGAGAATTATACTTAGCGAGATAAGCCAGAAGGAGGACAGACAGCGTATGATAGCACTCATATGATGGGCAAGAGACAACAAATAAATGTCATAAGTTAGACAACACCAAAAACAGGGAGAGGGGGGGAGACAGAGAGAGGAAAAACAGTACTCCAAACAACTATGAACTCTTAAAGATGAGAGATAAAAAGGCAAATCAGGGGGTACCAAAGTGACGGGGGAGAGGTGGGGGTAATGGGAGGAAGGGAATTACCTGTAAACGAAGGGAGAAAATAAAAAAGGTGGGGGAATATTAGTAAATCTACTAGGCTATTTGTAAATGTAAAAATACCACTACGTGTACCTCAAAACAAGTCAAGGTCAAAATGCAATATTCCTTCAGTAATAATAAAAAATAAAAAAAAATTTTTAAATGAAATTTTAAATGTTACCATAAAATTAAATTTAAAAAACCTATTAACTTACCACCCAGGGATAATTACTATTAACATTTGGTCTCTTTCTTTTGATCATTATTAATAAACTATGAAAAATTAGAATACATATGCAACTCAATTTCTTTTCACTTATGCTTTCCCATGACATTATATTCTTCAAAAATTTAATTCTAATGGCTAAATAATTCTATGTTACAAAAATTTAAGTTGAGATGTTGAATTATTAAGTTTTTTCCTACTTTAGTTTCCATTTCTCATATTATTAAAATTATCCTTATACATATATAAACAGTTGCATATATATTGATATTTACTTATATCCTTAGGATAAATTCCTAGAAGTGGAATTTCTGGGTAAAAAAAGTGAATATATTAAAGTTTTTGAGAATTTGTCCCCAAACTATGTTCTATTATACGTGTAAAAATTGACATTCTACCTAGAAGTAAAATGACTAATCCAAAATAAGTTATTTCATATTATTAAAATAAAAACACATCATTTTAATGTCCTTAAAATTTTGAAGCATGTTTGTTGACCCCTGACTAATATAAGCTGCTAACCTCAGCATGTGCAGAGAGCAGCATGTTTCACTTGGCTGAAATAGATAGTGGATGGAGATTCAATCCTTTGGCAGGTGACTACTAAAGTAAGGAAATGACAGCTCTGTTTTACTGTCATCCAAAGAGCATATAAAATGTGTATGTAAAAATTTTGTATTTCTAGCTTATAACTGAAAGACATCTAATTTTTAGATAAAAACTGGAAAATAAAAACCTTGACTTTAATTAGGAAATATCTAAGTGATTGAATAAATAATAATGTGTGCTTCAGAAAAAGAATAATTATTTCTAAGATATAAGCAACTAACAATAATCAGTTAGTTTTCTATTAAGGAACTAATCTGTCACATAAAAAGTATCTGGAAATATAGTTTATGTGAACTCCCAGTTCACTGGTGACTGGCTGACTCACTGATATTTGCTGTCTGTGATAAATATGCATTGACATGGTGGGGTAATACTTACTACTCTGAACTGTTCCAACTTCTGGTTTCCTTTGATAAAGAAAGGACATTCTTTATCACCCGTTCGGTGGCCATACTGTTTACAACGCCAACCTGAAAACAGAGAAAAAAGGAAGTATTTCTATAAAGTGAGTTTCATGGAATGAAGATAAAGAATTACTAAGTTTATTAAATTTTATTCCATTCTAAAAGCAAGTGAAGTCAGTGGATGAACCATGTAAGGTCCTAGAAAAAAAGGAAACTAATTGCTTCACCATGCATCCTTTACTCTTGTAGCTTTAAGATTAAATATTATCTCACATTGGATTGCTTCAGCAATCTAATCTAAAAGAACTATAAAGAGGGAATTTTTTTCTGTATGCAGCTTATTACATTTTTCAAAGAGCACATCTTTTATATTTATCAAGTAACTCTGATGTTATTTTGAAATTTTAGGCATTTGAGCAAATAGCCTATCTCTGATTGAGCCAACCAGCGACAAATCTCTTATCCTTAGATGAAATCACAAATTCTCTTAAAATGTTAATTTCATCAGAACCCTAATACATAACTTTACCTGCTGAACAGGGAAGCTGTCCTATTTAAAGAGGTTTGTTATTAACCTGAAGGCCGTGATGAGGAACTGGGAGGAGACATAAGAAATGCAAATACACATTCTAGGGCAACAAAAGGAAACATTCATCTTTATGGAATTCCAGTGATGATGGCCTTGGCATCAGGCATTGAGATGTGGGTAAAATAAAGTGGCAAACAAGGCAAGAACAGATAATATCCTTGTTTCCTTGATCACTTGTTTTCATCCTCAGAACCATCTGGATTTGAGGCACATCAGGAAGTCATGAGAATAATGAGCTCAGTGAGACCCCTGTGCTTGGTCAGGAAGCAGGACATGGAATCATAGCTAAGATCAGCCAGTTTGGCTCCATACAGGCAGCTACTGAAAGTTTAGAGTGAAAGGGTAGATTTCCTATTTTTAATTTTATTTGAAGAAAATCATTTTAACAAATGAAATTCGGGTTTGCCTTGGTGGCTCAGGTGCCAGCCATATGCGGGTTGTGAAGCTAAAGTCCAAGAGCCTGGTTCATAGCCTGAGGCTGGGGAGAACAGCTAAACAGATAAAATAAACCAAAGTGCTTCCTCCTTCTCTTTCTTCCTCTCTTTCAAGAAAATAAATAAAATCTTCTATTGGTTCCCTCGGAGTCATCCTTGTCTTCACCTCCCCCAATACCTTAAAGTTCAGAAAGGAAAGATACCCCTTCTCAGATCAATGTCTTTCTTTGTGCTCATGACTCACTCAGGGGAAATGGAGAGAAATGCACAGTATTAGGCCCACCTCACAGTACTGAAAAATACTTGAATTTCAAAAGGTTTATTGGTTTGTAGATATATTAAAGTTTGAGAATGATTGTCCTAGATAACACAAGAATCAATAAAATCAATGGAAGTATGTATACATACATAAATATATCTTCTATTACATCTGGGATATGTATATCTACATGCATATATCTTTGATCACATCTGGGATGAATCTACATTTTGTGGAGCCTGAGCTTAAAATGATTTGGGTGGAGGGACCTTTTTAGGAAAAAAAATATTTTGACTTGGAAAACATTAGAAAATCATGTGACCATAAGAACACATTGCTGCAGTATCTGCAGATCTCTGGAAAGCACAACTGAAGGGCGCTAAAAACTTAATCTTCACTTACTTCTTGGTGAACTGGCTGAACCCAAACATGCTTATTTTCCAAGTAAATGCAAATAACTATAAAATTGTAAGTATGGCACGCCCTGGTGGAGCAGCAGCTTGGTCAGCTGCCTTCAGGCGAGGGTACAATCCACATACATCCCAAGGACCTGGGTTCATGTTCTGGGGTCCCGGTTAAAAAAAAGTTAAGCGAAATGCAACTAATCCCCTCATCAAACAGTGCAGAAACTTTCAAATTAAAAAAAACTCAAGAATTCTGGTTATAGGATGACAGACTAAATACACATCTGCTTTTATTCCCTTCCTGATGGCCCACAAAAAAAAAAAAAAAATGAAGAGAATTTTTTTCAAAAGGGCTAAGTCAGCAAGTACATCAAGTGACAATCACCATAAATCTATTTCTCCATAAAAGTTTTGGAAATAGTTGCATGTTTGCCCAAATAACTGATTTGCGAGCACAGGAGTCAAAGTCTCGACACAATCAGGACCACTGATTAAAGAAAAACTAGTGAACCATGGTAAGAGCACAAGACCTCTGGCATTTTAACTCTCTCTCCTCTCTTCCACAACACTCTTAAAATCCGTAGCTCTGACACAATGACAGCTGTGGAAAGAAGCAGTCTTACACTCACTTAAGGGGAAGACTGAGATTTGGGCCCCTCGCAAAGTCCTAATCCCAGAGCAGAGTCAGGCTGTCAGGCTGTTGTCAGTATCTGACGGGCTATGCAGTCCGCACCGGCAACTGTTTAACATCACAGCTGCCTATGGCTGTGATAGCACTGGGGGGCAGAGGGAGAAGCCCACACAGAAATTTAAAAGGAAGATCTGGGAAACACCATGTTCATACAAAGCTTTTAGAAATTCTGACATAATCCTGAGAAGCTGGAAGCCTATGTACATGCGCAGGGCTGTGTGCATGGACAGTGAAGGCTTGAGAAGGACTTACTCTCACCTGGGTTTGGCACTGAGGCTCTGTTACCAACAGGCACTTAAAGTTAAGGCAGAGGGCGCACCCTGGTGGCCTACTGGTCTAGTATACCTGGGAGCAGTCCCATACACACCTCAAGGTCCTTGGTCAAGACCAAGGACCAGGGAGAAGAAACAGTGTAAACAGCTAAATAAAAATAAATAAAACTCTTCCTCTTCACTTCCTACCAGCTTACCTACTCACCTTCATTCCCACCTGAACCTTTCCTTTAAAAGAAATTATTTTTTAAAAGTCAAGGTGGACATGTAAACTGTCAGCATTTGAAGGCATGCCTTACCATACTATAAGGAACACAGACTTACGGAATTAGTTCAGAAAAATAATTAGCAAAAAGAACAACGACAAACCCTGGGTAGGAAGGGAAATTTGATTTCCAGACAACCTTATATTATCTAAAAAATCCATTTTTCACCAAGAAATTGCAAAAGACAAAAGAGTGAAGAATTCCAGGAACTGGACCGTAACTAGGACAGATGTTAAACCAGCTGTTATTAACAGGTTCAAGAGCACCCTGGTGGAGTAGGGGCTGAGTGCAGTCCACATGCATACCAAGGTCCTGGGTTTGCATCCCAGGACCGCCAGGAGCAATAAAAGATCAACAACTAAATGAAATAAATAAAAATGCTTCTTTCTTCTTTCTCTCTTCCTTCCTGCTTCTGCTTATCTTCATTCCTGCTGTACCTTCATATCCTTTAAAAAATAAATACGTTCAAAGTATTAAGGAAAATTATGTCTAAAGAATTTAAAGTATGAAATGATGTTGCACCAAATCAGTAAAAAGATAAAAATTATAAAAAATAAATGCTAGAGATGAAATGTACAATAAACAAAATGAAAATTTGACCAGAGGCTCTAAACAGCAAATAGGAAATGATGCAAGAATGAGCAAACCTGAAGAGAGGTCATAATTGAGATTAACCTGAGCAATAGAAAGAAAAAAGGAAGGAAAAAAAACCAACAAAAAACAACTGATCGGAACCTCAGAGACCAGTGAGATACCATCGAGTTTCACCACATACATGTACTGAGACTCTCAGAAAAGAGTACTAAAGAGTGTCAAAAGACTGAAGACATAATGGCCCAGAACTTCTCACATTTGATTAAAAACATTAATCTGAAAATGACTGAAGTGAAAGATATAAACACACTTCATAGGCAACTCTTGCATACTCACACTGCATACTCATACTCACACATGGAAACTCTTGCATACTCACACTGCATACTCATACTCACACATGGAAACTCTTGCATACTCACACTGCATAACTTTGACTTCTTTCCCCAGTGGCATCCAAAGTCCTTTAGTTGGGGCGTGAGCCAGAAACTCCCTGGCGTGTTCGTTGCCTGGAACGTCTGGTATACAGTCTTCTGGCTTAGTCTCATCTTCCTAAAAAAGGATGCAAATGTAAATGAGATGTCAGGAAAGCTCCGAAACTCCCTTCTTCCTGCTTCAGAGCACAGTATGGTCTGGTCTCGCCTGGGCTGGAGACCCAGTGTCATTGTCAATTACCCTCTCAAGACCTGGAAGGAAAGACAAGTTACACTTGGCAAAAAAAAAGGAGATAAGTGTCCCAGAAGAACTATATTATAAAATGATGTAGCTGATCTGAGAGAAAAATTACAAGTAGAAATCTGTCTTTCTTCTAGAAATACATGAGCTCCAAATTCTATTGTATTTTAGATCTGAAGATCAAAAAAGGTTTCATCTCAGTCTCTGTGGAATGAGGCAAGGCATAAGAATTGAAATAAACAATATATTATAGAATAATAAACATGGAATATTATATTAAAACAACTTATTATACCTTCAAAAGTCTGATGTCATGCTTTCTCATAATAAATCTGCTATATCTCCAACATGCATTTTCACTATTGAATAACAACATTTATAAATACGGTGCTTTCTTTTTCAGTTTCCATGAATATCAAATTATAATGGAAGAATGTTTTCTAAATATCTTTAAAAAAAAAAAAAAAAAGAGTTTATTAGTTAATCTGAGGACTGGAAACCAGGGGAACAGTCAGATACCTCTGTGTAGACTGCCCACCTTTATGGTACTGGATAGGCTTTTTTTTTTTTTTTAAAGGAAAGGTGCAGGTAGGAATGAAGGCAAGTTGGCAAGCAGGCAGGCAGGAAGAGAGAGGAGGAAGAAGCATCTTTACTTTATCTTTATTTAGTTGTTCACACTGGTGGTCACTCCTGGACCAGGGCTCAAACCCAGGATTATGTGGCCTGCTCCTCTGGAGGCTACTGACCTAACTGCTGCTCCACTAGCAAGCACCATCTTTTCTTCTTTTAATGTAAAATTGTCAAAAGAGAAACAATTGCTCTGGCCCCTTAGTACTCTAAGTCTTACTCCCATAGAAAGACCCTGATGTTATAAGTAGCAGGCGGAGGAGGAACACCAAGCTGATGAAAGTCAAGAAACTAGCCCCAGGGGAGTCTGAGAATGAAGAGGGGCAGTATCGCTTTCAGAATATACAGTCACAAGTAAGAGAGAGACAGAAGAATCACTGAGGATTCCACAAGGGTTTCTAAGAGAGCACACGGCTAATTACATTTCTACAAAGGCACAGGCTTGTGACAACAGCCAAAGCGTGAACTGACTGGCATCTGCCAGGAAGACACAGGGTTATCATAAAAGGAGAGTCAAACCCTTATACAACTGTTTTTCATAACAAGTTACTGAGTCTGAGCACTAAGTCAACTACATCTAAGAGATTAACCAGAAGAACCAACTTCACACTGACCTTGATGAGCCCAGGAGGAGGTTTTTCATAACTAGAAAGGAAAAAAAAAAAAAAAAAAAAAAGCAGTTACCAACAATGTTAAAAGGAACATAACACATTTTAATGAGCAAAAGCAACTGCAGGTCAAATTAAATGGAAAATTTTGGGCAAACATTTGAACTACATTATATTGAATATAGTTAATAAAATGTGCCCAGCAGTGAGAGATCACGTATAAACCAGCTGATGTTATCCTACTTCCTGCTGAGATCTAGAAACGAAATTCCCTGAATAACTAACATGGTCTATAAGTACAATGATTCCATTTTTGGAAGAAGGTAAAGCAAGAGATCGCAAGGGAAAATGTGAGGTGAGAAGAATTGAGTTAATGACAGTTCCAAACAGTCATTCTTGTGTATCAGGTTATTTAATGAGTGTTAACTTCCACTTCTTCAGGGAAGGCTGAGTGATCTAAGGTGGTTGGGGACAGGACAAGGGGAGGAGGTGAAGGTCATCTGTCCCCCAGGCTCCCTCCCATTTCCCTGCACCTCCCCATTCCAGACCTACCCTTCCCTGCCCTGCCTGAAGAGGGAGCCCTGTGTTCCTCATCTCTTTGCTTTCTCTGCTAGTACTGACCTTACCGGACTCCCGGTGCAGGACCCCTGCACTGTACCCAGTTCCTCAGAAATAAGTCCGGAATGATTGCCTAGATACATACTTTCCCTTTCACTAACTGAGCTCTCAGACCCCTAGGATTCTGAGGATACAAACATGCCTGGCTCCAATTCATGTTCATTTCCCATCCCTCTGCTGAAACTGCTGGCAAAGGCTTCTGGAATCCAAACCTGGAAAATCAGCTGCGAGTGCTTATGTTCATTTTTAAGCACTGACACACTACTGGCTAGTAAACACATTACATGTGTGTTTGGGTTTTAGTCATGAATGCCCAAGGGAATAAAGGCAAAAATTAAATTAAAAAAAAAAAAAAGAAGAAAAGAAGAAAAGAAACAGGACAACTGTAAATCTATGGTTTGTGTAGTGCCTCTGCAGGGAACATTTTCCTGAGGAAATCTGGGTTCTCTAGCTGGTTTAAAATCCTGACTCGACTCCAGAAACCTAGAAATATCGGAGCTTAAAAATTGCTACACTCGCATAGAGCAGCAGTGACTAATTTTCTAAGCTTTTTATAATGAAAATGCATTACTTTTATCACCAGAAAAAATATATATTCAAAGTGTGAATTAGATATTGAATATGCAACAATCTTCATTACAGCTTCCTTTTTGTTTTTTTTGTTTTTTTTAAAAAGAGCAAAACCATGTATTTGGTATGCTTCTATTTGTGTGGATGGAAAAAGAAGACTTCATAGGGCCACTTCTACAGGCACACACATTTATATAGACTGTCTCTGGAAGGATATCTAAGAAACTGGTTTACATGCTTGCCTCTAGGGAGGGAAAGAGAACTAAGGATCACATATGGGTGAGTTTTATTTTTCATTCTGTTCACAACTACATGCATATGTATTAGACTACAAAGTATTTTTAATTACAAAAGTAAAGTGAGATCAATGGTATTTTCATTATAGTTGTGTTGGTATAATATATCCCTGAAGGAAAAACCAAAGGTGACTTGGCATTAAAAAAGAAAAACTGAGCCAAAAATATGCCAGAAGGAGTTCATATCTGCTATAGAATTATACAAGCTTTTTTTTTTTTTTTTAAAGGAAAGGTGAAAGCAGGGATGAAAGTGAGTAGGCAGGCAGGCAGGCAGGCAGGCAGGCAAAGAGGAAGGAGCATCTACTTTATTTTGTCATTCATCTTGTTTGTTCCCTCACCCCACCTTCCACAAGCCCCCGTGCCCCCAGCCCCCTACAGTTTGGCTTTTGTGCTATGAACATCAAGATGTCCACATTTATCTTTATAATCAATTCTTAATATTAAAAAAAAAGTTAGTGGAGGACTATTATACCGTATCATCTGAGAAACCTATTGTTAAATCATTCGGATTATAATAATTTGCTTAGTGTAGTAAGAAGACTAAATTTATTTAAGGGGCAGGGGTGGAGGGGTGGGGGGTGGGGATTGTCTTCTGAACCTGTCCAGGGCAAAAAATCATTATTTTGCCAAGTATTTAAAATCATTCTTTTTGTTTTGAGTACTGGGATGAGATTTCTTTAAGAAAGGTCCTTCTGGCTTGCATTATCCAATCTAGAGGGTGCGGCTGCAGTTGGTTCCTGTGAAGCTGGCAAGCACAAACAAAAGTGCTACACATATTCTGAATATTCATTCTGTTAGCCAGGTAATCCCGGAGCACGTAGTGGTAGCCAGGGACTCAGATGCCTGTAGGGCAGGTGTGGTCAAACACAGAAGCAGGTAAAGGTAATGGCAATGGAGACTAAACAGATGAAGAGTTTTCATTTCATTTGTAAAAACTGTGAGACTTCTCACTTAACTTGGCAAACTAATATGCTTAGCATTGTTTTCTTTTAATCATGTAAAACAATTAAACAAGCAGAAAGAATAGAAATCCTTGAGACATCAAAGAACAACTTCAACAAATACGGGGAAAGTGGAAGGAATACTTGACTTCTGTTAAATGGAAGAAATTAGTCTTCAAAAAATGATAGTGGAGAATATGGACATGGAGTGGCTAAAGTCACACTAGTCTCCTCCACAGTCAGTCAGGACACTGCCCACCCTTGAAAGGCACTGAAGATTTAGCACCCCCGCACCCCACAGCCTGCTCTCCCTGTGTAGTGAAGCTGTCGCGTCAACAAACAAGTGCTTTCTCTCACACACGTAGCCTCTTGTCAAAAGAGCTTTACAGTGCCTCACCCTTACATATGAGACCCAGATATCTCGACATTAGAGGTAAAAACAAAATGGAAGGCAGAGGTCATAAGAGAAGGTGAGTGAAACAAGAGGCAATGGAGGGAGAAGAAAACCAAAAGAAAAATGAATGAACAGTCTCAAAGGTGAGAGGAGATATTTCATCCATCACTGAAATAAGAACAGGATGTATGGTAAAGAATTTTCAGAATAAGAACAAGCTCTTGAACTTACAAATACGAAATCAGAATTTGTAAAATATATGCAGTGAAAGATATGGAAGGTGAATCAACAAAGTAGAATGAAACATCAATGAGAGACAATGAAGGAAAAAATTAGATCAACAGAAAAAGAAAAGGAGGAAAAAATGAAAACACAAGTAGGTATATACATACAGATTATATAGATTATACACAAGGCCCATGATATGTCAGACAAAGTCTCCTTCAAAGAACCACATCAGCTGGACACTCCAGAATGACAGCAATAAAAAGAAGTTCCTTAAAGGTTCCAAAGCTTTAGAATCGGTGAGTTGAACAGGCAACTTTTCAAAAGGAAAAGGAATAAGAGTAGGATCTAATTCTAACAATTTGGGAACAAGAAAATAGTGGTATGTTACCTTCAAAATTGAAAATAACTCGATGCATTCTTCTAGACATAGCCAAATTATTAAGTTTGAGGACAGAATAAAGGCATATCAGGTATAGAAGGTGTCAAAAAAAAAAAAATGACCTCCAATGAGTTCTTTCATAGGAAGTTACAGAACATACATCAGTAAAATGTGAAAGTAAAGATAAAAAGAGGACTTCATGCAATCCAGGAATGGTATTCAAGACAGACAGTGGTGAAGGAAGACCCCGGTGGGTTATTATACAACACGTTAGAAAGTGACCAGGGATCAGTGGAGGACCACAGATCATGGAAGATTCTGAGGCGCGCCCTGGTGGAGTAGGGGTTGGACAGACACAGCCCACCTACATCTCCAGGTCCTGGGTTCTTGTCCTGGGACCATAAGGAACAACCAAGACGTACAACTAAACAAAATAAAGTGCTTCTTTCTCCACTCTCTTCCTGACTGCCTGAACCTTCCCTTTAAAAAAGAAAAGATTCAAAGTAAAAAATAAATGGATTAATTATCTGATATGATGTGGTAAAAGTACTTTCAGTTTTGGAGCCTTTGGAGGCAAATGGCAATTATAACAGAAAAGGAAGCAAATGAGGCTTTTATTCACTACTTTAAAGACAACAGTTGTACTACCAGAAAACCAAAAATAAATAATAAAACATCATTTGGTTCAAATGTAAACAATACTGCATTGTTATAGAAATGTTAATACCAGCTGTTATAGAAATGTATTAACATTGAGTTGGCAAAAATTTTAATGGAGCTAAATTAGAGAACAGAAATGAGCAGGGAAAGAGAACTCAATCCTAATCTACTAAAACAAATTAATGACGTCTAAAATTGTTGAATCAATTAAAGCAGTATAAGCATATAATTTAGAAATATGCAGTTAAATCTAAGTTGTGAAAACTAAAGGAGTTTGCACACAGACGCCTTGGCCTTATTTGGGTTGAGGGTAGGCAGTGCTCAGAGGGTGCTGGGATGAATGAAGAGTTGGGTAGCCCACCGCCATTTTTTCTAGTATTTTAGTTTCATATGATTTTTAAAAACTACATACAAGTATTACTCTGATATGAATAAAATTAAATTTAAAACTCAAACAAGGTGGTAAAGACATCAGAACTCTGGTGACAGGTGCAGTGTTAAATACCCATAGATTGAGAAGCGATTTCAGTATCTTAAAATGAGCATGGCTTTGTAAACACAAGAAATAACAAAATTATTATTACAAAAAACTCAAAGAAGACCGGACCAGACAAAGCAGATATATAAAAACTCTAGCCAGTTTTAAATCTATGAAACGGAAAAAGTCCTTCTGATCTGAGTTTCAGACACCTGGTTCAGCTCTTGTTTTGCCGGCTAGCAGGCTGGCGGCTTAACTACTAAACATTCATTTCCTCATCTGCAAAAGGAGCTTATTTTCTCTCGCGAAATAAATGCATAGTGTTCACCACCTGTTGTGCTTCAGTTAGATACTGAGGGCTAGGCCAGGCTGAGTTCTGCCTGAGCTCGTTAGAGAAAGATTTTTGAACATCTGCCTCCTATCGGAGACCGACGGCATCAGAGCTCTGAAAGCCGGTCAAACAGATGCCCTGCGGAGGGGAGATTCAGCTCAGGAGCCACACCGAAAAGAGCAGGCCAGGCTCCGGCAAAGGAAGGCATTTGGGGTCAAAGCTCCCAGAGGGTTAATTCCGAAAGATTTTAACCACCTAAGAACTTTTCCTCACATGATAATCTTAGCATAGGTAATGAGATGTGCCTGAAACAAACTAAATTACTAAATGACTCAGTGAACAGTTTTTTTTTTTTTTTTTTTTTTCCCCCCTGAAGTTGGACTTCTAAAGCTTATTACAGAATGACATCCTGGAAAAGAACTGAAAGGTCGATAAGTCAATCATTCACCAGATGTTTAAACTCCTTTACAGTTTAGTGGTTATCCGGTCTCTCTCTGAAGCCTCGGGAGCCGGCGTGCTGACCAGCAAGAATTTACAACCCTGGTCCTAATTCTTGTTTTTTTTTCACTAGCAGGGGCTGCTCTTTGGCGGTTCCTCACCCCGCGGTCTAGTCTGTCCTTGCTCAGCACACTATCGTCAGAGGACCGCGTGTTTCTCTTCCCCTCCCAAGAGAAAGAGGAAAAGAACGAGGCTTGTACCCGTCCCCCCCGGCCCCTCCCAACAGAGAAAGCGAGGAAGGACGGGGACCCGCGCGCCCGGCAGAACTTGTCACACAGTCACAGGCGCCAACTCCGTGCGGAGAAGACTCGGCGCCCCCGATCCCCACCGACAGGGCCGTCGCCGCGCGAGCAGTGGAGGCCGTTGACCCGCGGGGAGGCGCCAGCGCCCGCAGCGCCCGGAGCGCCCGGGGCGGAGCCTCGCTGCCCCTCCCGGCCCAGGCCGCTCCCGGGGCCGCGGACCGACCTCCCTAGGGGAGCGCGGTGTCACCCAGCGGCCGCAGCCCGACTCTCGGGACTGGCCGTGGGCCCCGATCCCGGGGCCCCGGTCCCGGACCCCCGGCCCCCCGGCCCCGCGGCTCTCCGAGGGCCGCGCCGAGCGCGCCAACGCGGCGCCCCCGGGGCCAGTTCCCACGTTCCCGGCGGAAGGTCGGGGCGCCCGGGGCGGGGACTCACAAGGACTCCAGGTGCTTGAGCTGCTGCAGCTGCTGCGCGTCGTGCCGCCGCCGCTTCTGCTCCCGGCGCCGCTGCAGCTCCTGCTCGGGCGGCTCCCGCGCCCGCCGCGCGCCCCCGGTCCCCGCGTCGTCGCGCCCCGGCCGAGACGACATCGCGGCCCGTGCGGCTGAGGCGGCCCTGCGGCGCGGCGCGGTGGCGAAGGCGGCACTTGGCCGGCGCCCACTGCCGCCCGCTCAGAGGCCCGAGTTTCCGCCGCGGCCCCGGGCCTTGGCCTCCCGGCGGCGCGGCCCAAGTCGGTGCTCCGAGCGCCGGGACCCCGCGGCAGGCCGGCGCCGGAGTTCGGAGCGCGCCCCCTGGCGGCGGCCGGGAGCCTGAAAGCCCTTCCCGCGCGCAGGGCCCTGGGAGGCCGGACCGCCTCCCCTCGCAGCCCCCTTGGAGCCCGGGGAACCTGAGCACTGTCACCCTTGTGCCCACCGGTGACTAGCCACGCAGCGGCTTGCTGCTTGTTAGTCTGAGTCATCCACTTTGGGAAGAAAGTAGGACTCTTCATAGAAATTCTCCCACTTTCCAGAGCACGCAATCTCTGGTTAAAATGTAGTCAGTATGTATTTATTTAGACAAGGTTTGGTGCTGGCAGTGAAAATAAAAATTCGTATACCTGACATTTTTTATGTGCCTGTCACTGAGTTACGCCCTTAATAGGAGTTCATTTAATCTTCAAAAAATTAGTAAACAGTTACCAGTGTTAGGTTATTACTTTTATTTATTTTATAGATAAGGAGAAAGATACCCATTGTTAAGTGACCTGCCCAAGGATGCAGAATAGTTAAGTTTTGGAGCTAGGTTGCCAACAGTGTTAGGTACTTAACTGGGTTCTAGTTTGAAAATGTATTTGATAATGTGAAGTCATGGTAATTACTTTAGCTTTCACAGGATGGAAGAAAAAACAGCATAGGGAAATTCTTGCTTCTAATGTGACATTTAATATAGTTGATACCTAAAATATGTGAGGAGCTCTTTCATATTTAAAAATTTACCAGAGAAACTCCAAAAAAAGAAATATAGAGAAGACCATGAACAGACATAGATTACACTGATTCTGAGCACTTGAAAATCAGGTTTCCCCCTGAGAGGGAAGAATTGGTACATGAAGCAATCCAGCTGTCCGTGCAAAATTACCTGGGTCTAGGTATGGTTTGTAAGTGCCTTGTAAAACATCATCATCAAGTCAAGATTATAGTCTCAGGAAGATGTGATTGAGAAACAAAGTATACTACTGCTACAGAAAGAAAGCTGGTCTCCAGAATCTAGGAAAGGAGAACCCAGCAAAAGCAATCAGGCAGTGGCTATCCAGCGTTGTCCACCAAACACACCAACTCTATAAACAAACACATGTTCTGGTCACTACAAAAATATGCACCACATGAAATAAGGTTTATAATTGACCAAACTTGGCTCCATCTTAAAGGAAATTGCCTTCAAGACTAGCCAGGTCCCTGTGCTCTGATTCCACACTCACCCAGCAACTTTCTGACACTGCACCATATCAGATTTTAATGTGAGGCAGGTGCTGCAGTCAGGTCTGAGTTTTGAAGTCAGTGAAAAGTTATGTCTCTTACTATAAATCAATAATGACATTAAGCCTTATAACTTAATATGATTTATGACTTTATTATCCTAGTTAATTGCTATAAACCCTCCCATCTCACTTGTTGTCGACAAATGAACTTGATACTCCTCCCAATGGAGAGGCAAGGTCTACACCCCTTGCCTTGAATCTGGTGAGTTACTTGTAACCAGCAGAAGTGGTGGTGATATCTCATGTTGAGGTCAGAAAAAAAAGGGCATATGGCTTCCACCTAGCTCTCTTCAAATATTCCCCCTTGAAGTCTTCAGAGGCAATGGAAGATGTTCAAGTGCCTTACATCCACCACACCATGAGAAAACCCAACTAACTCACTGAGAGAGAAGAGGTTCTGAGACTCAATAAAGAGACGACAGGCCAGACCTTAGCTTAATCACTCCCAATGCCTGGTCAGACAATGCCCGTCACAAACGGATTCAAAATTGCTCCTCTCCTCCTGAGGAGGCTTCATTGCTGGCAAACTTGCTGGCCTGAACTCCACTTCTCTTAGGGTCAGTTCTTGCTCAGAAGTCTCCATAGCCTTGGATACAATTAGGATCCAGGAAGATGTGCCTCGGACTTCAGCAAGATGAACGAAAACATGAAAATGCATCGCTAGGCATGGAGGGCCACAAGTGGTCCTTACTCTGTTACTAGGTAAGTTTTAGGCCTTTTGGAATGGAGGAATTAAAATAAAAAAAAGACTAGACTTTCTCCTATTTCTTCTATTTTTCTGTTGATCACTTTTTACAGCATAACTCTGATGCCATTGTTTTGCCTACAAGGTATATTTTACGAGCTCTTGCCTTACCAATGACCTTTTCCCCCAGTGGGGAAGATGGGAAAAAAAAGGGGGGGGGGATAGTAAAAGAGAAAGATTATATCCTATTTTATATTAAAGACACAAGACTAGAATAGAAGGTGAAATGCAAAATCTTCTTTTAAAAAAAATATACCCAAGAAAACAGAGTTCAAAGACTTATGGTAAATCTTTACCTCAGAGTATAAAAGGAGCTCCCCTAAACCTGCCATTGCTCAGCTTTAGATAACAATACCCCTGAGCCAGCACAGGTTCTTGTAATAAAGTGCTTTTTCTCTACCTTTGAGTACCTGGCTGTCAGTCTTCTCACCATCTGCAGGCTCTGAGATAACATTGTCATTAAAACCAAGAGGTAAATGTTCTTGGTAGATTGTGATAGAAATCTAATTAGAAGAATATCTGTTACACAGAAAGATAAATCGAGGAGCATGCATAGTGTTTGATCAAGTAGTTAAAATTTTAAAAGGAATGAATGACAAGAAATGAAGCCACTTAGAATGTTTAAAAGGCCAGTGGGGGTTTTTGGATAAATACCCAGAAGTGATTTGATGATATCATATGGAATTTCCATTCTCAATTTTTGAGGAGTGCCTATATGGAGTAAGACCTTTATGGCGGGAACTGCAGAACAAAGTAATGATTAATTTACAAACTTCTGGTGAATTAAAAAAACTACCAGTTCTTTACTGGTGAAAGCATGAATTCAGATAGTGTGGTCGCTCTATTGGATTTCTGTGAGGATGATGTGACCTCAGATCTAATTCTCCTTAAGGATGGTCTGGGAATAGAAAAATGTTAACACCTTTGGAAATTATTTTGTATCTGTCTTAGCTTGTGATTATAATTGACGGCTGTTTTTTACTCACAAAACACCAGGACTTGGACAAATGGGACTGATGTCATCTTGACCTTCATTTATTTTTACTTTGATTCTTTGGAATGGAGGTATTGTTTTAAAAATAGTCAGATAGGTAATATCAAAATGCCCTTCTTTTTTTTTTAAGGAAAGTTACAGGAAGGAATGAAGCCTAATAGGCAGATGGCAGGAAGAGAGAGGAAGAGGAAGCACCTTCATTTTATTTTTATTTAGTGCTTCACACTGTTTTTTTCCCCATCCCCATCCTCACCCCACTTACTGCCCCCGCCTCCGACCCCACTCCCAGCCCTGGCACTTGAACCCAGGGTTATGTGGCTTGCTTCTTAGGAGGCAACTGACCCAACCACAGCTCCACCAGGGCGTGCCAAAATGCATTTAAACTCATTTGAAAAAATGTCTCTTGGTTTGATACGTATTGAAATCTGTCCTGTGGTGTTCTTGAAGGTAGAGCCTGGTTGTGGACCACAACTAGCAAGCATAAGACTGTCCTCACACAGCTATTACAGTGAAAACTACCCCTGAGACTGGGATAGAAATCAAGATTATAAATCTTAATTTTGAGTTGAAGGGAGAGACCATGATCACTGCTTTGCCAAAATTTGAAATGGATTCCTTACACATTTCATCACATACAAATGCAAGTAGTTAACTCTGGAAGAGATTACTCAAAGAATAAAAAGATAATAATGCATTTGGGAGGAAAGAAATCTTACTGTGGGGAAAAGAAAACGAACTGCAGATGCTTGAAATTGAAGAGCATGGAGAACAGTCAGGAGCTACTGACTGATGCAATGGGAGACGGTACCCTGCCATAATGGTGGAGCTGGGGAATGGGGACGAATGCCATTAATCCTAGAGAAATTGGGGAGCTCAAAATTTGCTAGAATGGCAGTGCTTGGCATACATTTTAAGGATAGTAGATTAGTTATATCACAGGAAATAGGACTTTACATCAGGATGAAGCTTGAGGTGCCTGTGCCTAGTAACAGTCACCTCATGATTTCTCCAGAGTTGGATGATTCAATAATAGCACTAGAGACTTGATTTCTCTGATAGACCAGGCGGGCACCATACACTTCAAGATAAATGTGACAAAATTAAGGCTCATATGGGAGAAGACATGCCTAAGAGAAGGGACAAAGTAAGACTCTCCATTCATTCGGTACATACTTATAGGCTACCTACTATGTGCCAGGCACTATTCCAGGTGCTGGGGAAACAGAAAGGACATAAATCCCTGTTCCCTCTGGATGATGCATCCCAGGGTCAGATTTTCTGAAGCGTTCCTCCACACTAGCTAGCTATGGTTGGCTTGGCTATTTGCTGAGCTATACTGACAGTCATTTACCTTTAAACATTTAAAATTATTAAATTTTCTTATTACACAAGTGAAGTATCATGTTTTAAAATAAAGTTAAACAAAATAAGATAAAAACTATCCATAAGCTCAACATGAAAAAACAATTACTACTAGAATAACTACAATAAAAAAGAGAGATAATCACAAGTGTTGGTGATAATGTAGAAATTAGAACCTTCCTACATTGCTGATGGGAATGTAAAATGGTGCAGCCACTTTTTATTTTTAAGGAAAGGTGCAGGTGAGAAGATGCAGGTAGGCAGGTAGGAAGAAAGAGGAGGAAGAAGTACTTTATTTTTATTTAGTGTTCATCTTGGTTGTTCTCCCTAGTCCTGGGATGCAAATCTGCGTCCCTGGGATGTATGTGGACTGCACTGGCCTCAGGCAGCTGACCAAACCATTACTCCACCAGGGTACACTGGTGCAGTCACTTTGGAAAACAGCTTGGCAGGTCTTCAAAAGGTTAAAAATAGAATTACATATGACTCAGCAATTCTGCTCTAGGGACAGTCAGTTCTCACTATTCCCGGTAATTATATTCTATAAAGTCCCATCGAACACTGGATTAGGGAATACTGAACCACTGCTCCTAGGGAAATGCAGGGTTAGGTTTTACAAGCCTTTGATTACGATGTTTTGTCAATCGATCAATATATAACCTTGTTTTATGTATGGTATAGTTAACTTATTTCATACAGTGTTGATTCATTTACATCAAACTCATGGCCAATGGCTCTTAATTCACTCCTGGGCCAAGATGATCTGTTTTCTCCCTAAAGCATATCAGAAGCCCCTCCACTTAGGGACACTAGACAATTCTTCAGTACTAAGCTGGGAGACATTTTAAACAGTGAAATCATCACACACACACACACACACACACACACACACACAAAACCACAAAAATGTGAATAATGTGACACTAAGTATGTCGTGAAAAGGATACTTTTGTACAATATGTTTACATTGAGAGCTAAAATAAAAAAGGCCCATCTTGCTGGCTAGAAGTAGTCCATTAAAACACTCACATTTTTTCACCAAATATTTGCAACTATGAAAATGCCAGGAATATCATCTTGAGGTTACAAATAAATTTGAGTCAAATTGTAGGGAAATTCATAAATGATGTATATGCAAATAATGATCAATCATTTATGTGCAAAAGAAATAAAAACATGTCTATACAAAAAACTTGCACACAAATGCTCATAGCAGCCTTAGTCTCAATAACCAAAAAGTGGAAACAACGCAAATGCTCACTGATAAACTTAATCACACACAAAATGCTACTAGTATTCAGAACAGGTGCGCCCTGATGGAACAGTAGTCAGGTCAATCTCCTCCAAAGGAGCAAGCCACATACTCCTCGGGTTGAGTCCTGGGCCTGGAGGGTAAACACCTAACATTAAAAAAAAATAAAATAAAGATGCATCTTCCTCCTCTCTCTTCCTGCCCGCCTACCTACTTGCCTTCATTCCTGCCTGCACCTTTCCTTTAAAACAACAAAAAAGAAAGTTGCATATTAAAAAAAGAAAATTCAGAATATATTCTTTCAGGTTTTTATACGCACATATAATTTTAATTATAACAATATCATACTGCAAATATTATTTGGAAAACGAAATTTCCATGTTCTGGATTATATAATATACCATATTTTGCCATGTGTAATGTGCACCCGTGTATAATACAGCCATGTTTTTGACCCAAACTTCCAAAAACGATCTTTCGTTTTAACTTTTTAATTCAAATTTTTGTTTATATTTAGGTACTTGTTTTTGTGTTATAAAGAAAATTTGGCTTTATTTTTTTAGCATATTATGGCACAAGATATTTATGTAACAGATAATTACAAGACACAAGTACAGATACAAGTACAAGAGGCTTTTCTCCTCTTGCCCCACAGTCTGAAAACAGGGAATTAGTGCTACCCGTGTATGATGCGTATCCTTATTTTTCCCCTCACAAATTTGGGCAAAAAGTATGCATTATATACAGTACAATACGGTATTACTATAAATACATTTTCTTATCATTATAAATTCTTATAAAGCATCAGTGCATCCTGGTGGAGCAGATAGTTTGGTCAACTATCTCTGGCCGAAGCGCAGTCCACATACATCCCAAGGACCCAGATTCATGTCCCAGACCAGGGAGAACAACCAAGATGTAAAACTAAATAAAAATAAATAGAGTGCTTTTTCTTCCTCTCCCTGCTTGCTTGCCTAGTTGCTTTCATTCTTGCCTGCACCTTTCCTTTAAAACAAAACAAAACAAACACAACTCCCCCATAATTTTGGGGTGGCTGAGGGATGAGCTTAGATATGATGTCAATAGGAGTCTGCAGTGACCTTTCCAGCATGGAGGCTTCCGGGTAGTGAGACTCCTTACAAAGCTTAGGGGGTCAGCAAACAAAGTAGATATTAACAACATGACCTTTGATGGCCTAGCCCTGGAAGTCATGGATCATCATTTACGCTACTCAGCTGTTCAAAATATATAGCATCTGCAATCCTGCGGGAATTCAACAAGATGGTCATAGACTCCATCTCCTAAGGGGAGGTGTGTCAAATAAATCAGGGTCTTGTTTTAAACCGGAGGTTACCTAGGGAGTTCATATAAGAGAGTGTAATTCCTTTGATATATTAGACTCGATTTACTTACTTTTTATGGAGTAAGTTTGTATTTACATTTACCAAATTAGATTAGTACCCACTTTCTCCCTTTTGCCAGGTTTTGGTGTCAGGATTGTCAACTTTCACAAGGAGTTAAGAAACCTTTGGTGATTTACTTTCATTAGTTCAAAGCTTTAATAAATAAGAACAGTCGATTCCAAAACTGTGTTTTTAATTACTCTAATGAATTTCTTGCAGCATCTGTGTCTCTCTTGGAAGTCCTACCTGGCTTAGTCACGTGTGTGCGGGAGACTCCGAGTGGGATGTTTGCTATTAAGTTTCCACTCACACTGCAGCCATTGATGGCTTGGGGAACAGTTAGCAACTTAAAACTTCGGTCTGGACGACTGTCAGGGGAATCTCGTGATACATGCCTCCCCCTTTCTCTTAAGTATTAAAAGAAAATTCTGGAGGACAAAAAAAAACAAAACCCTTAAGAATGGTTTCAGTCTTTTAGAGTGTACAATCCAGCTTTGTAACTAAGTTTAAAAAAAAATGTAGGTTTCCCTCCCTCCTTAGCGCTTCAAGACGTAACCGGATTTGCAGCCAAGCAGGAGCCCCTAGTAGCGCTAAACTCGGGGTCTCCAGGGACAGGTGGTGATTGTGAGGAGGGGGGTACCGGTCCGGGGTAGTATAGCTTTTGCTTTTCTCTCCCGACTTCGGCTCGGAGGAGCTCACTATTTCTTGCTGGGGGACCTCTAAAGTGGCCTGCCGCCGCCCCGCCCCGCTCCGCTGAGAAGCTCGGAGGACAAGCCCGAGAGGCGCAGGGAGCAGCTGGCCCGCCTTGCGCGCGGCCGGGGCTCCTCCCCTCGCTCGGATGTGGCGGGGAGCAGGGGGGCGGGAGAGAGGGGGTGGTTGCTGCCTCCCGGGGAGGGCCGGGAATCTTTTCCACGTTTGCAAACGCCGCCGCGCGCCCAGGCCGCATCCGCGCCTCCCGAGCTCCGTACGCCCTGGCCAGCTCCGCGCCGCGCACGCTTCTCTCCTCGCGGGCCAGGATGGCGCTCAGGGCTCGGAGCTGGCGGCCCCCACCGCCGCCGCTGCTCCTGTTGCTGCTCTGGGTGACCGGGCAGGCGGCGCCCGTGGCGGGCCTGGGCCTGGGCTCTGACACCGAGCTGCAGATCGAGAGGCGCTTCGTGCCGGACGAGTGCCCGCGCATGGTGCGCAGCGGCGACTTTGTGCGCTACCACTACGTGGGAACGTTCCCCGACGGCCAGAAGTTCGACTCCAGGTACTGCGCCCTGAGCGGCTGGCCGACTGTCCCAGGCAGTGGTGGCCGCTCTACCAATTCCCTCTCTCCGGACAGGCCTTTCCCTCCCGACGGACCTCCCCCAGCTCCGCCCTGTGCTCCTCCCTTTCTCTCCTCGTGCCTGAACGCCTTCAGACCCTAAATCCCGCAGCCCTGGGGGTGAGCCTCTAGCCCCTTAGGCTACTTGGTCGGGCTGCGGGGGACGGAATCTTGGAGGGGACCTTGAGCAGTGGGGTTGGGAAAAATCACTCCTTCCTCTTCCCAGAGCATTTATACACGCGAAATCTGTATAAAATGGCCACTCCGCGACCCCCCCCGTCCCCCCCACCCCGCCGAGGAAATGTTATTGTCTGCCGCGAGCCTTCTTTTATGGTTCTTTCTAGCGGATTCCTAGAGTATCTAGCCAGATAACTCTTTCAGATAACAGTGATGATGATGAAGCAGATGATAGCTGCCGCCAACACTTACGGAGCTATTAGATTACATCGGGCAGAGTTCTAGGTTCTTTCCATATAATAAACCCATTTTATTCTCTGAGGGAGGTACTACCATGACCCTCGTGTTAACAGTGAGGTCTCTCGAGGCCTTGAAGACTAAGAAACTTGTTTAAGTGGATTGAAACCCAGCCGATGCAAATCCAGAGCCTGTGCAAGGAACTACCACCGCCCTCCCCCGTGGCCATTGGGCTCAAGGTAGTCAGAGAAAGGCACTCGCTTTGCTTTGCGGCGGGGTCCTGCACCCTGCCCATGATTTCTTCCTTCAGCTCTGCCCCAAGATCTCCTCTCCCCATCTTCCCTTAGTTTAACTTTAGGGTTCACAGGCTTCCGTTCCTTCAGCTCCAGGAGGCTCGCCTCGGCAAGAAGCTTTGTTACAAAACCCAGTCTGTGTCCATACTTTTCAGTGAATCAGGAGACTGAACTACTAATTGAACCTTCACTGTGCTTCCTAGGCGCCTTCTTGAAGTTATCGTTTTAAAAATTCTCTTACCTTTTTGAAATTCCAGATGAGTAACTATGAAAAAGCTGTTTGGTATAAGACACAATTGCTCGGAAATGGTCATTCTTACGGTTGTTGCAGTTGCTTCTTTTAAATAGCTTTGAGGTTTTAATTGTATGGTTTAAACATACAATTCACCCATTTAAAGTATACAACTCATTGATTTTTAGTATATTCACAGTTATGCTATCATTACAACTATGTAATTCCAGACTTTTTTCACACCCAAAGTACAAGGTGGCCCAATAGCATCCACTCCCTCCAGTCCTAAGTAATCTGCTTTCTATTTCTGTATGGAATCATATCACTTGTGGTCTTTATATCAGACTTTTTTCTTTTCGCATAATGTTCAAGGTTCATCCGTATGGTAGCATGTATCAATACTTCATTCCTTTTCATGACTATATAATATTTCATCATACAGATATACCATATTTTGTTTATCCATCAGTTGATGGACATTTTCGTTATTTTGCACTTTGCATTTCCCGAATGTCTGTTGATGATGAACATCTTTTCATATATTTATTGGCATTTGGATATCTTTTCTCACTTGCTTCTTTAGTTAGAAAATAGGGAAGAATTTCCTGTTTGTGCTGATGGTTATTAGTAATTCTCATTAGAACTAATCTTTTCTACTCTCTAGGCATGGCAGCCACTGTGAGGCAGTGTGGGACAGTGGAAAGAGTACAAAGGAGGAACCATCTCTTCAGCGTATGTGTATATGGTGTCTGCACCTGAAGACATAGGTATCCCCTCCCTGTCTCTACAACGTGTAGACCAAGCAGTGACACAGTGTGATAAGCACAGAAATAATAATAGCACATACTCTCTCTCTCATAGAATTCACAAATAGTTCTCACTTATGTGCCTTTGCATACATTAATTCATTTAGCCTGAAATGATTCCTATAACCTCATAAGTCAGTGAGGTAGGTACTTCATTCTAAATGGAGGCGCAGAATGTTCAGGTAATTTGCCCAAAGTACTTGGCTACTAAGTAGTGGCGTGAGGTTTCAAACCTAGGCAGTTTCATTCTAGAGGCCATAGATTGTGGTTTACAGTTTGTTTATATTAATGATGGGAGAAAGACAAGAGCTATAGAAGCACACAGAGGAACACAGAAAACTTAACTATTTGTTATTCAGGGGTTGGAACATTGGGTGTGGTCAGGATGGAGCCCTGGGCTGTTGGGATAAGATCTGAAGACGATTCAACTTTACCAGGGGTAAATTGAAGGGTGAAAGCTGTTTTGGGGAAGTAGGGTGTGGTTAGGAGAAGAAGAATATATGTAGAGACCTGAACGTGGGAGCTCTGTGTTGGAGTCTTGAAAGGGGTTTAGTATGGCCTGAGCTCGACAGACACGAGGATGGGAGGCTTGGGGGCACGGTTGGAGGGGAGGTTAGAGGAGGACAGGGAGGGAGGCTTGAGCCATTGTTTGAGATCTCTTAATTGCCTGCCTATGGAGTTTGGACTTTGATTAAGGATGATAGGAAGTTATTGAAGAGCTTTAGTCAGGGGAGTGAGTCATCAGATTTGACAAATTCCCTGTGGCCACTCTGACAATGAAGTGGAAGGGGCAGGGTATGAGGAGGTGCTTTCTAAGGCCCCATGTAGGCCTCCATTCCTTTGGGAATTTAGGAAGCATTAGGGCATGACTTTGCTATCCCTGCATAAAAAGTTTAGGGGCTTTGGAATAGAAGTGTTTGGGACCTTGGCTGTTGCTTTGGAGGTTTTGCCCAGAAGAAAATGGTGACTAGTGTCCTGACCAGCATCATAAACCTCAAAGGGCCCTTCTTTCCACAGAGCTTTCTTATTGCACCTCTGCCTAGCACTTGGAGGCAGTTGGTGTCTTTTCAACTCATGAGCATTTGCAGTTGCCAAGAGGTCCAGCCCTTCAGCCCTCAGCCCCTGGCTTGGACTGGGTTTGGTTTTATTTCGGAGCTTCTGTGGACTTGTTAATGTGTTCCTGTGGCTGCTGCTCTGGACCCCAGGACGAGGCTGCAGTTTTGGGGCCGGGGGCTCCTGCTCACATGCTCCCCGCTCTTGGGAGCTCCTGCCCAGTCACTTCTGGTGCAAACTTTTAGGAGTTCCAGAGCTTTCCTGCCAGGAAGGGGAAGATTGTCGATCTCTTTGTTAGCTCTGATTTCCTTCTAGAGGCTGACGTCTAACATATTCCTGTTGTCTGTGATGGCAAAACAAGCAGCTGCTCAGTCGCCTCACAGTCTCCGGGCCTGCGTGCTGAACCTTCGCATCCGGACATTCACTGTTGTTGTGCCTACCACGTGCCCTGTGAAGAGATGTTCAAACTGCACGTGCAGGCGCACCTCTGTGGCTCAGATGAATCAGGCGGCTGGCTGTAAGGTGCCATAGAAAGCCCAGAGACCAGGGTTCGTGACCTGTTCCTGCATCAGAATCACCTGGAGACTTTCTGACTAGAGTTCCTGACTCCGTAGTTCTGGGACGGGGCCTGGGAATGTGCATTTATAGCGTTTCCATGTGGTGCTGATGCTGTTGACCTGAGGACCAAATGTGAGCTCTGTTGCTCTGGAAGAGCAGTCACAGATGTCAACTTCACTTTACATGTCCATCCCTTCATTTGTTTATTCAGCATGTAGTCACTGAGCACCCACGGTCTAGGGGCTGGGATGTAGCAGAGAATAAAACAGACAAGAATCCCTGGCCTCCAGTGAAACTACTCTGCGATGCCACAGGGGCGGATGTGTGTCATTATACATTTGTATAAATGCATAGGATGTCCAACATCAAGAGTGAACCCTCCTGTAAACTGTCGGCTTTGGGTGATGTAATTGTCAGTATAGGTTGATCCGTTGTATCAAAGATACCAATTTGATGGAGGATGATGATAGTAGGGTGGCTGCGAGGAGCCAAGGGGCATGTGGAAACATGTGCCCGTGCTCAATTTTGCTGTGAACTTAAGGACTGCACAAAAAAATAGAGTCGATTAAAAAAAAATCCCTGCCATAAGCGTGGGAAGGGCATAGAAACCATTCCAGCTGTATTAAGCCGGAAGAGGGAATTTATTAGAGGACCTCTGGTTCCCCTTGAGGGTCTGGAATCATGGGCTGCGATGACTGTCCGCCTCTCCCAGAGGGCTTGCAGAGGCTTCGTTCTTTCCTTTCCTGAGAGACTTCCCGTGACACAAGCTCATCTCTCGGTCCAACAACACTGACTAATTGGAATCTGACTCAATTCCAGGCCATGTCACATGCTCAGTGAAGGGGTGTTAAGGCTCACCCTTTTGGCAGGACTGGCTCTCAGAGACAAGCCAGTGGGATGGCAGCACACCCTGGGTGGTGTCAGGGTGGCCTTCAGGGGTAAGTGACAGCAGACATACTCACCTTGGCAGGGAGCTTTTTTGACTTTTTTAATTAAACATTTTTAAAGGAAAAGTGCAGGTAGGAATGAATGTGAGTAGGTAGGCAGGCACGAAGAAAGAGGAAGAAGCATTATAATAATAATTATTTTTTTATTTAGTTGTTCATCCTGGCCGTTACCCCGGCCTTGGGACACGAACCTATCTTGGGATGTCTGTGGACTGCCCTCAGCCCATGGCAACAGACTAACCACTACACCACCAGGATGCATCAGGTCGCTTCTAAAGTGTGAATTTGCATAACAACTTTTCCTCTGGAAAAACCGCATGATGAAAAACAAACAACTGCTATGTGGTTCTGCTAATTTTAGGGAACGAGCTTAGCGTCTCCACCATTCTCACTAGGACCTCCTGAGACCATTAGCGGGCTGACATAATGCCCCCTGAAGACTTAAAGGCATTGCTTTTAATTTTCATTTGTGGATCATTGCGAGCAACTGTACACTCATATCGATTATTTTATTTGACTGTTTGGCTGGACTAAGAGATTGTGTAAAATAAGAATTCTTTCTAGAGGTCTGACATTTTACCTTGTGTATTTGCTTGAAAAACAGCTCTCTAATAGCAATGTAATGATCTTTGCTTTGCAAACTTTTTAATGTGCCAAAGCTCCTCCAGGTCAACTGCCCACATTTCAGGGCATGCTCCTCCATGGAGGTGTGAATGGATGTTTCTCTCTCTCTTTTCGCCTCTCCACTTGACACGTCTCTGTTGCAGCTTTCTCTTATTTTTCCATCTGGGTAGAGGTGATTTGCCAGTTCATTAACTACTTGCCTTTCCCCGCTGCCAGGGCGCCTTAGCTGCTGGTAGAGATGGCTGTTTGAAGGAAATACTCTTGGACGAAGGATGTAGGAAGCTCCCCAGATTGGGAGCATGTGGTGTGGGGAGAGAGGTGGGAGGCAAACACCAGATTTTGCTTCCCGCATTTGGAGTCTGTTATTGGGCTGACTTGGTGGGGAAACACGGCCATGGAAGAATGCTGAATCTTACCTAATTCCTTCAGGGGCTTCCTAACAGGTAGGAGGTTGAATTTCAGCTTTTCGTGCATTTCATGTGCCTTTTCAATGCCATCTACTAAGGGCTTTGGCAGGACCACATGTCAAGCAGGTGCCATTGGAACCCGTCCTCTGAGTTGGCCCCAGACTGTACCATCTTCAAAGCACCCCCAAAACACCGTGTCCAGTGGGCTGGCTCTTTAGCACTTTGCTTCTTTCCTGTTATGAATTCTCAAAAGATGACAGTCTCTTTAATCGTCAAAAGAATGTATTCAGACGAATGCACAGCAATGCTATGTAGTTAACAGAGTCGTATTATGTGCTTGGAATCTGCTGGAAGGCTAGGGCTCCAGTGTTCTTACCACAAAAGAAAAAAAATATAACTATGTGAGGTGAGGAGTATGCTGATTGCTTAGTTGTGACAATTATTTCACCATGAAAATATTAGTTGTAAACCCCCTTCCCCAATCCCTGACCCCGGAGTCTCAAACCCGGTGGGTTTACAGCTTTGATAGCCATCCTCTGAGCGCCCCGAACCACAGAGGGGACCTCTCATATTCTTTACATATAGACAAGCTTTATTTATTTAGTTATGCCTCAGTAAAGAAGGGAAAGGGGGCCAGCAGCACACCCAGTGATTTCCTTGTCTAAACTGAATCTAAAGCTGGCTTGTAGGGCGAGGTCACGTTTCCTCTCACAGCTGATCAGGGTTTCAGTCCTGTTAACTGCAGGACTTTTCTCTCTCTCCTCTGTAATGGCCACTTTTTCTTTGTTTCTGGGTCTGAGATCAGAATAATTGCAGCCACAAAGAATATAGCATATGTCAGTGTTTTCAAAATGCTTTAAAATTAATTTAATTTTTAAAAGAAATACATATGCATTTGAGCTTAAAAAAAACAGGCCAATAATTTTAGAAAGCTTAGTATTGCTAAGCTGCTAGTTGTGGGGATGGGTCTCTGGGATGGGGTGTGGCTGTTCTGAATACAGACTTTAAATCACTGCCCAGACTTCGTTCTGCACCGGCCTTCTACTCCGCAGCCTCTGGGAAACATACCATGTCCACCCTTGGCCACATCCCTGTTCGCATACGCCTAGATTCTCTTTCTTCCCTCCTAGGTCAGTAACTGCTCCTCCATTCTTTCTGTCTTCCATCATGTAGTCGCTACTGCCTAATAGCAATGGTCTCCTCTGTTGTTTCCTAAGTTCTTTTTTTCAAAGCGCTTGGGAGAAGGAATGGGCTTTGGGGGCCCAAGGGAAGGAGTGGATTTAATTTGCCTTATGTTCTTTTAAAGTTTATCCTCACTGTAGATTGAAAGATACTTTTAGAACCACAGGCTCGCCGTGGTGGAGTAGGGGTTGGACACAGTCTACCCACATCCCAAGGTTCTGGGTTCACGTCCCACAGCTGGTGGGAATAACCACGATGAACAACTAAATACAAATAAAGTGCTTTTTCTGTCTCTTTCTCCCTGACTGCCTCTGCTTGCCTTCACTCCTGCCTGTACCTTTCCTTAACAAAAAAAACAAAACAAAACAGAAATGGAGCCACAGAGGGACCAAGGCAGTGAAGGAATCTAAAACTCTGGTGGTGGGTGTGGTGTGTCATTCCCATAGACTGAGAAGTGAGGTCAACATCTTAAAATGAGCATGGCTTTGTAAACAAACATAATAGCAAAATTATTATATCAAAAAAAGAAAGAAAAAGAAATAGAGTCAAAATGTTTATGCTTTAAGAACACAGTCACAGGCGCACCCTGTTAACCTAACACATAAAGCCACGGAAGTAGTACATCCCTAGGTCCCAGGTTAGAGACCCAGGGCTGGGGTGGGGCCACGGGGGAACAACCAGGATGAAGAATTAAATACAATAAGATGATGTTTCCTCATCTCTCTTCCTGCCTTCCTCACTACTGCCTCACTGTCTGCACCTTTTCTTAAAAAAAGAAAAAAAAAAATTTAGTCACAATGGGTGTACCCTGGTGGCCTAGTGGATGAAGCTTCCAGGCGTAGTTCACATACATTCCAAGGACCCAGGGCCGAGGGGAACAACCAAGATGAATAACTAACTGAAAATAAATAAAGCTTCTTCCTCTCTTCTTTTTGCCTTCCTGTTTACTTGCCTTCACTCCTGCGTATACCTTTCCTTTGAAAAAAAAAAAAAAAAAGAATTCAGTCCCGGGTGGTTTTTTATCCTTAGGAAAATGCTGCAGGATAATGGTGTGCTGGTGTGTAGGCAGTTAGTGATTATATAATCATAGGTTTTACACAATGTCTCCCATCTTAGTGGTTTTGGGCTGATAATTGCAAAGAGCATCGTTGGAGGGGCTGCAGCCCTGTCACATCCGTGGCTTCTGGTTGGGTTCAGCCAATAGGGCATCAGTAGGAAATCAGAGGGAGGGTTTGCGTGTTCTCGCTCTCATCTACCTATTTTTTTTTTTCTCCTTCTCCAGCTCCCAGGTCGCAAACCCAGGTCTTTGGACTTTACATGGCCTGTACCTTAGCTGCTGAGCCACAGGGGTGTGCTGAGCTGGAGCTATTTATTCCTGCCTTTCTGCCTGTAGAACAGTTTCAGGCTCTGTCCCTAGACCAAGGGCTCTGGCTCCTGTCAGGTGCCCAGAGTCACCTTTTCTGTCCCTGCATGGTTTAGGCATAGGTGTGACAACAGCACCCTCTGACGGTCTGTGGAGGCACTACATTTCCTTGTGTTTCTGCACCCTACACATTCACCTTTGCACACAGCTCTTTATTAGACTTTCTTGCAACGGCCTGGTTTGGGTGTCTCATCTCACTCTTGCAGGAGTCCAGCTGAGATGTCTGCAAAAGGTGTAAATCAGCCAGATACCAGGACAAGCTGTTTATGTACTTATAATTTTTACGACCAGTTCTGGGCCTGAAGCTGCCATGACGTTGTGCCAGTTGTGCTGATCAGCACAGATTTGCTCAGAATGAGTGCATTTCCCCAGATGGTCGGGGCTTTAAGCAGTAGATAAGACTGGTCTTGCCTTGTTCGTCTCCTATGTACACAAATTATACACTCGCTTTCCAGAAAGGTGTGTTTTCAAGCACTTTGCTGAGGCGGTCATTGAATGAGGAAATGAAGACTCCTTGACAACAACAGCTTTTATTCCCCTGTGTCTAAGCGCAGGACCCAGACAGTCCTGCGTCCGACAGTTCAAGGGTTTTGGTCTCCCCACCCTCCCCACCTAGCTAACTGTGAGCTTGGGCAACTTTGTCACCTCCCAGGAGCCCGAGCGTCAGCGCCTTCCTTTCATTGCTGTGAGAGGATGCAGTCAGGTTGTATATAGAAAAGCTTAGTTGGCCATTATGCCTAACATACAACAGATGCTTCCTAAATAGCAGTTCTTATTAAAACTCATTAAACTTAGGAACTAGAAAAAGAGAAAGGAAAAACCAAAATAAGAACTGTTTTCAGGTTCTGTGAATGAAAAGCATTGATGAAGTTGTTTCCAGCCAGATGCTGTTTGCATCTGTTCTGCGCTGGGGAGTTGCTGAAGCCTTGCGTTCAGGTCCATAATTAATAGAAACCTGCCAGCGTCATGATGGTTCAGGGCAGGCAAGTCCCCAGCCAAGTGAAATTCAAGAGCTGGCGAGTCTTGGTCCCCCGGGTGGGGCCGTGAAGCCTCTTGGGCAGAAAACCGGCCACGCGCTTTTGTCCTCTGGCTTGCTGGCCTGAACTTGGAATTTTGCTTTCTGTTCCCTGACCTTGGAGAAAGGAAGGCTATTAAAATGGACTGCAGACTAGGAGGAGAAAGGGAGGGGGCCGGTCAGAGGAGGCTGCTTTGCCCAAGGGTGAGGGTGAGGGACTGAGCTGCTCTCCCAGGCTGTGCAGCAGGGAAGCTGAGGAGCAGGTGGAAGGGATCTACCAGGTGAACAGCAGCACGTCCTGCTGCAGAAAATTCCAGTGGCTTCTTAGCATTTTACTGCACAAGTTCACACGAGCATTTTGAAAATTAAGGGTGAATTGAAGAGAAAGAAAATTAAATCACCTGAAATTTACCAATAGATTATCTTTGATAATATTTTCTATTTTCTTTTCTTTTTTTTTTAAAGGAAAGGTGCAGCAGGAATGAAGGCAGTAGTAAGCCAGCAAGCAGGATGAGAGAGGAGGTAGAAGCAGCTCATTTTTTTTTATTTTTTTATTTAGTTGTTCACACTGGCTGTTCCCCTGAGCCGGGACTCCAACCCAGCCGTATTTGGCCTGCGCCTTTCAGAGGCAACTGACCTAACTGCTGCTCTAGAAGCATGTGTGTTGATAATATTTTCACTTATCACTTTGCAGATTTTTTCATGTGCATATATAAATATAGATATAGATTCAAAGGGAATTATATTATACTGTGACTCTGTAACCTTCACTATTCTCTTAATGTGAATGTTTTTCTGTGCCAATGAAGGAAATATTTTGTATTTGAATGGCCATGGGACATATATTGTATGTCTTTGCCTTATATGCAATAGTGCCATGCCCTTGAACTTCTGCATCACTTCCCTGCTTCATCATTATAAACCAAACCCTGAAACTCTATGGGTGTCCCTGCTAGTTTATAAGGTACTTGGAGGCAAAGTCCATGCTTTAGACTTCTTTTATATCCCCAAAGCATTTGGCACCATCTCCCCACAGGCAAACCCTCGTTGGTTGCTGAATTTGACATCAAGGAGAATGAGATTATGGATTGTTGCCATGATTCTATTAATTATCTTCCAAACTAAGGTAACTAATCAACCTTTAAAACATATGTATTAGTGGTTTCAAGACTACATCAGACTGCATTCTGCTTGTAATGATTATAGTAATATTGTTATAACCCTTAGGTTTTCAGACCATGTTTCATGTTGTACAGATCTTAGGATGGTTATTGTCATCACTCTTGTATTTCAATAGAGGAAACTGAGGCTGAAGGGCTTAAGCACCTTGTATGGTACATCTGATGCCTCTTTGTTTAATTAATGGACTTAAAAGTATGTATGTGCATCTGAAACTTATACAGTGTTATAACCCAATGTTATTCCAAATCATAGATTAGATTATTAACATATGTGAATATGTATGAACCTAAAATATATTATTAACCCACACATATTGCTAGTCAATATATACACTTGGGCATAGTCTCTGTATGTTGCTTTTGGGTGTCAATCACATAGAAATGAAAACCTTTACTGGAAGAATTGGTAGATATTTTGAAACACGACCTTAACATTTATTTTTTTTTCCCCTAGGGAGACTTATGTCCGTGCTTGTCTTATTATATTTGCTGGCTGTGTTCAAGGTCATTTTACAAAGCCAGCCCTACAGGTGGTATCTGGTGAAGACATACCCTGTATCAGTAACTCTCTAGCCATTCTGCTTTGCCGTGACCTCATTCTGTTGCTGGTACATTTTCACTGGTTGGTTTCAGAAAGGGAACAATTATTTACACTTTTCTTTCTCTCTCCCTGCCTTTTGGGTCTTCAGCTATGACAGAGACTCCACTTTCAACGTGTTTGTGGGGAAAGGACAACTAATCGCAGGCATGGACCAGGCTCTGGTCGGGATGTGTGTAAACGAGAGGCGCTTTGTGACGATCCCCCCAAAGCTTGCCTATGGAAGTGAAGGAGTTTGTAAGTTTTTATTCCTTTTCTTTTTCTTTTTTAAGGAAAGTTGCAAGTAGTAATGAAGGTGAGTTGGCCAGTAGGCAGGAAGAGAGAGGAGGAAGAAGCACTTTATTTTATCCAGTTGTTCATCTTGGTTGTTTCTTCAGCCTGGGTCTTGAACTGGGGACCTAAGGATGTATAGATACTGTGCCTGGTTTAACCTGCTAGGCCATCAGGGTGTGCCTTATTCCATGTTCGTAAACACATTCGCAGAAACATTTGCAGACTCACCAGAGAACCTTTGGAAGCTTTTGAACGGGAAAAATGAGAAGCCGTGAACACACAGTGTCAGAATGTCATCTTAGGTGTATTTCTTCTAGATATGAAAGAGGCTGTGATGAACTTGAGTGTATTGAATGTTAGCCTTGTGGAAAGGAACATTGTGGTTTTTCCTCTTTTCCTTCAATATCATTTGGAGGAAAGAGGGACGGACTGTGGCTCATTTTGGAGTGATAAACCAGCCATCTCTTGAACGCTTTTGGCTTCCATTCGCCTTGGCAGCCTCCCAGATGTTTGCCTGGGAGGGAAGGCAGCAGCTTCTCAGTGTGAACTCTCTTTCATTTCTAGCTGATGTGATCCCCCCAAATTCAGTGCTTCATTTTGATGTACTCCTGATGGATATTTGGAATTCTGAAGATCAAGTTCAGATTCACACTTACTTCAAGCCTCTCAGTTGCCCTCGGACCATCCAGGTGTCTGATTTTGTAAGGTACCACTACAACGGGACCTTCTTGGATGGGACACTGTTTGATTCAAGGTAAGTGTTCTCAGTGATACCAGTGAAATGCCCCTCAGTGCTTCCTGTCTCACCTGCTATTTGTGCCCATAGGAAAACAAGAAAGGGGGATTCTTCTCAATTTTCACCAGTCCCCACTTCTTCACTTTAGATGTTCAGTTAATGTTCTGTGCTTCACATGGAGTCGAAATTTTTATACGGTTTGAAAAATCTCGAAGAGCAATGTTTATGTAAATTAATAGTATTTTGAGAGCTCATTGTTAAGTAAAGGGCCCTATTTTTAAGTAGATTCATGCATGTTTTGTTTTCCTTCTTGCAATTTTCCTGAGACGGCGGAAGGAAACAGTGACTGGACATTAGGGTGTATGCAGGGCGGGAGTGGTGCTGGGATGAAGAACTGAAGTCCTGGGCTGGTTTCCTCTCATTCTGTATTGCTCAGACAGAAGAGCAGGACTGTTCTTGTCAATCACTGTGGCTTAATTACATGCTTTTCCCAAACTTAAGGACTTCTGCTTTGTGTTTAGGTACAAAGATCCCTAAAATGCTTGTCTCCAGGGATGGGTATGGACTGTCTATCTGAGATTTGAGGGATGAGTTAGGATGTCCTCATGATATGAACTTTCGCCCTTCTTTCTCATTCAGTCACAACCGCATGAAAACGTATGACACCTATGTGGGAATCGGTTGGCTGATTCCCGGAATGGATAAAGGGCTGCTGGGGATGTGTGTGGGGGAAAAGCGCATCATCACCATACCTCCCTTTCTGGCCTATGGGGAGGATGGAGACGGTAAGTCCTTCTCATTGTCAAGCTTCTCTCCTCTGTCTTTATTTTTATTACAGTGATTAATTCAGCTTACCATGTGAAACCTACCAGATCTTTTGGTTTAGACTTGCCCTGCCCATTATGGTAGACACTAGCTACCTATGGCTATTTACATTTAAATTGAAATAAATTGAAATTTAATTCAATGTAAAATTCTGTTGCTTGGTCACACTGGCACAATTCAGGTACTCTAGGGCTGCATGTTACCAAGGGCGACTGTACTCACTGGACGATGCTGTCATAGGAGCATTTCCATGACTGCAGAAAGTTCTATGAGACAGACTGCTACGGGACAGTTTTGATGATTTCCTGCTGACTGTCATGCAGAAATCTTGCTCATAAATAAATCCTCCGTTACTGCTTTATAAGCTGTAACACTGGCCACCAACCTCTCTGGTCTCCGTTTTCCCATCTGTGAAATGAAATCTGAATTTTATGATCTAAAGGCTATTGGCATCAAGGTGGAAATTTAGCATACGATGCTAGAATTTTCTCTTTTCCTGTGGTTTGTCACCCCATGATGGGTTTTACCCATAGCATTCACTCCATATGGACAAATGCAAAGCATTGTGTTAGAAAATACATTGATTGAAACTAGTTTTCTGTGTGTAATTTTATTATGAGGGAAAAACAGAATATTGGCTGCTACATAGAATTTCTCAGTGACGCCTATTTGAATTTCAGGCACATTTAGTCATCCAATAGGCTCACCCAACAAAGAGGACGGGCATCGAACAAACAGATGCATGTAGTTATGAATAGGAATGAAAATATGATGATGCTCTTTAAGTCTCCTGACAATGCCTTTTCATTACTGACTTATAATTACTCCCTAATACAGTGTTTTTCAGGCTATGTTTCTGGTTCTAGGTCTGCAGAGCAGGAGGAGCAGGGGGCCGGAATGGGTGGGGCTCAGTCTTCTTGTCTGCCATCTCCTTTATGTATTTTATATGCTGGGAATCTGCAGAAAGCTTCTTTAAAAAGTGTGGTGGGGGAGTTCTCTGCTAAAAGAAAATTAAAGTTGAAGACAATTGCCGAAAATAAGTCTTCATTGTCCCCCTCTCTAAAACATGTTCATCTTGATGCTCAGATTGTCTCGTTCTGACCAGTGGAGGTTCATTCACCTTGGCTCTTCAGTCCTTTGGAAATTATCCACATGCCTATGACTTCTATAACAAAACTAGGTGTCTAGCCTAATGTGTGGACTATGATGTATTTATACTGAGTAATCATTTAAATATTTATGAGAAAGGGCTTATTGAAATGGTTCTTATCAATACTTCATACTTTAACAGTGTGCTGCTCTATCCAGGTGTAGCTTTGAGTAGATGAATTGTGTGGAATTGGAAGTTGTGCTCAATAAAGTTTTTCTTTAAAAAATTCAGCCTGGCATGACAGTCTAGAAATATGTAAATCGTGGGGTTACTTTGAAGTCTTTTGTTCCCTTAAATTAAAAGATACATAAAAGGACAAAAGACTCATCTTCGATTGCACATTCCCCCACCCCACTTATTTTAGGGAACGGACCACACCTTGCATTCCAGAGGGTGACTCAGCGGCCTGATTTCAGCAGTTTTCATCATTCCTCTGAGGGAAGGAGACAGAGGAGTGGGTTCTGCCAAAGAGCCAGTGGAAAGAGCACAGGTTGGCTTGCCGTCCGGCTCACTTGCCCAAGCCGACTCCTTTGCAGGACATAAATAATGGCAAGAAAGAGTGTTGAGGCTGGGAGTTCGTCAACTAACTTCCTTTATCCAAAAGTACTGGATTAAGAGTTGCTTACTGGTTGTTGTCAGTTTTTTCAGGAAGGAGCTAGTGCCCAGTAATCTCGTCATGCACATTATCCTCTTATGTACATTTTGATATATCATCACTGTTAGGAACATAAAGAGAAGTACCATACAGAAGTGAGATAGAAATGCTTTGTGGGCTCCATAGTTTGCATTGTGGGTGCCCTGTTTTCCTTCTCATCCCAGCTAATTTAGTTTTACTTATATTGGTTTGGATGCATGTAAAGACTTGAATTTTGCATTTTGCCTCTTAAAACAATTGGCCATTGGCTTCCAAGAACAAGTCTATGTGCTGTTCTCCAGAACCAGATCTGAGCGTTGGAATTTGTACCTTGAAACATCTGTGTTTGGGTTTGTACACAAACAGAAACCCACACAGGTACGTATGCGACTTTGCACGTGGTGCGGAGTGAACCATATGGAGACTTCTGCTTTGCCAGCACAGGCACAGAAAATATGCTCACAGTGGTCTCTCATGTCGTTAATATTGGCTTCTCTTTTTTCTGAAGAAGTCAGCCTTTACACTAAACCCACCAATCCAGCTTGAACACTATGAACATGATGGTGGGACACAGATTGGCCGCATAGGGGCCACCCAGAAAGTGGAAGAACGTTTGTTACCTTGACTTGAAAACTTCGAGGAATGAGTAACACAGTGGATGTTGAGTCATAACCGCTTCCTAAATCTTGTGTCCTGGTTCATCAACTTCTCTGTTCTGCTCTAGGGAAAGACATTCCTGGACAGGCGTCTTTGGTGTTTGATATTGCATTGTTGGACCTCCATAACCCCAAGGACAGCATTTCCATTGAGAATAAGGTAGTACCGGAAAATTGTGAGAGGCGAAGTCAAAGTGGGGACTTTCTCAGATATCATTACAATGGCACGCTTCTGGATGGCACCTTCTTTGACTCCAGGTGAGGAAAGAACTGAAGTCTTCACTTACATCTTTTTTTTTTTTTTTTTTTTTTAAGAAAAGGTGCAGGCAGGAATGAAGGCGAGTAGGCAGGGAAGACAGAGCCAGAGGAAGCACTTTGTTTATTTTTCACTTAGATATTCACATTGGTTGTCCTCCCTTGGCCTTGGTTGGGTCTTAGATCTTGGGATGTATGTGGGACTACTCCCAGGTACACTAGACCGCTAGGCCACCAGGGCATGACTCACTTACATCTTGTTACCTGTAGTCTGTCGATGGCTGGATCGCAGTCTGAATACTCTGTGAGTGCTGATTTGGAGTTAGTATTTTTGTCTGCAATACAGGTTTCCATTTTCTGATACTGATTTCCTGCAAAGAGCGTTAGAACAGTTTTCTTAGATCTGTGGGAGATGAGTTTGCTGACGTTAGACATCCTCCATCTTCCTCTGTACTGTTTTTGGTTGTCCAAGTCGAAATCCAAATATGGGATTCAAGATGGGAAGTGGCCAAAAGTGAGGTACAGGCAACAGAAGGGGAAGAACAGACACATGGAGCAAGATACCTGGCTTCCAATTTGTGTGTGTGATGACTTTGGACAGCCTTTGACCTCTCAGGGCTTCAGTTTTTCCCCCTCTAATTAGCTAGCACCTTTCTCAAGGAAATGATTGAATTAAAGGTACCGGAGAAGAAGTGCTTTTCAAACTTCAAAGGCTGATTTATTGAAGGGGCCTGGTTGAATACAGTTGACTCTATTCTCAGGGCACAGATACTGCTTACTGAGCCTCTGTGGTTATTCAAAGTTGTGTTTTGTTCATCAGGCTTAGTCTGCAGTTGTGCAGGTGGCCTGAGCAAGGAGGAGGCATTTAGGTATGTCTTGCTCAGCTCAAGTGGCATGTGTTGTTCTGAAACCACTCCTTGAGCTTCCCGTAGAGCAAACAAGTAGAGACAGTCATCTACCTGTCTTTCCGAGATGATAGATTTCTGGTTTATGTAGTCATCCAAAGACATGACAGAAGAATTTTTATACGGTATTATCTTATTTGAATAGCTCATTAAGATATGTTGGACCGCCTGTCCCTGCCTGCGTCACATACCCGTCTTCCCTAACAAGCACCTTTGTATTAGTCATCTTGGTTAGTAAGTCTCTTTTTTATTTTTCCCCATGTGTGGGTTATTTCACATGCAGATATAAGGAAATGCAGATCTTATTTCCTTCCCTTTATAGTCTATAGTTTATAAAATATTGTGATAGAGCAAGAAGCACGACAGTATGCATATACGCATGATGTTTTTCATGGGGTTTTTCCTTAGTAATGTGTAAAGAGAAATCTTTTAAAAAAATGTTTGTATAGTGTTTCTTTGGGTGAATATACCATATTGATTTAACCATTTCTCTATTGATGAACATTTGAGCTGTTTTTATTCTTTTTCTACTACAAAATAACTTCAAGGTGTCTGTGTCTACACATTATTCCTTTTTACATCGGAGCTTGGCTTTGTCATTTATTCCTTGGAATTACATGTCTAATTGAAAGGTCATTCTTCTAGCATATACCTGTTTTCTTTCCATATAAATGGAATCACAATTTTCTTAGATCTCAGATACCTTTACGTTTTTGTGCCATGGAATCTAGCTGGTCCCGACAGCTGTGGAACACTTGCGTGCTACAGATTTGCCTTGTCTAGGTCACTGGCCCACTTGTCATTTATGCTGTTTTTTACCCTTTGATATTCTGTGTAGGACTGCAGTAATTATTTTTGTAACTAATTATTAAAGTATAAGATTGTTTCATTAGGATAAACTTTTAGAAGAATCTCTGGGACTAAAATTAGGTGTATTTTCTCTTATTTTAAAGGAAAAATGCAGCCAGGAATGAAGGTGATTAGGCAGGCAGGCAGCAAGAGAGAGGAGAAAGAAGCATTTTATTTTATTTTTATTTAGTTCTTCACATTGTTTATTCCCTCCAGACCCTGGACGCTAACCCGTCTGTGCGATGTATGTTGTCCGGGCTTCTTGCAAGGCAGCTTATCCACCAGGGTGTATAGTGTTTTTGAGATACGCTACCAAGTTGTTTCTCAAAGAAGGTTTTACTCCCCATTACTAACAGTGCCCTTATTCCCTGAAAACTCTAGTATTGAATGGCATTTAAAAAGAATCTTTGCTGGCTGCACACTGGTGGCCTAACGGTCTAATACACTTTGGAGCAGTTCCACCTACATCCCAGGGTCCTGGATTCAAGACCCAGGGCCAGGGGGAACAACCAGTGTGGACAACTAAAAAAGAATAAATAAAGTGCTTCCTACTCCTCTCTCTTCCTGCTGCCTGCCTACTCACCTTCATTCCTGCCTGCACCTTTCTTAAAAAACAAAACAAAACTTTGTCAATATATACAAAAAAAATGGGACCTTATAGTTCTAATCTGAATTTCTTTGATTGCTACTGAGGTTGAAATTCTTTTCACTGTTTATTGACTATCGAACTATCTTATTTTGTTCATATTCATGTCTTTTGCCTGTTTTTATATTGAGTATATTGGTATTTGCTCTCTTCTTAGTGATCTGAATATCTCTGTATTAAAGATATTAACCTTTTATGGTTGACATTGTTGAAAGCATATTTCCTATTTATTTGCGTTTTGGTTATTGTGATTGTGGACCTATTTTTTCTTACTTTTTTTGAGGTAACATTGTTTTATAACACAATGTAAGTTTTAGATATGCAGGTTCACTCTTCTTCAAATATATGCCCCCCGCCATATTTCTAGCAGTCCTCCACCACTGTCCAGTGGACCCCAACTGCCCATCGTTCCACCTCCATCCCCTTCCCTCTGGTTGTAAGAGTCCCAGTGCTACATTTTGTTTTGTTTTGCCTGCTCATTTGCTTTGTGTCCTTATATTCTACATTTGAGTGAGATTACCAGGTATTTGTCTTTCTCTGATTTCAATCAGAGATAGAATGGCAAGTTGCTATCATTTTTTATAGTTGAGTCATATTCCATTGTATATACACACGTCACATCTGTCACATTACCTATCTGTTGATGAACACAGGTTGCTTCCATTTCTTGTCTGTTGTGAATAATGCTACAATGAACATAAGAATGTAATCTAAAACACTTTTTTTTTTCCTTTAGAGAGGAAGGAAGGAAGGGAGAAGAGGAAGAAGCATTTTTATTTAGTTAGTTGTTTCTTTTGGTGCCCCCACCCACCCACCCTGTGTTGTGAACCCATGTCCTTGGACTTTACGTGGTTCACACCCCAGCCATTTCAGCTGCTTGAACCTGTATCTGTCAGGGCTCTAAAACACTCCTCTTGAATGCATGTAATATGGATGCATCCCACTATCTTTTATCTTCACATGACAATGTCAGAAAGTAACCAGATGCTTGCTTTTAACTGAATTTTATTACAGACAGATAAATTCGTTACTTTATGGATAACACATGTTCTCTCCAGAATATAAACCTGGTTTGGTCCTCACAGAATTTGGGACTCTGGTCATCACTTGATACTTTGATTCTATTTTCCTGGGTCTGTTTTCAACTCGATTCAAATGCTCCCACCATAAGGAAGATCAGACTTCTTCTGTTCTACAACTCTTACCTTTGCTCAGGTCATTTGTGGATTTTTCATATACTTTGGTAATTTTCCCTCAGAGGAATCCAGAGACTCATTTAGTAACTCCCTTTCTGATGTCTTCTATCCTTTTTCTTTGTTCAGCTGCTAGTCCAACAATTCTCTGTTCTTTTTCAAAGGCCGTAGTTCTTAACAGATGCAGTGTTGATATGTCTGTGCAGAGGAGGTGGTCTCAGGATCTTACCAATCAGCAGTCGTGGAAAAAGCACACTTCCTCCTTCTTGCTACTTTTCCTTCTGGACCTATTTAAATGTAAACTTTCTATGTTGTTAAGTACATTTGACTTCTCTTTTATGGAATCCCTTATTCTTACATAAATTACTCTATGCTCTATCTTTGGCAACTTGCTTATCAAAACTCTGTCCTTTCCCCTATAGTAGATAATTATTTTTCTGTATTTTTCTTCAGACACTTTTAATGGTTTTATTTTTTATCCTTTAAAGTATTCTTTATTAGAATTTTTATTTTAAAAAGTATTAATTATATTCTTACTGTCTAAGTAAAATGATGTAAAGATGTCTGATAAAATATCATAGTTTCCCATTAATCCCTTTCATTCTCACCATCCCAGGGTAAATTTAATAATCTTCCACAGTCTCTCTATGCTTGTAAATGCTTCATGTTTAAATCTTTTATCCATCTGGAATTCATCTGGTATTCGTTGTGACAGTAGGAATCTAACTTTATTTTTTTCCAGATGGTTAGCTAGTTTTTCCAATACCCTTTATTATCTTTTCCTCACTAAATAAAATGTGACTTTTATTATGTACCAGATTCTTTTTTTTTTTAATAGAAAGGCACAGGCAAGAATGAAAGCAACTAGGCTAGCAGCTAGGAAGAGGAGGAAGAAGCATTTTCACTTATTTGTATTTAGTTGTTCATCCTGGATATTCTCTTCCCACAAAGTGAACTCAAGTCCTTGTGATGTATGTGGACTATGCTCAGCCAGAGGTGGCAGACCCAACCACTATTCCACTGGGGCACACCTGTACCAGATTCTTATATATATATATATATATACACACACATTTGGGATTTGTCTAGAATTTTTACCCATTTCTATTGATCTAATTATTCTTGGATCAATATAACAACTTTAGCTATCATAGCCTTTTAATTTGTAGAGTAGAAACTATTCATTTCCTTTTTTAATAGGAAAAAACATCATTTTTTTCCTATTAAATGATACACTGACATGGTTAAAAATCCTAAAATTAGAAAGGGCATGCTAATGAAAAAATTCCCTCCCATTCTTCCATCCTTGTCCCTCAGTCACCCAGTTTTTCTCTCCACAGGAAACCAGTGTTATTAATTTCCTAGATTAATAATATATATGTACACCCCCCCATCAATGAAGTACATATACTTTATTCCCTCATCTAAATTATAACAGGAATGAGAGCTTGCTGTATCTTATACCTTCAAAATAGTACTCTTAATTATTTTTTTCCAAATGATTTTTAGATTCCCTTTCCTCTCCCATGCTCACCACTCAGATGTTGATTGGAATTATTTCAAAATTCATAAATGGCTTTGGGGATCATTGGCTTTATAGTTCTTCACTTTCCCATTGGAGAACACGATGTTTTCTTTTTTAAATCTTCTTTCCTAGTCAAAGTTTTCTATACTTCAAGCTCAGCCTTCTCCTCCAGTCTCTCCTTCAGAGGCTCTTTTCCTACCTCCCTTCTTGACTCCCACAGAGCAAGGCTCTTCTCCTGTGCCCATTCTGCATCCCTCAGTGTCCACTGTCTTTTCCTAACCCCATGAAACCTTTGTGGACTAGTTCAGCTGACACTTCTTCCTCCTCTGAGGCACCTGCCATCCCCCTCACTTCTTGGCGTCCCTTTCTAAGGAGGCCATCTGGCAAGTGTCCTCTGCTTTCACGGAATGCCTAGCAGTGGGCTGCACTTTGCTGATGATTGCTAAGTACCTGCTGGAGCTGTAGTAACCTGGGGAAGGTGAGAGGAAGATGCTGGCTCTGTTCCCTTCCTGGTCCTCCTGGCCTGTGTGAGGGGATGAGCTCTGGAGCTCCTCAGTGGGGAAAGGCCCTTCTCCACAATTAGACAGACCCTTCTCCACAGCTGGAAAAACCACTTCTTCACAGCCGGAAGGCCCTTCACTGTGACTGGAAGGCTCTTCTCCACAGCTGGAAGGCCCTTCACTGTGACTAGAAGGCTCTTCTCCACAGCTGGGGTACAGGTGGGGTGGGGTAGGTAGGTTATGCAGATAATCTTCCTGGAAGACTGAAATCATTTGTTTCATCATTTTTTCACACCTCTTGTTTTTATGTTCTCTGAGGGGTATTAAGAAGGGAGAGCCCCCTCACAATGAGTCACATCTGCACTAGGTGGGTTGGATAATGGGTGCAGGTTGCTGTGGCTCAGAATTTGGTAGTAGATGTGGCATATGATGTTTTCTTATTTTATTCTGGTATCATTAGGCTTTGAAAAATTGATTCCTGCTCTCACCAAAGTCATAGTAATCAGATGCAGTTGGTAATTTATACAGAGGTGGGATCTCTCTACTGAGCCACATGTTTGGTCCCATGGTACTTGGGAAACCTGCATACTCACCAGCAGGTTGCTTGGTGAGCAGGGATCCAGAAAGGAGAGTTCACCCAGCCTCTAGCAGCGTTAAATGGCTCTCAGTGTATGTGCTACTTTTATGGCAATCTGATTACTCACGGCCAACATACACAGACAGTCTCCTCTTTAGATATCAGAGACATTGTCCTGTGACAAACCTTAGCTTCGGATAAGGACCACCCTCCATGCTTTTTTCATTAACCTGATGTGGTTGCCAAGCATAGACTCGAATTTACATTGACTACATTTCTGTGTGCTTTCGCATCACCCATGTCCCATGCATAAACTGAGGTTTGGAGGGCCCGTTTCTGGCAGTGTTTCTGCTGACGATCCCTCCCACATGGGTGTGGTTCTTGTTCCCCATTTCAGGGGAGCATGTTCCCTGGCTGCGCCCTCGGATTCAATGGTTCACTCTACCCCAGGGTCTGGAGGCTTCTGCGTTCCTGTTGCCTTATATACACAGCTGCTGTGGTCCCCTATGAGTAACCGCTTCCTTTTCTCTCTTCTTGTCTAGCTACTCGAGGAACCGCACGTTTGACACCTACATTGGGCAGGGCTACGTGATTGCTGGGATGGATGAAGGTCTGCTTGGTGTTTGCATTGGAGAGAAACGGAGGATTGTGGTCCCCCCTCACCTGGGCTATGGAGAGGAAGGGAGAGGTGAGTGCTGGCTGCCTGCCTCCCGTTAAACTAACCAGCACTCACTGCTGCTCGCACTTTGCTTGGAAACAGGCTTCTCGAGAGCCAACACGTTGAAGGGAATGCCTTGAATTCAGCTTAAGTCTTCACTGCCCAGATAGCTTTAGTGTCTAGAGATGCTGGCATTTTTCCTTGTTTTCCTGCCCATTTTCCTTTTCAAAAATCTTTTAAAGACGAAGAAAGGGCAGGAGGAAGAGAAAGGAGGAAGAGACATTTTATTTAATTAATTTTTTTACCTTCCAAACCTGACTTGACACAGTCCATCAGCATCTCAGCTGCCTGAATCACAAGAGTGTACCCCTTCTTTTGAATTTTTTTTTTTTTTAAGAAATCAGGACATGAGAGGAGGAAGAATCGCTTTTAAGAAAGAAAGGGAGGGAGGGAGGGAGGGAGGGAGAGATGGAGGGAGGGGAGGAAGAAGCATTTTGATTGACTTGTTGATTTATTTTGCTTCTTCCCCCTGGGCCTGGCCTTGACCATGGATCCTTGAGCCTTACAAAGTTCATGCCCCCGCTGCCAAATTAACACCTGAGCCACCAAGGTGCACTGAAAAGAAAAAAATGTAAACCTACAACAAATTTGAAAGACCTGTGTACTGTATTCCCAGCCCACACAGAGTTTTCTCTTGTTGATGCCTTAACAGATAAGCATTTGTGTCTAATCAGGCACCTGGTAAACTGACTCATGTTAACTTCCTAGGAATTGACATCTAACCCGGATGTTCAGTGGTACTGGACAGGGTGTGGTTGACCTCTCCCCATCAGCATACCTGTGTCTGAAGTCTCCAAGGCCCGAGACGCAGAGTTAGTTATCAGGAAAATGCTGGACAAGCTGCCATCAGAGCCCAGGGAAGTGGGCATTTGTGAGGTGTGTTCCTTTGCCCTGGAAAGACCTGTATGCTGCTGTGTTGAAGGAAGAGCGCATTTGAATTGGCCAAATGCCAATAGACCTCTGTCCTTGGTGTCCTTGTGTAGACTCCATCCACACATGTTTTCTTCAGGAAGGTGAATGGACCTGGTCACATGGTAGCTTTCTCTTCCAGCAGTCCCACCACATCGTATGTATGACTTGCACCTTGGTCTTCTTCATGGAGATGGCTTTCTTCCGGCTCCTCAGCTGGTCAATATACACTGTTAGCATGGTGTTCCTTGAGCCCTTGAGCCCTTTAGAAATCCAGTGATTCTCAAATATTAGTGCATGATATGGAGAAAAATCACCCTGAGAGCTTAAGGCTCACAGAGGCCAGACGTGCTGAGTGAGAAGGGGCCTGGCCCTTTGTGTTTTCACCAAGTTCTCCGGGACCTTGTGGGAACCACCTAAGTCTGAGACTGATATGTAGGTGAGTCACATCTGACTCTCAGAGTGGGGCCTAAACACTGACATGCTTTTGAATACTCCCCAGGGGATCCTTTTTGGTAGCTGATTGTATATTTTTTAAAATTTTGTAGATTGGCAGATTATATTAATTTATTTTAAATTGTGGTATAATAAAGAGAACCCATTTACCATTTTAGTTTTAAGTGTCTAGTTCAGTGTTGTTAAATAGATTCACCACTGTCTAGAGCCAAAGCATTTCAGCTGAAATATATTTGATATAGAACATGGTTGAAGTGCGAGGTGTGTGACATGCTGATTCAATCCATTTATATATCGCAGGGTGACTGCCACCATAGTTACCTAGCACGCCTGTCATGTCACGTCATTATCATTTCTTTTTTGTGGTGGGATAATGAATGTCTCAGCACTCTTGATATTTCTAATACAACATTGCTGTCCCTAATCAGCATAGTGCATCACATCTCTAAGAATTATTTATCTGCTAGCTACAAATGTGTACCCTTAAACAACCTCCCCTCAGTTTCCCCAGCCTCCCGCCCTTGGAAACCACCATCTTACACAGCCCTGGTTCTGAGCCACCTGCCATACTGTCCTGTGTCCCATTACCACTCACAGCGGCTCCCTGTCAGTGAACGTCAGGCGCTGTGTTCCACTCTACAAGACAGGCTTCTCCGATTGCTGCCTTTTGGCAACTTTTGACAAGCTCCCAAATCTTTGCCTCAGTTTACTCATCTATCGATTGGGGAATAGAGAATTACAACGAGAATAAAATATATAGCCCCCCCCTTCGAAGAGTGCCTGCTACTTACTACCCATTAAGTGTGTGTGCGCATGTGCGTGCGTGTGCGTGTGTGTGAACAACGAGCATACAGACAGTATATAGCAGGGGCAGGCAGGCAGAGGCTGTGGATGTTCATGTATCTCTACTTGAATTACACCTATAGCTACCTTTTTTTGAGCACGTTTTATCATATGTGAATTGGTGTTCTTATCTGTAAAGGACTCAGACAAAAATATGATACGTCCTTGTTTCTGAGTAACACTAATTATAAAATTTCTACATGTAAACTTCTCTGAAATGATCTGGAGCTGTAGTCAACACTGATGTCTGTATTTAAATGTCTTCCTGCCGCCCCCTGAGAAGCCAGCATTCAATTCGTGGAGCATGTGCTAATCCTAGATTTGTGGTCATACCTCACAAGGTGGCTGCAGGGATTTAATGAGGGAGTATTTGTGAAAAATACCATTGTAGACTGTAAAACATTATTCAGAAGCGAGATTCTGTTTTAAAAAGTGGAGAGAATAGAAAAATTAATTTTATGTGGAACAAATAGGACATGTTGTAAAAGCACTTTGTGAACTGCTAAGTGTGCTTTATCAAAACACACGTATTGTATTCCTCTCTGAGTTTCCACTAGTTTTGTTTCTGTCTTACGATTGCAGGGCACTGACTGTCACTCTCAGCTCATCTTCTCATCTTCCTCGTTTCTAGCAGGAATGAAGTGAGTCTTACTTTGGCTGAGCTTTCCTTTCCTCGTCTGTCTGTCATGACCTCAGCCATAAATTGTTCACATTTAATGATCCCATGAGATAATAGCCCATCATCTTGAATTTTCATCCAAACTGTACCCCTAACTGACTATGTGACCCTGGACAAAACCATGACTCAGTTTCCCCTTCTGTAAAATGAGGATTGGTTTACTTCTACCACGCTCCGGCTTCATTCTCTAGATTCCCTAGGATTTCTATCTGGGTTCCCAGGTTCCTCACTGGAAGTGTGTGAGGACACTCCTGGTGATACTGGGGAGGGATAGGTGCAGCTGCCTGAAGGCTCACTTATTCATTTCTGTATCTGTCCTTCTATCCTTTAGGGAACATCCCCGGCTCGGCCGTTCTGGTGTTTGACATCCACGTGATTGACTTCCACAACCCTTCGGATTCCATCAGCATCGTCTCCCACTACAGACCCCCTGACTGCTCAGTACTCAGTAAGAAGGGAGATTTCCTCAAGTATCACTACAATGCCTCACTTCTGGACGGGACCCTGTTGGATTCCACGTAAGGCTGCTGGGAACGGTGGGGGAGTGTGCCTGGGGTGGGGGTGGGGTCACAGGTGTGTGTTCCCATGATTCTCCTTTTCTTTCACCAGAAATTGATTAGAGCTTTTACCTCCGTGCCTTCCCTGCTGCTCATCTCCAGCCTCTGTCAGTGCTCAGGTGCATTACTCCAAGTGTCCCCTAGGAACAGTCTCACCTTGCTCCTGTGAAACGATCTCATCCTGTAACTCTGTCTTTAAAAATTAACCCACAGGCATGCCATGGTGTCCCAGCGGTTTAGTACACCATAGGCTCAGTCCATATACACTCCCAGTTCTGGGTTTAAGACCCAGGCTCAAGGGAGCAAACAATGCGCGAACAACTAAATAAAAATAAAATTAAATGCTTCTTCCTCCTCTCACTCCCTGTCTGCCTATTTGCCTCATTCCTGCCTAAACCTGGCACATCAGGCTCTGTCTGTCAGTTCCATTCATCTTCACCCGTTCATCTTCTGCTGGGGACCCCTCCCCTGCCAGGGCTGCCGTGTGCACTGGTATAGGATGTGCATTTCTTACATCCTCACTCTGGCCAATTTCTGCTGAAATAGCTACTTAAATGTCCTCCCCTTTTAAAAAAATGTTTCCTTAATTCCTAGGAAGAGTGAACTGCTCTGCTTCTATAGTCTCATAATATTTTATATGTTGCCTGGCTTTCAGTTCTTTTTTTCTGTTTTCATCTCTGTTGCTGGTCTCAAGGACACCCAATGTATTTATTCATTCCCCTGCCCTCTGTACACCTAGCTCAAAGCATGGCACAGAGGGGACATCCTATAAATGTTAATTGATTGACATGAATCTGAAAATACATTAATGGGAAGCAACAGTATAAACTAGAATTGTGCAGGTAAAAGGAGCTTGCTTCTATCTTATGAGTCTGGATTGACAGATGTTGCTATAAATTGATACGAGATTCTCTTTTTTGGAAAAGAAACATTTTAAATCTTTATTTCCCCCTCTTTTTGTCCATTTTTTAACTTTAATATATACTGAGGTAACTGCGCTTTACAAAAACAAAACCCTATACTTTCAGGGATAATTTCTATAGTTTGTTACAAAGTGATATAAACCCATATGTGCAGGTTCCCCATTCCTCAGCTGTATGTCAAAACACCCTACTCACCACCAAATTACCAAGAATTCTTCATAACCATCCATTGGAGCCTGCTTCTGCTTGTCTGGACCCTGTACCTTGTTCTCTGTTGGTAACCTCAATCCTATTTGCCAGTGTCCAAGGGCTGTTAAACCTTCCTTTATATTTCCATAGTGAGTGCATCCATTTTTGTTCTGAGCTGACTTAGATTCCTAAGTCTGATCTTGGGGAGAAAGAAGCATTTCTTATAAACAAAAAGGTTCTTCTGCATTTATTCTAAATGGGGAAGGCCTTCTCTCCCTCCCACTTGTCTCTCTGCATTCTAGCTTCAGGTGACAGAGGTGTCTGCGGAGAGCCAGGCATGGAGACTGAGTCCCTGGGACATAGTCTTCAGAGCACTCTCTAGTGCTATGAGATCCTGTAGACTCATGTATTTAGTGTCTTCCATCAAATCTAAAATGTAGTGATTGTTAGAAACATCATTATTTTATCTACCTCTAAGAAAATAAAAATGTGGCCCCAAATAATGACATGCTGTCACTTAAAAAATATATCCCAATAATAGCGATGTTAAAATATAAAAAAATATGTATTATGTAATTGATTAAATATGTATTCACTTCTGGAGTCAAGATTTACAGAGACCTGACTTATAACAAACAACCTTGAAGAAGTCCCAGCCACTGGTGTTAAAGCCTTGGAGGGCAGTAGGAAAGAAGCATGGCTTCAGTTTGACGATGGGGTGAGTTCTTGCAGGTGAAAATGGTCCACAGGGTTAGACCCATCTGTAAGGTTAGTGACCTGTTGTCACCGCTCTTGTTGATATTCATGTGGATGGTGCTCCTGCAGCTGGCTGTGGGGCGAGGACGAGGGTGGGAAATGAACAAAGGAAATCCCGTTCAGTGTGATCAGGTTATGCTTTTCAAGGGGGTTGGGGAGAATCGGTCTTCCTGCCTTCTGGATCTGCCTGTGTTTGGCAGATTCACAACATTCTTACAGAGACTCTAGCAGCCCCGTGACGCGCCTTCCTCTTAGAGAGACCCCCCCCCCCACTTTTGTACCGTGAGAGTCATCTGTGTTATAAGTACCTCTATACAGAAAAGCAGCAGCATAAGGTACTCCTGCTGGTCTCTTCTGAATAGAAGCTTCCCAATACAGGATCATGGGATGTGTGGCAGGCAGAGCATACTGCCTGTGTGTGGGAGAGGAGCCCCTTAGGGAAGGTGGCACTTTGGGGGGCTCTGTAAGTGGCAAGGCAGGTGCTGCTCTGGGTATTTGTTCATCAGGACTCAGAGGAGCTGGCTGCTGAGAGGAGAGAGGGCAGGTGGGCGGGAGCCAGAGGGCGGCCTGTAGGCAGGAAGCAGAACGCTGGGGATGGAGGCCGGAATGCACGGAAGGAATGAGGGGAATGTCTGGGAGAACAGCTGGCAGAAGAACAGAAGGATGACCCGAGGCAAAGAATGAGTGGGGTTCTCGGAGATGACACATGAAAACAATTTTTTTGCTCAGAGCATTTTCTTCATGTGTGCTTAAACTGGCCTGAGAGAGAAGAATTATTTGTTATTTGGTAACTAAACGAGATCCTGAATATTCTGTGAGACTTTGAAACCTAGTAGGCCCATGGGAGTTCCCCATGGCCCCTGGAGAAAGGCAGCATGAGGGCACCACTATGCTGCTGACAAAGCAGGGGTTGTGTGTTGGGCAGGACGGGCGCGCCCTTCTGCAGGCCTTGTGCCAAGCCGTCCTGTGCCAGGTAACGGCCGGGTTTCCGTTTCGTCCTAGGTAGGACAAATGCAAACCTGGTGGTGTGCTGGCCCCAGAGCACCACCCTGGTCCTGGGCTCACCTTGCGGAGGGACAGGTGGCGGTCCTGTGTCCAGGGAAGTTGGAGAAGGGGATGCGACTCCAAGGGGCTGTCTCGTCCGTGTTGTCACCACCTGGGGATGACCATGGGCATCAGAAGGCCCCCAGACATTGGGGATGAGGACTTTTCTTTCTTAGCACTGAAGGACATACCCGCTGTTTGTCTTTAGGGATAGGAAAGCCATAGATTTAGAAATTGCTGTTTTCAGTAGTGATGGAGGTGACAGAGGCAAGTTTATTTCTCTAGATTTCCGAGGGACCATAAGACACCAAGGATAATTAAAACCATGTTAAACTCTCAGTTATTTTTCAGGAGTCAGATTGTTACAGCACTTATACCCTCAAGGCCACCCATTTATTGAGCCTTTATATGTGGTCTCTCAAGTGCCCAGTATGATACATTATTTACTACTTAGAACATCCCTGTGTGAGAGCTATTGTGACCTCTGTTTTATGGACGAGGGCACTGAGAGAGAGTGCATTTCCCCGGGTCAAATGAAGAGAACCAGGGTTCCAACTCGGGTCTTGCTGAATCCCAAACCCAGGGTTTTACCTACATGATATATGAAAAAAATTTTCATGAAAATTCCTGACTAGAATAGACTAAAACTTCGAGAAAAGTTGTTAAGTACAGTACAAACAACTTCCCCCACCTCCACCCCAAACACTTGGCTTAGGATGTCCCATCACCCTTGAACACTTAAGTTCACATTTCCCACAGCACAGACATCTTTATACAGCATTCAGTACATACATTGAAACCAGTAAGTTAACACTGATACATGGTTGCCTTTTCATCCTAAGATCTTGCTTAAGTTTTGCCAGATGTGCCCCATAAGGTGTTTTACAGGAAAACGATCCCATTCCAGTATGTTCCGGCCTCTGGGACAGTTCCCCAGTCTTCCCGGGTTTCACATTGATACTTTTGAAGATTACAGGTGGTTATTTTGCAGAAGTCCCTTAGTGTGGATTTGTCTGAGGTTTCCTCGTGATTGGGAAGGGCTTTTCTGTCTTTGGCAGAACACGCTCAAGTACTTACGAGTTTATGACCTAACCAGGGACTCTTCTGTTTGGTTTTCAGGTGGAATTTAGGCAAAACGTACAATATTGTCTTGGGATCCGGACAAGTCGTGCTGGGAATGGATATGGGTCTCAGAGAGATGTGTGTTGGAGAGAAACGCACAGTGATCATCCCTCCCCACCTGGGTTATGGGGAGGCTGGTGTGGGTGAGTAGGCGACAGTATTAAAAGGTGTTTGGGGTACATCCTTGTGGCTCAGGCCACCGAAATGCCTGAGTTGTGAACCATGTAAGGTCCAAAGACTTGGGTTCATGACCAGGGGCCAAGGTACAGGGAGGGGAATAGGGTGGAAGGAACCAAAAACAAAAACAAAAACAAAAAAAACACCAATTAACTAAATTGAAAAAATGGTGTTTGGGACATGTTATTCATTGGTATTTTTGTGTTTCGGCATTGCTGTATTGCGAAGTACAATATGCTTCTGTTTAAAACCCAAAGATCTGTGGAGCTTTTTTGCCTAAAGAGCCTGTGAATTTAGTGTTAATGGCATGGGAATGCGCCATACTTTCTGGTGAAAGCGGGTTTTAGTGAACCTTGGTCATCAAACCCACACATGGGAAATGTCCTTGAAGAAGCCTTTGGGGGACTTCTCTTAGGAGAGGACACACGCTTCCTTTTGAAAGTGTTTCCCCAGTCGGTGTAATGCTGCAAGGCTTTGCTCCACTTCTCCTGAATCTGTGTGCTGACCAAGGAGACTTCCTTCTGGAAGAGATTTGTTTCAAGTTCTGGAAATAGAGACCTTACTTCTTCCTCACAGGCCTGGTTGTTACAGTTGCATGAGTCCTCCTGTTGTTCAGCAGTATGAGTCCTCCACCTGGGGATTTGAGAAGCCCTTCTTTTCCAGTGTTTCTGTGCGCCTGCTAGCTGGAGGTGGGGGTGATGGAAAATGACAGCTTGGAAACACAATTGGCATTTTAGATAGATTTTCTCTTTTTCACAACTTTTAAATAACTGGAAAAAGTATCTCCAAGAAAAAACATTTAAAAATACATTTCGTATCTTATAAGACCATGTTCTTGTGATTTATAAGTAATTATAATAATCTGCATAATATATAATTTTAACACAACATACTATGTACATATATATGTATATATGTTATGTATTTACATATTTATATAACATAACTTTTGCAGCCCACACTACAGCCCACAAACTTCAGGTTTGTATTTGCAGCCCTCTCTTTCTTGGACCATGATTTTAAGGCATTCTTAAATTCTGTTATTCTTAAGTCTGCTGTTAGATTTATTTAAAAGTTCTATCACTGTAGTCTCTGTTAGTGGCTTCCAAACTTATTTCACCAAGACACGAAGCATGAATACATTTTATCTCTCAATCTGTATTTCACATACAATTTATGTATACTTTTTATTTATGCATGACACTAAAGTTCAAGTTTCATGCAGGGATCCTTACTATGTGCATTGTTCCCTGATCTATTCTAGTCCTTATCTTCAAGGTCGATCAGCATCCTCTGCACTGATTCTATGACTCACGAACAGTCACCACAGCCATTGTGGATGCTACCTGCTGATGCCAGCCTTTCCTGCTCTCAATAGCGGTGCCTGTGGCTGAGGCCGCTGGAGCTGGGCGGGGGTGGGCTGCGCTCCTGGGCCGCTGAGTGGTGCTGACGCTGCCTCCTGTCTTGTCCTGCAGCAGGGGAAGTGCCAGGCAGCGCCGTGCTGGTGTTTGACATCGAACTGCTGGAACTTGTGGCTGGCCTCCCTGAGGGGTACATGTTCATCTGGAATGACGAGGTGTCACCCAATCTCTTTGAAGAGATCGACAAGGATGGCAATGGAGAGGTCCTCCTGGAAGAGGTAACTGACCTTCGATGGAGAGTGGAGGGAGGTGCCAGGGAGTCACCCTGGGCCCGGGAACCCCTTCAGAAAGAGAAGCCTTCTCAGTGATGAGGGCCGCAGTGCAGCTTCCTTTTTATTTATGTATATATCTATCTATATTTATTTTTAAAGGACAGGTGCAGGCAGAAATGAAGGCGAGCAGACAGGCAGGCAGCAGAGAGAAGGAAGAAGCACTTTTTTTTATTTAGTTGTTTATCTTGGCTGCTCCCCATCCTCAGGTCACGAACCCCGGTCCTTGGGATGTATGTGCTTGGACTACTCTGTGGCTGACGTACCTGCTAGGCCAGGGCACATCTGTGCTTCTTTCTTGTGATGCTGGTAACTGACACACTCTTGGACCCAGTACTTTCATGCACACTCTGCATTGAAGCTCACAATTCCTCTTAAAAGACTTTCAGGCCCTCCCAGGCCCAGGCCTCGATTCCAGCATGAGTCAGATCGCTTCATCTCAGAACCCTGCAGAACCCCTCTGTTTCCAGGTCCTGACAGTGGCCTGGGAAGGCCTGACCGAGCCCCTGCACATCCTGCGCTCCATCACCTCCCTCCATCTCCCCATGCACACTCCCCCATCCACGTGCTGTTCTGTGGGCATATCAGACATGTCCACCCCCCAGGTTTTTGCAGTGGCTGTTCTCTGCTCAGAAGGCACTTCCCCTAGAGCACAGTTAGGCTCAGTCCCTCTCACCCTTCAAGCCCTTGCACATGTCTCCCTTTTCCTGGTTTTCCCCAGACTGCAATATTACTCAATTTTCTGCTCTTCAAACCTGTATTTTTTTTAAGTGTTAGATTATTGCTTTATTTATTTATTTTCAGAGACTTGTACCATAAAGCTTTATTAATGGAGAGTGTGGTACTGATATATCAATGGACAGCATAGTGAATATAATGGTGTGCTTTTCCTACCTGAAAATGCTAGAATTTCAAGGGCAGGATGTTTTGTTTATTGATGTGTTTCTGGGGTCTTGTATGGTGCTCAACCCATAGTAGACAATAGGGTCTTTTTTGGTTTTTGTTCTTGTTCGTTTGTTTTGTTTTTAAGCAAAGATTCAGGCAGAAATGAAGGCAAGCCGAGATATGCAGGCAGGAAGAGAGAGAAGGAAGAAGCATTTTATTAATTTTATTTAGTTGCTCCTCTTGGCTGTGCCTCCGGGGCCATGGGTCTGCCCACCCAGGTCCTTCAGATGTGTGTGGACTGTGTCTGGCTTACTTAACTATTAAGCCACTAGGGTATGCCAATACGTTTTTATTGTATGAGTGAATGCATGGGTATATTAGCAGTGTTCTCAAAGACTGGGGTGCTTGGGGGGTTGGCCTCTGTCATTGTTGACTTGGGGAGTAGGGGTAGCTCTGATGACTACTATCTGTTGACTGCTTGGAACTTAAGAGTCCTGACGTCTTTTAGTCTGGCAATGTTAATCTGCACCTCAAGAAAACACATAGGTTGTGAGGATTTGATCTGTTTTGTTAGCTCAGATTCTAGCCCCTCTGCCCAGAGGTGGCTCTGGTTAGGCCCTGGGCTGCTGTGTCTCATGGTCTGCCTTATCCTCCTTCTTTCCAGTTTTCAGAATACATTCATGCGCAGGTGGCATCTGGCAAAGGGAAGCTCGCTCCTGGCTTTGATGCTGAGATGATCGTGAAGAATATGTTCACCAACCAGGACCGGAATGGAGATGGGAAGGTTACAGCTGAGGAATTTAAACTCAAAGACCAGGAGGCCAAACATGATGAGCTCTAACCCTTACATGAGCCACTGTGTGACACCAAGTCCCCAAGGGTGACACAATGTGCTGTGAGGGCACAAGAGTCTCAGCAGGCACATTGTCAGCAAGTGGTGAACAGGTCACGTGTGCCTGGGCATATGTCAGGGGTGGGACGATACACACGGTCAGAATTTTAGGCCAATTGGTAGATACATGAAGCAAAATTGGTGTGAGGTGCCTTAACATGGGGTGTGTAGAGTGCTGACGCAGGTACACTGCTACCTCTTGCTTTGTGTGCCTTCTGGGTAGTTTCATTATTAAAGGGATATAATGTCATGTAGAAGTTATAACCGTCTTGAAATGAACAGCAGATAAAGTGTCCAGGATGTCTCTATGAAAGGATTAATTTTGTTAACTGGCTAGTGTTTATGAGTGTTCTCCAGGTGGCCAGAAAAGGCAAAGGGCCTGTCCCAGCAGGATTCTCAAAAGTCCCAGAAAACTCAGTGACCTGTATTGGCCTAGGTGATGCCTCCACCCTTCCCTACACTCTGTCTCACACACATACACCTGTACACACACAGGTGTGCTTTTCTTATCACACCCACCCCCAATTGGCTGTGTAACTTGAAGTTAAAAAGAAAAGCCGGGGCTCAAACAAATGGCATCTCAGAGCATGAATAGAGAATTTGATTCTCGTTTGCCATGTACGATTGCCTACTTCACTCTTATTCCCATCACTCTGTCCTGTAGCGCACGCTCTACCTGCCCTGAACCCTGTGGTCAGGCCACACACAGGCCTGGTGGCTCGGGTGTCTATCTCACCACAACCAAGATGGAAATGTCATCTCAGCAGATGAGCATAAACGAGGTGACACTTTTCTGACATACATTTGTGTCTTGGAGATGGTGGTGCCCTGAAGGCTGGGGCCCCCTCCCGGCCTAGGAAAATGAGGACCCTTGATCCACGGGCCTGCCTCCACCTTACATAGGAACCACATCGCTGCCTGTGTCCTCTTTTCCCAGGTGGCAGTGGCACTCACTCTGAGTGATTGACGATTTCCCTTTTGAAACTGCTTTATTTTACTAATTTAAACTATTTTGTACTGATGTAGCTCTGCGATAGTTTATGAAAATGCCATGCACTCATTCAATGGAATAAATGTTGGAAAACTGATCTTTCATTTATAAAATGTCGAATCCTATCATTTGGTTTTTGCAATAACTTATTTGAAGCCTGAGGAGATATCTTGAGAATGCACCAGGTTGCCAGAAATTCCTTGATAAAAACTGGGTGGGACTGAGTTAGTAAAACCAGGAGAGTCCCATGCAGTGTAGAGAGGGTATTTGTCATGGTCCTGGGGGAAAAGGACTGTTTATGGGGCTATGGGCAGGGTTCAGGAACCCAGGAAGGAGACTGAGGTACCCCTGACATTTGCCCCAGAACAGTAAGAGTTGGCTCCGCCTCAGGCCTGACGTGTCCAAGGGAGGCTGGAGGAATGGTCCGGAGCCGGGATGGGGACACCTGGTGGGTTTGTGTAATATCGCAGCCACTCCCCAAACTGGCTGACTCAGCTGAGAAACAAATATATATATATATATATATATATACACACACACACACATAGATACCTATATCTATATATCTAAATATGTATGTATGTATATAGAGATATGTATGTGGGTTTTTCCAAGTTTGCTTGGTACATTTTTAGGATAAATTTGTTTACCTTGCTATATGCATTTAAGGATATTGAAATTTCTTTTAAGGAAAGGTGCAGGCAGAAATGAAGGTGTGAGTAGGCAGGCAGGCAAGAAGAGTGAGGAAGAAGCATTTTATGTATTTAGTTGTTTATCTTGGTTGTGAACCCAAGTCCCTGCGCTGTAGTGGACTGCGTCCAGTGAATTTAACTGCTAAGCCACCAGAGCATGACATATTGGTTTGTTTTTTAAAGCTAATGTTATTGTTTCCTCGTGGCAGAAGTAAGTTCAGGGTTTCCTTGTGCTCTGGGGAGACAAAGGAGGTGCATGCTGTGGCCTTCCTGACCGCGGCTGCCATGGCCAGCAGTGTCCCCTCACTCTCTTTCACCAAGCGCACCGTCACTCAGTTTCCAGCTAACAGAATCCCTTCAGTGCAGAAACCTCTTCACTGGTTGTCTTCTACAGTGATGGAACATACAACTAGGCTACTTTGCCAACATAAGCAGTCTGTGCTATTTTGTTAAAACCCAGTGAGTCTTGATTCAAGTCTGACTACTCAGGAATTTACAATGCCTTTCAAAATTTTACTTAAAAGAAAAATAAATAAAATTGACAGGCTGGCCGAAATAAAAGACTGCATGAAAGCACTTTAAGATCTTACGTTTCTAGGAGCAAAATTGCTTTCTTTGAAGCCATTTCCCCTTGACTCTTTTGGGAATCTGAGGTCTTTAATAGAACAATACTACTCCTGACTATTGCCAGTTGTGGATATGACTCTTCTGCTTATTTGATTCTGTATGGCTGTTGTTCTTAACGTTTGAATTTTCATAGGTCAGGGGATTCAGTCTTGCTTATACTGGCCATAGTCCAATCTCATTTAAATGCAGATCACGATCAAATTGATCATTCCTGCCAAAATCTCTCCTGAGTGCTAATCTGTTCCTGTATTTCCCAGGCACCTCAAAGTTTTTATGTCCAAAATAGGATGTATATTTCCATTCCCTCTTCCCAACAGCCCATCCAAGCCTAATCCTCTGAGCCTTACCTTACACTGGTTTGTTCCAACCAGACATATACGCCCCTCCCTATGCTCACACCCTGAGTATTTCACTCAACAGCAAATCTTGTCTGCCTGACCTACCACTTCTGGAAATCTACCTACTTCTGGAAACAACCCACTTCTCTCTAGCTCTGCAACCCCAGTCCTACCATAATTTCTTGTTTGGATGACAGCCAGTAGTCTCCAGCTGGTTTGCATGAGTATATCCACCCTCACCAGTCCATTCTCCATGGCAGATCAATCATACGGCACTTCATCGCAGGAGAGTAAAACCAAACTTACTATGATGTACAAAGCCCTGTGTGATTGATCGCCACCCACTTCTGATCCCGCCGAGGCCAGTGAGTTAGACTCCATAGCTTACTTTTTTATTGTCTTGTCTAAAATTTCTCTGCAAACTAAACTTGAATGCAAATTATTCTAAATAGCAGTAACATCAGGTGGCAGTGAAGTGTGATGGGGTTACATGCATGTAGTGGAGAAGGCATGGGCAAATAGCTAATGTGGCAGGCTCTAATAGTAATGGATAAAGAGCTATCAGTAGATCAGAGATTTGCAACTTATTTTTGTGAAAAAGCCCTCCAGGTTATTCTGATATTCTTTACGCCATGCCATCTCAGCTGTAATGCAAGAAACTTGGTTTTGATTTTTAAAATACTTAAACAGAGAAGAGTCGACTTTTTACCATCACATACTTTGTTTCATGGTTTATTATACAAAGAAGAAGTGGAGGTTAAGGAGGGCTGCTGCAGGAAAAATGTTTTCATCGTGAGATTGTGCCTTTCTGTCACATCCGATTGGACAAGCAATTGGCGACCTCACAGATGCCCACTAGCAGTGGGATCCTTCAGTACAGCCCTGTGCCTTCGAACACCAGTGGATACTCAGAGATTGGAGTTCAAGGGGTGGACTAGAGGGTCAAATTGATCTCAATAGCAGGCTAATAAACCTTATGTAAACTAATTATAGGGAAGACATGTGGAATGGGAAGTCAGACTACAGACAGGAATGTCAGTTTATAATTCTAAAGTACTCACTTTTAGTGACCATGAGACCCAGCTGCTGTCTCCTGCCCGTGGCTGTTTCTGAAACTCTTAGAAGAGAGCACCTTCTTTTTACTAACATTTCAAAGGAGGATAACACATTCCCTAGGCCCTGTTACTTTCTGAAGGGTACATTCAATTTTCTCTGCAAATATCTTTCACCTTAAACTTACAATGCATACATTTGAAAATATTCAACCTAAATAGCCAATGTTACAAGGATGTTAGGATTTGTATCTTTACACACACACACACAAAATCATACACGTAAACATCATACGCACATGGCAAGTACTAGATAAATATCTGTTGAATGAATAATAATGGTCTTGACAAAAGAATTAAAAAGGTTTTTCCTGTTTATTATCAGTGCTTCAATAAATACAGAACTTCTTGTAATGAATTTACAGAATTGTACAGTAATGATTAGTGATGTGGATACCAATAGTTTTTTTCAAACACCAAGTGTCAATATTGTCTGGTAAATATCCATTTTCACACCAAACAAAATAACCAAACCTATTACAATTCCAGGAGATGGTGATACCATCAGCATAATTCACCCAAATTACAAAAAATGGCAATACTTAAGATCATGTACATCATTTCATAAAACTTCTTTTTAAACTTCTACAAACTTTCCCAGTGTAAACAGTCTCCTTAAAAACTTCCTGATAACATGAAACTATGAAATTCACTGTAAATGCAGGGAGTTACTTTTCAAATTTTGACTTTTAAAGTTGTTGGGTTTGTTTTTAATCTGTTAAAAAATACGGTGAGGCGTGTGCTCTGGAGGTGGAGGAGCTTCCAGTTGGTGGAGTCAACATGTTTGAAAATACTTCAGTAATGTAAAAGAAAAAGTTCAAGAGCAAGAATACGTTTTAAATAAAAGTCTTTCAGCAGATGAACGGATGAGTGGTTCTTGCATAAACGGCTCCCACAGGCAAGAGGTCATGAAAAACTGTTTACAGAATCTTCTGTAAGATAGAGTTGGCTACTTCCAGTGATTCATCTTTTACTAAAACAACATCATAAGAGTCCATGTACATGTCTAAAAGCTCATCCACCTAATACACAACAACAAAAAAGCAAAAATTAATGTGCGGGGAGAAAAAAGCAAATTTCAGTATGAATTGCAATGTCGTTAGATGTGTTATGTAAAATGTAGTAAATTAAATTGGTTTTCATAAAACCTTTGAACAAAGACAACTTTCAAACTTTTAAGACTCACTGACACAGAAATTTTTCCTACTTGATGGCTTTTCTCCTACAAATGATTTCTCTCTAGTCCAGTGCTTCTCAACTGAGGAGCTAGCACCCAAGGAACATTTGGCAATGTCCGGAGACACTTGTGATTTTCATCACATCTGGTGGGGAGAGGCTAGAGAGGCCCATTCAGAATATGCACCCCCGCCAACACGCACGTATATGTGCCTTCCAGTTCCCTTAATCATCCCCAGAGTAAAAAAAATAAAAACATCTTTAAAATAACTGTTTCAGACAGCGTTGACAGTAAATACTTACAAAGTTTCATTGTAATTTTTTCTTAAAGAAATTAAATCTGCATACTTACTCTATCATTTAGATATCCAATTTTTAGGATGTGTTCAACATTGGCCACTCCATCTGCCATTCTTAAGTCTCCTTGAGAGTCACCCAGGAGAATTATGTTGCTATTGTCTTTTAGTTGATTGAAATATGCTGTGTTCTTCAAGGCACCATCATGTTTGTTAAATACATGGATTAGTTCTCCTTTAAATCCTTTGAGCACCCCCTATTAAAAAATAAAAATACTTTGAAATAATAGGTCTTACAAATTTTATTTTTATTTTCACATTATTGATACAAAAGGACTCTAAGAAGTAAATGATTTTCTAGAGACCACTTTAAATGTTAAACACAATGAGTTCAAAATCTAATTTTTGCTTTTCATTTGGTTCCTATCCAAAGGTCTCATTTTATATATATTATATTGTCTTGATTAGTGAATTCTTCATATACTATCAGTGCTGATTTACTTTTCTTCCCACTTACATGTGTTAAGTCTTAGAAGTTGCGTCGAATTTTAAACACAATCTTGCGAGTTTTAATATTTTAAATGAAATTTTGTTAATTTTAATATCGCTATAACTTGCGGAACAAAAGTTTGAAAAGGATGTATTATTTTTAAGACATGGATATGGATATAACACTGGGAGAGATATTAATCTCATAATAAACCTACCAACTTGGCCTAATTTAATGAACGCACATTATATAAGAAAGAGCAAACACATTTTTATGATTAAAATATTTTCAGATTTTAAAATAATTATGAAGAATATTTGACATTCTTACATTGTCATCAAAATCCATGAAGTTGGACACGACTTTGACATTTGAATGATAGACTCCAGCTTGGCGGATAACCTCTTCTAGCACATCACCGAGACCAGCCGAAAATATGAACATAGGGATACTGTGTTGGTGGAGTTTATCAAAGAAATTCTCATATCCTTCCCTGTAAGATGGAAGTCTAAGTTATTAATGAGCAAGACATATCTCCTTTTCACCTGAAAGTTTAAAAAGTTAAGTATTTTTACCTAACTCTACAGCTCCCTTATATTCTCATTCAAAATATTGCCTAAGAGAGCTGTTACTGGTATCTATGACACGACTGGTAAATATTTTTCAAACAACAGTTAATGATTTACTCTCCTTTTAATAAACTCTAATAGTACAAAAAAGGATTTTAGACTTGCAGTGAATATGGACATAGACTGATGGTTCAGAGTTCACACTATTAATAGCATATAATTAAACCACATGTTGAAAACCCACTTGGGGGTTTGAGCTGGAAAACCTCCTGCTGAGCATCTGCTCACTTCCTTCCCACTGTCAGGAAGCGAAGTGGTAGGAGCTGCTGTGTTCTTACAGCAGGCATCTAACTCCCTTGCCTATGACCTGGCAACTGTAGGTAATGTTTTCATCTTAAAAAAGCTTTTCTTCCCTTTTACTCTTCCTGAGCTATAGGTTAGGCTGCCTACAAAGGAAGGAAATACTAGCTGTCCTTTCTAATACTTGCCTCTTTTATGGAAGAAAAAGACCAAAAACCACACCACATTTGCTAAATAAGTTGAAAATTTTAAGAGGTGACAAATATTAAAAAGAATTTAAAATGTTTATATCTTATAATTCATGTTGCAAATATTTTATTTGCTAAACCACTTTCACCTTTCCTAGAGACTTTTTTGAGACTGAAAATTCTGAAAGATTTATGTAAATTTAGAAAGAGAACTTAGCTAAATCCCTTTCAATTTGATTTATAAACATTCCTTTCATATTTCATCTTTCAAAAGTATTTTGTAAAAAAATTTCAAAATCATTTTCTTTCATAAATTTGTAAATTAGTCTTGAAATTGTTAATTTGAAGAAATCAAATGCAAATTAGTGCTTAAATCTCTTATTCCCTACACCAAAATACAACATATTTTTAATTCCTTATTTCACCATGATTTTGTGGCAGGTGGCATGCTTTGGATATGTTTTTACATGAATGTTGTTACAGATGAATAAAAACACACTTGAATACATATGTAATAATAGTTCAAGTCTGTAGACAATTTATAACCAAAAACACACAGGAAACTTACTTGAGCATAACATCAGATTCTGTGACAATTTCTTTCAGTTTAGCTTTTGGTATAGCCTGTTCAACAAGCAAACCATGTGATTTAGTATACCTGGAGTTTATGACCAAAGAAAAGAGAGTATCAATTAAAGAAAATTAAAACTATTATTTTATTACAAAGTATTTTTCAATGTGAGAAAATGCAGTATATCATTCATTATATTTTAGATTTAAACTTCAGAGATTTAATTCATCATTAATAAATGTATATCCCATGTATCTCAGGACATGATATGCATGTTCTTACAGCATTTCCCAGTTCTCCCTAAACTCTGGCTTAGTTTACATGTGATAATAATATAATAAAAGGGTTCTGGAAATAATCTTTCCTGTTACAGGTAACTGAATCCAATACTAAGAAGGCACAATCATTTCTGATTGCAAAAAGAATTAAAGCTAAGCCATTTAAAAACAATCTCTTTGTAGCCAGAATTTTCATGAATGCTTAATTACTGAAGATGCTCCTAGTGAGCAAGAGAGAAAATCTATACTAAGAAGAGTGTTAAATAGAGGTGCTTTATAATGACATAAAAGCACTTATAATCAGAGCACTTCAGTGTAACAGGCTTTTAAAATCTCTCTACCTTTTACTTTAAAATTCCCTTAAAATATTTCTAAGTGACTCTCCACCCTGCCTGGGTCAGCTCCCATCATGTTAGTGAGCTCATCCTCCCAGCGAAACTTATGCCATTGCTAGAAAATTCTAATTGTTAACAGTCCTTCCTTTCATTATACTGAATCAGTCTTGCTAAACCAAGTTTAGTTCCAGTTCTGCTTCTACAGGCATGGAGAGTGGGTCTAACCTCTTTCTACCTTCTCATATCATAAACATTAGGTGTACAAAGTACTCTTAGGTAATGGGATAATGAAGATAAGCATTCCTAGTCTTAAGATTCTAAAGTCACAAGTTGTTGCTCCTCAAATCAGAGCATTTTCTGTTTCTTGAAATGTCCCTCAAATGGGATGGTTCCAATTCCTGTGATTATCTTAGTGGAATCCTCTGATACATTTCTATTAACAGCATTCTTCCCCAGGATTCAACACCGTGCTTTCAGCTCGTCTACTTGGAATGCTGCATTTTGATTAATACAACAAACACCAGAGGTCCATTTTCATGTTACCTGCTGGCTCTAACTGACTTCAGAGCCAATTTAAATCCTAATTCTTTTTCTTTCCATATTTAGCCACATATTGGTTCATATACTTAAAAAAAAATCTTGCTTTAAGATTTAGTGTCGGATTTAAAATTTATTGCTACTGATATTCATGTTAAAAAAAACAAAACAAATTCTAGACAGTTATTAGAGAATTAGGAATTCCTTTTGCTTATATTTAATCTTTTTTTTTTTTTTTAAAGGAAAGATGCAGACAGGAATGAAGGAGAGCAGAGGCAGGTAGGCAGGAAGAGAGAGGAGGGAGAAACATTTTTATTTATTTAGTTGTTCATCTTGTTTGTTTTCCTGGCCCCAGGACAGGAACCAGGTCTTGAGATGCACGTGGACTCTCTCCAGAGGGGGGAAGCAGGCTAAACCACTATGTGCCACTAGTGGGCACTATAATGGTATCTCCTTATATTTTTAACCCTTCCATTGCCCAACACACACTTACCATTCGACCATATAAGGGTACTTCTCTTCTACGGTAAGTTGAGGATCAATTTCAATTGCATAATATTTTTCTTTTAGTTGCAGTAACTAGAAAAAAATGAACTTAATCAAGAAGATTACAGAGTCGAGCTGCTTAGTTTTATATGAAGCAAAAAAAAAAAAAATGTAATCAACTGTTTTCATAAACTGATTAATGTGGTAAAGATTAGGTCAGGATTGTCTAGCTAATGCTAAATTGACTGGTTGAAGAGTTTTGGCTTTTCTTTAAAGAGGAAGGGTGTGCTGGTGGCTGGGGAACAGACTGTGTAAAATCTAAGGACCCGCTTCATGACTAGAAAAGCTGGGGGAGAACAACCAAAATGAACAAATAAATAAAAATGTCTTTTCCTCCTCTCCCTCCTGCCTTCCTTAAAAAAAAAAAAAAAAAAAAGAGGGAGAGAGGAAGGAGGGGAGGAAGAAGCACTTTCACTTTTATTTTGGTACCCTCCTGTGCTCCCCAAACCCCATCCCTGAGTCGTCCCTGAGTCGTCCCTGAGTCCTACGTGGTCTGTACCGCAGCTGCCACGAGGCCGTGCCCAAGAGATCTTTCTAGATCTTAGTTTACATGTAACTAGAACATGTCTACAAAGAGCTACCCTTTCTCTTTAAAAAGTTCTTCCAGATCAGCAATTTGGTGAAATCAACTAATAATCAAATTATCACTACCAAAGAACTGTTTTGATATGAAAAATGAAATTTAATCACATTTAGAGTCCTATTTTGCTAGGAGAGATATCTACTCAAGGAAAATAGAGAACTGAGCCAATTTCTCAATCACTATTTGAGAGCAAAACCTACAGAGTACCAATGTTTGCTGTTTTCATTCTCTAGTTAATGTAAAGACATCAAAATATTTTGGTAGTTATTTAAAAGTTTTTCATGTAAGTTTGGTTGCTGTTGTTAAAAGTAACTGTTTTTTTTTCCTTTAAAACATGCTGAGAACATATAATCCATACAAGAAACCTTTTATTAAGTGTTTTCTGTGTCAGCTATGGTTAGAGGCACTTTGAATCTATTCTGGTTTGTGTAAATGAACCTGAGAAAATCCTCAGGCAAAAAGGGTCAACAAGTGTTTACCTTCTGTCGACATTCATCTGATACCAGCTTACAGTTGTCAATAACATCTAAAGAGAGAAAACAAACTCGGCATTAAAAGAAGCGCTGATTGATACTGTCACTACTATACATAACTTACTGCTTTTCTTTCAGTTAAAAAATGGCAAGTCAACTAGCATGCAGCATGGCATTGGCAGGGTTTAGTGGCTGCTTGATTATACCACTAAGTTAGGTAATTCAAAGCCTTCAAACACTGTAAAATGTATACTGATCAGTTCCTTTTCCACCTTTTAATTAAATGGAAGGAACGTATCTTTGAAAATTTTTTTTCAGTTGAGGTAAAATTTGTTTACAACATCATTGTAAGTTTCCAGTTTCTGGTGTATAGCTCCACACGCTGACAACTGTATAAGCCAATCACAGCCACACAACCACCTAATTGTCTAGTGACCATCCAATCGACCCCCTCTACCTAGGTAGGTCTCTCCCCTTCCCCTCTGGTAACCATCATTCTGTTAGAGCCTAAGGGTTTGTTTTTGTTTTGTTTGGGCGTTTGCTTTGTTTTAAATTCCACATCTGAATGAAATCATGTTACTTGTCTTTCTCTTTCTGACTTATCTCACTTAGCATATACCCTCAAGGTCCACCCATGTTATCTAAATGGCAAGATTTCATCTTTTTTTTTAAATTCCAATAGCTGAGTAGTATTCCACTGTGTCTGTATCACATCTTCTTTACATTGATGGACACCTAGGTTGTTTTCACATGGTTACAGTGAACAGTGCTGCAATAAGCATGGGGGTACAGATATCATTTTGAATTTATATTTTCATATTCTTTGGATAAATAGCCAGAAATGGAATTGTTGGATCATATGGTGGTTCTATTTTTATTTTTATTCTTTTAAAGAAGGTGCAGGCAGAAATGAAAGCAACCAGGCAGCCAGGCAGGAGAAGAAGAAACATTTTTACTTATTTTTATTTAGTTGTCTGCCTTGGTTGTCCCGCACCCCTGGGACGTAAACTCAGGTCCTTGGGAGATGTAGACTGAGCTCATCCAGAGGCAGCAGAACTAACTGCTTTTCCACCAAGGCAAGTCTGTTTTTTTGTTTTTTATTAAAATAATCCTCATCATTTTATTCTGAAATGGTGTTGGCATTAAAAATCTCAACTGTTCTCCTTATGACAAACCTCAATTTATATAATGAAGACCTGTATGCAGCTAATTTCCAGATTTACGTGTTCAGTCCTGACCTCCCCTGGGAGCCAGGCCTGTAAATTCAAGCGCTTCCTTGACAGTTCTGTGCGTGTCTAACTTATCTCACATTTAATGGGTTCCAAGCACAACTACTGCTTTGTCCTCCAAACCTGACCCTTCCCTTAACTCTCTCATCTCAGCAAATGGCACCACCATCTTCCTGGCTGTCGGGCATACCTATTTTTAATTTTTTGAGGAAGCTCCATAATGTTTTCCACAGTGTCTCTACCAATGAAATATATTTTTTAATCAAAATATATTTTTTATTGAGATAACATTTGTTTACAACACTGTATGTTTCAGGAGTACAGGCTTACACTTCCTTCAAATGTCTGCCATCACATCACGCCCATCACCAAAGTTCTGATAACCTTCCACCACCACAGTCCTCTACCTTTCACTTCCCAGCTCCCTTTTCTTCTGGTAGCCTCAGTTCAGTTGTCAGGAGAAAGACAAATAGTGGGCGATTTTACTCATATGTAGAATATAAAGAAAACAAACATAAACTAATGACATATTTTTTCTTAATAAAAAATGTGAAAACCTGGACAATGCAGATTATTGTAAAAAATACCATTTTACAATTTAATAATAAATTACTAAAATATTTTAGTATATTTTATTTCAATCTTAAAGTTTTATGCCTACCAAGTAGATAGTAAATCAAATCTGTAATTCTGAACTCTGCTTGCTTTTCCTCTTTACATTGTACTCTGTATTTTTCTACATAATTAAGTTCCCATAAAAATTCATAATGGTTGAATATTCTGTCATGTGGGTATGATATTTATAACATTTGAACTTTTTAGGTTTTTCCAAGCTTTTGCTATTATAAATAATTTTATGCTAAATTTAGTTACAACTATTTTTTGTGGATAGTTTTTTATCCTACATTTGGGATTACTTCATTGGAAATTCTCCAAAAAGATACTGGACTAAAGGGGTAAGACTTTTTATTTTTTAAATTTTTTGTTTATTTTTTAAAGGAAAAGTGTAGGCAGGAATGAAGGTGAGTAGGCAGGCAAGGCAGGCAGGAAAGAGGAGGAAGCAGCATTTTTATTTTATTTTTATTTAGTTCTTCACACTGGTTGTTCTGCCAATTTAGACTCAAACCCAGGAATATATGGCCTGTGCTCCTTAGGAGGAGATTGACCCAACTACTGCTCCACCAGGGCACGCCTGGAGAGTTATATAACTTACTCTTTTACCTGATTTATATAAAGAAACATAAAAAAATCAGTAGCATTCCTAGAAAACACAGACATTTGGTAAATGCTATTTCTTTAGGTTAATACAGAATTTAAAATCCATTTAAGTATTTCTTGAATAATGAACAGACTACATTTGAAGAGAGAAATTTCGGAAGTCTTCATTCCTTTTGAAACCAAAGCCAGACATGAAAATAGCCATTCATATAGTACAGGGAAAAAAATTCTCAAAATATAGTAAGAGAAAGCAGGTTTCCTTATGTTCAGTGTCCAAAAAGAAGAAAAAAACCTAGTCAATCTCAGGTAATATAGATAGAAAAGAATCTTAAAATAATTACTTTCATGAGTTTGTTTATGAATCCATACTTACTATGACATGTTGGGCATCTTTTCCCTTCGTGGGAAAATCTACTAAGTGTCATATCAAAGTCTGTTATTATCTGTAAGAAGAGAGGGGAAAAAGCATTACTAAAACACAGCCAACGAGGCCAGATACATACTGTGTTTCTGTGAGGCATGGGGCTGTGCTTGAAGAGGTTATTTTCTCCACATTGAGTGTTCTAATGAGGCCCATGTATAAAATCCTGAGAATCACCTTAACTACATGGTAATATTTTACGGCCTTGACAGTATCACCAAGTATTAAAATCTGAAAACCAGGAGAGGAATCTGCATTGTAGGCATTAGGTAAAACACTGCACAATTTCACCCTCACTGGGTCAATGGACAAAACTGTAGTGAAAATAACCATTAAACTATACCAAGTTTTTAGTTATTGACACTGGATCTAACTTTTTTCAGTAAACAAAACTAGTGAATAAAGAATACATGGTAATAGTTCGTAGCTCCTTAAAATTTAGGAATTTGGGTTAAATAGTTTTTCAGAAATGTCTAAAAAGAGGAATAATTTTTTAACTTAGTATCCGAATTGTTGATGTAATTTACATTTCATACAATCTTTAAAAAATCAGTTATTTTCTAATAAGGTTACACCTAATTTAAACTATGATTTATTTAATTAAACGATAAAAGAACAAGTTGAAACTGTACTTATTTTCAGGAATACTATTATCAATATTCTTAATTGGTTTTAAATACTTAAACACAGAATCGGTAAAGAAAAGTTAAAATTTATTTCAAGGCTATTTTTTTTCCCTATGAGGTGTTCTACATATGCCAGAAAAACTCGATTCATCTTTTATTTATTTACTTTAATTTTATTTCTTATATTCTCCACCTAGCCCTGGGTCATGAACCTGGGTCCTTGGGCTTTATGTGGCCTCCTGCAACCTTTGCCATCTTAGCCATAAGGATGCACACTGTTTTTAATTTTTTTTAATAAAAATAGATATTTTTTTCAAGATACATCTTTTAGATTTTACATTCCAAACAATAGGCCACAGTTGACCATCTAAACTTTATTCAGATTTTAGCCAAACATGAGATGACTGAGTCTGTTTGAACACTGATAATACAGGGTTAATATAAATGCTTCTTGACAATTATTCACCTGAAGTTTGGCAGCTCCTCCTTTAATAAGACCGCAGATAATTTCTTCTACTCTTGTAGGGTTCTTAATGTGAACAGAACTTTTCTGGAATTCTGGCATCTAAAAAGAAAAGGAAATTGATGAACTATTTTAATTCCACTTTTCCCAGGTTTCTTTGATACAAAACAGAAGCTCATATTATTTGAAAGTGTAAAAATATTGAGGCTTGTTCTTTTAAAAAGCAAAATATTATATCAAATGATCATTTATATATACATAAACAATTTTAAAGAACATCAGTAATTTCCATCTAGAATATTAAGATAAACTACATCTGTAATACATTATCAGAAAGTAAAAGTTCTAATTGTAAAAGTTATGCATGCTTATCACAGAAATAACAGACAATATAAAAATTAAATTTGCCTGGAATTCTATTAACTGAAGATAAACAAGGAAAGATTTCATTTAATTTCCATCATTTTCATTTCTGTGATTACAAACATGCATATAGTTTATTTCATTCTCATTTACTTCTTTGAAATTAATATTATTTACAGTTATAAAAAATGTTTTTAGAGGAACTTATTAATGAAAATTCAAAAAGTGAATGGAGACTACCTGATTATAAAGAATATTCTCACAAGAACCTTTCTGCTTAAGATTTAGCTTGTATTCGTATTTATATTAAAAAAAAAATCTTAGTGGAAAGGAAACAAATAAGGTATTATTCCCCACAAGTTTACTTTTGAACAGATAATCAAATTAATATCAAAAGTTACTTCGAGTTTTTTCTTTATTGTATATTCTCCCAAATAACTTCGTTATTTTTGACATTTTATAACTGAGTTCTTTCTTTTTTTTTTTAATAGAAGAATTAGAAAGCTAGCGAAAATGAAAAAGCAGGTAGGTAGGCAGGCAGTGAGAGGAGAAAGAAGCTTTATTCATTATTCATCATTCATTCGTTCGTTCATATATTTCATTTTGATTTTTCATCCTGATTCCAGTCCTGGGTAACAACCTGGGTCCTTGGGCTTTACCAGGGTATACCCCACAGATTTATTTCAAGTTCAGACAACTCCTAAACAGTGTTAGGCCAGGTGGGCTTAGGCAGCATTAGGCTGGCATATGCAGGCTTTAGTGTTATTCACCAACTTAATGTCAAATACTTTCTTGTTTTTACCCTATCACAGATAGAACGCTTCTCCCCCACTTTAAAATATAATTAAAGGAAAGGTACAGGGAGAAGTAAAGGCAAGTAGGTAGGCAGGCAGAAAGAGACAGGAGGAAGAAGCATCTTATTTTATTTTTATTTAGTTTTTCACACTGATTGTTCCCTAAGGACCTGGGACACAAACCCAGGGCCTTAGGATGTACATGGACTGCATTCCTTTGGAAGTGGCGGGCCTGACGGATACTCCACCAGGGTGCACTGATAGAATAAACTTGATCAGAGAAAAGTCAGCACAAGTCGAGTGGTCTAATAACACATGTAGAAGCCTGAGAAGAGGAAATTATGGATCATTTAATAATGAGTTCCACAGTATAAAAAGACAATAGAACCTCAAATCAAGGTTCTACACTGATAGGTACCCAAAAATATTTTTATATGCTATCATACTATCATATCATGCTACCATTCACATGTTATGGACATGGCTATGAAAAATTCCCTGCACCTTATATCTTCTACAAGAAAATCTAACAAGGTAAGTCTATTAGGTCCCACATTGTTGCTACATAATGGACAAAATCAGAAAACTGGATTAAGGCTAAAAAGGTTTCCAAAGACTGGAAGATGAATACAGAAATACACAGACAAGAAAAAAGCTATTATTAAAATGTGTCCACAAATGAAACACCTGGACCTACAACCTACTTAATTTTAAAAACTTATATTTAAATAGGTTAAGATAAACTGCAATGCAACTGACTTTCAGTGATTCTTTTAACTTAACTGAATTTTAATATGGCTTCTTTCAACAGATCAAAGAAGGTTATATTAATTTTTTATACTTATTTTTCAACACATGAAAAATAGGCCCTTTATCCCTATATTCTTTTTTTCATTCATTAATCCATTCACTTGCTTTTAACAAATTTGCTTACTATGAGTCACTCTTACTAAATTGCAGTGATATGACAATGAGCAGTATTTGCACTGTTTTCCTGTTGAGTTTTGGGAACCATTTTGGAATATCACTTCTGTAGTTCCCTTACAAATAGCTCAGCTAGTAAGTTCATTTCCTAAAAATAAAATTCTGCTCTTACCTTTACTTTACTTGGGAGACACATAGTATCAGCATATGCTTGACTCAATAACTAACCTGCTACTGAAAGCAATAGAGGAGATTATACCATTGACTCTATTTTTACTCAGAAAATTAAGAAATAATTAAACAGTTTATTTCAGAGTGTCCCTACTGAGGAAGATGTCCAGCCTCAAGCAAATTGTTTTCTGAAGTTTCAGATAATAAATAGGAAAATAACACCAAGATTCCAAAGTGGGCTGTTTTCTGCTAAGCTAACAACTATTAGACTGATTTATTCTACATTACTGAGGCCTGAAAAAGAATCAGAGGCTAGAGGCATTGGTATCTTCGCTTCTATACAACACGCGATCATTCATTTTTAGATAAGTAATGAATACCCAACTATCACCAGAGTGAAATAACAGTGATCAAGAGCGATAAAAGAGCAGCTTCTTTCTCAAAAGAACAAAATAGTTGTAAGAAATACAAAAATCATAAATATATGTATTGGGTTATATGATAAAACACACTATATCGCCATTTGTAATACACATACAACGTCACAAAAGTATATGTTAAATACTTCTCAGGAAGTTGAGATATTGGGCATTTTAGAAAACTGAATTTAAAAATGCAGTATGAATGTGTCAAAGTTTGTTCGAGCAGAACACAGCAGCACACTTTGTTGCCTCCTCAAATCCCTTCTTCCATATTCCTCTTGGACAAAAATACACCTGTTCTGATGGCACATAAATGGTATCTCGAAATTGAGGGTAAGTTGTTTTGAATTATCTGAAGAATTTTCAATTTGATTATGGTATAATTTTATGGAAATTCATTTTATTCCATAGTGTAAAATACTGGAGGAAGGGCAAAGCTTTGCTGACAAGAATCAGGATATTTTGGTTGACTGAAGACTAAATCAACACTAAAGATGAATAACAAACACCTAAAAGTAATTTATTCTTAGTGGTCTTTAATATACTGCATTTGTACAGATGAAACAAAGTCCTAATTATTATCTACTTACATACTTTAAAAACAGTGATTTCTAAAGAAGTTTATTTCAAACTTATGTATTTTATTTAACACTCCATAGTGATAATTTAATAGTTTCCTGCAGATACAATGACAAAATATAAATCATTATCTGCATGGTGTTTAGTCACATCTCTAGCTTGTGCGGCTGTTACCAATCCAACAGTAATCTACCAAACTGATGATTATCCTGATTCTCAGGATGACAACTTTAAAGACGATTCTGCTTAAATTCTTAACTAATATTAAAGTATTAGTTTAAAAAGAGAATATACAAATGCACTCTATAATAATCTACTGTTTTTCTTAAAGTAAAAATAAAACACAAAATAGTCACTATTTAATTCACAATGCATAGGTAGTAAAATTCACATTTTAACTAAAACAAAAACATTATTTGTATTTAATTTTTATAATGCTCACCTCCATGAGTTTTAAATTACACTGACATTGTCTTAATGATATTTACCTATAGTTTTCTGAAAATGGCCTGCATAAAAATTAGTGTAAATCACTTAATAATCTGTCTTAAAGAGAGGAAATACTTTCTTGGTTTTTCCAGTGTTAATATTTGGTACAAACAAAAGACACTGTTATTGCCTTGGTACAAAGGAATGGGCACTACAATTTTTATGTAGCTACATAAAAAGTATAGGTTTAGAGTCACCTGTTCAGATGTACCAACATTTACTCACATACACAGAGGGGTCTACGACTTATTTGGAAGATTGTGGTTTACTAATGTTAATGATCTATCACATATTTGAACTTTCTCCACATAATGGTAGCATACACCATATTCTCTCATTCATTCACCACAGTCATTAAGTGTAAGGCTGTGTGCATGTGTGAGTGTGAATGCGTGTGTGTGTGTGTGTTTCTGAAGAGTGCTTTGGAGCCAGTTCATGAAAAGTTAAGAATAACATCCCAAGGAGCTTTCAACCTAAAAGATATATCAACATCTTTAGAGAAGCAAACTTAAGGTAAAGATTGCTAAATTAATGCAAGGACAGTAAAATACAGAAGCGTGTATCACACTTCGGTTTGTTTTCCTTCAGTAGTCTTTGTGGGGTGACCACAGTGGTACTGGCTCCTAAAAAAGACACATGTCACAGGGACCCAGGAAACAATGATATGATAGGAAACTCCTACATCACTTCTATTCATTTTGGTTAAAAAAAAATTAAACTCAAGCAATAAAATAAGTTTAGACTGATTTAAATCTATACAGAAGACATATATGCTCAATGCCAATGAATAAATGCTAACGCTGCAATGGATACAAATAGCATGCTTCAGTTTTAGGTTAAACCACACATAATTGTCAATATTGGACTATATCTGACATGTAAAACCAGCAATTTGTTTCTTTTCCCTTTTTTCTTTTTTAAGGAAAGGTACAGGAAGGAATGAAGGGGAGCAGAGGCAGGCAGAATGAAGAGGAAGAGGCACTTTATTTTTATTTAGTTGTTTATCCTGGTTGTTCCTGCTGGTCCCCAGATAGTGAACCCAGGACCTTGGGATGTATGTGGACTGCATCCAACTGCTACTCCACCAAGGCGCACCCCCCCGCCCCCAAGCAATTTTATATGCTTCACCTTAAGAGCAGTAACTACACTGATGAGAACTTAACACTGAGTCATCTTCCATTTCCCATTATACACTGGATGAAGGTTAAACTAACAAGAGGTTTATTAATGGTGACGCCAACTTGTTTGTAAGACAAATCATGTTCTGATTTCTAAGATTCAAACCAGAAAGAGAAAGCTAGAAAGAAAGAGGATGAAAAATAGAAAGAGGAAAAAGGAAAAACAACAAAAAAGACCAGAAAGAAAGTAAGAGCTCATGAAACAATGCCCTGTTTTAAAAAGATGGAGAAATTGTGATATAATTTTTCCCTATATGTACAGTTAAATATGATCCTTACATAGTTAGAACACTAACACAGTGCACAAGATTAATAATGAGTACTTACTATGTGCTATTAGGCACTGTACATACTTTCAAACTTAATATGAAAAAGAACATTTCAATTGTAAGATGAATAAGGTCTGAGGATCTAATATGTAGCATAGTGACGAAATACTAATGTACAAATGAATTTTGTTCAGACTAGAACTTAAATGTTTTCAACAAAAAATCCTGCATGTGTGAGGATATGGATGTGCTATTTAACTCAATGGGAAGAATCCTTTTATAATGTACACCTTTATAGAATATCCCCTTTGCACATTCTAAGTCTCTTAAAATTTCATTCATTAATTATACCTCAATAGAGATAGGAAAGAAATATAAAGAAAAGCAACATGAAGTGGGTGAGTTTATACCTGTTTTTTCCCTTTTTTAAAAAAAGAAAGGTGGAGGCAGGAATGAAGGCGGGTAGCCAGCAGGAAGAGAAAGGAGGAAGAAGCACTTATTTATTTTTATGTAGTTGTTCAACTAGGTTGTTTCTCTAGGCCCCAAGTCTTGAACGCAGGTCCTTGGGATGTATGTAGACTACACCAGGCTGCTTTATCCACTAAGCCACAAGGGTGCGCCGTACCCATTTCTTAAAGAGGAAATTACTACCTTTATTTAAAGTTACCACAGCTTTTAAGGACTGGCTTAAAATTTGAAGTCAATTCTGACTCCAATAGCTGTATTTTTTCCTACCTCATTCTAATATCTATAATGTTCTTACACTGTTACATATTAAAAAAAAAAACTTTAAAAATTTAATTGCTAGTCATTTTAATTCAAAGGCCTAAGAAAAAATACTTTATGTTGATGATTTTAGTGTATTGTTGCTGAGCAAGGAAAATTCATCAGTAAAAGGAATGGGGTAACTATCTTATGTTGAGAAACTGTGATACACATTATACTGTGCTTTGCTGCGTATAATGTGCACATTTTTGTGAGGGAAAAACAACAGTGCACATTATACATGGGTAGTACTAATTCCATATTTATAAAAATGTTTTTAATTCTTTTATTTATGCTTATGAGTTAAACGTATAATTCTAGAAATCAGTAACGATAATGATATTTGTATGCAAAACAATATCCTGGAAAAGTATGGATGAGTGAAGAAGGCATGAAAACCCGGTTCAACAAAGTCTGGTCAAAAAGGTCTGGAGAATTATTTAAAAAAACAACTTTGCTTGGTTTTGATCACTTCAAAGTCCATTACACAAAGTGCAAAAGCAGTCGCAGCAGATTTGAAAATCCAACTTGCACCTGGTGGGCTCACCAGCCAACTGCAACTTTTGATGTGCGGTAACAAGCCCTTTAAGGCCCTAATGAAGAAAGAGTGGACGTTCTGGATGCAGTCAGCTGGTAGAATCAAGAAACATGCATTGCCCAGGTTTATGATTAGATCCTAAGATTGTGGAATATTGTCAAGAAGGAAGTGATTGTGAAATCTTAAAAAAAAAATGTGACATTAGTAATGCAATGGATGGAACTGACGGCGATGAAATTTACTGAGATGAGGAAAGTGACTCCAGAAGACACGGGTAATGTAGAAATTGAAGAAGATGCTAGGTCTCATAAAGACAGTGAAGAGTTCCTGGCCTTCTATGGTGCATAAATATTGTAAATTTGTTACTGGTGCATGAAATTTCTTACACCTTGTATCTGTTCTTGTGTTTTGTCATTATTTGTTACATAAAATTTCCTGTACCATAAAATGTTAAAAAGTAATGCTAAAATTCCTTTATAATACAAAACCCAAGTACCTAATATAAACGAATAAAAATGTGAATTAAAAAAATTAAAATGAAAGATTTTTTTCCTGAAAGTTTGGGTCAAAGATGTGGGTGCGCATTATACATAGGGTTGCACTACACATGGCAAAATACGGTGTCTACAACAACGTAACCGCAAAGATAAGGTGAAATTCAATTCAAGAAATATATGAAGATCATTGTGTGTCAAACATTATGAAGATCTACATAAGGTTATAGTCCCATAATTATCTGAGGAGACAGATAAAAGTGGTGAAGATTCTCCAATAAATGGAAATGGAAATATTCAAATACCCACCATTTTCACATGTACAGCAGAATCTTGATTAGTCATTTCTCGGTTATCCAATCTTCTGGATTTTCCCAGGTGATGTCACAGTAAGAGAGAGAAAAAAAAGGTACACTTGACATATATACATTTTAGGCTCTTCCAGTATGTTAATAACATACCAAAGTGATAGTTTTCATTAGGTTTAATATCAAGTTATTGAAAACATCTTTTTTATATCCTAAGAAGATCATCAAAATTTTTATTCTGTCTCACAAGTTTCGAGTTAAAAATTGTATATGGCCAATTTGCAGCTGGTCTCTAAAAATGTATATGGTGTTAATATGATTTGAATAAAGAGAGTATACGTTTACAAAAATGATTGCAAGAACATTTTATCAACATTTTCTCTACAAGTGAAGATGAAGTTTTGTACACTACTGTTGTTGAAACAATAAAGGAATATGTGATTGATTATGAGAAACACAATACACAAAAGCAAAATTTATTCAATTTTGTGAAATTACAGGACTAAGGTTTGTGTTTGGATCTAGCATTAGTATCTGGCACAAAATAGGTATGTGATAGTGTTTGTTAACTGGATGATCACCTTAGGGGTTTAGGTGAAAGTAACATCTCTGTTAAACCCAAGGAAGCAATTTTTAAAATCTCTTATTATTCTAAAATTTTTTTATTTTTACACTGTAAATCTTAAGAGAAATTACCTATTTAATTTCGCCCCCAATGACTTTACTTTTACTTTATTCTAGGTAACTAAAATTTTATAATAAAGTCTCTATTTAAAAAGCCCCCTTTAGTTGGAAGGGAAAAAAAATCTGACTTTTTCTTTAACTATTATAATAGAAGTAAGATATTAGATCTGTGCTAGCTATAATTAAAATGTATTATAGTAGATACACAAATTTTTCTCATTCTAAATTACAGTAAGGTTTTCTATTTTAAGTCCATGAAAGTGGGAAATGTCTTATAAAAAAGTATTTCCCTTTCTCTCAGGAAGTTTGGTAAGTTAATGGTTTTATAATTTATGTCATCTTAGAGTTGAATGAACAGTATTTCTAAATAGTAAGATATCTTCAATTTTTCATATCTGAAAAATAATGTATTTCTAGAAGTATAGATCTTTTTGAATCTACATATCCGTATCGCTCTATGAATACTCTCTATTGCTCGTAAAACATTTGATTACCGCTCTAAAATGTAATTTTAATTACAGTTTGGGAATTAGTAGTCTTCAGATGATTGTAGTCAAATTAAAGATAGCTTTCCTTGGTCTTTCTTTCTGTCACAGTATCTACCTTAAAGAGGTCACAGAAGCTGCCTGAGAGTCTGTATGTATATTTATAGAAACCAAAGCAAATGATATTAAACACTTAAAATGCTTTTTATGTGTTTAGTATCTGGACTACAGGGGTCTAGATTTCATAGAAGGCACTATTTAAATAAAATCATTTTAACTGCTTGAAAAAGAGGAAGGAGAATGTGGAAAAGTACAGTAGAGTCTAGAAAAATATTACACACTATGTGAAACATTTGAAAAGCCCAAAGAAAAAACAGAATTCAAGCAGTGAAGAATACATTTTAATATCTGGGAATCTAAAGACCTTTTCTTACACACAGCCTTGGTGCCCAATTCCCCTTCCTCCTCCATCCAAGGATGGCTTTTATTTGAGCATTCATATTTAATTAAAAAAAAGGAAAAAAGCCAGTGTTAGTAGATAAAAGAGTAAACATTCTTATGGTCTCTTCAAATATTATCTAAGTTAAACACAAATGAAAACAAAAAGTGACTAGAAACTTCTATAATGGCCAACTTTAACACTAAATGTGTGGTAAGTAAACCTAACAGCTCAAGGGCACTGAAAATTTTACCCAAAGACCTTTCATTCTTCCCAGTCCTTATTGGTAATCTGACCAAAATTTATCCTCATTCAAAGATACTCTGACATAAAATGCTACTGCACTTGTAAAACAAAAATCTTACCGAGGTCTCTATCACAAAACTGTAAAGACTAAGGCATAAATGTCAGTATTCTGGCACTAAGGAAGGCATAGAAAATTAGGGCAGGTTATTTTTAAACAAATAGGCCTGTAAACCTATACTTGGTATACAGAGTTCTGGCTTGCTTTGCCAACAGTCATCTGTTGGAGATGCTACAAGAGAATAGTTGTTGGAAAAAACACATCAAGTGTAGAAGACGTTCAAAAATAGAAAATACTATCCCTGAACTACGAACGCTCTTCAAAGTAAGTTTTGGTCTTTCCAATCTTTAAATGTGAACCGGAAAATGTGGAAACTGGAAAAGAATTACTTTGTATGCTTTCTTATGAGGTTAAGACCTCCACTGTAACAGTGTTCGTTACAAGGAATATGCAGGACAAGGTTAAAGACTGAAGCAAGAGGTAAGAACTTGACTTGATGAGCACAAACTCCATAACTAAAAGTTTTTGCTGTAATCGTATTTCACTGAGATGATTAACTTCTATAAATCAATGACTGAAAATGCCTGTGTTTACATAAAAAAATTACTTGTCTTTATACAAGTTTTAAATATCTCAATGCAAACAGAATACTTTTAAAAAGCCCTTTTGACTCTTTTATGGGAAATTGAAAAAGATTAAATTCATTAATATTATTAGCTTAAAAAGCTGTGATTCTGCTTTAATTTTAATACTTAAACATTTAAACTACACAGCACTAAGGTAATAAACTTGAGTGGTAAACGACATATGACTTATATAAGAAAGTGCATGTGTTACTATAATATGTACAGGACAATATTTTACTATAATATGGACAGGGTATAAGCAATAGTGCTAAATTACCGCAATGAACCCATTTATGACTACTCTTTTCCAGCAATTTATTATTATTTATCCTAAGCCTGGGTTTAAAAAATGATACTTTCTTAAGGAGACTAGCACATGGAAAGTCAACTGTAAGTTTGTTATTTCTGTAATATATAAACCAGTTTCTCAGGGCGTTTAAATAATTCTCCCTTATCAGATTTTGAACACTGAAGGGGGAGGAGAAAAAAAAAAGGACATCAGAACTAGAAAGTGAAACTTTTTGATACAGATATAAACTACAAATGAAACTGAATAGCAAAAGGTAGGAGGGGAAAAGAAAGTAGGAGAGGAAAGAAAGATCTCAAAGACTGTTTTTTTAAATTGACATTTTATACCAATTTTCTTAATCAGTAAAACTTAGCTTGTAAGTTGAAATTTTATGCACACTTGTGACAAAATACAATTTCAGAGTTTAGAATTTATTCATCTATCCTCATCCCTTGGACTCTGACTAATCTAACAGCATTTTTCAAGATGAGTAAAGCAAGGCACATGGAAACTAATTTATACTGATTACCCACCCTTAAGTCACTGAGTTTTTCTGTCCTTGAATTTGTCCTAGAACAAGAGCATAGGTGGTAAGAAATATCCAGAGATAAAGAAGTTTGGATACAGACTGCCAATAAAAATCAAGTCAATTGCTTTAGGAAATGGTCTGCTGAATTATGCATTTTTCTGACAAAAACAAAAAACAAAACAAAAAAACCAACCTATAAAAATAAGTATTTAAATGTAACAGCCAGAACATTCTAGGCTTTTATAGTAAAATATATGTTTAAGTCTTAATTTTCAATATAATTTGCTATAAACCTTTGAAAAATAATTTATCTTTTATCAATATACAAAATACTCAACATTATCCATCCCATGATATCCTGCATAAAGCTCATCAGCACACAATAAGAATCATCTTTATTACTAATCATAATAAACAGCTCCTAATCCTAGGGATACAAAGAATGTGGTTATCAACAAAATTAAGTCACAGAACAACTGCATGAACAATGAAATTGTATCTTATAGTAGTTTTCTTGCCCAGGAAAATTTTTGAGGGTATTTTGCTTCTTCTTAACATCCATATGTCATACAAGAAGTTCTTAAAATTAGATCCTATAAAATGTAGTTTGATACCTCAGACACTACAAAATTTTACACAGTAATAGCTTTGCAAATATAAAGAAGTTTTGCATTATACTGGATCATTCTATTTTTATTTCCTAAGTTTTTATTTAAAAAATTCCTAAAACTTTAACAAGATACTAAACCAAGTAAGAATCTATCAAGTTAAGCAAGAGAAAACAGTCTGTTTATATTAACTGTACCCACTTACCCCGAAGGTACTCGGACGAGCTACACCAGCAAAAGAAATTTCTTCCTGTTTGAGAAGTACTAATATAGCACAAGGTACAACCAAGGGCGGTTCCAAAAGCCTTGGCTAAGCTCTATGCAAAAACAGTCTTGTGACGCATTACTACACAGTGCCTCATTATGTTCTGGGCGACAAGCTTGCTAGCTCTCAGCTAGTCACCAGTCTACTGAACATGACCGATTGAAATAATGTGGACAGCAAAGAGAAGGTAAATCTCTACTATTAGAGCATCAGCAGTTTGCTCTGCAAATAAAAAAGGAATCTCCATATTAACACTTAAAACTAATTCCTTACAGTGTTTTTGCGGCTGTCAGAGCACTTGTGGGATGTGCACTTTTCTGTACAAATATATTTCAATGGAAAGTAAAAAAGGTTAGTTCATGATTGCCAGAGCTCAGGGGACTGAGGCTCAATGGGTATAGAGTTTAAACTTGAAAGATGAAAGTGCTGAAGATGGATAGTGAAGATGATTCACAACAACGTGAATGTACTTAAGCAACTAAACATCGAAAATGAGTTAAAATGATAAATTTTATGTTATAGAGATGAGCTCATTGTAGATGTGAAAAGAAAGACATGCATGTAATTATGGTCAACAGAATGTTAATAATCTATTACAGGGCAGTAGGATTTAAAGTGATTTTTATGTTTTTCTTCATGTTTCTCTATCTTGCAAATTTAATAAGACTGCGTGGATTTGCTTTAAAATTTTAACACAAACTAACTTTTATAATTAAAAATATTTTTTAAAGTGCATTTCCTGGTGAAAGTAAAACTACTAAAAGTGTTATAAAGAAAGATTTTTGTTTTTTAAAGAAAACCAATTCTGCTTTTAACCTGAGTGGTTTATAAAGAAAGATTTTTGTTTTTTAAAGAAAACCAATTCTGCTTTTAACCCGAGTGGTCAGATAGCAACACTCTAAAACTCCGTGTCAGGGCCTGATAGATAAGTTATGCAAAGGACTCTTAGAAGCTTTATCATAAGAAACATGGCTCAGCCACATGGTGAAATAACATTTTATGTTGCCTTCTCTTTTCTGTGCTCCAGAGAAACTGAACCCACACACCATTTCTGTAACCAAACCAAATTTTTAACTAAAAACAGCACTGAAAGCTTCAAAACTGCTTTTAAGGAAGGCCACTAACAAATTAACCAAACTTGGTATGTGCTAAATGTTAAAAACCTGGCAGATATTTTATGTTAATAAGATGAGAAGATTAGTAAGAAAACATTCTTCTCCCAGAGGAAAATCTTCTAGTAACAGAGGTTCAGGGGCATGTAGATGATCCATTTTGAAAACACCTTTGTATTATGTGTGAATATGATGACTTAACTGTCCTGTAATATATTAATATATCTATCAATGAAAAGATTTTAAACACATATGACTTTGAAAGATGACTCAAGAAAATGATCTTCAACAATAACAAAGAATGCCGGAGTTATAGAATATGATAACCTCTGGAGGACTATTTAGAAAAACTATTAAAAACTTCAGAAATATTCATTCCCCTTGATACACCAATTTATGTCTAGAAATCTTCCTGAGGAGGTAAAGTAGCACACAAAGATTTAGTTTGTAAGAATGCATATGGCAGTTATTTTATAATGCTGGGAAGCAAAAAGCACCCTGAGTGCCCAACACCTAAATATTCATTAAACCAGAAAGGTTTCATCAGCTGTGGTTGTGGTGTGCATATAATATACACTTACACACCTCTCAGAAAAAGTAATAAAAATAGTTAAAATTTACTGTACTTATTCTTAATGCTAGGTACTTTGAAGCACTTGACATTCCTCATCTTACATAATACTCATAATCATAGAAGGTATGTGCTTTTATTATCTCTATTTTACAGGCAAATAAATTAAGGCTTGTAGATGACAAGTAGCAGAAATGGATTCAAATTCAGATGTCTCTGGCTTCAGAATCCATGCCTGCAAACCAGTGGACAGTACTGCTCTGTAAGATCAATATTTATAGACATACTGAGATGTATATGACTATGACTGAGTGAAAAAAGTTATGAGAGTATCTACAAGAGTCCAATTTGGGGACACAAACCTTTATTAAGCACAAGAAGGAAAAAAATAGAATGCATAAAACAGTATCAGTGATGGAATTGGGGTCATTTAAATTTTCTGACCTTTATAAAATAGGTTTCTTAAGAAATGAAAAAGTGCCTTATTAAAAAAGTTATACTGGCAGTCCCTGGTGGAGTAGCAGTTGGGTCCACTGCCTCTGTCTGGCGCAATCCATATACATTTCAAGGTCCTGGTTTGCATCCTGGGGCCAGGTGGAATAACCAAGATGAACTACTAAATAAAATAGTGTTTCTTCCTCCTCTCTTCCTGCCTGCCTGCTTCTGCTTGACTTCATTTCCATCTGAGTCTTTCCTTTAAAAACAAGAAATAAAAAAACCAACAAAAAAAGCCCAAATGTTATACTACTAGCACCAATCATGTCCATAATCAGAAAAGAAAGTTGAAAAAAAAAAAAAGAAAAAATAATCAGTCAGTGAACATCTTATGGATGGATTTTTTTCCTTCTTTTTTCTTTTATGAATGATTTTCAATAATATTTCTAAGTCAGAGTCAGTTTACTCTAAAACAAATAGAATACTTTATATAGAGCATGAAAAGAAAGATGGCTAGCATCTTTGGCCTCTAAAAGTAAGATGATCTTGGTTTTGCTGGGTGTTCTGTTCTGCTAGTCTAGCAGAGTAGGGAAGAAAGGACATATGAACATTGCTTCCTGCTCAGAGAGGGCTTTTTCCTTCTTTTAATTCCACCCTGTAAGTGTATATATGCAGAAGTCAGAAGGATGGTGTATCTGATGTCCCTTAGGAGGGACTAACAATTTTTGAGCACTTTCTTAACCTGTGTCAAAATCCTAAAGCATGCAATAACCACATTATTAAGAGATAAGGAATTTAAGGCTTGGAGAAGTGATATATTACTTATGCAATTAATGTACAAGATCTAGAACACTCTTCTTTCCCTTATATCACAATGCTTCTAGGCAATAATACAGACATAACTTGAGAGGTCTAGAGATGTCTACTCATACAAATAATGTTTTGAAACTGTGCCACAGAAAAGAAACATGGACACAAGCAAAGCACTGAAGGAAAGAAAATGAAGTTTGTTTCAAATAGCTCAGGGAAACTTAAAAAATTTTTAAAGGGATATAAAGGATCTAAAAGTAAGAAGTCATAAAAGCAAGCTCTTCTGTAGCACAATGGACTTTCATCCCTGGGTAAAACGACTGGGACTGTTGCCTTGGAGTTTCTTTACTCATTGTCATAGAAACAGAAATCACTCATATCACTCCTAGTGTAAACTTAGACCTGAAATTGATAGGCTAAGAACAGAGAACATCTCATATATGATTCAAATCATTGGAAGACTTTTCTCCTCTTATATGAAAGATAGGCAGTGGTGTCTTTATCAAAGAAGAAGATAGCGTTCCATTTGTACTTCTGAACAGCTGTTAAAATTTAAGATATTGTTAATTATTCAGTCAACTTGTAAAACTAAAAATTATCACCATATTTTGCCCTCATTAAGTTTCTCAAATTTTTGAAATAATGAAAAAAAAAAGAAAAAGAAAATCAAATCTCTCCATTAAATCTTAGTAGTTTCTTTCTTTCTTTTTTTTCTTTAAAGGAAAGGTGTGGGCAGGAATGAAGGTGAGCAGGTAGGCAGACAGGCAGGAAGAGAGGAGGGAGAAACAATTATTTTGTTTGGTAGTTCATCTTGGTTGTTCCCCTAGCCCTGGTCTCAAACTTGTATCCTTGGGATATATGTGAACTCCATTTGGTGGCCTCATCCACAAGACCACCAGGATTTGCCAAACCTTAGTAGTTTATTAACTGATATATTTTGCCTTTAATCTTGGGGCAGGGAAATAAAGACATTACATTAACTAATAGTTGTATGTGAAAGAAATTTACTTCATAATCCCACATAAAGCCAGCAGCAAGCATAGCTATTTCTCAGTAATCTAATCAAGGGCTTACTGACCAACTCAGTTAATCACAATGTAATTATCATTCAACCATGGAATGTATTTTTAAACTTGCGTGACACGCTAGGAAGTTATTCCCAACAAAACCGTAAAGCCATATAAGGAAGACAATTCTGTAGGAGGTGAGATGCAATATTCTACATAGGACTCTTGCAAAACCTGTTCCTGCTAATCGCTGCCTGATGTAAATAGAAGATGAGTTTTTAAACATGCAAAACATCAGTCTCAGCATTTGACTTCTCTCAACACTTCCCTGAAGAACACAACAATCAACTAACTTCAACACTGTGACTGTTCAAAACAGAAATGAAGCAAGGTGCAATAAATGACGCTAATTTTAATGCATTTCTCTCTCTTCTTTAAGGGGTGGGGCAGGGCTTTATTTTATGTTATTTGTTTTAAAGGGAGAAAGCCAGATAAGGAAAAAGTGTCTTTATTTATTTACTTTTATTTTTGGCTTTTCGCCCTGGCCAGGGGTGGTGGACCGAGGTCTTCGGGCTTTACAAATGGTCTGCAGGTCAGCATCGCGAACACCTGAGCAGTAAGGGTGCACCCACTAGGCATTTCTTAAAAATTCTATACAAAAATTGAGTATTAAGCAACTTAATTTTCAGAAACTCAAATGAAGGTACTGAATATAGTGTATATGTATATATTTTTAGTTTCATTTAAAAAGTAATAAATTCTGTAGTTTAAACTCCTTTGGAGGAAATGACATTTATATTGTACTAGGTAGGTCAAAGCTCAAGAAAACCGGATGTAAGAATCACAAAGACTTTTCTAGTTCTTTTTAAATGCACTAAGTTCTACTATTTCCAGACACTTAATACTGAAATTGTTGCTTCGATTATTATATACATTCGATTATTATATCTGGATCTCTGTGCCTAAAAGGGAGTAAGATGAAAACCTTTTAATTTTCGACTCTTTCCATATCATACAGTTGGTATTCTTTCTGTGGAAAAGAAACAGCACTCTTTAGGACTGCAGTTTTGGTATGGGTTATAATAAAAATGATAAAAAAAGGTTATGCTATTTAAGCTTTTATTTAATTACTGGTGTACTAGATCCAATACACTTAAATGGAGATGACAAAGATCTTTCCATGTCCTCTCTTTTTGATGTATTAGATGAATTCATTTTAAAAATAAAGTTAAAAAAATAAGAAGGTAGGAAAATGATGAAGGAATTTATTCTGAAAGAAATTCAGGTTCACAAACTAATAACGTCCATCAAAGAATTATTTGAAATTATATGGAGGATTGGTGGGCGATAAATTTGAATTTTTAAAGTAGAAGAAACCACAACATGTAATCCTTTCGAAACTCCCAGCGCATCCTGGTGGAGCTGTGGTTAGGTCAAGGTCACATACCCCTGGATTTGAGTCCAGGGTCCAGGAGGAAACAACCAGTGTAAACAATTAAATGAAAATAAAATAAAATTCTTCTTCCTCCTTTCTCTTGCTGCTTGCCTACTCACTCACTTTTTCCTGCCTGTACTTTGCTTTAAAAAAAAAAACAAAAAACGAAAGACCCTCCCTTGAAATACCAATAAACTCAATATATAAACCAAAGTGACTAATTTAACCTTATAAAAGTTTTGGTAACACTCAACAATGCTATGTGTGCTCATTAGGATAGAACTTAGACAAATCAGTTTACCCAAGAATGGACTTCAAAAAACTTTATGGTCAGGTTTTATACTGGTGAGAGCCTTTAAATTTTAAAGAACAGATAACTCTCATATTAGATAAACTGTTAACACATGAAAAGAAGTTAAGTTTTCCTATTCCACTTATGAAATTAACAAGCATAAAAACCTGAAACAAAAGTCTGTCAAAAATAGGAGCACACTCTTGTGACTCAGACAGCTAAGATGGCTCAGGTGCACACCATGTAAAAAAGTTCAGAGACCCAGGTTTCAGACCTGGGACCAGGGAGGAAAAAGCAGCATAAATAAGTGGAAACATGGCACACCCTGGTGGAGTAAGCAGTTAGGTCAACTGCCTCACTAGATGTTAATAATTAAAATGGAAGTAAAATGGACTGCTTCTTCCTCTTCTCTCTTCCTGCCTATCAGACTGCTCAACTTCATTCCTACCTGCACCTTTCCTTTAAAACAAAAACAAAAACAAAAACTCAGTAACAACCCAGATTCAAAAGTACAATAACGATCTAACATGATTGAATCAAATATATTTCCCAGAATCATAATCACAGGAATTTTAGGATCACAGGTGACTGCATTTTCTTTTTCATACTCTGGTATTTTCTGAATTTTCTGTAATGAATACCTCAAGAACAGAGGAAGATTATTTTTTAAGTTACATGTTCCAAAATGCAAGAAAATAAAATTATATTTAATACTACTATACCTTTCGAAGACATGGACCTGGTATATGTTAAGTCAAATTTATAGAGATAAAACGAAAATTACCTGTTGGGGCAAATTCATATCTTACAAACTGTTTCTGTAGTAACTAACCTTTCTCATGTTTTATGGCTCAGTGGATAAACTAATGAATAAGATATACAAATCACTTAAACAATATGCTATATTTTCCTACTTTGGCTATAGAATGAAGTCATAATATGTAAATGTGCAATCATGTACAAATTAAGCTTGGTAAAGCAGTCTAAAGAATTAATACTTTGTTTTAAATAAGTCATTAAAAAGCTTGAAAAGGGACCCTCATAATTAGACTGTTCAAAAATAGGAGTGAAACAAAAAAAAAAAAACTTGAGAAAAACGTTTCTAACATAGTCTAATGGTTAAAATAATTCTATAAAAAGCTTTGCAAAAAAAAAAAAAGAAAAAAAAAAGAAAAGAAAACTGGTATGTCCTGGTAGAGTAGTGGTTGGGTCCACTGGCTCTTGGTGCTTATAATCCACATGCATCATAGGACTTGGTTTCACATCCCGGGACCAGAGAGAACAACAAAAATGAACAACTAAATATAAGGAAAATGCTGCTTCTTGTTCTTTCTTCTGGCCTGCCTGTCTGCTCGCCTTCATTCCTGCCAGTACCTTTCCTTTAAAAAAGAAAAAAAGAAAACAGAAAGAAATAAAAAGAAGGGGGAAAAAAACCTCAGATGATTCAAAAAAGAAAATTAATGGCCAATTTTTAAAAAAAGTTCAACTTCAAAAAGTAATAGAAAGCCTTTTTCTTAAAAACAATCATTTGGCATATGTGGGGAAAAAAGGATGCCTACTCCTGCGAAAACAAGGAGCTAGATACGCGATTGAACTGCTGAAGGAAATGTAGTTTCCAGAGGGTGATGTGGCAGCATATTCAAAAGCCTTAGATTTGCGTATGGCATTTAACCCAGCAATTCCATTTGAACAATCACGGACACCAACACATGCTAGAAGAATATTCTCTGATCCATTATTTAACATAATGATAAACAAGAAAGAATCTAAATACTCAACAATGAAGAACTCACTACATAATTTATGATAGCCATATATGATATAGCAACATTAGATAATTTTAATACAGTCACTGAAATAAGTATACATTAAGGAGATAATCATTAAAATAATGTTATAGTATGATCTCTTTTTGAGAAAAATGGTATCTAATATTTGCATGTATAGAAAAAAAAGGTACACTTAGTAAAACAAAAGGTTTTTCAGGTGGTGAAATCGCAGATCACTTCTTGTATCTTATTTACTAATTTTTATATTAGGATGTATTATGTTAGAAATAAAAAGAGAATCAAGAGGAAAACGAAGCTTAACACAGTAAATAATTTTAAATGGACAAATTCCTTACAAAAAGCTGTGTCTTAATTTAGGTACTAATGAGTCCTTCATTACTGAAACTTCCCTAAAACGGAATCACATGACTGGAAATCCACATGTGTGGATCCCATACGTTATTTTTTGAAAAGTTTACTGTTGTTTTTTCTTTTTAAAGGAAAGGTGCAGGCAGGAATGAAGGCAGTATAGGCAAGCAGGTAGGAAGAGAGAGGAGGAGTAAGCACTTTATTTTTATTTAGTTCTTTACACTGGTTGGTTTCCTTCCCGCCTGGGACTCAAACCCAGGAGTATGTGACCCGTGTCCTTTGAAAGTTATTGACTTAACCACTACTCTATCAGAGTACACCGAGGTTCAACTTTTTGAAACCTGGAGTGAATTGCATTAGAGTGGATTCCAAAGTGAATCTAACATAGACGGAAGCTTTATCCTTTAGAGAATTCATGTTTCTCATATGATTTTTTAGGGAAATTAAATTTCAGTAACTGAAAATGATATAATTATATGTGCCAAGTCTCCAACTGTGCAACCGAGGTCAGTTTAATCATCAACAATGATGACAACAAGAGTGCAGCGATAGGGTCCTGCTTTCTAGAGTGCCAGGTGCTCAGGCCAAAAACTGATGTTAACAAATTTGGCATAATCTATCACCAATATTTTTAACTTTAAGAAAGATGTGTGATACAAGCAGAAATTCTACATTTACCTCTAAATCTGAGAGCTCAAATAGAGTATTGTTTAGGGATCATTTTAAAATGCATTACTTTATTTGAACTCACTATAAGAGAACATAATATTGAAAGGTTAAGTCATTAGAATGTGGCAGTACTGAGATCTGAATCAAGGATTTGCCTGCTAAATTTTCAAATACATATTCAAGACCTCATTCCCTTGTAAGAATGTCTAGTGTTCAAATCATGGGTTATATAACTTGTTAAAGAAAGAAAATACTTCCACAAGAAAATATTTTTATAAGATAAGCCACAGTACTTATAATACACCAAGAATAATAAAGTAATAATTACGGAAGAGTAGATAGATTTCCCTATCCTACCAAAACTAGGAACACATAACAAAAATTTTATATATTTATCAACACGGTTGTACACCAAACAAAAAACAATGGAACAAAGTATCTAAAACATCTTACTAAGAAAGTGAATCTCACTCCCAACTGGGAAAGCCTGCTCTACTCAAAAGCTCCAGAAAGTTATAATCGGATTGAGTGCTACCTCTGCTACTTACTAGCAAGTTGCTAAGCAAATTAACAGAAAATTAAAATACCTACCAGCAAGGCTGTGTTTTAAGGATGAAATAAGGTAAACACCAAGGGTATTCTTGACTGTAAGGAGGTAACCCAATATTTTGGTTCTTTTTCCTGGGTTCCAGGATAAGGGACAGAGACATAAACTCAAAGAGAAATCGGTTTCTAATTATTTTCTAGTTCCAGGCCCAGTGTAGCCCCACCTTTTTTTCTTATAGTGTCTTTATCCGGTTCCTATTTTGTAACATGTCCCTACGCTATAATGCTTAGGTTCTCAAACTTTTCCCACTTCCTTTCTCAAAATCAATCAAAAGTGTCACTTCCCAGAGTACCAAGAAATCTAGACAAACTGACAAACTGTTCCTAGGGAAAGACTGCATAAAAAGGTGAAGATTTTTTAAAATTTCAGTATCCTGCACCCAAACTCTCAGTGGGACATCTGTGGTAAGGTAAGCGAGAAGGCTGCGCCATAGGACTTAAGAGGAAATAAAATGAGGCAGGAAGGATCTTGCAGGAACCCCTATCATGTTAAACACATGACTATATACTTCTACCTACTCACAAGCAGGAACTTGCCAAACAAATTAAGCAACCCTCCAATCAACTGATAAACAACTTTGAAAATTATTATGAAAACATTTATGAAGAAAGTACATAACATTTACATCTATAATAGCAGAAGACTATCATACTTGGTTTACATTTTCTAGATTAATGATTTGTAGGGGAAGAAAAATAAAATTCCCTGTTTCTAGGTTCTTGGCCAAGATACACCCACATCCCCTGTCATACGGCACTGTCTCTTAAATTAAAAAGTTATTTCTGGTACCTCTCGTACCTCTTACTGGTACATAGCCCTTTTCTAACTTATTTTCAATAGTTTAGGGAAAGGTAAAAAGCTTTTCTTCGGGTGCCTGGGTCTTGGTTGTTTTGAGCTCAAAATAATTCACATGTGCAAGTGGAACATTCTGAGGGTATATATTCTGTTCCCCTTCAAGTGTAAGCAACACTAAGAAAGTAAACATTAAAGTGCCTAAATGAGAAAAGTATTTTAGAAATGTATTTGTATCACAGCAGAGAGAGGTCTGCCACCTGCTGGCAGAAGAGAGGAATTGTACAGGTTTCTCATGACTAAAGAGGGAAAAAAACACCTATCTGATTAAGGTTCATGACATTAGATTTCAAGTAAACTATTACACCAGAAATATAAATTAAAAAGTTAAAACTGAATGAAGATTAAAATATGGTTTAGGGAGAACACTGGTGGCGTAGCAGTCCAGCACAGGCTGGCAGTCTCATAAATATCCCAAGATCCCAGGTTCAAGACTTGGTTCCAAGGGGAACAACCAATGTGAACAACTAAATAAAAATACATAAAAGCCCTTCCTCCTCCCCTCTCTCCCTGTCTGCCTACTTGCCTTCATTGCTGCCTACATCGCTCCTTTTAAAAAATTGTTTAAAATACTTTAGATATGGGAACAAACTATAGGGAACATTTAAACTGCTATGAAAAATTAAGGATAATCTAAAACACTATATAAAAATTATAAAGTCCTAGAGATTTCACCTCTGCAAGCCATCTCTTTTCTGTTCTCTGTCTATTGTTCCCATAGCAGTTGAGGACTTCACTCTCTTTAATCCAGGATTTTTTTAACTCATTCTCTTTAATTCCTGCTCTGCAAGGATGACATAATATATAACATATTCCTCCTGGAATAAGGATTATTTTGAGCTGTTTACTTCAGAGAAACAGCAGATACAGGAGAATCTCTAAAAATATAGTATAGATGATCCTTCAAGAATCTAGGGGCTAGGGGTGCTGGTCAAAAATCTGCATATACCACACAATTAACTGACAGCCTGATGTTGCTCTTACCAATAACACAAAGTCTATTAGTATGTTACATGTATTATACACTCTTTTCTTACAATAAAGTAAGCTAGAGAAAAGAAAACGTTATTAAGAAAATCATAGGTGCACCCTGGTGGAATAATGGTTGAGTGCATTCCATACACCACCCCACATCCCCAGTTCACATCCCAGGCCTGGGGTGGACAACCAGAATGAACAACTAAATAAAATAAATAAAATCCTTTTTCCTCTCTCTTCCTGATCACCTTTATTTCTGCCTGCAACTTTCCCTTAAAAACAAAACAAAAAAAACATAAGGAAAATATACTTTACAGCACTGTGTTGTATTTACTGAAAAAAAAAAAAAAATCCACATATAAGTGGGCCCATGCAGTTCAAATGCATGTTGTTCAAGGGTCAACTGTACTTCAAAAAATAAGGTTTGTGGTGCACCCTGGTGGAGCTGCATTTAGGTTAGCCACCCCCAGAGGAGAACAGGTCATATCCAAAGGAGCTGCGTTTGGGTTATCAGATCCAAGGGGAACAACCCAGATGAACAAGTAAATAAAAAAAAAAAAAAAAAAAAAAAAAAAAAAAAAAAAAAAAAAAAAAAAAAAAAAAAAAAAAAAAGGAAAAAGGTTTGTCCATCTCTATTTATCATGGTTTATAAAGCTAATTCTTGGGGTTGTAAAAGATTGCTGTATTGTGGGAGAACCAAGTTCGATGCTCCTCCACCTTGACTTACGTTGATAATACAAATGAAGAAAGTAAAAGCATCTAAAAATGTTTGCTTTCAGTCAGAAAAAAAAGAATTTCTGAATAAATTTAAAATCTTACTATTCAGTTCATCTTTCTAAAACTTAATTCACAACGAAGAAATGCAACACTTTGGTAAACTGTTTCAGGAAATATTCTAGCTAAAAATAAAAATAGCTCACTAGATAAGAGGTAAAACTTTTCATCAAAATTAAAAATGTGGCTAACTTGTTACATGGAGATAACACACAGGAAACGTGACAAATGTGATTTAAAAGGACAAAGTCATATGCTTGGTACACTTCCATAGTTGCAAAGGTGGGGGTTCAAGATACTCTTGGCTATATTCATTGCCATTGTTAAGAATGAAATGTTTGCCCCTCGTTTACAATACATTTTATTTAAATTGTTCCAATCATGATTGTCACCTCTCCAATGCTACTGCATTCCATCAAGTATTACCCCATGTCCTCGCCTATTGCTTTGAGTACCACATATCCTTTTGTTATCTCTCCTACAATATTTATATTCATTCATTGATGCAAGAAGTGCTGTTTGGGCTGTAGCTTAGTTAGTTGTAACACATAACTGGAAGACTACTTCTAAATCTCATTCATATATATGAAAACATTGGCCATATCTCAAGAACTATATTTAGGATCTAGATATTTCACTGTAAATGAACACATTTTCATCCTTGTAGGAGAGAGTTCAAAAACAATGAAAGTTTATATTCTCTACTGTGTTTTACAAGTTATTTGAAATAGGTGGAATACTCTATTTTTCTACCAGTCAATGACCAGTCTCCCTTCTTCTATATTGAAGGATCTTCAATATAGAGTATATACATGTTTTTCACAATTCAATTAAACAAGAAATAAATGTTCCTGAATGGCAAATGATATGGAAAAAGAATACGCACTATGGTGTAGCAGACTGCTAATTACCTAATTCATATATACTCTCCCTTATTAAGAATCTCAACTGTGTTGGAGGATGGCAATTTTTTCAACCCAAGAAATTCTTCAGCCTTGCTTACAGTTAGTGTGGACATGACACAGTTTTCTCTAACATGCAAACAGAAAAGTTCTGCTTCACTGAAGTAAGTCCCCTCCACTCTGCTGCGTAGAGGAGGAACATGTGGGCTAGGACTGCAACAGATACCTCATGACCATGAGAAAAGCCAAGGAAATTCCTCAGACTTTGGTTTTGATAGCCTTGCACCCTTAAATTAATGCCAACAATTGCCTACTTTTTGGCCTTTTCATTACATTAGAAAACAAAATCTGCATTATTAGAGTCACTGTTTTGGGGTCTCTGCTTCTGAGTAAAGCACCATTAATAAAAAATGAAGACAGAAATACATACCAATCTGCACCTATGAATAATATATACAACAATAAGCAATACAGAGAGCATCTGAATTGCTAAATATTGAGAAATCACCAGGAAATATCACAGGAATTCAAGGAATATGCTTCATAAAACAAATCAAGAATTCAAAATATTTCACAAATCTAAGTATTGATAAGTACTAATCTCTCCATATTTGAATGGCCCACCTGATGATCCACTAAAGCAGTTGTTTAAATCCTGTTTTCCCTTCCCTTTTCTAAATATAGACTCAAGAGTGGGCTTTCTACTTAGTATAATCCCCAGAGAACACTGGGTATTAACTTTACTTATTTATTTTTAAGGAAGATACAGACAGGAATGAAGGAGAGCAGAGACTGGCAGGCAGGAAGAGAGAGGAGGGGAAAAGTACTTTATTTAGCTGTTCATCTTGGTTTTCACCCTGGCTCCAGGCTCCACCCAGGTCCGCGGAGTATGTGGTCTGCACTCTCAGCCGCAGGCAGCTGACCAAACTGCAACTCCATCAGGGTGTGCCCGGTAGTAACTTTAGAAAAAGGAAGTTGCCCCCACACCCCTAGTTTTACTGAGAAAAAATGGACATATATTACTGTATATGTGTTGTGTGTGTGTGTTGGGGAGGCGGATGCTGTATGTTCAAACATGTACTTTCTTAAGAAAGTACAAGTTTAAAGTTTAATGTTACAAATTATGTCCAGGAAGGAAACACCTCATTCTGTTGTTTCAAAAATACCACTAGCTATTTAATGAGTAATTGTTGATGTTCACAAGGAAGCCATAAATAGTTGAAATGTATTTAAATCAGAAATGACCATTTTAACTAGGTGGGAAGCTTCTAGAGAGAGTTCCATCTCCCCTATCATGTAGTCCAAATAACTCTCATCTTCCTTGTTGCTTTTTAAATAATGCTAAGACTATACATAAGTTTATTTCATTTAACAAATATCAGAAAGATGAGAATAACCAAATAAGACTAAATCATCTTTTTAAAATTAGTTTTCTATTAGAGAAAAACAACTAATTTGCTTATACAAATTAGAATACATTCTGGTAATGAAGGAGAAATTAGGAAAGCAGCTGTTATATAAAATTTGGGAAATTCAGTAAGAGAAATTAGGTCACCTGGAAAGAAGCACAGAATGAAGTAGAGGTAGTTAATGTTAGACTGAAAAGAATGACTGAGATATATATATATATATATATATAAAATGTAAAAAAGATGAAAAAATAAGCTATTATATGGATAAAGATGACATGGCACATATATACAATAGAATACTACACAGCCCTTAGAAGAGATGAAACCCTGTCATTTGAATCAACATGGATGGATCTAGAGGGGATATGCTTAGTGAAACAAGTCAAAAGAAGAAAGATAGAGACCAGATGACCTCACTCATAGGTGGAATGCAAAGGGACAAAACAAAGGACAGAAGAAAGAAAAATAACCAACCCTGAAACATTTGCAACAGAACTGAGGTTACCAAGAGGGAAAGGGGCAGGTGGGGGCAAATGGTGGTGAAGCCCACTGGACAATGGGGAAGAACATTTGGTGATTTGGTGGAGGGCAGGGTGTGTTGAAATAAATCTAAGAAATGGGGACCCTATATATAGGAAATTATTTTAACGTGTAAATAATTACTACAACAAAAATAAATTTTAAAATAAGCTATTATAAATCAGAGTGGTATATTCTTCAGAAAAAGGAATGTTACCTATTCCTTTCAAAAGTCGTCTGCTGTCCACCTGTGTTCTCTGTGCCTTTCTTTCTTATCTCCTCTGAAACTTGGCTTATTTATTCCCTCTTCTTCCCTCTCACACCTTTAATCACTAGCTTTTCATTGCTCCTCTGCCTATCAATATGTTCATGTGCTAGCTATCCTAAATAAAACAAACAAAAACACATGCTCCCAGCACCAGTATTTTTTTGTATTCAACAATCACTTTCTGGTTTCCTTCCCCTCACTGTTTTCCTAGAGGCTGCTCAACTCACTGCCAGAAACAGCCTGTCAGTCCAACTGCTAATTCGGCCCCTAGTTTGGGTAACACTTTCTATTATTTCACCTCTTAGTAGCTCTACTTTCCTTATGAACACTCCCTTAACATCAGCATTCCCAAGCTTTCTCTTCTCGCTGCAAAATTTTGGATGAGAAATTATATCCGTTCCCACTATTACTACTGAGAGGCTAGACATTGGAAAAAGACTTTTTCAGTCATAATTTATCTTCTGAGCACCAGTGCTACATTTTCAGTGCTGCTCTATTAATAACAGGGAATACATGCATACAGGCTACTATGGGCCAGTGTATGAGCCAATGGTAACCAAAAGCTTTTCTAAACATTTTACTTATATTAACTAATTCATGGACATTTTCACTTGACTGTTTCCTGATCACCTCAAATTTAACATGACAAAGTGAACTTACTGCCTCCTGGCAGCTCTTCACAGCTGCCCCACTCCTTTCTTTTCTATCTTGGCCAGTACCACCATTTACTTGGTAACCTTCATGTCACTCCTACCTGTGATTAGTCTAATTAATGATCATAAATAAGCTCTCAAATGATAGCAATAATGTTCACTGTGTTATCTCATTTAATCTTAACAACTATCCTATGAATTAGGTACTAATATTACCTCTCAATCAACAGAGGAAGAAATGAAGACTCAGAGAAAGTGAGGACAATTTTATTTACACAAATGAGACTGTGATTTTGACAGACTATTACCCGAGAGTGAGCAAAAGTCTTGGAACTATCAGAACTGTCACCAGGGGCAAGAAAGATGATCACCACTGAATGAATTTTAAAGGGGTCACAAAAGAGAAAAAGTTATGTTGTATTTAAACTCCTTGCACAGTATTATTTAACACACCAATCACATCATTAGAAGATATCTTAGAGATGATCTAATTTTAACTCCTTTAATCTATCTCTGATTTAAAGATTATAATTTTACTGCGTTCAGTAATTATGTGAGGCTGGAAATGTTTGCTGTCATCAGCTAGCTCTTTCTGTTTACCAGTCTATTAAATAAAGTCATTCTTTTCCATGAGTGTAATTTAGTTTGGGATCCCCTATTTATTTTAGCTTTTAAGTTCCTACATCACGGATCTATACCAAACTTACTTTAACAGCAAACAGAAGAATGACATATATAAATGGGACTTAAATTTAAAAGTCAGCCTCATATATGCTATAAAAGTTACTTCAATTAAAAAAAATTTTTTACAACAGATTCAGAGCTTCCTTTGACTAATTTGGATTTAATAAACATTTTCAGCTTTCTAAAACAACTTCAAAAGGTCAAATTAAGCATATGGTATTCAAATAATTGGAAAAATTGGTCAATTAGCTATTTATTAAGGGCATTACATTTTCTGTTCTATATGACACTAATTTTTTTGGACTAATATCTGGAATGAATACAATGGAACACCAAATCCTATATAACTCTAGAGAACAAAGTAGATTTGGGTAACAAAATGCTAAGTTTAATAAAAAGAAAACCTACACTTTGTATAACCCATCCGACAAGAATAATGATTAAAAAACAATGAAAATTCAAAAAACTATGACAGCCAGAATGAAATAAGGAGACACAATGACTAAATGTAATGTGGTATTCTGGATGGAATCATGGGACAAAGAACTATAGGTAAAAACAGGAAATGTTTTAAATTTTGGACATTTAAAAAGGTATGAATATTTGTCCATTAATGTCAACAAATGTGGTGCACCCTGCTGGCTCGGATGCAAGCCAGCAGCCAGGGCAGAGACCATGCACAGCTCAAGGGTTTGGGTTCTGGATCCTGGGCCCGGGTAACAATCAGAAATAAATAAACAAAAGCATTTCCTCCTCTTCCCTTCCTTAAAAATACTCCCCGTTCCATCCTCTCTTAAAAAAAAAAAAAGTAGCATGCAAGATATTAGTAATAAATAAAATTGGTCCTAGAGTACAAAAAACCTTTACGTATCTGCTTAATTTTTCTGTAAATCTAAAATTATTTTAAAATAAAAAGTTTATTTAAGAATAACAAGAAGTATATTCTTCTATGGAGAAGGAGGCATATGATGGTTAACAGGCACATAAAAAGCAGGGAATATTAGTAAATCTACTAGGCTATTTGTAAATGTAAAAACACAACTATGTATATACCTCAAAACAAATCAATGTCAAAATGTGATATCCCTTCAATAATAATAAAAAAAATTAAAATGCTTCTTCCTCTTCAAAAAAAGGTGCATAAAAACATGTTCACCATCTTATTATCAGGGAAATGCAAACCAAAACAACAGTGAGATATCTCCTCACACCTGTAAGAATGGCTATTATCCAAAGAACAGAAAAAAATATTGGAGAGAAGGGAACTCCTATACACTGCTAGTGGGAGTGCAAACTGGTGCAGAAACTATAAAAAGTAGTATGGAGAGTCCTTAAAAAATTAAAAATAGAAACTCCATAAGATCCGGTAATCTCACTTCTGAGTATTTACCTGAAAAACAAAAAACAATAGTTCAAAGAGATATATTAATCCCTGTAATGCAGTATTATTCACAATAGCTAAGAGCTGGAAATAACCTAAATGTCCAACTGGCAGATGAGTAGATAAATAATGTATCACTTAAAAAACAAAAGATGACATCATGGATGTCATTTGCAACAACATGGATGGACCTGGAGGGGATTCCGCTTGGTGAAATAAGACAGAGAAAGACAAACACAGTATGATTTCACTCATATGTGGCATTCAGAGAAACCAAACAAATAAATGAACTAAGTCAAACAAAAATAAACTTGTAGTCTATAAAACCAAATTAGTCATTATCAGAAGGAAAGTGGGAAGGGGGAATGAGCAAACTGGGTAAAAGGAGTTAATTATAGGGTGAAAGACAGAATTGGACTGTTAGTGGTAAACTTAATGTGGTATATACAGATGTTGATTTATAATGAGACGAAGACCTGAAATTTACAAAATTTATAGTATGATGTTACTTCAATAAAATTATTAAAAATTAAATGTGTACTGACTGATAAATTAGTCATCTTTAAAGGAATTTTAGATGCAAGGAAGAGAAATCTACTAAACTAGTACGTTAATAGGAAAGGCTGGTGTGCTCTGGTGGAGTAAGTTAGGTCAGTAGCCTCTGAAGGACACAGGCCACATACCCCTGGGTTTGAGTCCTGGTTTGGGGTGGGGAGAAACAACCAGTGTGAACAACTGAAAATGGAAATAAAATGTTTCTTCCTTCTCTCTCTCCCTGCCTGTCTGCCTACTTGCCTTCATTCCTGCCTGTACCTTTCCTTTAAAAAAAATTTTTTTTTTAAATTTTCGTAAAAGACAAAAAATAGGCAGAGTTCACAGGCTGATGGTCTCATGGAACACACAAAGGATAAATAATTATGCTTGGAAGGAAAGAAATATCAACTTCATAAAATGGCTCCTCTTATCTCTGAATGTCTCAAGCATTCGTCTGGACGGGCTTCCTCCAGATATTTATCTTGCTGCCCTAAAGAACATTTCAGTGGAAGCAGGCTCAGCCTACGAATGACTCCCCTGTCTCTTAATTAACTTTTAAAACGGTACATCAGCTTAAGCCCAGTGCCAGAAATAATTTGTTTGCCTAGCTAGCTACAGAGAGGCCATCTCAGATAGTTAACCACTGGTTCCATCACCAACGTGACTTGTTTGAGTTATAGCCGCTGGACCTGGATGGTTTCCGAGAGATTTTCTAAGGCAGAGGTTTTCAGGAGTAGGGTGGGGTTGAGAAGATCACGCCCGGAAAGCACAGTTACTACAAAAAGATAAACCAGAATTTGAACCCCAATTCAGGGTTCAATCAAATGCTTATTCCTTTTGAAGAAATTAAATTAAAATTACATGTTATTTAACATGAAGTTCTTTTGATTTTTCCCTTTAAAAGTCACTATCAGGTTTAATATATATTCCAATCTGAATTAACAGGACATTATGTATACATATTTATATGTAGAGATTGACTGACTTCTAAAGTACAAATAAAGTTGGTCTGCCTGATGGAGCTTCAACATTTTTCACAAGATGGTAAACAGATCCTTCTGGGATCTTGCGAAAACATGAATTTTTAGGTCGGCTTGGTTTAAAGGAGAAATGATATAACTGACAAATACAGTTTAAGTACATACAGGAAGGTATGGCAATAAGCTTGCCCCACCCCCATACATATTTTAAGCTTTTGGTTTGGGGCAAAAGGAAGCCACCAAAGTACTCTAACCAGGACAGCAACATCAACACAAAGACATTGCTGAGATTAAAAATATTTGCTGCTGTACTTCAATTCTAGCAATAATAAAAACGTAGGAATATTTGGAATGAGACATATGATGGCTCTTATTTTTTCACTTTTAGTCATGGAAATGTATTTCTATATTCAACCTGGGTCCAAGAGCAACCAAAAGGACAAATGCTTTTTTAAATAATTAGACTACAGGGCTGAGGCTTTAATATTCCAAGTATATGAACCTAAAACTATATTTTGTAGTACGGTGGTAAACTGTCAACTTCTTTGCCATAAATATTTAACCCCAGACACATGTAGTACACTACCCCAGGCACATGGAACACTCTACCCAGAGTATATGCCGATAATCACTCCAGAAAGCACATGAGAATGCAACTCAGTCAGTGGCTTGTCAAGAGGAGTGGACTCCAAGTTTTAAAAACTAAGAACATCCCCACCTTTGGGGCAAACACTGCTTATAATGATAATGAACCTCAGGTGGAATTCTTGACACACTATAAAATTGGTAATAAACTTCTCAAATAATATTTAGAAAGTTTACAGGGAAAATGAACACAAAAATATTGCCTGGCACTGGAGGCAAGAATAACAATCAAATACAAAATAAACTGAACTCCCACTAGGTTGAATGGCGTTCTTTTAACCACCAAAGTTTCACCTCTTCATACTCGAACGCATCCTAGCCTGGGTATAAAGACATCTCTGGGAGAACTGGATTAGTTACAACGGTTGGTTTGACGCAGGACCTGGGAACGAGAGAGTAACTTGCCCAGAAGGTGCAGTTTATTTCTGGAGAAACGAGTTTTGCAGCAGGAGATAGCTTGTTTCGGAATCACCATTTGTCTGCTTTGCATTTTCAAATGGAGACATAACAAAAGCCATGGGAAACCAAATGCCACCGTCTAGGATTCAGATCAGGTCCCCGGTCTCAAGATCGACACACGCAAGGCAACTGGGTCCCCCATGCGGCCCTCGCGTTCCAGCGCGGGAAGACGAGGCCGAAGGGACCGCCCCGCAGCCCCCCAAAACTGGCGTCGAGCGCCCGCACTCACCATCTCGATGATTTTGGTCTTCCGTCCGGTCTTCCTCTTCAAGGTGAATATGTACTGGGCCAGCACCACTCCCGCCACCAGGGCGCACACGCTGGCGCTAGCCACCGCGCCCACCCTCGCCACCGCCGCAGGGTCCATGGACTGGGCCTCCCGCACCTCAGTTTTATAAAAGGCAGAGGCGGCTAACAGGATGCCAGGCCTCTGAAGCGCGCGCCCGCGGTGCCCGGATGCCCCGCCTTCCAGCCGCGCCCCCATCGGAAGCCCCGTCCACCGTGCCGGGAGCTGCGCGCGGAAAAGGTGGGGCGCGGCCTGCGTCTGATTCCGGAGGTCCGCGGGGTCTTTCTGGAGTTCGGGGGGTCTCAAAAACTGTCCGCGGACAGAAAAGGGAATTGTATAAATTATTCCTCTGTGCTTATGAGGACCAGGTAGAGGTTTATTCCAGCCCCGCCCAGGAGAAATCTGATTGCTCCCAGACTTGCTTTGAAAACGTTTCTCCGCCTTCCACTCCCTCAGCCTCTCTGGACTGCAAATCCCAGAAGGCATCCGGGGCGCAGCGAGCTGGCTTGCGCAGTAGCGCTCCTTGTAAATTGGTGCCGACGCCTGTCGGCTTAAGAAAACGACTGTGAAAAGGTAACCTATGCAGTGTGAGAAAACGTCTGTAAGCCTTATGTGAAAAGGTTTCTGTCCATAATATATAATTTTTATTACAACATCGAAAACCAAATAATCCAATTTTAAAACGGATAAAAGACTTCAATAGATAACCAATAAGCCTGAAAAGGTGTTCAGTACTGCTAATCTTCCGAGAAATGCAAATTAAAATCTCGGTGAGATAATTTCACACACTTCGGAGTGACCATTATCAAAAAAGCAGGAAATTATTAAGTGTTGGTGATATTGTGGAGGAAATGCAACCTTTGTGTAATGTTAGTGGAACTATTGGTGCAGCCACTCTGGGAAACTGGAAATTCACCCCAAAATTAAAAATAGAATCAGCATATGATCCATCAAGCCCACTTTTAGGTATATATGCAAGAGAATTGAAAACAGGTGCTCAAAGACATAACAATCTTCCTGTATTCACTGCAGCACTATTCACAATAACAGAGACGTGGAAACAACCTACATGACCATCACCAGATGACTGGATAAAGAAAGTGGTATATACACATCCAATGAAATACTAGTCAGTCTTTAAAAATGGAAAGTTTGTGGTACTCGACAGCGTGGATGAACCTGGAAGACATTAAGCTAAGTGAAATAGGCTTGTCACAAAAAGGCAGATATTGAATTAGTTCACTAATATGAAGCAGTCACACTTAGAGGAAGTATAAAGATGGTTGCCAGGGGCTGGAGGAAGGCAAAAAGAAGTTATTCAGTTGAATACTGAGTTTCCATTTTGCAAGACGAAGAGGTCCTAGAGATCTTTTGCACAACTATGTGCATATGGGTAATATTTCTGTACTATATGCTTAAAAATATTAAGTTGGTCGATTTTATGTGTTTTATATCACAAGTTTTTGTTTTTGTTGTTTTTTTAAGTTGAGCAGGGGTTTAATATACAACAGGAAGTACATTTGGAAGGGTTTGAATGGGCAGCCTCAGTTTTCCAAACATTGAGTCTGAAGTGCTTATATCAGTTTTTAGAAAGTACAGAAACCAAGATGAAGATGGCTTGGAATGAGACTGGAGTGGGAAGGTGACCCTCCCACTACTGCAGTCCATTTTTTGCTGTAGTTCACTTACCACCTCTTCCATGGTTTCCTCTTTGTGAGCAGCAGGATTTGTTCTCACCTGCTTAATGTCTTCCAAAAGATTGATGTTTTTCTTTTTTGTTTCCAGCGGTGGCAGAATGGTAGAGAGAGGCTTCTTGGGGGAATGGCTCCAACTCTGTGGAGTTGGTGGTGCTGCCTGTTGAGATTCTCTTTTTACCAGGGACATGGTACAAGTGATAGAGAAGAAAAAATGTGGATAGGGAAATTAAAGGTTGATTTTCTCTGAACCCTCTGTTCTTGGTCTTGATGCTCCAGCCCAGGGACCCTGGCAGGCTTTCTTAAAGGGAAATCTGCCAAAAGGGTTCATGGAAAAGTGGGGCAGAGCTCACCTGACCAGGCATTTGATAAGCAAGCAAACCTGGAATTAACTGCCAGGGACATGAGTTCTTTTTAAAGGAAAGGTGCAAGCAGGAATCAAGGAGCATGGACAAGTAGACAGGAAGAGAGAGGAGAGAGAAGCATTTGATTTATTTTTATTTAGTTGTTCCTCACCCCACCTTCCACTACAGCCTCAGGACTCAAACCTGGGTCCTTGGGATGTACGTGACCTGTGCTTCACTGAAAATGGTCAACCTAACCACTCCACCAGGGGCAAGTCTCTGTGTTTACTTTTGTGGACAAAATTGATCTTTTCATGCCATGTAATACTTGGGGCGATATAAAATGATAAATTTCTTGGGAAAGTTGTTAGCCTTTTTTTTGGTTTTGGTTTTAATGTAAACCAATATGTGTGAGATCCTAGGAACATATTCAAGAAAAAAAAGAGACCAGAATTTTAAAGGAGTCCATTGAGGAATGTCACATAATACTTGAGCATCCTGTTTCTGTGACCTATACTTCAGTAAGTCCCTAGCAAATTCTATCCTCTGATTGTCTGTAGAATGCTTGTACTAATACTGCATATTCACAATTCCTTCTTGCAGTAAGACTATTGCTTGCACTTTGCTCTTCACTTTGCAGTAACAAAACCTTTGATTAATTTACTGAAACTCTGCTTTTAATTTCTTTGTTTTGCCTTCCCCCAATATGCACTCTTTTCTTGGTTCCCAGAGATTTTACTGGTATTTTCTGTTGTCCCAATATAATTACTTCTTTTGAGGGTATCTTTGAGGCTAGGGCCTATATGTGAACCAACTAAAAAATTTTTTTTTAATTTGTATTGAGGTAACTTTGACTTACAAAATAAGATAAACCTATATGTGCAGGTTTGCCATTCTTCAAATATACAGCACACTACACCCACCACCAAATTACTGAAAGTCCTTTATCACTGTCGATTGGACGCCACCACAATTACTCCTTCACCTCACCCCATTCCCCTCTGGTAACTTCAGATTGATTGTCAATGTCCAAGGGTTGGTTTTTCTTTAGTGTGTTCCTTTGCTTTATTTCTTTATATTCCACATATGAATGAGATCAGTATTTCTTCTTCTGGTTTATTTCACCTAGCATAATCTCCTCTAGTTCCATCCATGTTGTTACAGATTTCAGGAATTCATCTCTGACAACTTGGAAAAATTCATTAGAAAAGCCATTCGAACCTGGGCTTTTATTTTGGGGGAGACCTTTGATAACGTCCCCAATTTCTTGGCTTGGATTGTTCTGTTCAGGTTTTCCAATTCTGCCTGGCTTGTCTATGTAGATTGCATTTTTCTAGGTATCTGTCCATGTCCTCAAGGGTGTCTACTTCGTTGGCAGAGTGGTTCATAGTAGTCTGTTAGGATGTTTTGTGTTTCTGTGGCATCTGTTGTGACTTCTCCCTTTTCACTTCTGGTTCTAGTGATGAGAGTTTTCTCCCTTTTTTTCTTTGTGAGTCTATCCAGTGGTTTGTTGGTTTTGTTCATTTTTTGAAAGAACCAACTTTTGGTTTCATTGATCTTTTGAATTGTCTTTTTATCTATTTCTGCTTGAGTTTTTATTATTTCCTTTCTTTTACTGATTTTAGCTTTAATTGTTCTTCTTTCTCTAGCTTTTTAAAAATAGGGTTATGTTGTTTGTATGAAATTTTTAAAATTTCTTGCCGTAGGCCTGGTTGCAATGATCTTCCCTCTTAGTGATTTCACTGTATCCCATAGATTCTGGTAGCTCCTGTCTTCATTCTCATTTGTCTCTAAGTATTTTTTAAGTTCCTCTTTGATTTCCTCTTTACACAAGTGTCATTCAGAAGCATATTGTTTAGTCTCCAAATAATTTGGGGTCTTCCAGCTTTCTTTTTGTGGTTGATTTCTAGTTTTAAGGCATTGTGGTCAGAGAAAATGCTTGGTATGCTCTCAGTCTTTGCAGTTTTGTTGAGATATGTCTTGTGTCCTAACATATGATGTATTCCTGATAATGTTCCAAGTGCACTTTAGAAGAATGTGAACTTTGTAGTCGTTGTATGAGTGTTCTGTATTTGATTGTAACCTAACTGTTCCAGTTGGTCATTCAAAGCTGCTGTCACCCCCGTTAATTTTCTTCCTGGATGATCTGTCCATTGTTATAGTGGGGTGTTGAAGTCTCCCACTATGATTGTGGTGTTGTCAATTTCTCTTGTCAGTTCTAATAATATTTGCTTAATATATATTTGATGCTCCTTCACTTGGTGCATATATGTTTCTAATTGTTATGTCTTCTTGCTGGATTAACCATGTAATCATTATATATTGTCCATCTCTGCCTTTTGTTTTGCCTTTTGGTTGGAACTCTTTTATCAGAGATAACTATTGTGATTCCTGCTCTTGTGTGGTTGTCATTTGAGTGTAGGATTGTTTTCCAACCATTAACTTTGAGTCTTTGCTTATCTTTTGAAAGAAGGTGAGTTTCTTGAATGCAGCCAAAGGTTGGGTTATGCTTTTTAATCCAGTCAGCCACTCCATGCCATTTGACTGGTGAGTTCAGTCCATTAACATTTAGGGTGCTTATTGATATGTAGGTGCTTAGTGTCATTTTGTAATTTGTCTTTTGTGTTTTGATCAGTCTTTGTTCTTCTCTTTCTCTTCTTAGGTGGCTTGCGTGTGATTGTGTTTTGATTATTTTCACTTTGTCCTCTGCTTTGCTTTCTCCATGGAGATGTGTTTTGATGTTACCCTGAAGTTAGCATTAAGAATTCTATGTTTATTTGCTATTTTTATTTGAGAGCAGATTAGTCTTCCACTCATTCTAACCATCCACATTTTTGTTCTCTTCTCCTCTATCCACTTTTAAATTTGCTGTCTTACTGTTTTGAAGTTTTAAGTGCCTTTATATAGCATCTTTTAGTATTTTTTTTAGAACTGGTTTTTTGATGGTAAATTCTTTTAACTTTTGCTTCATGGAGAAGCTTTTTATCATTTGTTCATTTCTGAATGATAATCTTTCAGGGTATGATATTCTGTATTGAAAACCCTTTTCTCTCAGTCCTTTGAACTAACATACCATGCCATTGCCTTCTGACCTGTACAGTTTCTGTTGGGAAAATCCTCTTAGAGTCTTATGAGGACTCCTTTGTATGTGATTCATTTTTCTCTTCATGCTTTTAAGAATTTTTTTCTTTATCATTTTGTGACATTTAATGATAATGTGTCTAGGTGTAGGTCTGCTCTCTTTTATTAGGGACTTTTTGAGCTTTCTGGGTCTGGAGGCTTGCTTCATTCTCTAGGTTAGGAAAGTTCTCAGCTATTATTTCTTCAAATAAAATTTCTGCCCCCTTTCCTCTCTGTTCTCCTTCTGTGACCCCTATTATGTGAATGTTGTTTATTTTGATGTTATGCCATAGGTCTTGGATGCTATCTTCATTTCTTTGCATTCTTTCATCTCTTTGCTGGATTGCTTCAGTTCATTCCTCTGCCCTACCTTCTAGATCACTGATTCTATCAGATGCTCATCTATTCTATTCTAGAATCCCTCTATTGCATTCTTTAGGTCAGCTATTATGTTCCTTATTTCTTTGACATCTCTTCTGAGCTACTTCATTTTTTCTCTTTTTTGTTGTTCTCTTTTTTTTCCTCTATAGTTTTCTTGATTTCCATGAGTACGTTTATCACTGTTATCCCAAATTCATCCTTAGGTAATTTGAGGAAGTCTGCTATATTCAGATTTTCCCCTGGATTTTTTTAACGCATCCATCATTTCACGTATAGTTCTCTCTGTCTTTGCTGTGTTTAGCATTCAGTTTATGTTTCTGTGGATTAGGTTTCCATGAAGTGATGACCTTTTGTAGAGTATTGACTTGCACTGAGTAAGCCTGAATCTTGGTTTGGACTGGGATTTCTTGATTTTTGTGGCATCACCACTGGATGGACTTGTTGAAGTTCTTTTGTGGGCCCTCTGTTGTTGCCTGAAAGTTCAGTCTGTTGGGATGGAGTTTGTGGGGAGTTTGTGTCCTAGCTCCCAACCACAGTGACCACCTTCTTGACCCACAATCAGCAATCATGCTGCAGTTTCACCCACACCTACAAGGTGGAGATAGTGGGTAGCGCTACTCTCCCCCTGGAAGACTTTCTTCTTCCTTTAGTTGTGAGGGCGGGATTTCTGGTGGCAGGTCCTGCAGCTCCGAACCAATATGGTGGGAGGGGATGGGAGTGTGCGATTTTCCTAGCTGCCTTCAGATTATGGCAGCACCCAGTGTAATTTTTCTCTTTGGGCCTCTCATTCAAACTGTCGGCTCACTGGTGCCTTGTCTGCCCTATGCTTAGACTCTCCCTGAGCAATATGTCCCAGTCCCACTGGGCGGGCTCTCTGCTGCTTTCATGATTCCTGGGTGCGCTGGCTCTTCCCACAGTTCCACTTCCTCCACCATGGCTACAATTCTGAGTCTGAGTTGTGGTGTAGCTCTGAACTCTGACGTTTTCACCTACTCTTTGTTGTCGAGATTACTGCTGTGTCTCTACAGCCTCTGTGCCTGTTTTTCTCAGTGTTTGTTTCTGGAAAATAGGTGAATTTCTAGTTTCTCTGTGGGGAGGACGTGAGTCTCATTCCTACCAAGTCACCACAGGGGCTGGGAAGTCCCTGTGTAGTCTTCCAGAAATATTTTATATGTTACAGACATGACTTTTTAATTTTTTAAAAGTATATTTTTATTGAAGTGAAAAGCAACATACAAATTTATACAATGAGAGCAGGAAAGACACACACACACACACACACACACACACACACACACACACACACGGTAGACTGAATGGTCCACTCTAACTACTTCAACAGAATTCCATAGACTGTTGCGATATAATAACTACAGAAATTCACTTCTCGGAGGATGTCCAGGATCTAGACAGTGCTGATTTGATGTCTGCTGAGGTTTATAGCCAGCAGTCTTCTCTCTGGGGCAGGAGCAAACAGGCTCTTGGGTGGTGTCTGTTGCAGCAATGATTTGAAAGCAGTTTGTTGGCACGTATGACATTATCAAGGGTGGTTGTCCTAGAAGTGTGTTTACTTTCTTCACACTGTTGAATTATGGAGTAAATTGTGGAGTAGACATTGTTTTTCATAAGTGTTGGGAATTCCATCTTCCTGTCAGATGAGTGACCTGAGCATCTACAGTGGTCCCCTAAATATAACTGATATGTACTCAGGATTCCTCATGTACTCTGCCTAGAACAGTAGGCATGTGAGGGGGCAAGGGCCCTGGGCTGCTTACCTGGGGTCTGCTCTTCAGGTCCTCATCACCGAGGCCTGCTCGCCGGGGCCTGCTCACCCCCAACTCCTGGGTTTCCTTCCAGTGGGAGGGAGGGAGGGAAGGTAGAGAGGGAGAGAGGGAAAGAAGGAGGGGCATCCTAGGGGTGGGGGGAGGAAGGGAGGCTATAAGCTTATTTTTTTTTTACACAAAGCCATACACATTTATCTGGAATTTTTTAACTTAAAAGTCTAAAACTGATTGTTACAATATCAAGTCCATTTGACTGTGTTGCACATAAAATTATGTATTTATCATCACCTGAGATTATTTCTTGGTTGTGGGGAGCGCTCCTATAACAATAACAAGAACTCTTGTGTGGCTATATTGTGTTTAACTTGGTTATATATTGCTATTCTGGGGTTATATATTGCTATTATGGATTGGCTCCTACATCCCAAAATAAATCCCTTACTTCCTTCTTATCCTGTTGACTAAGCACAGCCCACCTGTGACTCTTCTTGCTTTGTGCCTTGGACAGAGCTGTTGCTTGCAGCTAAGGAGAGACAGTCTTGTTCTTTGCTGAACTATAGTGGTGCTGGATCTTATACACAGGTAAGAATCCCTATCAAATAGAGTCCATTACTGTTTTCAGCACCGTTCAGGTCCTAGGAAGACTGTACTCCCATTTTTGACCTTTTCCTCTGGGGTTTGGATTCCCCCACCTCTTACCAGAACAGTTAGTCCAGGCCCAGAATAGATCCATCTCAGTCTCATCAGTACTCCTCTGAGCCTTGGAACAGTTCTTTAATAGCACAATTGGACCAGATTGAAATTTCTAAAGTTTATCATTTCTGAAATCCTAAAAGCATTTAATTCAGGGATGTCTTAAACTTATCCTTGGCATCTTAGCTCAGCATGCAGAACATGGGCTACTGTCTTCTCCTCTATGTCTCATGTTTCCCATCCAGTCTCAGCTTCTGGAATTCCATTCATTATGAAAGTATTTTTAAACAATTTGGAAGAATCTGCACCAATGATTCTCACACCTTGAGGCCATCAAAATCAACTAGAGTGCTTGTTAAAACAGAGTCCTGTGCTGAGTAGGTCTGGAAATTTTCGTAACAAGTCCCCAAATGATGCTAATGCTGTTGGTCTGGGGACCACACTTGGAAAACCTCTGCTCTATATCTTTACCTCTTATTAGATCCATCCTTCACATCCTTATTCAACTGGATCTGACCATCCCCTGCAGCAATGCAGGTTACCTGTTAACAACTGTCCCTACTACCTCACTCTGCTTTTCTCTGTCTTCTCTTTCTGGCCTGGATTCCAGTGTCCATCACTTTGAAACAGGGAACTAGAAAATCTTAATTTTTGCTGGGTTACCCTTTAAACCACAAAGCCCTGAGGACCCCACCTTCTTTCTAGATAATCAATGCCTCTGGCAGTGAAACAGAAAGCTTGGTGCCTGGAATGCTAGGTACCCGCCCAGTGAGGAAAACCTTGGCTAGAGGGGTTTCTATTAATCTGCTGAGATCTAGAAAGAAGTTAAATGTCAAACAGATATCTTAAGACATTTTGGGTGTGAACTCTGCTATGTCATCAATTGTGATAACTGCTCATTCCGCTTCTGTGCTTCTGTAAATCGCTTAGCACATAGCCCTGCACACCCAGAAAAATCAAGCTATAAATACCTTGGGCTGTTTGGGTATGGGGCTGCTCGATTTGGGTGGTGCTCTCCCCCTTGCAGCCACCAGCTAATAAACTCCTCTTAAATTAACTCTGGTGTGTCCCTCTGATCTCATTAGTTACTTTGTAACACCTTCAGCTTGCCATCTCTCTTAACCTGAGATTCTTTTGCCCAGCTTTCACAGAACTGCAGACCTCTAGTTCTATGCCCAGATTGCTAGAGAAAAATCAGTCATGTACTTGGTACCCCCACCAATTCATCATCTCCAAACTCAGCTGAGCCCATGAAGCAAACCCAGAGTTTGCTAGTCACCTGAATAAACCTCTCTCTTCAAGTTGAACATTTTCCACTCCTATCCAGAAAAGCATTACAAGCCCTCAGACCATTTTTCACCAAAACATCCTAGCAATCCATCATCATAACTGGAGTAGGTAGATTTCTACAACAGCCCCCAAATTTCTCCCCCTAATCTCCAGGAGTGTTCATTTTTGATATGATGAATTTTACTCTTGTGATTACATTAATTTCACAAGGGAAATTATCTGGGTGTTCCTAACCACATCACAACCCTTTAAAATTCTGGAGTTTTCTCTGGCTGGTAATAATATGAGAACCTAGAAAAAATCAAGCCCAGGAAAGATTACACGTACCATTGTTGATTTTTAAAGATTAAGATGAAGGGACCACAGGGCAAGGAATGCAACAGATTCTAATTACAAATTTCACAAAACTCTAGAGGCTTCTGGCTAATACCTGGCAAAGAAATGAGGAACTCACTTTAAAGTCAGAAGAAACTCAATTCTGCCGATTATGACCTTGGATACATATCGGAATGCATCCAGATAGGAGCCCATTCCTGCTTGGTCTTATGAAACACGAGAGAACACAGTTGAGCCTGCTCGCACTTGTGATCTACAAAACTCTGAGATAATAAATAGCTGTTGTTTTAAGCCACTAAGTTTGTGGTAGCTTGTTACACAGCAATAGAAAACTAATTCACTGCTTCAAGCAGTTTTTTCCATTCCTGGCAGGCCCGCCCGCCACTGCACTGGGGAGCACAACTCTCAGCCAGCAATAGGCAGTGATTAAGAGCTTTGATTCTCAATCCGTACTGCCTGGTCTTGAATCCCAGCTTCACCTCATCAGCTGTCAGCGTGGATCATTTACTGGGCCTCTCTGCCTCCATTTCCTTTGCTGATAATATCGACTCAGAGATTCACATGACTGGATACTTGTAAGGCATTTGGAAAACAATTCACCACATTTCAATTGTAAAATTAGTCTTAGCTGCTCCTACTACTATTTCTGTTATCATCATGATCTGTTCCTGCTTCCTCAGGATTGGCCTCCTTTTTCATCTGATCTTATGTCTTCAGACTCTCTTCCAAAACTGCTAGTGCAAAACTACTGTCTTGCCACCAGCATTGAAGTACTGCTTTAAAATAATAGAAGTAATTTATATTCATAGAAAGTACCCAATTCACAGCCAATAAATTGTACAAAGTAGAAGTAGAAAATCCTTATAAGAATTATTTTTTTAAATTTATTTATTTAGAGGAAGGAAGCAGGCAGGAATGAAGGTCAGTAGGCAGGCAAGCAGGAAGAGAGGAGGAAGAATCTACTTAGCTGTTCATGTTCGTTGTTCCTCCCAGTCCCCGGCCACGAATCTGGTCCTTGGGTTTTATGTGAACTACACCATCCAGAGCCACTGAGCCACCAGTTCTTTTAGAGGTGTGCCCGTATGGCTCATGCAGCTGAGACACTGGCATGTGGACTTGTAAAGCCCAAGAAGCTGAGTTCCTGACCCATGGCCAGCATGAAAATCCTAAATAAACGTACTTTTCCTTCTTCTTTCTTTCATTAAAATGCTTCTTTTCCTCTCCTTTCTTCCCTTCCTCTCTTTAAAAAAATCATTTAAAAGGATCTGGACAACTTTGATATAGCCTTTCAGATCTTTAAAAAATTCATTACCGTGGTGCTCTGGTGGCTCAGGTATTAAGCCCATGCCTGAGGAGCAGTCCACATACAGCCCAACAACGTGAGTTTGGGGTCAAGGGCCCAGTGTCTAGGGTCCAGGGGAAAACTTAAAAAACAAAAACCTAAGTAAATAAAATACTTCTTCCCCTCTCTTTCCTCTTGCCTGCTATGTGCCTGCCTTCCTCTTTAAAAGGGGGCAGGAGGAAGTGCCTTACCAAACACACTGTCACCTTTTTTTAAAATCAGTTTTACATAACTGAATAACACTATAAATGTTTTTTATGACTTGATTTTCTTACTATAAACTGACAATACTGCTAACTTTAAATGGTCTTTAAATGGTCACACAGGCTGGAGGGGGAACACACTCCTTGGGTTAACCTTCACTCTATCACTTCATATTCATTCAGTTCCCTACTCATATCTGACTCTCTGACTCGCTTTTTCTGATCATGATACTTCATCCATCGAGGGAGTCTGCTCTGAATTATCCATCTCCTCATCCTGGCATAAACTCCTCTTACACATGATGCCCATATCCACAGTGGGAGTAGCTGTTACTCTCTACCACGTCATCTTCATCCTCCTCATGGGAGCCAGAGCTTCTAATACTGTTGTCTGGGATTCTTTCCCCAAAGTTAAAGGGTTTCCTGGATGTGGGTTGTAAGCTTAGGTCCCTAACTGCTTCATTGCTCAGACAGAGTGGCTTTTCTGCCTAGAGCTTATTGACATCTCCTGTACACCTGAACTGTTGTGAATCAGGGCATTCTGATTTCACCTCTGTCTTATCTGGAGGTGGTAGAATTTGAGGAATAGTTGTGTATCCCTTCTTTTCTTTACCCAAGTTTATGCCTGATCCTGACTTTAACATCTCAGCGTGTCTTACAACATCAAGATACTACTCTGACCACATAGCTCTTTGTTCATCCTTATATGTAATGTGGTCTTCACTCTCCTGAGGGTTAGAGAGCACACCCCTGCTTTCAGAAGATCTCTGGGAAACACCATCGTGTTGCATCACATTCTCTGGAACAGCTTTACCATAAGTCAGGTTATATGAACACAGAGTTTCTTTTAGAGTCTTTCAGAATTCTATTATAGGGGATCCTTTGCGCTGTTCTAGTCTTATTTTCTCTTTTTCAGATGTATGGCTTCTTTGAGGGAACTTTCTATATAGGAGTATAATTAAAAGGGTCTCTTACTATGAAGTTCCCCCTTATGGGCAAACAGAAGGCAGAGTCCCATCTGTTTCTTGAGGGATGTTGTCTGTTTCTACATCAGTATTAGTAGGAGGGAAAGTGATCAGCTACTCATGTCTTGGCTGTCACCTCCTGAGTGAATGTCTTGATTTTTCTCATGTTTTCAGCCTTTTGATGATCAGTTTCAGTCTCCTTTGTTTTCATTTTTTTCCCCATAGCCACTATCATGATAGAATAGTGCAGTATTAAAAAAGATTGGGAGATGCAGTCCTGTGTCTCAGGCAACTAAGGCAGCCAAGGTTCAGGCCATGTAAAGCCTGCAGATCTAGGTTTGAGACCCAAGAGTGGGGGTAAAAAATAAATAAATCATATGGAATACTGGTCTTTGGTTAAGTGTAGCAGGCAATAGGGACTGAAGTATGAGGAAACCAGGATACTCACTGAGTACCAATGAATATGGAAAATACAGACTTCCATTTCTAAAACCTAGAAAAATACAGTCATTAGCCATTTTGTCTCCTGCAGCCAGTCACAGCATTCAGTGAGTATGCGTTTGTCTGGTCACAGCAATTTTTAAAAATTTGACTTTCTTCCATGCCAATTGGTAGTTAATGCCCCCAGTTCCTCCCTGGATTTGATGAATTAAGGGCAAATGACTGGACCAGAACCTTTCTTCAGCACTCAAGTCAGCCTCTGTTCAGATCAGTCAGTATATTATGACTCACAGATACTTAGTGTCTTACTTTAAAATAGAGAAAAACACGTTAAGAATAATTCAGGATAGTCAAGGCTATAGAAATAATAATCCAGGTCAGGCCTTACAAAGCAAATGGTAATAAAAATTCTGTGGCTTTAAAAACTTGACTATGGTGCACCCTGGTGGCTCAGGCATAGAGTCTGCGGCTCTGGCTATTCCACATAAAGTCCAAGGACCTGTGTTTGCCACCCAAGTTTTGGGGAGGGGAAACAACCAAAACGAACAACTAAATAAATAAATAAATGCTTCTTTCTCTTCTCCCTTCCTGCCTGCCTGCCTTCATTCCTTCCTACCTGCCTTCATTCCTGCCTGCTACTTCCCTCCTTAAAGAAATACAAAACAATGGCCTACGCCCTGGTGGAGCAGCATCTATATCAATCACATCCTAAGGAGCACAGGCCACATGCCCCTGGGTTTGAGTCCTGGGTCAGGGGAAAACAACCAGTGTGAGCAACTAAGTGAAAAATAATATAAAATGCTTCTTCCTCCTCTCTCCTCCCACCTACTTGTCTTCATTCCTGCTTTCACCTTTCCTTAAAAACAAAAACAACCACCTAGAAACAATAACAAAAAAGAACTTTTTCTAAAGACATTTAATTTTGTGACACACTACATGAAATTAACAAATGAAGATAAAACTTCCACTAAGTGTACAAAAGAAGCAATAATTACATTCAAATTGATGTTTATGAAGGAATTAGGAATTAACACATGAGGCTGATCTTATAAACTCAGTTTCACTGTTGAGGAATGTGTCAAAATGTCTCTTGGATCTGGAGACATTCAAATAAGCACTAGGGATTTTCCTTTACTGAAAGAAAGAAAGGGAGAAAGTCTGAGTGTGGAGTTCAACATTGTCCTAAAAGGTTGGAAGCCAGGAGAGTGAAGTTCATGTAATTGTAGACACATAACTTCCCCAATAAAAGCCCCACATGCAAGTTGTGCTGCGTAAGACAGCAGAGCAAAACGCCTGAACAGCAGCTCTCTACATAGACTCCAGTGCAGGACCTCTATGCGGTCATCCACAGAAAAACATGTGTTTTTAAAGTAGTTTTCTTCTCCCTCACTAATTATTCTAGCCCAGTCTACTGCTCTGACTCTAATGTCTTACCTCTTCTCTTACCAATGCAAACAGTGTAAAGTCTTCTCCCAGATTTTTACCTGAATAACGACTAGTAACTTCCTTGACTATCACCCTGATAGCTCACAGGTCTGTAGTCCATACTGCTTCCAGAATAATCTTTCTGACCCAGCTTTGATCCCACACTCCGGTAACAGTATGTGAATGCCTTATCACTGCCTTCAGGAAATAGGGGATTATTTTCACTTTCCTTCAGGTGCCATAAAGTCCCCCATTAGCTGGTCTCTCTGTATCACCTCATTTATTTCCCAATTAGAACCATAGGTTCTAGTCATAGATGGGTCCCTCCAGTATATCAACTTTTCTTCCCTTCTTTGGCACATCTTCCTTTCACATTCCTTCCAATGGCTACCACAATCTAATTTTTTTTTTAAAGGAAAGGTACAAGCAGGAATGAAGGTGATTAGGCAAACAGGCAGAGAGAGGAGGAAGAAATATTTATATTTCTTTTATTTTAGTTGTTCACCTTGGTTGTTTACCCATCTAGCCCCAGGACGTAAACCCAGGTCCTTGGGACATGTGTGAACTGTGCTTGGCCAGCCAGGCAGTGAACTCAACTGCTACTCTACCAGAATGTGCCTAATTTTTTTTTTTTTTTAAATTAACTTCCATTTGAAACAACAGAATGACATTGAAGGTATTTTGCTAAGTGAAATTGGTCAGACTGAGAAGACAAGTGAGGTATGATCTCAGTTGTACATAAGAGCTAGAGAAGCGCTCCTAGAAACAGAGTAGAACAGCGGTTGCCCGAGACAGGATGGTGAGAAAATGGGGAGTTGTTTGCCAATGGCGAAAATTCCCTCATTTAACTGATACAAAGGAAGAAACTGAGGCAGAGAAAGATGAAGTAGTTTTCAAACTCTGTAAGAATGGAAATTGAACCCTCTGTTTAAATCGTACATTTTGTTGTATTGCACAGCCACTTGTTTTAAAGGCAGTACATTTCCTGATTCTGGATATGTAAGAAGCTTGACAGTCACTCCATCCTAACAAAGAAGTGGTTAAAAAAGCTGAATTGCAAAATCATGAACTATTTTTAGATCCCTCGGACCAGAACCCTGTAAAGGCAAAGTGCTCCCTGTAAAGGCAAAGTGCTCCCTGTAATAGACCAGCATTAAGGTCATTTACAATGTTGCAACTTATACCACCTGCAAGAGCACAAACCCAGGAGATTAACATTCCATGGAAACTAGTAGTGGAATAGGGAATCCTAAACACAATAGACAAATTACTGGAAGCTCAGGGTCAACAATCTGAGAATTTGGAAGTCCAGGTAATCAGAGTGGCCTGATGGAGTAGCAGTGTGACCAGCTGCCTTTGGCCAAGAGCACGGTCTGCATACATCTCATGACCTGAGTTCCCATGGGGTGGGGACGGGGGGTGGGGACGGGGGGGGGGGACGGGGACGGACAACCAAGATAAACAACTAAATAAAATAATTAAAAATGCTTCCTCCTCTCTTCCTGCCTCTGCTTACATGCCTTCATTACTACTTGCATCCTTCCTTTTAGAAAAAAAAAAAAAAAAAAAGGCCCAGGTAATCAGTGACCCCATGTTTTTGTGTTTTACCTGCAGTAGCTCATCTGGTTTCTCTCAGTAAATCTGGAAGAAAATTTCCTGTGCTCCCCTCAGGAAGAGAAGGAAAGGAATCACTGTGATATACACCAGAAAACTTATTTTTAAAAAGGTCAGTCCTCAGGAGAAAGGAGTTAACCAGAGCCTAACTGACCTCAGGAAGCAAAATACTTTATCTCCAGCCCATGCCAGCTACTCTTCCCAGCTTTAGGAGGGAGGAAGCACGTGAAGTATGTATGTCTTCACAAATCCAAGGCACAATCTCACTAAAAGACTGAGACCTAATCATAGTCCTCTGATAATCATAGGACTATAATCCCTTCCTCACCTCCAGCAATTTAACACCACATTATTAAAGGCTTACTTAGAGTAGTTCTTTTTATCCAACTCATAATACTTTGCAATCTTGAAGTTATTAAAAGGCATATAAAAGGCAATAAGTGTGTTGTCTACAAAAAGCTCACTTTAAATATAAAATGACAATTAAACATAAATGGGTAGAGAAAGATATACATTCCAACACAAATTAAAAGCAAGTGGGAGAGGCTCTATTTCAGACAATGCAGACTTCAGAGCAAAGAAAGTGATCAGAGATTGAGGAGCATTATATAATAAGTCAATTCTTGATTTACATATGACAATCCCTAATGTGTATGCTCTTAAGAGGGTGAAGCTACATGAGACAAAAAGAAATGATTAATCTGCTTTTACAGTTGGAGATAATGCTATTGTATTAGAAAGTGATGCAGCAGGTTAAAATGGAGCTGGAGAGTCAATGACTTGCCCAGTGTCATACATCCTGAGTGGTGAGGACTTCCTATTGGCTAAGCTCCAGTGCTTTTCATTGGTAAAGCTGTTGCTGGGCAGGACAAATCTTACTTGAAGCAGTCGAGTAGATAATTTTTTGGTTTAGAAATAAAAGGGCATGCAACTTCTTATTCCTACCCGCAATAATTAGTGCATATGAACGAGTGATAATATGTAAGAGTGCCCTCTATAGGCCTTCTTCACTCCAATTTTAGTTGGGTTTTATTTATTTATTTTTAAATTTAATTTTCCCATTAAGCCTGGTTACAGTGCTTTGCCTTGGACAGAAGAAAGCCTTTGAGAGAAAAGGGAAAGACTTTGAAGGGAAAAGTTTTGAAGACATTTGAAGACATTTAAGTGCATTAGTACATGATGATCTTATCTTTTTTTCAGGAGAGGCTGGGAGCACAGTAAGTTTGGAATGACTGACTGCACAACTGGGTAGAAACTGTGTTTAAGCAGAAATTGCAGTGGGTGAAACGCAATAAAATATTTTCTTTCATATACAGAAAAGGAGGGATGCTGCTTGGAGGGCTGGTCTGGTAGCTTCTTGGCATTACAAAGGACTCAATCTTTTTATCTTTTTCTTTATCACTGGCTTCCTTCTTCACCTAGCCTCATGATCCCAGATGCCTGTTCCAAGCAGAGAAAACATGGAGAAGCAGTGGAAAGTGAAAACAGAGCACCAAAGGCACACAGAAGCTTTTGTTCAGTCATCAGTCTTGTTCTTAAGAGACTTTTAGAACACACATGCAAGTTCAGATTCTAACTTTATTGATTACCCACAGCTGAAAGAATGAGTAGGTGCGCTTGTCTTTTAGCTGGGCAGGTTGCCGCTTGGAATAAACTGGAGAGCTGTGACTGAAGAGAGGGGAGAATTGATGTTAATTGGGGAGGCAGCTAGCAGGGACCGCTGTGCTGCTGCAGGTAATGGTAGAAGCTGTAATTTCCAACTTCCCTTTACATGTTCCTAATCATTTTTCTCCCTTTCTCCCTTCACTAAGTTTCTTTATAAAGTGTTATAAGCTCTCAGTCTTTTCCACCTCCTACTCCTTCGCTCACTGCAAATGTAGATTTTGGTAGCATTGTGCCCACTCATCCACCTTCACCAAGGATACTAATGAAAACACTTAATGCTAAATGGCATGGAAACTTTTCCATCTTCATGTCACTAAACCTTACCTCCCACTTACCATCCCAAAGGTTCCAAAGGTTCTCCTCTTAATTTGCCCTTTAAAAAACTTTTTTTTTTAAGGAAAGGTGCAGGCAAGAATGAAGGCAAGTAGGCAAGCAGGCAAGAAGAGTGAAGCATTTTCATTTATTTTTATTTTAGTTGTGTATCTTAGTTGTTCTACCTACACCTGGATGTGAACCTGGGTCCCTGGGATGTATATGAACTGCACTCAGCTAGAGGCGGCAGATCTAACTGCTGCTTCACCAGGGTGTGCCTCAGTTTTCCCTTCTTGAAGTCTTTTACTTAGTTTTCTTACCAAATATGCTTCATGTTTATATTCTCCAGGTCATGGTCCTAAGGTTTCTTCCCTTTTAACCACCTTTTCTCTTTTTGTTTTCATCCATTCCAAAGGCTTCAAATACAATCAACATGGAGCTGATCCTTTCCAAATCTCTGTCTCCATTCTATCCACTAGACAGCTCTATCTCAACGTAAGACTTGCTGTTAGCATATGCACAAATGATTCTGTGTACATACCTGGGGGCACCAACATCCCGACTTACTGTTAACCTCCACAGGTGGCATACCAGTTGGAAAGCTCTAATAGACATGCATGGTGGACAGTATGTTATTTAGTTAATAAATGTAGTTTCTAACCTAGTTGAGCAGGTGGAGTAGAAGTAGATTTGAAATTGTTCTTTCTGTACTTTTGAGGTATAACTACTTTATGCTGCCAATTAACAGGGAAACCATAAAATTTAACAACCACTAGGTCTCGGGTAAAAGTGCATAATTGTTGAAACATTCCCCAAACATACCTTCTAAATAGAAGGCTAGGGCCCAGATTTTCCTTAGAAATAATGTATTAGGTGGTCAGTACAGGTTAATGTCTCCTACTCTTCTTTCCCTATATGTTTCTTCTTTCACTTTTCCCCTTAGGTTCTACTAATGTCATTATAAGCAAGAGAAATGGATGAAGGAAACAAACTGTATATACTAAACAATAAATCTGTAATAATGTTTGCTTTTTTAGAGGCCATAAAACTGCCTGGATTCAATTTAACTACTTTGAGCATTTGCAGAAAAAGAAAAAAAAAAGCTTATTTCTATGTCCGAATTGGTCAAAGTGAATACAAATTTTAAATAGCACTGATAGAAAATTAAAATATTTTAAAGACTACTTGAAGAGAATACAAAGATGTAAGAGTGTTATGGGAATAGGAGTCCAAGATCAAGACCTAGTAGGAGCCGACTCTGTCCTCCCCACAGAACAGCTAGGAAGCACCTATTTTACAGATGCAAACTGAGGAAAAGCAGGACTGCAACTACCTAAATGGCAGCAGCATTTGGCACCATAAAGAGTTGGTGAAACTGTCTGGTTTCAGAACTCCATAGTGGTTTTGAGATCCTGAGCCCCAGGGGAAAGAAAGTCATGGCAGAGGAGGTGGAGCATTGGGAAGAACTGGTCCTTTCTGAGAGTCACTCCGGCCACAGAGAGCTAGCCCAGCATGATCAAGGTCACTGAGCTGGGGGAATGGGTCTTGGCGCAGGGCAAAAAAAGGACCAATGCCTCAGTGAATGAGTCAGAGCTCCCAAGGGGAATCTGCACAGGTCAGTGCGATAACTGGAATGCAGCTAGAGGAAACCTCCATACCCTTCCCCACCATTATTATGCCAGAGCTGTAGGACTCATCCACTGGAAATCCTTCCTCCAGGCCTATGGTCACAGGAAACAGTGTCTTTGGAGGAAGAGAGTGTCCCAGAAGGGAGGAAACTTCAACAGCTATCCACTACAGCCACTCGATGGGTAGAGATGGAACTGTGGCTTGACTGCAGATTGTGGGCCAACAATCCTCAGGTGATCTTTATTGCTCATACCTGTGACTCTGAGGAAAGGATCTGCATTCCTCCAAACTTCAGCTCCATGGACTGGACTCTTGATCCACATGCAGGGTCCACCTCAGAGTTTCAAGAAATCTGAACAGGGGTGATGCCACATAACTAAAGGAATCCCAGTGTTCAAACCAAGGTCCAGGCTTATTCAGTGCAGATCAGTAACATACACAAGGTCATCACTTCAAGGAAACCTAACCAACAGAAATAAAAGCAGAATGCCAAATGGAGTGAAGACACAATGAAATATATGGGAAGTAATAGAAGCAGTTAAAAGCCAGGGGGGGATCTGAATGCAACAGACATATATATCCAAACTACCTGAGGATGAATTTAGGGCAGTCCTGATAAATATACTTATGGAAATCAAGAAAACAATAAAAAAGAAGAACAAGAAAGAGAAGAAATGAAGCAGCTCAGAAGAGATGTCAAAGAAATAAAGAACACAATAGCTGACCTAAAGAATTCAATAGAGAGACTCAAGAATAGGGTGGATTCTGTGGACAGACTGACCAGGCAGAAAACTAACAGGAAAACAGCAGCTTTAAATGACCAACTGGAACAGCTAGGTCTAATCGATATATACCAAGCCCTCAGACCACGACTATGGACTTCATGTTCTTCTCAAGTCCGCATGGAATATTTTCAAGGATACATCCATCACATGTTGATACATAAAATATTTCTAACAAAGCTACAAAGACAGATTATACCAAGCATCTTCTGTGACTACAGTGCCTTAAAACTAGAAATCAACCACAAAAAGAAAGCTGGAAGACCCCAAATTATTTGGAGAATAAACAATATGCTTCTGAATGACACTTGTGTGAAGAGGAAATCAAACAGGAACATAAAAAATACTTAGAGACAAATGAGAATGAAGACACGAATTACCAAAAATCTATGGGATGCAGTGAAAGCACTAAGAGGGAAGTTTTTTGCAATCCAGGCCTACCTCAAGAAACTAGAAAAATTGCACATAAGCAATGGAACCCTACAGTTAAAACAACTAGAGAAAAAACAATTAAAGCCAAATATCAGTAGAAAAAGGAAATAAAAATTTGAACAGAAATAAATAAAAAACAAAGACAGTCCAGAAGATCAATGAAACCAAAAGTTGGTTCTTTGAGAAAATAAAATTGACAAACCATTGGCTAGATTCACAAAGAAAAAAAAGAGAAAACTCTCAGAATCAGAAATGAAAGGGGGAAGAGTCACAACAGATGCCACAGAAAAATAAAACATCCTAACAGACTACTATGAACCACTCTGCCAACTAAGTAGACAACCTTGAGGACATGGACAGATTTCTAGAAAAAATACACTATATAGATGAGCCAGGAAAAATTGGAAAACTTGAACAGAACAATCAGAAGCCAAGAAATTGAGGATGTTATCAAAGGTCTCCCCCAAAATAAAAAGCCCAGGTCCAGATGGCTCTTCTCATGAGTTTTAAGCAAGTCTTCAGAGAGGGATTAATCCCCATTCTTCTAAAACTCTTCCTAAAAATTGAAGAACAGGGAACACTCCCAAATACTTTCTATGAGGCTAATATCACATTGATACCAAAAGCTGATAGAGACATCACCAAGAAAGAAAATGACTGACCAATGTTTCCATTGAACACAGATGCAAAAATTCTCAACAAAATATTAGCAAACCGAATACAACAAGGCATCAAAAAGATCATCTATTGTGACTAAGTGGGATGCAAGGATGTTCACTGTATGTAAATCTGTTGATGTAATGCATCATATCAACAAGAGCAAGGAGAAAAAAAACACGGGATCATATCAACATACAAAAAAAGTTTTTGATAAGATTCATTTATGATAAAGAAAAAAAAAAACAACTGCATAAAACAGGGATAGAAGGTACATACCTCAACTTAATAAAGGTCATATATGTCAAACACAGTCACCATCATAGACTATGGCCAAAAATTGAAAGCATTTCCTCTAAGGTCAGCAACAAGGCAGGTTGTCCACTCTCACCACTGCTATTTAACACTACTGGAGGGCTTAGCCAGACCAATTAGGCAGGAAAAATAAATGAAAGGAATCCAAATTGGAAAAGAGGAAGTAAAACTCTCATTATTTGTAGATGGAAGACTTCACAAGAAACTGGTAAAATCTGTAGTCATTGGGGAGTGGAACTAGGTAATTGGAGGAGAAAGGAATAGTTTTCATGATTAAACTTGATGTACCTTTTAAATTTGGCATACACGTATATAATATTAAAAAATAAAACAACTATATTTAAAAAATAAATAATGAACTTTTATTGTCTTCACAACAGAGAAAAGTCAAGTGTGACGTGGAATTAAGTGGCCCCCGCTGGAATTAAGCGGCCCCCGCTGGAATTAAGCTGTGGCAGCACCCGGGGACCTTCCTCAGAGGTTCCTTGGCCCAGCCATCCCGCAGAAGCTTTTCAAAGGAATCACAAATGCAGAGAGGACACTGGAAAAAGCTCTCCTCCTGACATCAGCCTCTGTCCAGAGCTAGCACCTGGAGGACACTACTCTCTGCTGGGTGACATCTTTCTTGGAAGGTAGGTGAGAACCCACACAGCTGACACTGTGTCCTCTCCTCTTGGTGTCTCTGAATCCACATCCCTCTGCTCTTTGGCCAGAGTTTTTTTTTATGAGATCATAATGTTGAACAAGTCAAGTTCTTATCAGTCTGAGTCTGAGCTCTCATTTGATTTGGAAGACTTATGCTTTCGTTTTCTCTTCTTTTTCTTTTCTTTCTTCCTTTTCTTATGCTTTTCTTTTTTCTTCTTTTTCTTGTGTTTCTCTTTACAGTCTGAGGAACTGGAGCTGCTCCCGTCTTCATCTGAGGTAGAATCCTCCAGTAACTGTTTTAACTGCTGTATCCTAAATATAGAAGATTGGTTTAAGAGCCACATATAACATAACAAACTATTTTATATAAAAATGATATGTGTAACAAGAGTTTTAAGGGTAAAAATGTCATGAATCACCACCTTCCGACAAGATACTTTTCATTTTTACGTTTTCCCCATTCTTGTCCACATCCACACCTATTTTTTATGACTATAACCACTGTACAAGTCATTTCGTATTCCTTTCATTGTCCTAAATATTTCGAATGTTTCTGACTAGCCTTACTATTGTAACCTCTAATAGATGCATACTTTACTAGGTCATTTCTCTACTGCTAACTTCATAGCAGATAATCTATCTCCTCAACATCTATAATTCAGTATCACCAATTTAACAAAAGCAAACCCTCTTTTTTTTTTCCCACCCTGTCTTAAACCTTACCTAAGGATTTGAAACAAAAGCTTAGATCTTTAAAGACACAGGAGAAAATATAGTAGTTTTCCCTTACCCTGGGGGAATATGTGCCAGGATTCCCAGTGGATGCCTGAAACCACAGACAGTACCGAACCCTAGTAGACAGTACGCTTTTCCCTATACATACACGCCAGTGATAAAGTTTAATTTATCAGTTAGGCACAGTAAGAGATTAACAACAGTAACTAATAAAATACAACAATTTTAACATGCTCTAATAAACATTATGTGAATGTGGTCTCTCTCAAAATAATCTTGCTGGATATAATATTTTTGTACTGTGTTTGATCATGGGCAACTGAATATGTGGATAATGAAGCCATAGATAAGGGGAAGGACTACTGTAAACTATAGTTGTTAATACAACTATCAGTGATGTGAGCAGGCTAGACCCAGCACACTGCTTTAAGCTAATCCAGTTAGAACAAGGTTGACTTGTTCATTCCCAACACATTGTTTTCAGCAATTACCCTACCCTCCAAATATTTCACTGTTGAAGTGCCATGTTTATTAAACTGCTATGTTAGAACTTGAATGGTCACTTCCAACTTTATATAATTTCAACCTTTAAGACAATATTATTATCAGGACAGCCTCACCTTATATCCTTTTCATGCCTTTTATTTTCTCGAATGATGTCATACATGGGATCTTCATGTGCCTTGAGGGTTAAAGAAGGTTAGAATTTGGTTAGGCTTCATAGTTTAATCAAAATTGAATCATTTTCTTTCACTGAAACCAGTTAACTCTTTTTTTCTTTATATTCAGTATGTTCTAATTATTCCTAAGATTCACCATCACTTTAAATTCATGGAGACTATAAAAAAAATTCCCCAAATACAGTTGACCTTTGAATAACACCATTTTTAACTGAGTGGGTCCACTTATACATGGACTTTTTCCTCCAGTAAACAAAGTTGGCCCTCACTGTCCCCAGGTCCTGCATTATGGATTTAACCAACATAGATATTGGCTGATTAAACCCTCATATGTGGAAGATAAATGAACATTTGTGGATTCTGAAACCAATCTCCTGCATACTAAGTGATAACTATAGTTAATTCTGGGGGGGAGAGAAAAGTTATACATGGAATTTTGACTGCCATGTGGGATCAGTACCTCCAACCTTTGTGTTATTTAAGGGCCGACTGTATACAAACACAGGATGTAATTTAAATAGTCTTTATAAGAAAGGAAACCACAGCAAAATTGTTAGGAAATACTACTCACAGTTAGAAATATTGAAGTAATTCTATGGGATAGGTTATCATGATACTTACTCCAGGCACACCCTGGTGGTCTAGTGGATAAAGCCAGTGATAGTGTCCATATAATATACCAAGGACCCAGGTTCAAGACCAGGAGCCAAGGGCAACAACTAAGATAAACAACTAAGTAAAATAAATAAAATTGTCTCCTCCTCCTTTCTCTTTCTTCCTGCCTGCCTGCCTCCTCACCTTTATTCTTCCCTCACCTTTTCTTTAAAAAAAAAGAAGATACTCCAAATTTGCTCTGGGCATAGAGGCACTATTGGAGTTGAAAAATCACTTGCTAAAAAATTTAATGTTTTCATTTTGTTGAAACAAGGCAAATACTTGTAATATGTACATTTTTAAAATCACTTAAAAATACACATAGAGTGTATTTTATGGTATGTGAGTTATCTTTAAATATATCTTTATTGTAAACATTTTACAAATAAAAATATGATCTCACCAAGCAGGGTGTCCACTGCTGACATTTTAGTGTTTTTTCCAGTCGTTACTCAATTTATGACGTTACAATCATATTATAGATAAAGTTTTATTCTCTTTTCCCTTACATTTTCATGAGCATCTTCCTATTATGTTACATATTCCTCTAAAACATAATTCTTAAAAGGTATATAATTTCTCTATTAGAGTAATTTATAATGATATGTTGGTTACTGAAGTTGTTTCCTCTCTCTCTATATAAATAATTCTGAAATTATCCTCATACATTCCTAGAAATTTATGTATATTGATAGTTGTATTTTTAAGATAAATTCTTAGAATTTGGATTTCTGAATTATAAAAATATGAATATGTGTAAGTTTTTGAGATTCATCACCAAATTGTTATTTGAGCTACAAATTTTGACATTCCAGCTAGCAGTGATTTATCCAGAATACTTTCTTTAGATAATGAAAATAAAATCACTATATTTAAAATGTTCTAAATACCGGCGATTTTGTTAAAACAAAATGAGGAAAGGCTAGATCCATCTTAATGTTATTTAAAGAGGATAAGTGTGTAACATATCACTTCCAGTTCTAATCTAAAGATACCTAACCTTAGAGAAAGGCTGGGATATTAGAACCTTGATTTTACTTACGAAATGTGAAATTTTTACATAAATAAAAAATGTGAATAGATAACAATGCTTGCTTCAGTAAAAGAATCAGTGTTCCCAAGGTATAAGCAAATAACATTTTAATAAGAAGTTTGTTTTTTGTTAAAAAACGAATCTTTGACCTAAGTGTAATTAACTGAGAGGTAGTTAATGCTTTGGCTCGAAGTCTCTAAAAATGTAGGTGAACCTCAGTTCACTGGTGACTGCCTGATTCATTGATATTCACCATCTCTGATAACTGGAAATTCATGTTGTACTTACTACTCTGAACTGTTCTAACTTCTGGTTTCCTTTGATAAAGAAAGGGCATTCTTTGTCACCTGTTCGGTGGCCATACCGTTTACAACGCCAACCTAAAAACAACAAAAGAAGGGGATATATTTCCATAAGATAGCATGTTATCACATAAACCAAAATAAAAGTATCAGGTCATATTAAAGATGTTCTTTATTAAATTTCAATTTAAAAGAAAATGCAATCAGTGGATAAACCATGTAAGAGCCCAGAAAATAGAGGGAAAATAAATCGCTTCCTGAAAGCATTCTTTAATACTTTTTTTTTTTTTTAAAGGAAAGATGCAGGCATGAATGAAGATGAGCAGGCAGCTAGGAAGGCAGAAAGAAAGGAGGAAGAAGCATTTTATTTATTTTTATTTAGTTGTTCACATTGCTTGTTCCCCTCAGACCTGGGATGCGAACCTAGGTCCTTGGAATGTATGTGAACCGCGCTTCTTCAGAGGCGGTTAGCCTAACTGCTACTCCTCCAGGGCCAGCTGCTATCCTTTACATTTGAAGTTTTAAAAATGAACAAGTACTTACTAATCAAGTCCATGCAAAAAGCAAAGGGTGATTTCTTTTTAACTGTGTGTTATGGATTTAATTGTATAGTTCCCCGTCCCCCACTTACACTGATTATCCTTACTGCTAGCACCCCAGAATGTGAAATAGGCTCTGTACAGAGACCTCCAGAGATTCCTTCACAGCCTTTGGAAGGAACCAATTCTACTAAGACACTGATTTCAGATTTTAGCCTCCAGAACTATGGAACAATACGTTTCTCTTGCTGAAGTTTGTACCTCATTATAGCAGCCCTAACATACTACACAGCCATTAAACACCTCCAAACAAGGAGGTCAGGAAGCAGGAAGAGGGATAATGGCTAAGGTCAGCCAATTTTGTTCCATGCTGGCAGCTACTGCAAATAGTGATAGGAGAATAATGTTTTTCCCTTTATATTTTTGAGAGTTGGTAATAGGAAATCATTTGAAAAAATGAAGTTTCGGGATCTTCTATTGATTGCCACTAACCTGACTCTGGTCTTACCTCTGCATTGTTTTGAATTAGTTCCATCTAGTTTAGAAGGGATTTTTTTTTTTTAAAGAATGTACTCTTAATAGAAATCCAGACGCCTTCAAACAAATGTCCATCTTTATGATAAAAATGGAGGTTATATGTCAAGAACTGATGTGTAGATATCATGAAGGTTCCACACCATCTGTCATCAGTAACACAGGAAGTAGCCACAGATAAGCAGACATCTGAAAGCCTCTTAATAAACCATAGACACAGTGAAAAAGCAGACAAATAGAAAATACCAACTTGGAAGAAGTAGAAACATAGTAGGGAGAAGAAAAAAATTAGCAGACTTAAAGAAATAACAATACAACAACAGAACAAGAATAGAATAAATAAAATCACACAAAAAGAGCTTATGGGTTTCAAAAATATGACAGCAGAAATTTAAAAAATTTCAAGCTATGTTGATGATATATTCTAGAAAACTTAAAAGTTAAAATCAGAGGAAAAGATCAGAAGTTAGAAAATCACTCTAATAAGTCCACTGTCTGAATAACAGAATTGCAAACAGAGGAGGAAAAATAATCTATTCGTAAAATAAACCACTTATACAACTTCAGAACACTGCCTGACAGAAGATGATCTTATAAACGTCTAGGGAGTAAAATTAAAAAAAAAAAAAGACTGACAATAGCAAAACAGGTTACATTAAAGCATCCAGAATTTAAATTGCTATGGACTTTTCAAAGCCATTCTATAAATGAGAAGGCAGTGGAGTAATGCCTTCAAAATTCTAAAGAGAGCCTGTTTTTAACTTAGAATTTTGTGCCCTAGAAAATGAAAAGTATAAAAATAGAGATGTTTCCAGAAATATAAAGTCTTGAAATTATCTTCCATAAGTCCATTTCTGAACTACAAGAGAATGTGGTCTTACCTGGTACACAGGAACAGAATATAAAAAAGGAGAAGACCCAAAGGTCCCTGGATGACGGCATGGAACAACTAACTTCAGAAAGATAAAAGCACCTGAACACCTGAAGTAGTGGTCCATACACAGGGGAAAAAAAAAAAAAAAACAATAACAACAAAACCCAGCTATTAATTGCAAGGAAAACAAAACATTATACAGGAGACATGAAAGGAAATATGCATTTAAACATAATTCAACTCAAAGGAATCATAATAAAATGAAGACAAAAGATTTGTTTAGGCGCGACCTGGTGGCCTAGTGGGTAAGTCTGTAGCCTCTGACTGAGTGCAGTCCACATGCGTCTCAAGGTCCTAGGTTTGCAACCTGGGGCTGTGTGAGCAACCAAGATGAGCAACTAAATAAAAATAAAGTGTTTTTTCTTCCTGTCACTTCCTGCCTGCTGCCTGCTTGCTTTTATTCCTGTCTGCACCTTTCCTTTAGAACAAACAAAAAAGATTTGTTTAAATGACCATATAACTAGAAAATGAGAGATAATAACGGTATGTATATGAGGTGGGGTGTGGGGGACACACAAAAAGAGCTGAATTCTTCTTTTTATAGTCAAAATTCAACTGATTATGAAGAAACTTGAAAAATCAATGGTATGCCTTGTGGAGAAGCAGTTGAATCTGCCACCTCCAGCAGGGCCCAGTTCACATACAACCCAACGATGCGGGTTCATGTCTCGGACCTGGGGGTGACAACCAAAATGAACTGCCAAATAAAAATAAAGATGCTTCTTCCTCTCTCTTCCTGACTACCTGCCTCCTCATTTCATTTCTGCCTGCATGCTTCCTCAAAAGTAAACAAAACAAAACCCCCAAACCAGGCAGGAATACACTCATGTAGAAAGTGGTCCAAGTGGTAACTTTTGGGGTGAGGCGAATGGGAGAAGGGGGTTAGGAACTGTTCTTTCATCATGTGCATGAAGAACCTTTGGCTAAACCAATGTCTTTAAAAAAGCAGTACTGACTGCTCTTGAGGTGCCTCTGATGCTAGCTGAAAGTCTTGCTGCTCTAGTGCGCATGCAGAGCGCTGCCTGCTCCAAACCCGCTGTGAAGCTCTTCTCAGGTTACATGGATCAAACCTTAACACCCGTGATGGACCGTGACTGAGGCAAAGCGCAAATGGACCTGCCTTCCCCAAAGCATCCCTTCAAACCCCTATGGTATTTCTACATGGAAATGCTTTTTGGTATGGGAATATTACTGAAGGGTATATATCTAAAAGCTGCTGTAGACCTGTGGAAAGACCACTGCGACTGGTCAGCAGCCCTGGGGGCAGAGCTTCCTCTACCTCATCAGATCACTTATTAACATGCAAGTCAGCTTGCTTATCTATAAAGTAGAGATCAAGACATGACCTTAAGAGGGCTGCTGTGACAATTAAATAACAGAAGAAACACACTTCGTAGGCTGTGGTGTACACACGGAAACTCTTGCGTACTCACACTGCATACTCATACTCACACACGGAAACTCTTGCATACTCACACTGCATAACTTTGACTTCTTTCCCCAGTGGCATCCAAAGTCCTTTAGTTGGGGCGTGAGCCAGAAACTCCCTGGCGTGTTCGTTGCCTGGAACGTCCGGTATACAGTCTTCTGGCTTGGTCTCATCTTCCTAAAAAAGGATGCAAATGTAAACGAGATGTCAGGAAATCTCCAAAACTCACTCCTTCCTGCTTCAGAGCACAGTATGGTCTGGTCTCGCCTGGGCTGGAGACCCAGTGTCATTGTCAATTACCCTCTCAAGACCTGGAAGGAAAGACAAGTTACACTTGGCAGAAAAAAATGGAGATAAGTGTCCCAGAGGAACTATATCATGAAAATGATGTAGGTGATCTGAGAGAAAGTTACTAGTGTTGCTTATGCAGGAAATGATTTGGGAGTTCCAGATTCTGATTCTAGATCATAAATACTAGATTCTAAGATCACAGAAAGTTTTCTAACTTAAAAGCTTTGTGGGATGAAGCAAAGTACAGAATTAAACAAGTAAGGTTTCCTAGAATCATAGAAATAACATATTATATGAAAATAGATTATTATACTTCTAAGACCACTGTCATGATTATTATCTCACACATGTTGTATTTGTGAAGCATATTTTGATGACCAAATAACTGCTTTAAACAGTTAAGGTGATTTTTATTTTTTTAACTCTTGATTTTTTTTTCACATTGACATGAAAATTAAATTTATAATAGAAAATGTTTATTTTAAATCTCTTTTTTAAAAATTATAAGTTACCAAAGAGAAACAAACTGCTTTGGCTCTTTATACCTCCAAGTCTCACTTCCACAGAAAGACCCTCACATGGCAGGGGTAGGAGAGACTCCAAGTTGATGACATTCTAGAAACTAGCCCCAGCAGAGTCAGAGAAGTAACAGCAGCAGCAGCTCTTTAAGAAGATGCAATCACAAGTCAAAGAGAGAAAGGAAGTGATTGCTGAGGACCCCACAGGGGCCTGCCCTGGTTTCTCAGGGAACACACAGCTGATTAAATTTCTACAAAGTCACAGGCTTGGGACAAAGCCCAAATGTATGAAATGACTGGCATCTGCAGGGAATAAGCAGGGTGTCTTTAAAAAGTATCTAAGGGTTTGTAAGTTTGTTTACAACTCACATAGTATATTTCTGAGTGAATCTACACACATAGACTTAAATCATGTTATAAAATAGTGTTACTCAATAAAACAGTTATTATGAAAAAATCAAACAAAAAACCACAAATTATATTTCCTACATATTCTGAGTAGTATTTAAACAATATTTAAAAAATTATTGAAGAAACATTGCATCGTAACATGATAAAGGTTTAAGCTGTACATTATTAAATCAGTATCCTTATATAAGACATTAAATTCACCACCAACAGTTCAATTATATCCTTCCCTATATAACTGGCACTTCAGGGTTTCTTCGAAGGAGATTCAAAACCTTAGCAACTGAGTTGAAGTTACTGAGTCTGAACACTAAATCAACTACACCTACGAGATTAACCCACAGATCCAGCTTCACACCAACCTTGATGAGCCCAGGAGGAGGTTTTTCATAACTAGAAAGGAAAAAAAAAAATCCATCACTAACAGTGTTAAAAGGAACATAACACATTTTAATGAGCAAAAGCAACTGTAGGCCAAAATAAAAAAGATTATTTTTTAGTAAAAGCTTTAAACTCTATTAAAGTTAATAAAATATACTCAGCAGCCAGAGATCACATATGAACAAGATGATGTTATATGACATTGGGCTGAGATCTAAAACCGAAATTCCCTGAAATAACTAACATGGTCTGTGAGGATAATGATTTTATTTTTGGAAGAGAAAGCAAGAGATCGCAGGGGAAAAGGTGAGGCAAGAAGACCCGAGTTAATGACAGTTCCAAACTGTCGCTCTTATGATGCCTGCCTTCGAGCCCAGCCTATCCCCATTTCTCTGAGGCTCATAAACTATGTTATTAAACAATCTTGTTAGAATCTGAGAATAAAAAGGAGGGCAAGCCAGGGACTCTGACCCTCATTTCTGTCAACTGGAGGCTACCCCAGGAAAAAACTGAAGGGGGACAGTCACCAGATCTCCTGACATCTAGAGTTCTTTCATCGAGCTGCAGTCACCATTCCAGGCCAGCAATGCATTTCCTGTATTAATAACCAGCATGGAGTAAATAACTTGTATAAGGGCACACAGCCCAGTGCTTTTGTGCTTGCCTCCAGGTCAAGCCTCACCTGTACAGGTTGTGGAAAACATTTAGCTGAATCCAGCACTTATTCTAATTCTAGTATTTAGTCTAGAAAAAAAGACTCCAGAAACGCTTTCAACTCTGAGTTTGAGAACAGTTTGATTTGGGCAGAGGTACTGTTACAACCCAATTTTTCTTCTCCCCGCCCCACCCCCCTGCAAAGCATTGCTTATTTATTCAATTTATTTACTGGGATAAAGATCACATACTGTATTTTCCAATGTCTTGACCACATTTCCCCAAAAGCGAAACACTATAAGGTTGCGGGGAGGGGAGGGAGAAACAGGAGCATGACCTTCTGCCTTTTCTTAGATGGGGGCTGGGTTGAGTGTGTGCAGATATTAAATGCAGACACCTGTGTTTGCTTGTTGATACTGAGAATTCCCATGTGGAGGGAGACAATCTAAGGAGGGTAAATGTCAAGCTAAGACTCAGTATTTGAGCCTAGCTCTAATGTTCACAGAGCTAATGGGGAACAGAGCTGTAGGGTTTTTGCTCAGGGATTTTAACAAGAATAAGCTTTCATCATCAAATCAGCTAGTTATAGCATAAAGCTTCCTCTGCCTGTGCTCAGCTGCACTCAGCACCTACGCACTCCTTATTTCCATCCAGGGACTAAAGCGAGAGCGTCCCAGAAGGCTAAGAGTACAAGGCTGTTTGAGAAAGGCTGAGAGATGGGAAGAAAAACTCTGCGGCTACTACCTGCGCACCTGAGGGACATCTCTCATGCCCTTCAAGGACTCTGCACCTCTTCCACAGGGAGTAACACGTAAAGCATTTAGATGCTCAGATCTGTGCCTTAACTCTGTTAACCTCCAGAGAAATACTCCTTTCAATACTGTGGAATGACTTCTAAGTACAGAAACAATGATTTAATGTTTTCTTCATCCTCTTCTTACACCCCAAGAATAGTGAATGTAAGCGGTGCAGTGGTTAAGGAGAACTGCCTAAGAGAAAAGTGAAATGCTCTTCCTTCTTCCCTTCTTTAAGATGTGAGAGAAAAAATCTCTGGAGGATGTGATATTGTGATTTATAATTAAAATAAAATGTATTTGGTCCTCGTCTGCTGTTCCTGGCGCACGGCTCCTAACGTCCTTGTAATTTCCTGTGCAGGAGCCAGAGCGGGATATTTTGTTATAGTGTTTAGTTTTGTCCCCAGATCTAGGAAAAGCGCCAGGCTTATAAAGGTGCAGTTCCTTCTGTTATTCATAACAAGCCATTAAACTACACTGAGTTTATGAGAATGCGATGGCTTTGAAATCCCCTCAGGATGAGTACTGGTTGCCTGGTGACCCAACCATGGTAATTAAAGGGCTGAAACTTTCAGTCCCACCTCCAGGGAGGTTGCATTAATCAACAATGGGCAATGATTAATCATTCATACCTATGTGATGAAGCCACCATAAAATTCTAAAAGGATGGGGGTAAGAGAGTTTCAGGGTTGGAAACCTGGAGGTTTGGAAGTCCTTCCTACATACCTTGCTCTATGCATGCATCTCTTCCATCAGATTTGTTTCTGAGTTATATCTTTTTACTATAAACTTGTAACTAGTAAATAAAATATTCCTGAGTTTTGTGAGAGAGAATTTCAGAGCCCTGTAGCAACAGCTCTTCACCCCACCCCACCCCACCCCCTTCCAAATGAGTGTAGAGAAGGAAAAGTTTTGTTTTTTTTTAACAGTGGATGATGGATAAGAAGTGCCACCAGATGCTACAGTAATAGAGAACTTCCCTTTGGCTTCAGTTCTGGACCCTTGTAAGTAAGACCGTGATGGCAGCTTCTCTGTTCTCTTTCTCACTATCACCGACCCAGAGCTAGTCTAAAAGGACAGAAGAGGAATTCCTCCATGAAGACTACACAATTAACAACAGAATAGAAACAGAATTACTTTTGTAGGTATGGTCTTTCCAAAGCAAATACTTCAAATATTTTCCAGTGGGAAACTGTGACATATCATAGACCTAGGTCTATTTTAGAAAGAAAAATGTAATCTGCATAAGTTGGGAAGGTGATACAGTCCACCTGCCAGCTATTCATCAGAAACATTAAGGGAGTGTCTCATAGTACAATCTATAAACCCAGTAATCCAATAATTGTCCTTTAAGCCACAAGAGTTGTATAAACAACATATGGTCAATCAAACTGTGATTCAAATTCCTAAAAATATGTAACTGTTGTTGCCAAGATGAAAAAGGGTTGTAATGAAACTACACATTTTGAAATCTAATATTAGTACTGTCATTTCATAATTTCATAATTCGTAACATCCATTTCATAATTTTAAAGGTTGGTGGTTGATGGTTTTTCCTGGGGTTATACAACTCATTCAGTTTGCATATTAAAACAGATAATTCTCAAAATTTAAAATGATATTTACAAAGTATAACAGATTTGCAAATGGGAGTATGTTTATGTGTAGTTGGGTTACTGTGCTGTTACTGTCAAGATAAAGTCTACATTATCTTTGGAGTTAATTCTTATATCAAAAAAAATGTTGCAGACCCATTATTTTGTACAATTGTGAAGCCTTGCTATTATATCATTCAGACAGTATAAGCTGCTCTGAGCAATATGCAGGCTAACTTTAGATAAGGGAGGAAAATATTATCCTCTTGGGGCAAGAAATCTTGATTTTTCCAAGTACTTAAAAATACTCTAATTTTGAATGCTAGAGTAGGATTTCTTTTGAAAGCGTCCTTCAGATTCCATTCCAATGACTCCTGCAGCTGGCGCCTGTGGGGCTGGAAGGCAGAGAGGAGACTGCCCCATAGGCACAGAATCTCTCTTCTGTTAGCACAGCAGCCCAGGAGATAAAAAGAAATGGCAAAGAAGAAACAGGCAATGGAGGCAGAAGAAAACAAAGAAATCCTGAGTATTAAGAGATGAGAGACAAAAAGTTACTGATGAAACAACAGGATGCTATGAAAAAATTCTGAGGACAAGGAAAAGCTTTTGAAAGTTAAAGCTATAATTGAAAGTTTAAAAAAGTGCAATGATGGAAGGTTAAGAAGATAAATCGTATAGAAAATAGAATGAAAAGACAAAAAGACAGAACATACAAACTAGAGAATCAAAAAAACTGAGAAAAAAAATCGAGGGAAATTAAAATACAAATTCGTATATGAATATTAAAGACTCATGAAGTGTCAATAAAATTAAAAATTCAATTTGGCAAGAAAAAGGTTACATTATCATGAAATTGCAGTATACTAAAAACGAAAAGTTAACTGTTCTTTAAAGCTTCCAAAAGTGGAGTGAAGAACAAGTAACTTGTAGACACAATATTGGGAGCCAGAAAATGATGGCACATCCTTTGAAATGGAGTGAAAATAATTTCTGAGCATTCTGTATCTAACCAAGTTACCTGTCATGTGTGAGAGTATAATAAAGACATTTTCAGATATGTAAAACCAGATTTATCCCAAACAGATTTACCTACTTTTTTTAGTAGGAAGGTACAGAATGTGTTTCAGCAAAATGAGAATGACATCAGCTGTAGGAATGGGATCCATGAAAGCAGAGTGGCCAGGAGAGTCCAAGCACAATTATGTACACCAGGTCTAGAAAGTAACCAGAGTGCACTGAAGAACGGAAGGATGATTCTAGGTTAAAATTGAACTGGTAAGATTGTAGGGGCCTATGGAAAAGAAATGTCCACATTTGAAATCTTTGGAATAAAATTAGCAGTGGGAATGGGGAATGGGGGCAAGTGAAAAGGAAAAACAAGGCTCTCATTAATGACTTGAAAAACAACAGGTGTATTGGAAAGCAAAAAAAAGTTAAGAGATACCATTTGGCTCAAAAGTGAGTAACAGTGCATACTAATAATAATGTGACTACTGATTTATCAACTATAATGGAGCTATATTAGAAAGATGGAGGCAGGAAGGGAAGGGAAAGAGAACTAGACCTTTACTATGACACGAAGGTGATAGGTAATGCCTCTTGTGCAATCCATCTAAAAACCCAAGGCTATACTTTAGAGGTAGTTAAATCCCAGAAGAGAAGACTCATTTGTTGGAGGGAGGGGTGCAGGGAGGTACAGGGTGGCTGAAGAGCAGAGATTGGAACTCTAAAAGGAAGTTACATAGTTTTTAGTACTATTTGATGTTTGCACTACATGGAAATAGTGCTCTAGAAGCACACATTTTGATATAAAGGTTGACAAGCCTTTGAACTAACCAAACAAGACAACAGCTCAGAAAGTGTAAAATCTTTAAAACGGGAAAAACCCTCAGGTTTGGGAATCAGACATGTGGGTTCCTTTTTAGTTTTGCTAGTTTATAGGTTGATGTAGCCTTAAAATTACTACTTTACCCCAAACTGCATTTCCTCATCTGCAAAAGGTTATGTATTCTCTCACAAAATTAATGTATAGTGTTAACCACCTGTTATGCTTCAGTAAAGATACTGAGGGCTGGGCCAGGCTGAGTCCTGCCTGAGACTATGTTGGAGAAAAATTTTGAATATCTGCCTTTTACAGGGAGACTGACAGCATCAGAACGCTTCAAAGGGGCCAGAACAGTGGATGCCAGCAATGCGGGGCTGTAGCCTACAAACATGCCTTATGGGCAGATTCCGTTTCAGGGCCACAATGAGCAAGAATCTTACTCTGGTCCTAATTATTTTTGTTGAGCTGGGCTTGGCCTCTTTGCAATTTCCACTTTAATGCTGATAAAAACCTCCAGAGAACTAGCATACACTCCTCCCGCCTGACAGCCACCTTTTGACTAGCAGGGGCTGCTCTTTGGCTGTTCCTCACCCCGCGGTCTAGTCTGTCCTTGCTCAGCACACTATCGTCAGAGGACCGCGTGTTTCTCTTCCCCTCCCAAGAGAAAGAGGAAAAGAACGAGGCTTGTATCCCGTCCCCCCCGGCCCCCCCCAACAGAGAAAGCGAGGAAGGACGGGGACCCGCGCGCCCAGCGGAACTTGTCACAGTCACAGGCGCCAACTCCGTGCGGAGAAGACTCGGCACGCCCAGTCCCCACCGACAGGGCCGTCGCCGCACAAGCAGTGGAGGCCGTTGCCCCAATGGGACGCGCCTGCGACCGCAGCGCCCGGAGCGCCCGGGGCGGAGCCTCGCTGCCCCTCCCGGCCCAGGCCGCTCCCGGGGCCGCGGACCGACCTCTCCGGCGGAGCGCTGCGCCACCCGGCGGCCGCAGCCCGACTCTCGGGACTGGCCGTGGGCCCCGATCCCGGGGCTCCGGTCCCGGCCCCCCGGCCCCGCGGCCCCGCGGCTCTCCGAGGGCCGCGCCGAGCGCGCCAACGCGGCGCCCCCGGGGCCAGCTCCCCCGTTCCCGGCGGAAGGTCGGGGCGCCCGGGGCGGGGACTCACAAGGACTCCAGGTGCTTGAGCTGCTGCAGCTGCTGCGCGTCGTGCCGCCGCCGCTTCTGCTCCCGGCGCCGCTGCAGCTCCTGCTCGGGCGGCTCCCGCGCCCGCCGCGCGCCCCCGGTCCCCGCGTCGTCGCGCCCCGGCCGAGACGACATCGCGGCCCGTGCGGCTGAGGCGGCCCTGCGGCGCGGCGCGGTGGCGAAGGCGGCACTTGGCCGGCGCCCACTGCCGCCCGCTCAGAGGCCCGAGTTTCCGCCGCGGCCCCGGGCCTTGGCCTCCCGGCGGCGCGGCCCAAGTCGGTGCTCCGAGCGCCGGGACCCCGCGGCAGGCCGGCGCCGGAGTTCGGATCGCGCCCCCTGGCGGCGGCCGGGAGCCTGAAAGCCCTTCCCGCGCGCAGGGCCCTGGGAGGCCGGACCGCCTTCCCTCGCGGCCCCCTTGGAGCCCGGGGAACCTGAGCACTGTCACCCTTGTGCCCACCGGTGACTAGCCACGCAGCGGCTTGCTGCTTGTTAGTCTGAGTCATCCACTTTGGGAAGAAAGTAGGACTCTTCATAGAAATTCTCCCACTTTCCAGAGCACGCAATCTCTGGTTAAAATGTAGTCAGTATGTATTTATTTAGACAAGGTTTGGTGCTGGCAGTGAAAATAAACATTCGTATACCTGACATTTTTTATGTGCCTGTCACTGAGTTACGCCCTTAATAGGAGTTCATTTAACCTTCAAAAACTTAGTAAACACGGTTACTGCTCTTATGTTATTACCATTATTTATTTTATATGTGAGAAAGACCCAGTGCATAAGCAGTAATTCATGTCATCAAAATATAACAGTTGTATATATGGAAATTGTGTCTGATATAATTATTTTAGCTTTGAAATAATGGAAGAAAGTAGTTTGGAAATAAAAATATAGGAGGAATACTTGCTTCGAATGAGACATCCAAATGGTTAAGGACTAACATATATAAGGAACTCTTCAAAATTATTCAAGAAAGCAAGTACACAAATGTTGGGATCAATAAAGAAGAAACTTAATTTAGATATAGTTGAGCCCGACACACAAAGGCTACACTAAAAAATTATACTAACGTGTTCTGTAACCTGGAAATGACCTTTTCCTCTAAGAGTAACTTAATCAGAATTGTTTTATGATCACCCAGCCATTCCTGAACATTACTTGGGCCAATAAATGCCTGTAAAATGCCTTGTAAGACATCCAAATTCAGTCAAGAAGAAGGATATAGCTTCCAAAAGATGTCGCTTAGAAGCAAATAAAATGTAATGGAATCATGCTACAAAAGGGAGTGTTCTACAGAATTTAGAAAAAAACAAAAAAACCAAACCCGATCAGGCAGTGTTTGTTAGGAGTTCTCCAATAAAATCCCAAACTCTGTAATAGAAACATGCATTATTAGGAGAGAGAGAGGCGACGTTGATCACACTTGGTCCCTTGGTAAAGGAAATGTTCTTTAAGATTAGTCAAGCCTGGCGTTCTGATTCCATGAACATCCATCAACATTCTAATGGTCATTTTGTACGATACCCTGATAATTAACAGATGTTTTGATCAGATTTGAGTATCAGGGTCATTGGAAAGGTATGTCTCCTACTATACATTCAACATGACATTGTTAAGTATAGGTTGGTCTCTATTGAATTTTCCAAAATGTCTGCCATTATGTCTGCCATCTTACTTGTTTTTCTACAATGTGACTTAATGCCTGCCCCACGGAGGGGTGTGGGGGTGGGTCTATGCTCCTTGCTTTGAATATGGGCCAAAGTAGAATTTTCTGTAACTAGTAAAAAGATCTACATAATTTCTCAAGTTAGTTCAGAAAAGGTCATTGACTTCCACCTGGTTCTCTTCAAATCTTCCTCCAGAAATCTTCAGAGGCAGTGTAAAACTATTCAGCTGTCCTGAGGTTATCCTGCCTTGAGGCAGTCCAAAGTTATATCAGTAAAGAGGTCTCTCAGAGTGGCCCTGAGACTAAATAGAGTGATGCCAGGCCAGGCCCCAACTGACTGACATTACATGAGAAAGTTAAGTCAGAATGTTAAACGTTGGGAATTCCTAATACACAGAAAGACTTAAGAGACAATAAAATGCTCACTGTTTCATGTTACTAAGTTTGGGGTGATTTGTTATGGAGGAGCTCTTAACCAGCAAACATCAAGGAAGTGTTGGACTTTAGGCCTATAAAGCTAAAGAGGAGACTCTGAATAATGGTGCCCCGCAACTCCTGAGTGCTCAAGTGAATTTTTCCCAGTATCACTCTTAGTTTCTCTTTCATTAATCTTAACATACATCATTGGTCTGCTAACAGATGAAAAATATATAATCTCACTAATAAAGATATGTAAACTAAAGTACTATTAATTATTATCTCACATTTGTTAAACGAGAACACTTTAATCCTCAATGAGTATGCTCAAAATGACCCCATAGTGCTATAATAAGATTTATACATTATTGGTGATTTAGGATTTTTGGAAGAAAGATACTGATGTTTTTTCTAACCTCCTAGAATAAATTAAAGGAGAATGAAAGTATTTGCACAGAGATACTTATAAACTGGAAATGACACAAACCTAACAGTTGGAGAATGTTTAAATACATATGGAATATATCTTGAGAGAATTTTAGGTAGTCATTCATATGATAAATCAATACTATTAAAGATTAATGGTATTGCTCATCTTCATTAAATGTTTTTCCTTTCATCTTTAAAATATACAATAGTTTAGAATTACATTTTCAAGTGAGAATGTGACTTGATGGTGAAGAACAGGAAAGTCAATGCCTAAACCAAAATCCAGTGAGGAAGGCAGGAACAAAAGTTTCAGAGTTGTTGACTGACAGGGTATTATGCCTACATTGAATATGAAAGCAAAGATGAAAAAAATAGGTTAAGATATGGCATTGTTACGTTCGATTGTAAATTTAATATTTGCATACCTAAATAAACATTACGACGCATATACTAAAAAGAATATTTGACACCTATGATCAAGAGACACGTACAAGTAACTTCATAGTAGCATTCTACCCATTAGGAAAAATAAACACATGAAAATTGTTCAAATGTCCCAACAACTCCATGATCTTGGCGATTAAGGGGAACATGTTCTTGTCCAGCACCACCCCTACCACCAGGGCGCAGACGGTGGCATTCACTGCCGCGCCATCCTCGCCACCGCCGCCCAGTTCAAGGACATAGCCTCAGGCTCCTCCAGCGCAGAAAATAAGAGTCTCTGCTGTGGCTTTAGGCCTCTGAGGTTGGGGCCCCCGGAAAAATACCGACGGCCCACCCCGCCCCAGCGGAAAGCCCCACCCACAGGCGCTGAGAGGCGGGGACAGGGAGGAGCGGCGGGCGTGGCCTGCGTCCATTCCGCAGGAGGGAGGCAGGGCTTCCTCAGATCCTGGTTCCCTGAAGCTGTCCATGGACATAAACGGGGATTGTATTAATTATACTTCTCTGCTGTTGAGGACCAAGTGATTCGGTGATTCGTTTTACCTATGCCAGCAGAAATCTGATTACAAACACGGCCTCTCAGAAAATGTTTCTCCGCCTTCCTCCACCTCTGCCTCTCTGGACTACAACCCCCAGAAGGCTTCGCGGCGCACTGTTCTGACTTGCGCAGTAGCGTTCGTTGTAAAGTGCTATGACAACAGGGCGAAGATGGCTTGGAGTTAGCCTGTAGTGGGGTGGTGTCCTTTCTGCCACTGCTGTCCCTTTTCTGCTACATCCATATTCACCGCTTCCTTCATCGTTTCCTTCTCCTTATGAGCTGCAGGACTTGCCGCTGTTCTCGCCCGCTTCGTGTCTTCCAAGCGATTCATGCCGTTTCCTCTCCTTGTCTCGGGGGTGAGAGCGAAGAGATGCAGGGGAGCTACTTGAGGGGTTTGCTCCGCCTCTGTGGAGCTGCTGGTGTTACCTGGTGAGGCTCTCTTGTACCCTGGAACGTGGAACAAGGTGGAGTAGGAGAGCGAGAGTAGGGGTTGCTTTTCTCCGTACTCTCGGTTCTTACTCTTATTGCTCCAGCCCTGGGACCCCAGCAGGCGTTCTTAAAGCAAATTTGTGGAAGGAGTTAGAAGAAAGGTGGGACAGGATCCAGTTGATTCGGCAACAGGTAAGAAAGTGTGTGTAACTAAATATCCGGTGTATGAATGCCCTTTCTGCATTTTATTTTGTAGTCAAGACTGCTGCCAGGTAATGATTTTGGAAATATAGAGTGGCCTATTTTTTAGGACGAATGTTTGCATTAAAAATAAAGCAAAATATTCAGCTACAAGCACAATGTCTGTAAGATCCTGTGACTATTTTCGAGAAACGGTGCTAAGAATTTAAAAAAGATTCTATTCAAGAATGCCGTGGTGCTCCAGCATCCTCCTCCTCCTCTGAGACTTCAATAGGTATTGCAAGCAAGTGGTCAAAACAGTTCTAAGCCTGTGACTGAAGTAGAATGCATGTGCTAACACCCCTTAATTCCTTCTTACAGTAGGATTATTGCTTCTTTTTTCTTTACATTGCAGACCACAGCAATTTAGGTGAACTGAGCTACTTTTATCACTGTTACCTTTTCTCAATCAGGTCCTTCCTTTTCCCAATCAGGTCCTGCTGTTGACTCCTTTAATTACCTGGAAAAATCCACAGTTTTTATTTTTTTCCCATTAAACTTTTAAATACGTATCTCAAACATTCAAACATCTTACACATACACATATACAACTTGAAGATGCTGGAGGAAAAACTAGGTCTTAATTAACATCTGCCAGCATACAGAGAGGGAGAGATGTTCCAACCTGTTTGAAATATGTAAAGGGCATAATCGTTGAGATTTCTCTTTATGTGAATAGAGTAAACCATTATTTAGAAGAATTTTAAAATGGAAACTTTTATTTTGCAAATACTTTATAAGGTATTTGTGCAAGTTTAAGGAATTTTTCATTTTGCGTAATTATGTATAGTCATTAATCTACACACTTAAGTTTATGGCACAGTTTTTTTGTTGGAAGCATTCATTGAAAGGAAAATAATCTGTTATCAATAGTATATAGCATTTTAAAAGATTTATACCTTTTGATATGTATAGCAAGTTTTATCCCACAGAATAAAGACTTCCAAATATTTTTTGGATATTATTGAAAGGTGAAGGAATCATAAAACATCCCTGCTGATTAACAATATTTCAGGGAAAGATTACTACTAGTCTTTTGAGTATTCTGTTTAAATCCTATGGACTATAGGGTCAGATTGGATTTGTAATATTGTTTTGATTAGAACACACTCCTCTGTTACCACCACTGCTATTGTTACCGCCACCAGGTTACTGCTGACATTTATCTGACATTTATTGAGTGTTTCCTATGGGTTGTGCATTGTGCTAAGCAGTTGCACATGTTAGTATTTTATCCTCCTTCCTCACCCCCCCAAAATTGGGAGACTAAAGTTGAGAGATTTCTCTAAGGACACATGGCTGGTGTGTGGGGTCAGAAAAGGAACTCACATTTGTCAGACTCCCTCTCCTGTGCTCTTTTGATATTTATTCTTAAGGAAAGGTACAGCAGGCAGGAAGAAAGAGGTGAAGCATTTGTATTTATTTAATTTGTTCATCTTGGTTGATGTCTCCGGTCCTTTGTATTGAACTTGGGTCCTTGGATGCATGTGGACTACACCCAGCAGACTTAACCACTAAGCCACCAGGGTGGGCCTCATGTGTTCTTTTGCCTTTTGTGTCTTTTGTTGAAAATTTCAAAGTTGAGCCCTAATACTACTGTCTTCAAAAGAAACATTCTTCTTTTTTAAAATTTAATATTTGTTGAGGTAACTTTGATTTACAGAACAACATAATTCCATGTGTGCAGTTTTGTCATACATCAAATATATGATAACACACCCTGCCCACCACCATATTACCAAAAGTCCTTCACCACTGTCCATTGGACCCCACCACCTTTTGCTCCTGCCCCACCACCTGCTTCCCCACTGGTGATCTTAGTTTTGTTTTCAGTGTCCAAGGGTTGGTTTTGTTATGTTTATTGCTTTGAAAAGTTCATTCTTTTAACTCTACATGCATTTTTCATCTTTCTCGGACTTCATGATCTGATTCTTTCCAAAACTTGAGGCAGCACTAGCATAACCTGGAGACAGTAAACTTCTAATGTGAACAACCACGGTGTCACAGTCTTAGTCTCCTAATTTCAGAATCTGCCTTAAAATGCACGTGTTCTTTCCACAGGATTCTTGGGGTTGTCTTTGCTGCAGCTGTTCATTTAGTCATCCTTCCATATTGTAGGGGTGCAACACATCCACGTTTTAAATGAAACTTAAAACTGAGTAAACTTGGTGTAGAAGATAGCATGTATGTAATAAGTAACTATTAAAAATAAAAAGACAATGCCCAGTGATGTGTAGAAGATAATTTCTGGAGTTAGGGGATAAAAAGATGATGTTTATGTAATATTCTAATAAGGCATTAGAAATTTATCTTTTGTATTTATTTATAGATATGTACCTGTTAAAACCTTCAAATTATTGTTTTTGATCATTCTTTAAAAACCTAATGTATGAAATACATTACTACAGTTTGAACGTGCAGAATTAATATTGACAGTTATAGTTTTTTATAGTTTTTGTGGGGTAGCTGCACTCGTGTAAGTTCTGGTGTAGCCTGTCTGGATTTGGTGCTATGTTCACCATTTACTAGTTGTGACCACTAGGTCAGGATTCTTAACTTCACTGTATTCAGGAATAACTGAATACTACTATTTACAATTTACTTTCTAGATCTGTAATGAAGATTAAAATAGAATACCTGGAAAGCACTTAGAGCACTGCCTGAGATTTAGTAATTGATTGGTAAGTGTTAGCTATAATTTTCCTTGCCAGTGATATGATAGCCATTGAAAAGCTGAATTTTTTTTACTTTTTTTTTTTTGCTATACTTTTAACTTACTTCCAGAGCAATTGGGAAGTGTGCCCTTGCAGCTCAAGTGGCTGATACCTTGGGGTATGTGGACCACGTAAAGCCCAGGGACCTAAGTTCTTGATCTGTGATGAGAGTGAAAAGCCAAAATAAACAGCAACAAAAGCAGCAGATGAATAAATGAAGAAAGGTATTTCTTCCTCCTGTCCCTCCACCCTTCATCACCCCCAAAAAAAAAAAAGAGATCAATGCAGAACAGATAGTCAGCAATGACTGTATAGGAGATTAAATTCAAACCCTCCTTGCTTTTTTAAAATTCAGAATACTTAATTGAACCAAATAAAAATGTATACATATTTAATTTTTTGTTATTTGGAATATTTTCATTTGTTTTTGGAAAAGCCAGTTTTGATAACTGAAAAATGTCCTACTATTAATCCTTGTCTCCCTTCTTTAACCTGCCAGTGCCTGAACTACCCAGTTGTGTACCTTAATATCTCAAAGTCAAGTCCTGTATCTTTCTGAACTTGGAAAGTGAATTAGAATTTTATTTAAATCTTAATTTATGTTTAATTTGCTTTCAGTGGGGTGGGATTTTTTCCAGAAGAAAAGACTTTATTTTGCTAACATTCTGTTCGTTAAGCTATTGGTCTGATAGAGTGGTCAATGGGGCCAAAAGAATAGTCTACTTTAAAAAATGTGAAACTTTATTTTTTAATTTTATAATTCTTTATTATGGAAATTTTAAATATAAAAGCAAAAGAATAGTAAACAAGCTCTCTTGTATCCATCACCATTTATTCATTAAAAAAGAATGACATTCATTTAAGTCTAATTCAGAAGCCATATAGTTCATCTGTTTAATGTTTTTTCTATATTTGCAGATATATGTATTGCTAGTCAATTTTAGAATTTTTTCATGATCACAAAAAGAAACCTTATACACTTTAGCTCTCTTCCCTTTCCACTGAGACCTAAGCAACCACTAATTTACTTTCTTTCTCTATGGATTTTCCTATATTGGACATTTCATAAAATGAAATCATAAAGTAAATGGTCTTTTGTGACTTTTTCACTTACCATAATGTTTTCAAGATTTAACCTGTTGTAGTGTATATCACTACATCATTCTGTTTCATGGTCCCCAAATATTCCATTTTATGAGTATGCCACATTGTTTTTATATATTCGTCTGTTCAGGGACTTTTCATTTGTTTCCACTTTTTGAATATTGTGAATAATGCTATTATACCCATTCATGTTTGAGTTTTTATGTGGATGTGTTTTCATTTCCCTAGGTTAGATATCCTTGGAGTAGAATTGATGGGCCTTTTGGTAACTTTAAGTGTTTGATGAAGTGCCAGATCATTTTCCCAAGTAGTTGCACTATTTTATGTTCTCACCAGTAGTGAGACAGCTCTGATTTCTTCACATTTTTATCAAAGGTTACCGACTCACTTTAGGATTCTGGCTCTCATAGTTGAGTACAACGTGGTGTGTCATTATGGTTTTGATCCTTTGATGACTAATGATGCTGTGTGTCTTTTCTTGTACTTATCAACTATTTGTGTATCTTACTTGGAGAAATATTTTGGTCCTTTTTCTCATTTTTAGATTGGATTTTATCTTTTCATTGTTGAGTTCTGCGGTCTTTGTACATTAGAGATGAAAGTTCTTTATCAGCTATGTGATTTGCAAGTGATTATTTTTATTTTTATTTTAAGGAAAGATGCAGACAGGAATGAAGGCAAATAGGAAGAGAGGAAGCAGCAAGCATCTTTATTTTATTTTTATTTAACTGTTCACACTGATTGTTTCCTCCTGGACCTGGGACTCCAACCCAGGGGTATGTGGCTTCCTCCTTTGGAGGCAATTGATCTTACTGCTTCTCCACCAGGGTGTGCCTTTTTTCCCCCATTTTGTGGGTCATTTTTCACTTTTTAATTAGTATTTTTTTAGGCATAAAGTTTTATTTATTCACTTATTTATAAGGAAAGATAAAGTCAGGAATGAAGGTGAACAGAGACAAATAGGCAGACAGGAAGCGAGAGGAGGAAGTATTTTGTTCATTTTATTTAGTTGTCCATCTAGGTTGTTTTCTTCCACTGTCAGCATCAAGCTATGAACCCAGGTCCTTGGTATGTACTGTATTTTGCTGTGTATAATGTGCACCCATGTTTTGGCCCTAACTTGCAGGAAAAAAAATCTTTCTCATTTTAATATTTTAATTCAAATTTTTATTTGTTTACATTTAGGTACTTATTTTTGTATTATAAAGGAATTTTAGCATTTTTAAAAACAAATTATGGAACAAGAAATTTTATGTAACGTAATTACCAATCACAAGAGCAGATACAAGGTACAAGAAACTTTTCTTCCTGTTGTCCCCACGATCCGATGACACTCTCTGTGGGAGGAGTTCCAGCGTGTCTCTCAGCAGCTCTGTTGCCATACTCTTTGGCATATTTAATAACTGTCAGCTTAATATTTCCAGTGTCTGTATTTTTGTAAAAATATCAGCTAGATTGCTAGCACTCGCTTAAAGTGTGTAGGAAGAGAAATGGTGCTCTTTTCATTCACCCTATGGTTGTAAAGTCAGCATCACCTATTTTATCAAGGCAGAGTCACTTATTCTTGAACAGTTGTTGCCCCTGAATTGTTGGCTGAAATTGCTTTTGTTGCAGGTTTGCCTTAAGATCAACAAAACTGATGATCGTATTCCAGGATATTACATTGCATGTGGATATCGTTACTGATATCTGGAGTTACACTTTTAACTCATAAGCATAAATGAAAGAATTAAAAACATTTATATTGATACAGAATTATTTCTACTCATGTACAGTGAACGTCTTTATTTTCTCCTCACAAACTTAGCAAAAATAAGTGCTCATTATACATGGCAAAATACGGTATGTGAATTGCTGGGTACGCCTGAAGCATAAAGTTTTAAATTTTGATAAAGTCCACTTTATTTTTCTTTTGTTACTCAAGCTTTTGGTGCCAATCTGAAGACTTACTCTTAAGTTTTCTTCTAAGTTTTCCAATTTTAGCTATATACGTCGGGTTTTTGAGTTAATTTTTAATATGGTTTGAGGTAAGGATCCAGCTTTGTTCTTTTGCAAGTGGCTTTCCAATCATCCTAGAACCGTTTGTTTCAATTTCCCACTGAATGATCGTTGATGAACATTCGTTGCCCACAGATTTATGAGTTTATTTCTGGACCCTCAGTTCTTCTCTATTTATCTCTATGTCTCTACTTATACCAATACCTTATAGTCTTGATTACTGTTGTTTTGAAGTAAGTTTTGAAGGAGTGTAAGCCTTCCAACTCTGCTCTTTTTCAAGATTGTTTTGGCAATTCTATATGAATCTCAGAATAAGCTTGTCAATTTGTTCATAGAAGGCATCTGGGACTCTGATAGGCATCGTGTTGAATTTGTAAACCAATTTGGAAAGTATTGCCATCTTATCAATATTAAGACTTCAAATTCATGAACATGGGATGTTTTACCATTTACTTAGATCTTGTTTAACTTCTCTCAATTATGTTTTCCAGTTTTCAGAGTATATGTTTTATACTTATTTTATTAGGTTCATTCCTAAATGTTTTATTCTTTTGGATGCTATTGTTGATTTAATTGTTTTCTTAATTTTTGGGATTGTTCATTATGAAAACATAGAAATAAATTGATTTTTGTGTATTGATCTTGTATCATTCAACCTTGCTGAACTCCTTTATTAGCTTTAATAGATTTTAGTGAGTTACTTAGGGTTGTCTTCTATATACAAGATCATATCATATATGAATGAAACTGATTTTGCTTCTCTTCTACTATGGAAGCCTTTTATTTCTTTCTCTTGCCTAGTTGCCTGAGCTGGACGCTTCAGCACAATGTTAAACAGAAGTGGTGAATGCTTGTCTTGTATCTGATCTTGAGGGAAGTATCTGGTCATTCACCATTAAATATGATATAAAGCCATGAATTTTGTGTAGATGTTCTTTATTATTTTGAGGAAATTCTCTTCTATTATTAGTATGCCAAATGTTTTTATAATGGAAGAATGTTGGTTTTTGTCCAACGCTTTTTCTGAGTATTGAGATGATCAAGTGATTTTATTTTGTGATTAATATGGTTTATTACCTTTATTTAATTTGTGAGATAAACTAACTTTATATTCTTGGGGTATAATGTACTTGATTATAATGTATATATATATAATTCTTTTCATATTTGCTCAATTCAGTTTGCTAGTTTTTGTTGAAGATTTGCATCCACATTCTTAGAGATCTAGGTATGTAATTTTTTTTCTTGTATTTGTTTAGTTTTGATATCAGTGTAATATAGAATTAGTTGGGAAGGGTTCCCTCTTTATTTTTTGGAGCAGTTTGTAAATAATTGGTCTTAATTTTCTTTTTTAATGTTTGGCAAAATTTACCATTTGGGTAATTTTTTTGTTTACCAATTCAACTCTACTTGTTATAGGTATATTTAGATTTTTAATTTTTTCCGTAGTAACAAATAGGTAGTGTCAGGATGAGCTATGTTGCTGTCCTTTCCTCTTGGGAAGATAGTTCTTTGAGTGGAAACTGGGGAGAGGAGACCTCTATTATTGACCCTACCAGTGTAGAGTTGAGTTTCCATCTTGCGGAGCTAGAAGTGGGGAGAATGGAAGTGAGTCTTGGTTTAAATGCCACGGAATTGCTTTTTTTCCTGACTTTTAGTAGATTTTTTGGAAATAAGTGCTTATTTGCTGTAAATGCTGGCTGTAATTTTCAGAGACTTTAAATGATTATTCTTAAGAGTAATTTCACTGGGGAAGTGGGACCTAGCATTTCTTACACATCATGCCCAAAGTGGAATCCTCTGAAACTTTCAATTATTTAGCATAATGGTTGTGGGGAAAATGCTTATATATATCCAAAGATTTGGTCAGAGTTTCATTAGATACCTAGGTGCTCTGTTTAGTGTCTGTGAGATTATTTAAAAGTAAGTAAAAAAGTGACTGTGTACAAACTTATTAGGAACACAACTGTATGCAAAGAGAAACTTTTTTCGATGTATTTATTTGAGCCAGAGGATTAAGCTTTTTGTGGATACATAGGGATATCCCCACATCTTCAGTTGTTCAGACTTGTTATCTAATCTACCTGTGAAATCAAAGTGGAAAAGAATTCCTCTTTGAAATCTGTTGTCCTGTAGCCTAAGTTGTCGCTTAAAAATATACCCATTTTTAGAAAAGGAAGTTAAAGATATGTTTAGCACATATGAGAGTATAGTTTCTTAATTTTGGGGGAATGGGCTGGTGCCTCCCTCTGCTTCTGTCTTTGAAATTAAAGAGAGAAGTATATGTGAAACACATACTGGTGACTGAGCATCAGCCCAAATGCCTGTTTTTTTTTATTGTTAATGATCTTTTTAGGTGTGTCCTGGTGTATTAGCGGTTGGGTCCACCTCCTCTGACTGGCACAGTCCACATATATTCCCCAGAACATGGGTTCATGTCCCTGGGGCCTGCTGTTGTGGTGGTGGTGTTGTGTGTATGGCGGGGGGTGGGGGGGCGGCCACAAACAAGATGAATAACCAGATAAAATAAAATAATAAAATGCTTCTTCCTCCTCTCTCTTCCTGCCTGCATGGCCTTCATTCCTGCTTAGACTTTTCCTTAAAAAAACCAAAAAACAAAAAACTTTTAAAGATGTAAATCCTATTGTTCAATAAATTATTGTTCATTTGGTACATGATACCACCTGGGACATGAAGGAACCAGTATGCAGGATTGTAGTGTGATGGAATTTATGAAATTCCACTGCGCTTTAGTTTATGTTTTGCCACATTACGAAAGTCAATTGGTCTAAAATAAAGTAGCTGTGGTCTTGCAAGGAAGAGCTGTTAGACCTATGTTTAAAACTAGCACACCCCTCCTTTAAAAATTGAAACAAAGCAAAACAAAAATAATTGTTCTGCTGACACAGGCTTTCTGTTTTTGGTTTGTTTTTTTTAATAGTAAGCAAGGTAATGTCAGCCTAACAAGGCAAGGAGCAAGAGTCCAGGAGAGGGAATCAGCAGCAAGGTGGTTCTGCTGTTAGCTGTGTGACACAGGGGAGCCATATATCCTCTCTGGACCTCTCCTACAGAATGCAAGGTTGATTGTGGAAATCTTTCAGCTGTTAAAGCTCTTTGATTTGAAAAACAAGTTTTCTTCAAGTCCTGGAGGGGTAACTGGTGGTAGAGATCCCAGGAAAAAGGAAGGGGGAAGATATAGAAGAAAATGTATATAAAAGAAAACATCCACTTCGGTGCTCAGATAATAGTTCAACCAATGCTTTTCAAATTTTAAAGTATATGTGAATCCTTTGGGGCTGTTTTTTGGATTGGGCCAGGATTGTGCATTTCTAACTTGCTCTTTGGTGATGCTGATGCAGTCGGTCTAGGGACCATACTTTGAGTAGGAAGGAGCTAAAGAATCTAGCAAAGCACTTGCAGAAGCTAACAAGCTAGTTAATGACTAAGGATAAATTGGTAGAACAGGAGAACCAGGCAGGAGCTAAGTGTTCCCTGTGTTATTTTGCCAGTAGGAATAGATCTTCCAATTTTATGATAGAAGCTCATGAATATTTTAGTACTTGATGTAGAGCATTTCCATTTACAGACAATATGAGAAAGTTAGTTTTTCATATCAGAGGGTTTTTATCCCTTTCATTCTAAACTGAAAAAAATTTCTTCACTAACAGGTTTTTAAGGTCTTTTTCATGAGAGCTATTTTCACTGGATGTAGTTGTGTGTTATAAGTCAAACTGCTGTGATCACTTATCTAAGTATTTTGATTTTTTTTATATATCATTCAATAGCATTGATAGTAGAAGTCTTCCTTTTCCCCAATCCTTGGGTGTTTAGCATGTGAGATTTTCTCTTCTGCCTGCATGAGGTAAAAGAAATATCCCTTGAGAAGTTGAGCAGATCTTCCTCTTTTCTTTCCTTGAGGTTCCTTTGGAATTGACTGATGCAGAATGTGTGCAAAGAATCACTTAACTTTATTGTTAGCCTATTGTTATCCTCTCGACTGTCCAGATGGAACTTGTTTCCCCGAATCTTCATTCTTTATGATGTATCAGCAGCCCTGTATCATACTGGTTTGTTTCCCCTTCCAGATGACTCATGCCTAGTTTTTCTTTGTTCTCATTGGATGGTCCTTGTTCAGTTTTCTGGCAGAATTCTCTTCTCCCTGACTCAGAGTGCAGTCCTACCCTGGAAGTTTGTGCATGTTTTCCTCCAGAATATCCACGCCACCCCTGTACTTTCCCTTTCCCGATAGTGTTTTGTGTTCTTTTGTTGTAATAACTCAGAGCACTGATGATGACTACATGCTGAGTCCTGTGAGTCCTGCTACGGAATCATGGAGCGCAATTTTCTTTTGCTTTTTTTGTTAATCGAACGCTTCAAAGTGTGTGTGTCATCCTTGCCCGGGGACCAGGCTAATCTGTTTCATTTCAGTTTTAGTATGTGTGTTGCAGAAGGGAGCTTGAGTTTTATTTAAAGAAGGGAATTTGGATCGTATTCTAATCTGGGCTACAAGAAAATGAGATATCTTCATTTTGGTAGGTTAATAGTATGGCAAATTATAATTTTCCTCTGTATCTGGAGTATATTATGAGAATGCTGTGGAAGTAGCTTCCCTTTCCAATAAAATATCTAATAAAAATGTAGTAAAAGTGTTTATTGCACTTTTTGAATGCTGCTGTCAAATTGGAAGTTCAGTCATCTGGCAGTTTGTGTGGTTATATAGTGTCATTAGTAACAATGAGTGATGTAAATGATTTTCAAAAATCCTCCCACATATGTTAAAATTTATTTTAAGTTGTTTACCTGCTGTATATTTTTCCTTCATGTCCATGAGCACTTTGCCTTTATTTTACTAATGTCTATTTTAGCCTAATGAGGGTCTTGGCTGGAGTTTTGTTTTTCTGTTTTCCCCAGTTGTTTGTTTCTTTAAGCTTGTAATTTTGAAGTAAGTATGCACAGAAGCTAAAAAAATAGTTTCTCAATGATAACAGTACAGTGATCAATGCCATTATCTTGACAATATAATATTGTAAACTACAGGTCTTATTTTGATTTCACCACGTTTTACATTTCATATACTTAAAAGAGTATAGTTCTAAGAAATTAAAATGTATCCCTTGAAACCACCACCAAAGTAAAATTATGAAACTTTTCAATCATCCCAAAGAAAGTCTCTTGTACTAGTTCCTTAAATTCACACTTTACCTTAACCCTAGCAAGCACTAATTCATACTCCATCAGTATTATTTTGTTGTTTTGAAAATGTTATGGAAATAGGATTATTTAATATGTGCCTTTTTTGGATTGTTATCCTATCCACCTCTCACCTGCAGCATAATGTCCTTGAGACCCAAAAGTTGTTGTCATTTTTTTTTCAAAATTGCTCTTTCATTCTATGACATAATTATACCCTAGTTTATTTAGCCATTGATGCATTGAAGGATATATATTTTTTCCTTCAATGTAGGTTTTTATTTTAAGTCACAAATAAGTTCAAGCCATAGCAATGACTTTTATTGAGTACTTATTATGTGCCAGGTATTGTGCTAAGTGCCCTACTGTTTCCTTTATTTAACTAAAACTTTTTATTTTTAACTATAGTGACATATACATATCATGAAATTTATCATCTTAGTCATTTTTAATCATATCGTTCAGAAGTGTTAAGTACACTCACATTTCTAGGCAGTGAATCTCCAAAACTCCTCATCTTGCAAAACTCAAACTCTGTACCTATTAAGCAATTACTCATTTCCCTCTTATCCCAACCTCTGGCAACCATCTAGATGAATTTGACTACTCTGAGTAAGTGAAATCAGACAGTATTTGTCTTTTTGTGACTGGTTTGTTAGCAAGTATCCTTAAAATTCATCCATATTGTGGCATGTGTCAGAGTTTCATTCATTTTCAAGGCTTGCCAGCCTTATTCCATTGTATCTATCTAACCTAAACAATCTGTCATTCATCTATCCATCTATCTATCACATTTTGTTTATATATTCATCTATTGATTAACACTGGGGTTGCTTCTATGTTTTGGCTATTGTGAATAATACTGCTATGAACATGGATGTAAAAATATCTCTTTGAGATATTATTTTTGATCTTTGGGGATATATATCTTTAGAAATACAACTGCTTTATTATATGATAATATTTATCTTTAATTTTTTATGTTTTCATAGTGGCTCATGATACTCCCAGCCAGCAGCATACAGATGCTTCAATTCCTCTTCATTCTCATGAAAACGTGTTATTTTATGTTTTTTTCTAATTAAAAATTGGTTTTACAGTAACCTATCCTAATGAATGTGAGGTAGTGTCTCACTGTGACTTTGGTTTGCATTTCCCTAATGATTAGTGATATTCAGTACCATTTCATATGCTTGTTGGCTATTTGTGATCTATCTCCTTTGAAGAAATGTCTATTCAAGTTCTTTTCCTATTATATTTTTTTTGGTTTATTGTTGATTTTTGCAAGCTTTATATGTATTCTATATATTAATCCTTTATCAAATATTGATTTGCAAATTTTATAAGTTGTTTTTCTGTGTTCTTATTTAATGCTCACAACACCATTATTATATAGATGAGAAAGCTGGAGAATAGAGAGGTTTAGTAATTTTTAGTAAAAATTGCTGGTTTACGGTTAGTGTGTGGAGGCGCAGAGATTCAAACTCACTCCGACTGTCTCTAGACTACATTTTTCACTACCACTTTATTCTCAGCTAATTTTTTTTTTTTTGCCAACTTTATGAAAACAAATGGCCCTTGAATTCTAGTAGTAGCCTATGTGGACAGTCTACTTTAAGAAGTGGGTGGATCTGCATTTTTAATTCATTTCTATGATTAAAAAAATAAGGACAACATTTTGTCTGCATTAAACAAAAGTACAGTTGATCAGTATTATTACAAATTTCATCTTCGTGAATTCTCCCCTCACTAAAATTTACTGATAACCTCCAAATCAAAACTTATGGTGCTTTTGGAGTTGTCCCTGGTCATGTGCAGAATTGGTGAAAAGTCTGAGTTACCTGATGCACACGTTCCCAGTTGATGTCAGACACAGCAGCTCTGTGCCTGTTTGTTTCAGGCACATCACCATCAATACGTTTCTTTTTCATAGTCTACTTAGTGCCATAATTTTTACATCTCTGCTGTGTGTGTGTGTGTATCTGATTTTACTTTTTAAAATGGTCCCCAAATGTAATGTTGAAGTTCTGTTTAATGTTTCCTGAACACAAGAATTCTGGAATGTGCCTTATGGAGGAGACATGCATTAGAAAAGTTTTGTTCAAATATGAGTTATAATACTGTTGACCAGTGAGTTGAATGTTAATGAATCAATAATGTATTTAATAACATATCTTTAATCAGAAACAAAAATCAAAGTTATCTATTGATTGGTTGATTAAAACATTGTGACTAGAAGGCCTGCTGGAACCTAACCCTGTATTTCCTCTATGAGTGCTTTCAGAAATTCATTGTGACATGAGATGCTACAGTCTTTTCAATGACCAGAATGAAGGGACATGAGGTATTTTGTTAAGGAATTATGTGCTAATTAGTATTGGTAGAATTTGAATCTTGATTCTCTAAAGAATATGTTTTTTGGTCACCTCGTACAGCAATTTATTAAATAACCCAGAAGAGAGAATTGACCCAACATAAAGTCTCAGTCTGCCTTTACAGTCACATTGCAAAATACTGATGGTTTCTAGGCATTTGGATTTGTAATTTTGTGTGTGTGTGTGTGTGTGTGTGTGTGTGTGTGTGTGTCTACAAAATAAATAAGTATAGAAATGTTTTCCTCAGAGATATCCACATTTAACTTGTTACGCTTTGAGAGATAATTTCTAACTCATGGTGTGAAGTGAATTTTTTTGTGAAATGGATTTTAAATAAATGTTTTCTTTTTAGAGTGAACGAAAATGTCTTTATTTAAAGCCCGTGATTGGTGGTCTACTGTTCTTGGAGAAAAAGAAGAATTTGATCAAGGCTGTTTGTGTTTGGCTGATGTTGATAATACTGGAAGTGGGCAAGGTAAGCAGACATTATAGAGATGAAATAAAAATGACATCTTTTTTTAATGTGTATTTTACAGAGCTTTAAGGGAGCCATGTCATGTAAATACAGTTAAACTCTCAGTGTGCTTGCTCCTACTTTATGAGGTGAAATTTCATGTATGATTTAAGCCAATCACATACAATTACAATATGATTTTATTGGGAAAAATACACATTTCTATAATGAAAGCATACAGTTCAATTGGCAGTAGAAAGGGGGAGGATTATGATTGAAGAAGACAAAGCTTTGGAATGACAGGGTTGGTGGTTTGGAACTTATTACAAAAGTCAGCTCATCAGGGAGGGGAAGCTGCTTCGTTGCAGAGCTTCTGGCTGGGCGCCGCTAATACCCAGAGAAGCCTTCAGAGTCCTCAGGGGCATGGATTCTGAAGCATCTAGACTTGGCCTGATTCAGTTTTCTCTATCTCTATTACTTCAGAGGGAACACTGTAAGGGCCACCTGTTTCAGTTTGGGTGCGGATTCCTTGACCCAGCCAGGCTTTTTATCAGGGCCGCTTATTAGTTTTTGGGCATGGGTCTCTCGGCATGTTGTTTTTTTTGTTTTTTAATCAGTTCTTGCCCAGTGTTTCTGTTTATCAGTGGTTGTTTTCAAACACTACTCATCATTATTTCTCAAAGTCCGGATCACCTGCATCATAATATACAGGATAGTTATTATATATGAAGAAATTTATGTCCAAAATGTACAATATCCTATAAGATCATAGTTTCAGTGGGTAGGTGGATTGGAGGGAACTTAGGTATCTGAATTTTTGACAAGTTTCAAAGTTGAATGGTGGCACACTAAAGTTTTAAGAATTGTTATTGCTGATCTTGTGGAGTGGAAATTTATTGAGAACAATTTGGGATATTGTCTGTTTGAGACAGAAATGGCTAGTATGCAGAATAGAGGCAGAGATTTGGGAGTGAGCAGTATTCTGGTTGTATTTGATACCCCAAGAATATGCAAAAATACACAGGGAGGGAAGGTATATTTAAAAAGTGGGAAGGAATCTTAGGGCCATAACCTGGAGACTATAAGCTTATTAAAGGGGGGGAGGCTTGGGAAGAGAAGTTAGTAATAGATTATGAGAAGATCAGGTAGAGAAGCAGAAAAACCGGTTGGATTTGGTGCTTAGGAGGTGAGCTTTAGTGACACGAAGACTGAAAGTTTCCATCCCACTTAGCAGCAAGTAGGTCATTAGTGTCCGTGGAGAGGGTGGATGAGTGGATGAGTGGACACAATGGCAATGTAATCTAGATGTGAGGTGAGTGAAGGAGTGGGGAAGACTGAATGTTTGTGTCTTTTAAAGAATTGTCAAGGGAAGAAGGGAGGATGTTGACTGAAGACAATGTAAAAATCAATGTGAAAAATTAAAAACGTCACATAGAGAATATTGTTGATAGAGTACAGAGTTAGGGAATATAGTCAGAGATGGGATCAGGTACTCACATGGAAACTTTAAATAGTATAAGAACTTTTTTCATTGTCAGAAAAAGCAAGAAGGTAAGAATAGATACAGATGAAGAGAAGGCATTAGAGGGAAAGGGGAATCTTGGTTTTCACTTATATTTCTTCTAACCTCATTGAGATGATGAGATGGTCCTGGTTCTTGCAGACTAGATTGTGGTACATGTAAAGGCATATTCCTGTCTCTGACAGGTGAACACAAATTATTTCTGTTGATTGATCTATGTATATTGGAAAGAAACATGTATTACTCAGATCAAGAATCTTACTTCAAGCAGATGAGTTATACTAATTTGCTCCATGAAGAGACAAGATGTGGAATAATGGAAGAATTTAAAGTTATTCTTTAAGTTATACTGATCAATGATAACTCTGTGAGACCCATTGTACTTTAATATCGATAAATTTGGTTATGAAAGAGGAATGTGATAAGAATCGCCGTATGGGCATATTTAAGATTTTTTTGCCGTTGATATTTGGAAACCACCCTAAATTAGGTCTAGGAGCAGTATTGGGGAGATAGTTTCATTGGCTTCTCTATAGCCATCTAAATAGAATATGCCTTGCTGTACATACTAGGGAACTAAATGAATATTCTACCACTTTCAGTGGAAATACATTTCATTTAAACTCTCAAGAATTTGCCTTTGTTCTCCCATTGGATGAACTAAGTTAAAAATGTATTTATCATTGTTATCTCCATAATGATAATAATATGTTTCTGAGATACCAGCATTAGTAATTTAGAGACAATATTCATTCAGTAGTCTCACAAAATCCAGGTATTTTCCTTTCTTCAGTATGCCTGGGACTACCTGTCCTGTAGGGAAGGTTCTGAGGAAATTTGATGTGCGGTATGTGTGGTGGTAGAGCAGTTTTTAGCAATGTTATAGCAATACATCCTTGTTTATATTCAAAGGGCTCCAAGTCTGTAAATTGCCCTTAGGAAAAACCATTTTGTAGTGTGGGTATGAGTGAGATGTCATCAGTGTCTAGCATGATGGCTTGAGGTAGTCCTCTTTTTCATAGACCTGATATACTTTTGGTTATGGACTTCAAAAAAGGGCTTAATGTGATAAATACATTGTAGTATTCTTTTAAGGGAGTACAACTCAGCAATAAAAAAAAAATGAATAAAGGGTGGAATGAGGTGGTGGGAAGACTTTAATGAGTTATCTGTTAATTTCATTTAGGGGGAATCTCATGTCAATTAGTCATAGCTTGGAATTGTGAGAGTTAGACTATTACCTCAGATGAGGTTGCTAGCATAGTCCTGCTAATATGTACAGTATATATGTTTGATTCTAGGAGCTGAATTGTTTCTATTCTTCCTGGTTTCCAGGTGAATGTGTTGCAGGCGAATCTATGTTGAGTGGAAATAGGAATCAGAGCATTGTGGAAATACATAGGAAGTTCAGAGAGCTTTAGAAATAAATGAAAGTTTAAATTTTCTCCAAGTCTTTTAGACTCTGCCAGTAACCCCATTTTAACAATATAATGCCACTCTTTTTGATAAATGTTTAGTTTTTATGCCAGAAACCTGAAGAGATTGTGACTTTCTTTGTTACTGTTATTTGTTACAAAGATTCAGTTCCTGAGTTAGATTCTTAGTGGTTAAGCCCCAACAATAGCAAGAAATTCTTTCCAAAGACACCAGGTTCTATTCTTTATCCCGAGACGAGAATATTAAACTTTTGACTGATCATTTTCTTACTTTAAATCACCTAGTACCCTTAGAAAAAGCATCTTTTAGATATTTTGGGATTCCTCCTTCCTATTCTAATTAACTAGAGCTCCTGTAAAGGGCACAGAGTCCCAGAAGACTGGAGGTGATAACTCTCTGAGCCATTCTGTCACTGTACATCTTAACCCTCCCTAGATGTGGGTAGGAGTCTCACTGCTTTGTGACTCAACTCAGCTTAAGATCCAATTTCCAAAAAATCCTATAGGATTTGGTATCTGCAGTTTATTCTCTGGTGTACTTTCTGTATCAATTATTATTTTTATTTTTTAACATTTTCTTTATTGGCTGTTTTCCCATATGTCTTACATCTCCGCACCACTACTAGTATGTGCTTTAATTTCTCTCTATCAAATATTTTTATTAATTTTTTTTGGCAACAAATGATAGGAAACAGTTGTTGCGAGTGTAAATAAAAGAGATTCAGGTGCGAGTGACATAGCCCCACCTGATCCAGGAAGTGTCATGGGACACTCATCCCTGTAGGTCTCTAGGGGCTGCCGTCACACCAGCTGGCACCAGATTCCAGATGACAGGTGTATCTCTAGTCAGGACTGAAATTCTCAGGATAGTCCCCCTCTTATAAAGTTTTATAAGTGTTTAATGAGTTACTACATATAAGCTACTTGGACTAATATGTGGCACATAATAAGCTCTTAATAAGTAAATTTGTGAAACTCCTACTGCTAAGTAAATTGAAAAAAAGTCAAATGTCTCATACTAATCCAGGGATTTGAAAGCATATCTACCTTCTTTGCTTGTCTTGTTCTGGTGCCCCAGGGCTTTCTTTGACTTGTCATTGTATCACTTCGTTCTCTGTCTCTGTTATCATATGATTTTCTTCTCCTTGTGTGTCTATGTCCTCACATGTGGTTCCACTCTGCCCGCCTTTGTTTTCTTTTCATACAAGAATACTAATCGAGTCTATTACACACCAAATTGAATGTGACCTTGTCTTAACTTGGTTACCCATTTCCCAATAAAGTTACACGTATAGGAGTTAGGACTTGAATGTATTTTTTCTTTGGGGGGGACACAATTCAATCCATAACAACTATCCTGCCATCTCCCTAATCCCCTATACTCAAGAATAGACATTGTTAATCAGAGTACTATATCCAGTAAGGCCTCAGGATGTCCCCCCACCCCATTTTTTATTGTTTCTTTTGTTTGTGTTGCTATATGCTCTTTAGGCTATTGAATCCACACCTCAGTCTGTGTGCGTTTAGCTCTAGAGGCCTTTACCACTACCTTGTTAGCTTCCTCCTTCCCTTGTCCTGCAAACCGTTAGCCACGGAGTTTCATCCTGTGAATTTTGAGGCCATTTGTCATCATTTCTTTTGTTTCTTTATATTCCACACCTGAGTAAAACCATCCTGTACTCTTTTTCTTTCTGACTTATTTTGCTTGGCATAATCATCTCCGGTTCCACCCAAGGTGTTGCAAAGGGCACAATTTCATGTTTCTTAACAGCCACAAGGAATTCCATTGTGTATCTAGACCACAGCTTCTTTATCCAGTCTTCTGGTGATGGGCACTTAGGTTGTTTCCATGTCTTGACTATTGTGAATTGTGCTGCTATGAATATAGGGGTGCACACATTTTTTTCAGAATGCTTGCTAAACAGTGTTTTTGATAGTCACAAACAGTTGTAGAGTTAGCCCTCTGTAATGAAATCATTTTGTAAACTTATACCAACCCTTTGATAAAAAGGCTTGCTTTGATTGAGTTAAATTAGATTGCTGATACCAAATCAAGGCTTAGGAAAAAAGTAATTTGTAGTCCCATTGAATATTATTGATATAAAGCTATTTTTTGAAAAGCTAGATGTTATTAAAATAAGTTCACTTTGACTATACTGGCAGGATGGCTTTTGTTTATGAAGCAAGACTATTCTTTTAATATTTAGATTCCTCTTTTAGACATTAGGAAGTTTATTTCTGAAGAGATTTTGTTGCTAATGTTTGTTTCTTGCTATTTCTAAAAAAATCTCTCTACAGATAAAATAATTGTGGGTAGCTTTATGGGATACCTAAGAATCTTTAACCCTCATCCTGTGAAAACAGGAGATGGAGCTCAAGCTGAAGATTTGCTTCTAGAAGTGCATCTCCGAGATCCAATACTGCAAGTGGAAGTAGGAAAGTTTGTTTCGTAAGTACAGCCCACTCGTTCTGGTTTTTATGTTGGCGTATAACAGTCCCTGACTGTGTTACATTAGTGAATTCTTTAAAGAGAAGCTATCTATGAGCTTAATATATTTTCTGAATATTGTCACCTAGGTATACCGAACGCTTTTATATGGAAACCTGTACGTTTAGGATAGAATGATTTAGAATTTTTATCTTTTAACAGACTTAAGATACCTGATGTATCAGACGCTTAAAAGAAAAGAGGTGAACTTTTGAAAATAATCAAGTAAAGAAATAGAAAGTACTTACTTAAAAGCATTAATAGTGTATATTATCTAATGTGTTTATATAATTAGGCAAAGGTAGCAGATAGCCATTGCTTTTTGCCACATAACTTCAAAACTTTAACAAGGACCACTTATTTGGAGTAGAGAGAGCCTTAGCTTCTTCAAAGAAGTGAGCTCAACCTACAAAATAAGCCTTTCTCTTAGAAGAACTTTTTCCAACGTTCTTTACTTTTTTTTTTTTAATGAAGGAAGGAAGAGGGAGGGAGGGAAGAGCAGGATGAAGCACTTTCATTTGTTTATTTTGGTCCTTGGGCTTTCCATGGTCCACCCAGAAGTTTCCAACTTTGCTCCTGAGCCACCAGGGTGCACTACAGAGTACTTTACTTTTAAACTTAATTTATTTTTGAAAACTGTTTATTAGTTTGTATTTACGTTCTATGTGATATGTCTGCTTTTTACTGATGATATTGCTGATTTTATCTTATTTTCCTACACAAATATTCTTCACATTAATTTTTTTTTTATCATTTAAAAGTATTGTGAAGTTATCATTTATTGGTCTCGGGTGCCATTTACTTAGGGCTCTGATTCCTGCTGGAACAAGCTAAACCACCACTCCCGAGCACTAGCTCTCTTCTAGTGAGAGGTATAGCTCTGGTAGGAAGCTGCTTTGTCAGTGCTGTTAGCCAGGGCACATCCCAGGACTTGTGGGTGATATGACGGGCTGTGCTGCTACTGATTAGACGCCTGCTGTGTGCCTAATGCATGTCAGACATCAAAGGAGTCTTGCCTCCAAAGCGCATTTTTACCTTTTCATCTTTTAAACGAAGTGAAAGACTGTCACTGTTGTTCTGTACGGTAGTCCTAAGTATGGCTCCTGTTGATGTGATACTTGTTGGAAAGGAGGAAGTTACTAGTAATGAGAGGACTCTGTACCACTATTAATTAACTACTACTCTCTCATTAATCTGAGCTATAAGACGTGTTCTGCGTGTAGAGATAAACTAGCTAGTACTTAGAACTTAAGGTCACATAGCCTGGATTGGGACCTCAGCCTGTCTAACTCCATACTTAACTTTCTTTCCATGACATCATGCTCTTTTCCTGTGCATGATGGAAAAGTTGTTTTGTGTGTTAGGGTACTTGCAATATTTTCTGAAGGTAGTATCAATTTCGTGATAATTGAGTGTATAGTAGTAGAAATTAGTGGTATTTTTATGTTGATTATAACTTTAATTATTACTTTAAGTGAGAAACTAACACTCTGAAAGGTTAAATGATTACACAAATATCAAGGTGCAAAGTCGGGATCCCAATCTACATCTTCAGACTGCAATTATAGTCCTCCTTTAGAACAGAGTCTGTATCGGAGGTCATATACTGAAGGCCTGCTTGCAGATGTGTTTAAAATTTAAGAGCTGCCAACATTTAAGTACCATGAGATTTCACATGAAATCCCTACTTTCTGCTTTCCTTAAAAAAAATAATAAAGAAGTGGCGATCTGGCCACAAGCCCAGAACTGAGTAGTAGCTGTCTCCATCAGCCTAGTCCCAGTCTCCGCTTGACCTCCGCCATGTCCACCCTTTCTTCTTGACACCCACGCACCTGCAAGACTGAATTTAGATTTCTAGATGGTGCTATGTCTCTGGAAACCACTTGACAGAGACTGGGAAATGCAGTGGTGACAGTGGCAGTTTATTTCTATTTGAGATTTAGTCCACACTGAACTGTTTTTAGCATCTTTAATAAAATTTCAGAGCTGGAAATGATAAGTGCCATTTCTAATAATGACTAGTGTCTGTGGTGCTTTATACTTGACAAGGTATTTCACATGATTTTATTTCATTTAACTAAAATCTCTTACTTTCAGAAGAGAAAACAGGCTCAGGGAGGTAACAAAATTTGCCCACAGTCATTGGTTAATTAGTCAGAAAACCAGGACCAGATCTTGGATCTCTTTATTGTGGGAGAGCATTTATGGAGGGGGCCTCCAATAGAACTTTTTCTGGGACATTCCTTTAACTTATATCTGAAGGCAGCTCCTGGGACAGAGTTCTTGAGTCTCTGGGATTGTCAGACTGACTTTTTGTGATTATATTTGCTTTTCAGTTTAGAATGCTATCTTGTGAATTGTTTAGTTTACTCGTGATAGACTGTAGCTGTCATCTCTTTTGAAAATTATTTTATAATTTTTTGGTTACCTTTGAAATTATTTCAACTTTTAAAACTTTCCCCATTTTTCAGAGGTACTGAAATGCTTCATTTGGCTGTGTTGCATTCAAGAAAACTTTGTGTCTACTTTGTTTCAGGTAAGAAGCCATTTTTTTCTAATGTAGAATTTGTATTAAAATTAAGATACTTATTAGTATTATATAGAAACAGAATATCTAATGCTGTCTTGGTGGAGAACAAAATCCACTTGGTTAAAGGTTTTTCTTAGTTAACAATTTTCCTTTTTTTTTTTTTTTTTTTTTTTTTTTTTTTTTTTTTTTTTTTTTTTTTTTTTTTTTTTTTTTTTTTTTTTTTTTTTTTTTTTTTTTTTTTTTTTTTTTTTTTTTTTTTTGTACGTATGCTATTATGTTTTCTTGGTCTGCTATTTTCTTGCATGCTTAAATTTCTAGGAGAGTTTCTTCTAATTTCCTTCCTCCTAGGAATTGTGTCAAGATTGCCTATGCCTGACAGAGGTGAATTCTGGGTACTCAGGGCAACTTGAGTCTTAAAAGATACTCAATTGCAACAGCAACAACATTCATTAGATGTTAAGTCATAGTGGTTTAAAGTACATCTTTTTTTGGTGAGCCTCAAATGTTTCTCTTTATAGTTCCGGTATCTTGGCTTTTGAGGCTTAATCAGGTTTCATTCTTGGATCTACTTCTGTGGAAACAAATATGGTAGTTAATTGTGGTTTGGTTTCAGCATTTTGACCTTTTTAAATAGAAAAGGTGACTGCAAAAAATTTTTTTTGTTTCTGTTCTTAGATATATTTTAGTTCAATCTGAGAAAATTATTTTTATGCATGTCAGATTTTTTTTATGGGTACAGTATGGTTAAGTATCTGTGGGACTATGCCTTATATAAAAGTTACTCTTATTTGGAGTTGCTGTAAATATTTGTCTCTAGGATTTGGATTTCTCACGCTCATTCACATGATTTGGGCTTTCTTTGTATTTTGCTTTTGATTTGAGTAAAAATTCTTATTTAATGGATATTTTTAGGCAGTCTCTTTTTGGGGTGAATGAATATTATTATATTTTTGATCTTTGATTTTTTTAAAGGAAAGGTACAAGTAGGCAGGCAGGCAGGAAGAAAGAGGAGGAAAAATCATTTTCATTTATTGGTTTAGTTGTTCATCTTAGTTGTTCTCCTCAGCCCTAGAACATGAACCAGGGTTCCTGGGATGTATGTGGACTGCACTACCTGAAGGTAGCTGACCAAACTGCTACTCTACCAGGGTGTGGCTGTTAGATTTTTTTTTTTTTTTTTTAAAGGAAAGGTGCAGGCAGGAATGAAGGAGAGCAGGCAGGCAGGCAGGAAAAGAAAGTAGGAGGAAACCCATTATTTGTCTTACTCAGTTGTTCATCACTGGTTATTTCCCTAACCCCAGGTCTTGAATTGGGGACCTTGGGATGTATGCGAATTCTCCTGGTTTAAACTGCTAGGCCATCAGGGTGTGCAAGTCTCTTATATTTTTATGTCAAGCATGGTAACCTGGCTTATGGTATGTGGTAGACATACTCAGGTGAAGGAGTAAGCACATTTCTGGGTGGTTCTGATGCAACTGTTAGAGGCTGTTTATTACTCTCTACCAAATGTTATTCTCCCCTTCCTTCCCTGTGACCACTATCGTTTTCTGTTCTGTGAACTCAAAAGAGCTTTTTGGGGAAGGAACAACTGTTGCACAAGAGACCAAAGTAAAACTAAGCAATTGGAACTACATCAAATTGAAGAGCTTTTGCACAGCAAAGGAATCCACCACTAAAACACAAAGACAACCAATCGAATTGGAGAAGATTTTCACACAAATTATCTAAGAGCCTAATCTCCAAAATATACAAAGAGTTCATACACCTCAACAGTAAAAAAGCAAATGACTCACTCAAAAAAATGTACAAAAGAACTGAATAGACACCTATCTAAAAACGACACACAGATGGCCTGCAGACACATGAAAAAATGTTCTACATCACTCATCATCAGAAAAATGCAAATGAAAACTGCAATGAGATACCACTCACACCAGTGAGAATGGCCTATTTAAAAAAAATAGGAACTAGCATGTGTTGGAGGGGATGTGCAAAAAAAGGAACCCTCCTACAGTGTGGGTGGCAATGTAAATTTGTACAACCTTTTTGGAAAAGAGTATGGAGATTCCTCAAACAAATAAAGATGGATCTACCTTTTGATGAAGTAATTCCACTCTTGGGTAGATACCCAGAGGAAACAAAATCTCTAATCAGAAAAAATATCTGCTCCCTGATATTCATAGCAGCACAGTACGCAATAGCCAAGACATGAAACAACCTAAATGCCCATCAGCAGATGACTGGACAAAGAATCTGTGGTGTTTGTTCTCAGTGGAGTACATATAATTACTATGTAATTACTAAAAAAAAAGAAAAAAAAAAAAAAAGGAAATTGTGTCCTTTGCAACAATTTGGATGGAATTGGAAGGGATCATGTTAAGTGAAATAAGTCAGAAAGAAAAAGAGAAATATAGGATGGTTTCACTCATATTTACAATATAACGAAATGAAACAAATAAACAGATAAACCACAGCCAAAACTAAGGACACAAGATGATGGCTCCCAGGGAGGTGAGAGGAGGGAGGGAAGGAAAGAAGGGAAAAAGTGATGGTGAAGGCCACTGGAACTCTGGTGGCAGGTGTGTTGTAAACTATAGATCGAGATACAATGTCAGTGTTCAAAAATGAATGTAGCATTGTGAACAGAAGATTTAATAAAAACAAAACAAAACAAAGCCAAAAATCATCAGAGGCCATATGTAATATCTCTCACTGTCCTTGTTGGACACATTTCGTGGTAAAAGATGTTGCCCCTCCTGGTGATATGGAAAACATTTAGTGCTCCTGAATAAATGCAGAAGGTATAATATGGGATACTTTACTGCATGAATCTACTCTTTGTTTTCCATCATAGGTTTGTTAACTGTGAGTGATACTTTAACTGGGTTACATGCCATGGAGGCAGAGAACTTGACCAAAGTTACTCCTGAATACTTGGAGAATTTTGGTCCCTCCCCCAAAGACTCCAAGAGGTTAGGAAAGAAACATCCTAGAAGCTAGGTATTGTTAGGTTAGAATCTTGGCCTTCTATGGTCCTTTTTGAATCATGACCCAGAAAGAAGCTTCTAGAATTCCACTGGGTGTAGGGCATCGACTCAGGATAAAATACATGTTTATCAAAAAGGGCTATTGAAAGAAACTGGCATATTTGATCATAACTTATTTATGGGAATTTGGTATTCTCCTTCAAATTAGTATTGAAAATGGAAGTTATTTGTCATGGGGATGGTGATTTTATCACTCTTTTATTCTTTGTATTCTTGAAAACTTTGTTTTCTCTGGAGATGAGGAGTTGTCCAAACTACATTCCTTTTTGCCCCACCTCAGTTCCCTTCGCTGTCTCTCATTTTTTCAGCCTCTTAGGATATTTGTAGACTGACAATTTGTATATTATTCCTGGCGTGGCTTAAATTGAGAAGTTAATATTTTTGTTCCCTTGATTATGTTTCTCGAGGTTCCAGACTGAACTTTTACCAAGATTTTACAGTAACAGGGAAGCATAAACATTTTCTTGTTTAAGTAAATCCACTGGTGTCAGCAGATGAAAGTGTTAGTGGAACTTGACATCCTTACCCCCAGTTTGCCCCCTCCCCAAGTATTTTTTGTTTTCTTTTTATACTGTGTGCTACTAAAAAGGATTTGAGCCAAATTAGAGGAAATCTTCCAAAGTCAGTCTCTGGGATCCACCAAACAGCTCTTCATAGTTTGAGGTCACCGTGCTGGTTTCTTTTGGGTGCTGGCGGTGACTGTGTCATCAGATGCATGTTGACTCCAGAGAAGCAGCAAGATCTCACCCATCTGGTCTGCCCATCTTGCCCTATTCTGCTAAATGAAAAGCGTTGCATGGCATCTTAGATTCCTTTCTGACGGGTTTCAGTTTCTGAGTATTTACAGATGTGTGAGGTTCAACCATACTTATTACGTTATCTGAAATAATCTTGGCCAAAATTTGTGTACTTCCCAAGGGGCATTTACTAAGCATTTGATATATTTAAAGAATTTTAATGTTTTCCATAACAGGGAAAAAGGATGTGGTTCTTTCTTTTTGACAGGCTTATGTAATGTAATTTGGTCATTTAGCACAATGAAACTTAACTTACTCTGCAATGGCTTTGACTTTATTTACCATCCTTAGATTTCTTAGCAGTTATCTAACATGCATTGAAAACGGTTGTCAAGGTGAGCTTTGGTTTTCCAGAGAATTTGTTTCCTGTGTAAATCAGATCTTTAAATAAACCAATAGCATAAATATTCTAATATCTATTTACTTTCTGATGGAACTTTCTAATAACATTAGCTATATGTAGACTATATAATTATCGACACATACTCGCTATACTGGGTCTCTATAGCTAAGGGCAAAACCTATGTAAATGATTTTAATCTAGCTCATTGATGCTTCTTTAGAAAAAAAAGTGATCAGAAATTTTAGATTCTCAGATGCTGCCTTTATTTTAAGGTAGCTAGGGAAGATAATTTGTCTTTTGTTCTCCACAGTTGTGCTACTAAGTTTTAAAATCCTCCCATCTGAGATGTAAACATTTACCAGATGAGAAGAGAAGGCTAGACTGAGAAGGTGGAGGTGGTAATAGCATGTTCTAGATGCTGCTTAGCTTTTGGGAAACTGTTATTGGCTTACCATCTGCCCTGAAATTGACTAAATGATGAAACTTTTTCAGAACACAGTTTGTAGTGTCATTTCTCTGTCAAGTGTGTTTAAATTTTGACCGCTGCCCGCTGCGTTCACTGAGCCAAGTGCCTGGTAGACCCGTCTGCCTTTCTGCCAGCCGGCTCGCCTAAGTACATTCCTGACTCAGAGGGCTGATCTGCTTTTAGTGCAGAATGAAATCTGTAATTGCTGTAAGGTCAGACTTCTCAGAAACTCTCTTTATGTAACGTGAAGGACTGTGCTAGTGGTCTTTCCCTCTCCTTCCCATGTGGCTGTTTTGGTGTGATTACTGCTCACTTCCTTGGTCCTTACTGATTTTACCACCACTTAGATTCCAGAAATCATTCTTCTTTTGTGGGAATTGGTACATTGGAATCTTTTCATTTTTATTTTTTTACTCTCTTGGTGTGGGAAAACTGTTGTTACCATTTTCAGGGGCATAGATCTGAGTAGAAGTGATTCTTCTCCAAGGGATCCCCTGTTTTTCTCTTTCAACCTCCCTGCCCCCCAGATGAGAAGAGAAGGCTAGACTGAGAAGGTGGAGGTGGTAATAGCATGTTCTAGATGCTGCTTAGCTTTTGGGAAACTGTTATTGGCTTACCATCTGCCCTGAAATTGACTAAATGATGGACATACAGGCACCAGGATGTATAATCTAAAGTTCTAGTCTGAGTACTTTGTCCTTTATCAGTTATGTGATTCTGGAGAAAATCTCTTAAATTTTTTTTTAAAATTTAATTTTAACTGAAGGAACTTTACATTATAACATTATAGGGTTATGGCCTAGAATATAACATATTAGAGCCTTTAGCATTTTGAGAATCTGGATAGAAAATTAAATTGCTTGAAAGTGTGGGGGATTTTTTTCCTAGACACTGAGTCATTTTTGCTCTCTTAGTGGTTATAAGTGCAAGGAACTTAGCTTCATTTATTTCAGAAGTGATATTGAAGGATTCTGTTGTTATTTAAATAATTATGCTTTACTCAGACTTAATGGAAATAGATTACAAAATGTCACAAGGGTAGTATTTTTAGCTAATGGTGTAATCTAGCTGAGATTTAAATTGTTTTAACTGAGCTGGCATTCTGTGTCATTAGTATGCTAATCGTTCATAATTCATAATGTTTTATCATCTTAAATTTCACTGAAATTGAATTACTTAGTATTGGTAGAGGATGAGAAGAAATTAATATCTTAAAATGTAAACAAATATAAAAAGCCTTTTATTTTTTCTCCTTAGGAACCTTGGGTAATGTGGAACATGGTAACCAATATCAGATTAAATTGATGTATGAACACCATCTTCAGAGAACAGCTTGCAATATGACTTATGGATCATTTGGTGGTGTGAAAGGTAATTTGTATTGAATCATGAGTGGGCTATTTTAAGTACCAGATTTACAATATTTGGCCATATAAAATGGAGGACTGTGTGGTGTGAATCTCAGAGAGAGTTAAACATATTTTATCGAAAGCCTTGTATTGAAATGCCTCAGCAAAATGACAAAAAGAGCAAACTTTAAACCTTGAATGTATTTGATTTTCACATAGCCTACACTTTCATATGACCTACTGAGACCTTTCTAAAGCAACCTTTTCGTAGAAATTTGTCTTTCACACATGAGCTGACTGAGCTGGAGCTCTTTGGTGGTGTAACAGTGTGCCTACCTCTTGTATGGAGAGGGGCTTGATCTTCTTTTTGACAGGGGCCCTGCTCCACCTGCCTAGGGCAGGGTGAAGCCACAGAGCGCTTCCTACCCCACCTGCCTCCAGGACCACTCAGCAGGCTTGTGCAGGTTGTTTCTGAACAAGGGTACCTGGACCAGGGACAGAAATTCAAATCTGATTCTGCTTATCAAGCCATGTGTCCTGGCTTGGAATAAACTTCCCCAGGGCAAGGATGCCTTTTCTAAATTTCATGAAGGCATCCCCTTTACCAAACCCTAGCTCAGGGAGGATTATTCCTCTTCTCTTGGGACTATCTTTTTCTAATTAGCACAGATACCTCAGCATGCCTACCTGAGTCCCAGAGCTTCCAGAATCACTAGGCCTTCTTGCTTGATAGTGTACATTGTAGCTGTTGGTGAGGGAGGGTCGGTAGAACAACTCAACTCTCTCAGTCTTCACCATGATGGAGTTAGAAGAGCTGCTGGTTCTGGAGTGATCGCAGGAAGCCACCTGTGAAGACACTTATCTGTGGGATTTTCTGTCTGTATTGGTACGTGTGGCACCTGTGGAACTTGTAATTAGCGATTTTTATATTTTAACTCTTTTTGGGCTCATTTTTAAATGACTCATTGTTTAAATGTTATATTTAAAAGTCGATTGCCTTTGGTAGGCTTTTCTAGATGTGTGAAAACAGCTTTATTTTGGAAGTGTCCTTCATGATTGTGAAACTGGCTTTTTTCATATGTAGAGGTGAAGGCCAGGGATAGATGAATTGGAGTATACTAATTAGCAGTAAGGAATATTTTGGGTGGCGATGTGTAAACAAATATTTTGTGTAATTAAAGTGATATGAGACAAGATACTTGGTGGCTTGCAAAATTGCTTAACTTGAGTAACAGGAATGTTGGATTATTTGAGGAATATGGGAGATAGGGTTTGATAAAAAAAGAAAGAGCTAAAATTTGGTGAGAGATTAACCTCATATTAGTAAAGTATCTCCTCCCAACCTAGGTTGTTAGAACTAATTTTTACATTTTTTAAAATGTAAATAAAAATATCTGACATGATTGGAGGAACTAGGTCTCTCTTGTCTAATTAACTGTTACCAGTTCTTGTTCCTCTACTGAATATATCAGAAGGTAAATTGCTAAACTCTAGGGTCCAAAAAATCGAAAAAAAACAAACAAACGTGTTTTAGCTGAATAAAATGAGGCTTTCTTTTTTCTCTGCTTTGTTAGCATTAAGACGGTTGTTTAGATCATATGTCAAGTGTTGTTGTATATATAGATCGCACTGTACTTTTAGTTTTATTATCAAATCAAGTTAACCAAATTAAAATAAAGGTTTAGGTTAAATAAAAAGAATGTCCTGCTTTTGTGTGACATTGCTGGATTTAATAATGGACTTTCACTGTAATGGTAGTTGGCTACTAGTTTTTAAAAGAACCGATAATGCTGTACTTATATCGTCTCTTAGTTCTTCAATTATGCCTTATTATTATTATTATTATTATTTTTAAGGCAAGGTACAGGCATGAATAAAGGCAATCAGTGACAGGCAGGAGAGATAGATGAGGAAGAAGCACTTTATTTTATTTTGTTCTTCATCTTGGTTGTTCTAACTTGGTCCTGGAACGTAAACCCAGGTTCTTGGGATGTATGTGGACTGAGCTCTCGGCTGAGGCATAGGACTTAACCACTACTCCACCAGAGCACAATAAATTATGCCTTATTTTTCAAAAGTACCTTTTGAAAACACAAAAAGACTTTCTGACATGTTTTTCTTTTCTGTAGTTAAGCAGAATATTTCACAATTTGAAAAAGTGAAATATCTGAGTTGCAGAAGGAAGTATTCCATTTCATGGGTTTGAAACACTTGGGTATCATTGTGGTAGCTATAAGAAAACATTAAAAAATGGTAGTAAATTAGTAAAAAATAGCTATTTAGGAGTTATCAGGGGAAATAGGGAGTTACAGCTAATGGATACAAAGTTTCTTTTTAGGGTGATGAAAACGTTCCCTAGATCAGCCTATAATGGTGGTTGCACAGCTCTGTAAATACGTGAAAACTATTGCATTGTAGTGTTTGAAAGGGGTGAGATGTTTATTATATCTCACTAAAACTACTACAAATTTGCAATGGGATAAAATCTGGTACTAGAGAGATGATGGTCAGATCTTTACGTCCTATATTATTGTGATTGGAAATTATAATAAATTATGAATTATAGACTAGGTTGGCTATTAATCATAAAGTAACTCATGTGAATATATATTAGGAAATAACCACAAACATAGAAAAATCATATCAAGTGGTTATATATTTAATTCATCCCTCTTATTAATTCTTCCTGTCCTTCCTTTTATGTGTACATGTATATATATATATATATATATATATATATATGCATTTATCTGTAATGTAGAAAAATTGGAAATGACTTAAATGAATAATAGAACATGATCAAGTAAGTTTTAATATATAGATGCAGTGGTTTATTATGAAACTATTAAGAATTTTGTTTGCTGAAATGAACCTATTTGTCCATGAATCTTTGCCTACATTTCTGATTTTCTTAGAATAGACTATAGACTATAGAAAGAGTTATTGAGTCAGAAGGTTAAAAACATTTTTTTCTTAATCTGAAAGCAACTTCTCCCCTAGTCCCTGAATACTATATAAATAAGTGGTAGAAGTACAGAACATGCAAATAAGAATATCTAAGTAACCTCCAAGATAGGCACATTTCAGAAGAAAGCCCATTTACTAAGCCTGATGTCTCTACTGTGTGTCTAATGTTTGCCTTTCCAGGAGTGAGCAGATCAATTTTTTAATTTGAAACCTTCTCGAGACTTGATCTGAGTTAAAAAAGGAAACTTAAAAAAAAAAAAAAAATCCATGTCTTCTTTCTTTCTCTATTTCAGCTGCTTTTTTGTGTAATTAGATTTGATAATCATATCAGTAACCCTCAATAAAAGAATTAAGCAGCATTCCCTGGTGACCTAATGGTTTAGTTTACTGGGCATTGTCTGTATATATCCCAGGGTGCCTGGTTCAAGACCTGAGACCAAGGGGAACAACCAAGATGAAGAACTAAATAAGTGAGGTGCTTGTTTCTCCTTTCTCTTTCTGCCTGCCTGCTCACCTTCATTCCTGTTTGTACTTTTTCTTTAAGAAAAAAGAATTTAAGCAAGAATATATGGCACATTTTATTATTGTTTCGTAGTCATAGCAATAATTCTCTATAAAGGAATTAATCAAAAATAAAGCATAGCATTATTTTATTTTTTAATATAAGTATATTTGAATTTAATTGAAGGAACATTGCTGTCACTATTTTAAAGGAATGTCTATAAACTGTTGGGAGACCAGTTATTTATTTTGTGTATGCTTCAGAATAAACTACCACTAGGTGGCAGTCCTCTACAACCTTAGTTGGTACTGCCTTTGAGAATCATTACTGGAGAAAGTTTTATTTCAAATAATACTTTGCCTTTTACTAAAAACAATTGTAATTTCAAGTTGCAGACAAACAGTCGGGGTGGGGGGTGTGTTTAAAAAAATTCTTTTTAACAAACCACATCTCAGAATGTAATGTAAAATGGTGAAAGCGCTTTTGTTCTTACCTAAGCATGTTGTCTTCAACTAACTTGCATTTGAATCATAATGAGATCATGATAAAAATGCAGATTCTGATTCTGTAAACTCCTAATTGGACCTGAAAATCTGAATTTCCCACAGTCTCCCAGGTGATGCCAAATCACAGAGATCTAGTGCTATCAGGCTGCTTTGCATCTGCCCCGGGCCTTTGTGTACCAGAGATGCGAACTCTTTACTAGTTGAGTAGATTGAGTAACTTGCCCTCGATATACTCAATAAATGCTAGAGGAGGGACACTAACCCAGCCTCTCTGATGCCAGAAATTTGTGTTGACTATACTGAACTGCCTCTCTGTCTGGGTTAAGTAAATTTATCTTCTTTCTAAATCAGACAAAAAAAAATTCTATCAAAAAGTGGTGTATTTTGGTTTGTTCAAGGTTAGTGCATAACTTCCATTCTTTATAGATTATACAAAAGATGTTGAGTAGCGTTTGGGTCAGATATTTTCTTTCTCAGTTTTATTATTTTGGTTGGTACTTTGGTTTATAAGAAAAAAATCAGAGATTATATATGGGAGTGCAATATGTTTCTTGAAATGAACAAAGGAGTAATTACCACTTTAAAAAAAACTTTTTGTTTGTTTGTTAAAATCTTGAAAAAACACCTTTTGCAAAATATCAAAGGTACATTCTTTGGATGTGGTAAGTTTTGGTTCTACCTCAAACCATATGCATGATATATTAGTGAGAAAGAAGTTATAAAGAAATAGGAAATCTAAATTTATAAACTGGCTGAAGAATATTACCCAGCATCTTCCATTATTCAGATTACTATTCTATCATTTTGGAATGTAACCTTAGAATTCTTTCCATATTATTATTTTTAGGAGGAAATGACTACAATGGCTGTAGTGGGCTTTTATTACAGAAAGGGAGTGGGGTATTTGAAGTTAATTATATGTCGTTTCTTTGATTTAAATGCTTTTTTGAAGGAACATGTGACTTGAGGTTTTTATAGAAATGTTAGTTCTTTACTTTTTATACTATTGACAAATTAATGCTTATAAAACTTAGTGAGTGGCCTAAGCGTGGAAATCAAATTACAGTTTGGAAATATGCTAAATCAATTTTGAGAAGGTAGATTTGAACTGACTTACAAATATGTTACTAAAATGGATGGAATTTATTTGGTTTGGGAATTTGAACTCTACTTGTTTTTGAAAAAAGGAACAAATTGTATTTCTGCCAGATTTTCCTCTTCTTTTGTTTCATTGTGTCTCTACAACTTCCAGTGTTTGTTGAAATGGTACTTTACCTAGTTAAGATAAACTTGTCATTTCAAAATAGTATTTGGAAAACGACAGGCATTAATATTGACTGACAGACAACCAGCGTGGAAGTGAAGAAAGAATTTATTGTTTTGAGGTCAACAACTGTATATACTTAGCTTGGTAAAGTAAGATACTTTATGCAGTATATATAATGTATTTTGCTACTATTAAGATATTTGGGCTAGAATTTCCTTTATTCATAACTGACTTAGAGACCCTATAGTTAGTCACATCCTCAGTTACCTTCCATTGGTATTATAGGACTGTGACAGATTAATGAACCTTATATAGGAATCTTTCAAGTGTGTGACAAGGACACTGGAAATAAATTGTTAGTTTCTTATAGATGTATGAGAATTTTCAGGGATTGAAAGAAATCTGATGTTAGCACTTCCTTACATCATCTCCCTTTCTGTTCATTTTTTCCATCCATCCATCCAATGCATATTTACTGAGGATCTTCTCAGTGCCTAGGTACTATACTAGTCTCTTGGAGCAGAAAGATAAATAAAGGACAGCTTATTTTCTAAAGCAGCTCATGACCTATGGAGGCAATGTAAACTAAGAATGAACTGTAATATAACAAACAGTATCTATACATTGCTCTAATTTTAAAAATATTTTGATCATAAGTTTTTGTTTTCATAAGGATATTTGTATTTTGAGCTTAGTAGGTAACAGATGACTCAAGACTTAAATGTTGCTATTAAAAAAACAAATCTCCCATTTTATGCATAGGCCACAATTCTGCTTTTCCATTGGTTGTGTTTTTACTTTCTCTCCAACTTTGCTTTTGGAAAAACTGAGGATTCTTTTGCAGTTAAAAATTGAGTATAAGCAAAAATAAGAAAATTCCTGGGTAACATCATTTGATCTTATAATATAATCAGATCTGTTTTCGTTCTTTTCATTTCTTGTTTCTGTTTCCTTGGACAGGGTTTTTCTACCTGGTCACAAGATGGCTATAATAGATGATGGTCTAAGTCTTGCTTTTCAGATTCTAGTCTATGTGAAAAAGTGCTTTCCTTCCAGATGGCTCAGAAAGGTCTATTTTCAATTCAGTGGCTTTTGTTGGGTTATCTCTGAACCAATCACTATCAGCAAAGAAATGTCATTAAGCTTGGGCCCGAGTTACGTATGTTGGAAGTAGGGTCAGTTCTTCTCTTACTACTAAAACTGAGAGTGGGGAGGGGTGGGCTTCAGAAGGAAGATCAATGAATAATTGACTATGATGAATTTGAGGCTATTCAAGCTGATCAAGAAGATGTGACTATGAGAAGGCAGTTGCACACAATGAATTTCATTTGGGTAATGCCTTTGACAGGCTGGCTTGCAAGGGGAAAATCTGTCCCAGGAGGATACCTTCCAGAGACCTAAGATATGGGACCACCTACTCAGAAAGGGAAGAAGCCAAGGAAACATTGGAAAGATGGAAATTCCAGTGGCGCTTATGTCTCTAGGTGCTATTGCTCAGGAGCAGGATAGTGGAGATGGTGAGTATCACCATTTGTGGAGGGCAGTAGTGACTTGGGAATCTTTTATAGCCCCCAAATGTATCTTATCTATGACTAGTAGATGTTAGATGTGGTTTGGTCGGGTATGCAAAGCAGGCACTCTTCATGAATAAAAATATGTTAATTTTGGCTTTATATAAAGCAATTGAAGGTATATAAATTTGAGCTTGACCATTTGTGGGCTTTGAGTTCATGGTCAAGCCTCTATGAAGAAATAAACAGCATGGGGCCAGTACACAGAGACCACCTTTAACTCATTCATATAACATTAACAAAAGAGAGGAGAAATAGGTGTTCCATGGCCAAAAAAGTGTAAATGTCCATCTTGCTTTTTGGTTTTATTTTCTCTCCTAGAACTACCCTTTGGTGCTGCTTTAGAACTGACAGGAGAAGCAAGCAGTGGTGGCATGAGTGTGCACTGTGGGGGTGTGTGCGTGTGCGTGTGCGTGTTGGAGGGGTCAGGGGCTGAGCAGTTAAAGGAGGGTGCCCTGCTCTGGGCTGCAGGCAAGCTCACTGGGTACCTTGTGGGGGATAATTATTCCAAATATTTATTCACATTTGAAGTTTATTGTAATTCAATTCAATGCTTTGCAAAATCATTGGTCATGTTTTTAGCGTGGGTGTGCATGATATTTTAAATTTGGGGGTATGTCCCAAATTCTTTAGAGACAGAGTGAAATTTCAAATAGTGTAGGGCATATTTTTTAACTTAATCTGTTCTTCTCAAAATATTTCTTACACCGGAATGTGTATACTTTTGTTATCAAGTACTCATATTCCTAAAGGTAATATTTTAAACACGTGGACCTATGGAAAAGAGAAAATTAATGATTAAGTGCCATCTTGCAAACAGTGTTCAATACATGGTGAGCCAAGACATTCCAACATGAGCTAACCCAGAGTGATTTATATTTATGGAATTTAGCTATCTCACCATCTGGTGGATATAATCTTTAAAAAACATGTTTATCACAGTGCAGTGCTGAATAGTATGAGATGTAAACTAGGACTGGCAATATATATATTTAATACATATATTTCTTAGAAAGCTTTGACTTCATATTAATGTATCTTGAAGCCTATTGATGAATTTATGAAATATTAATCCCCATTTTGCATCAGTTAAGAACACATGTATTTGCTAGCAAGTATACAAGCATATTACTTGGGTTTATCTGCAAACAGAATCCTATATCATCCTATCATTGGTGTCTGTTTTAACTTAAAATCTTATTAAATTAGTGTGAAATGTTTTGAGAGCTTTCTTCTGATTCTTGGTTCTGTTTATTCTGCATTGTCTTTTGCATGCTATCTTCCCCACTCTCTCTCTCCCTTCCTTTTTCTCGGTGTGGTATTGGTGAATTTGCCAGACCAGTCTCTTCTTAACTTGCTCAAACTTAGCCTGGTCAAATCTAGCCCAGGTTGCTGGTGCATTTTCCTTGCCTTCTCTCCTACATAATCAAGATGAATTTCTTTTTCTTTCTGATATACTGTTTGAGCCCAGTGTCTCATCATTTCAGTTGTCTGTGGGACGGGAGGAGGGAGAGAGAGATTGTATCTGTGACTGTGACCTAACTTATATATTGTTTTATTACACTGTTACTCGAAGAACTGGATGATCTGGCCGCAGCCTCCTCTGTGGCTTTGTTAAGTGTCTTGACACTCCGCCTGGATTATCGGTAACCTGTTATCTTGGAGGGTAGGGAAGATGTTCTCAGCCTTGGGATCCTTTCTGCGCGCACTCCCTCACCACGTTTCCTTAGAGTGGGGCCCATTTTTTTCTTCCTCTATTTGACTGTCTCACCGGACTCCATTTCTGGTCCACACTCCCTCTCTTCTCTCAATCCCCCTCTACCCATGTTTCTCTTGTGAGTGTGTCATCTTCACGTGGCACTTCCTCTTCTAGCCTGCCCTCACCTCCTCACACTCATCAGCATTGCCGGAGACAGCCTGGCTGCTGTTTCTAAGGTCTTTGATCTTTACCGCTGTCTTTCTTCAGAAAAAATACCCAAATGGTATAATTTGTTTTTCCATGATGTAAATGGGGATGTGGTAAAGGCAGAGCTTTTGTTATTCTGGGCATTTCCACTTCTCTAGGCTGTCTGTATTCTCTGTGAAGTTTTGAATTAGCCGCTTCACAATATGTACGACATCTAGGACTGAAGATTCTTGGATATATCTGTCACCATTTTTCAAAGATTAAAGCATGATGTGTCCTTTCCTTTATTTCAATGTTGCTGGTATATGCTGACTATTCTTTAATACTTACTTATTTGTTTAATTATGATGTTACATTTTTGAAAGCATTTTTTGAAAGAAGAGCCTGAACCATCAAACTTGAAAAATAATGGCTATTCATTAGGAAATTTTTTTGTGGATTCAACAGTTCAGTTGTTTGGATGATTCTGGTAGACTCCTGGAGAGAAAATCTTTTATTTTCTTTCTGTTATATGAGCTGTTTATCTGGTACAGCTTAATTCCTTTGTACTTGATGTGACTATCCTTTTGCTAGGTTCTTGACTTTTAAATTGCGTGTATGTGTGTTTTAATGTGAGCTAATTATTCATTTCCTATATAATTTAACCTGTTTCTGTTTCTTCTCCTCCTCCTTTTTTCTTTTTTTTTTTAAAGGCAAGGTGCAGCTAGTAATGAAGGCTAGCAGAGGCAGGCAGGCAGAAAGAGAGGGAAGAATGAAGTGTTTGTTTTTTAAATTTTAGTTCTTCATGTTGGTTGTTCACACCCAGTTCATGATATGAACTGGGAACCTTGGGATGTGTGTGTACTGTGCCCAACTGCTACTCCACTGGAACGCACATATCTGTTTCTTCTAAGCTTAGAAAGTTCTTTCTTGTGCAGTTTGATGTTTCTGTTTTCTGTAGTCTGATTTTCCAGCAGGAATTTTTATATGTATTTCTAGAGAAGACTATGTGGAGAGACGGTCTAATATTTATTGTCTAGTGTATTGATTGCGTTAGTGTATTATTGCATTTAACCCTGTAGCAGAGATAACGTCGTCACTTTCCCAGACTGGGAGACAAAGCTCCCAGAAGAAAAGGATGTTGGTCCAGACCACATCCAAGTCTGTGAGGATTTGAATCCAGAGTTACTGATTTTAGAGTCCATTTTCTTTCTAATATGTCACCTCTTATTTGTTTGCTGTTCTAGTTAGAGAAAGGGTCTGTGTGAACTTTGAGAGGGGAATGAAAGGAAGGCTTTTCTGTAAGCTTAATGAAGGCACAGATCATGTCTTACTCATCACTTTAATACTGTGCTCCGTCCTTGGCTCCTAGTGGGTGCTGTTTGCATTTGATCAGTAGGTGTGTTTATTAAATGAATGAACCCAATAGCCACGTGATTGAGCAGGACAATTGTTAGACACCTGAGGCTTTCAAGGAACAAATGTTAGCCCGGTGATCATTTTCTAGCTGACTTTGGAGTTTTTTTTTTTTCTTTTTCTAGATATTTTGTTGAGGTAACTTTTTACAAATTAAAATAAACTCATATGTTCATATTCCCCATTCCTCAGATATATGTCAACACACCCTGCCCTCTACCAAATTACAAAGATTTCTTCACCATTGTCCAGTGGGCTCTGCCACCACTTGCCCACCCCACCCCCATCCCATTCCCTCCTTATAATGTCAGTTCTGTTGCCAGTGTCCAAGGTTTGGTTTTGTTTCATCTGTTCCTTTGTTTTGTCTATTCAGATTCCACCTCCCCTCTTGATACTTTCATGTTGATTCAAATGACAGGATTTTATCTCTTCTAAGGGTTGTATAGTATTCCATTGTGTGTATCTACCACATCTTCTTTATCCATTCATCTGATGTTAGACATTTAGGCATTTTCCAGTTCTTAGCTATTATGAACAGAGCTGCAGTAAATGGGGGTACATAAATCTCTGCAAATTGGTGTTTTTGTTTCTTTTGGTTAAATAACCAGAGGTGGGATGGCAGAATCATATGGGATTTCCATATTCAAGCTTTTGAGTAATCTCCATACTGATTTCCATTAGGGAATATCAATCTGCATTCCCACCAGCAGTGTAAAAGTGTTCCCTTTTCTCTACATCCTTGCCAACAATTTGTTGTTTCCAGACTTTTGGGTAAGAGCCAATCTCTCAGGTATAAGTTGATATCTCATTGTTGTTTTGATTTGCATTTCCCTAATAGCAAGTGATTAAGAATATCTTTTCATGTGTCTGTTGACCATCTGTATGCCTTCTTTGGAAGAATGTCTTTCCAATTCTTTTGCTCATTTTTTGGTTGGGTTGCTTGTTTTTCTGTTATTGAATTGTGTGAGTTCTTTATATATTTTGCTGATTAAGCCCCTGTCAGAAATGTGGAATGCAAGTATCTTCTCCTAGTTAGTAGGATGTCTTTTTGTTTTGGTGATGTTTTCTTTTGCTGTGAGGGCACTTTTTAGTTTGATGTAGTCCCAGTTCTTTATTTTTGTTTTTGTTTCCCTTGGTGCTGAAGTTGAATCCCCGAAAACCTATCTAAGGCTTATGTCGTAGAATGTCTTTCTTATGTTGTCTTCCATGAATTTTTTGTTTCCAGTCTTATGTCCAAGTTTCTAGTCCATTTTGAGTTAATTTTTGTGAATGGTGTTAGATACTAATCTAGCTTCATTCTTTTGCATGTGGCTGTTCAGTTTTCACAATACTATTTATTGAAGAGGCTTTCCTTTCTCCATCATTTGCTTTTGATTCCTTTGTCAGTGGGTCAGTTTCTTTTTGGGTAAGAGCTAATCAGTGATTCAGTACTGTTCCACTGATTTGTGCCTCAGTTATTCCATTGTCATTCTGTTTTGATCACGATAGCCTTGAAGTATAGCTCAATGGTGAAAGAGTAATATTTCTGGATTTGTTCTTTTTTTCATAATTACTTTGGCTATTGAGGGTCTTTTGTTTTTTCATACAGATTTCAAGATTTTTTTTCTCTTTCTTTGAAATATATCCATGGGATTTTACTGGGGATTGTTTTAAATCTGTATATTGGTTTAGGTAAGATGGCCTAAAAATAAAATGTTTATTATTCTCAGCCATGAGGAGGGGATATATTTTCATTTCTGTGTATCCTTCTTTATTTCTTTTAAGAAAGACTTATAATTTTCGTTGTGCCAGTCTTTCACCACCTTTAAGTATTTTCTGAGGTATTTGATTCTTTTTACTTCTGCTTTAAATGGTGGGGTTTTCTTGATTTTGTTTTTTCTAGCATACCTTTTGCATATAAAAATGCAATCAATTTTCTAGTGATTTTGTAGCCTCTATTTTATACATTTATTGATTATTTCTAGTAGTTTTTGACAGATATTTTAGGGTTTTCAGTACGTATAATCATGTCATCTGCATATAGTGATAGTTCTACTTCCCCCTTTCTAATCTGGATTCTTTTTTTTCTTGTCTTATTATTATTTTTTTTTTAACAAACTTGAATTGAACATTTCCAATAGTGCATGTAGTTACTGTTTCCCATAGTGGTAAAAGTAGAGGTGATTACTTGGGCCTCCTAGATTCACCTTACTGAAACTATTTCTTCATATTCCAGTGAGGCAGCATTTATTTTATTATCTGCTTGGATCTGTATTTCTAATATATGATTTATCCTTTTGTTATTAATGTTTTTCAACACAAAATGTGTTATTCAGAACTGAGTATTTGTGATAACATTTGCATATAAAAATTTTTAGCTTCTAAAAATTCTCAGTTTTAAACAAAATTTATTGAGGTAACGTTGCAATTTAACATATAAGTTTATGGTGTGCTTTATTATTAAATTCTTTAGTACTTAGTATAAAGACATTTCTTCTCTTTAACTCTTTTTCTTTCTCCTCTCTGAGCCTTGTGAAGCTCATTTTCTTTTAACCCTTCTAGGTCTTTTATTTTATTTTGATATTTTTAGTTAGATGAAACTTTAGAAAAGTATAATTTTTATCAATATAGTTTAATGTCAGAATGTAAATGTAATATGGGTGTGTAATAGATTATAAAGATCTGACAGCGCAGTAGTCCCACATTTGTGACTGAGGTAGGAAGAAAATAACTATATATAAAAAATTCAGTATGTTTGGAATATAGTTGTCAGTAAAGGAGGTGAACAGATATTACTAAAATAGATATGAACATGTTGAATAGTTTTTAAGTCACAAAATGACTCCTATAATCTTGTATGGGATTATATTGTCACATAAATAAAAATTCATGAATTCTTTGGAATAAAAGTCTGCCAAAGAAAATAGTGAACCTATGAATAGGTAAGTTGGTTGCCTTTGCCTCATCTTGTGACAACCCTAGATAATCAGATCCTCAGCCTTCAAATAACTTCTAATTGTCTAAGCTGGAGCCTTCCTATCTGCCAAGGAAATGTATTAGTGGCCACATGTGGTTGAGGAGAGGCTGTGCTTTCCAAAGCTGTCTGGATTCTTTGATTGCCTTCCAGATATATTCAACTGGGGTGAATGAGCAGCCAGAACATAGCCTGGCTTTTTTTGTGTGACGAGGTTACTGTTAATAAAAGATTAACACTATTTTCCATATAGGGAATCAACAGATAGTGTTTTGATAACTCTTATCTCACCAGTGAGCCATATGCCCCTCTTTTCTAATGGATATGATTGTAATGCTAGAGAAGAATCCCTGTGGTGTACTAGCTCCTGTTTCTTGCCTAAGTATTGAGCGTAGGTGTTTTATAATATTGGAGAACTTCCCTTATTTGTTTTTAAGATCCTTTATGGAGCCACAGCGAGAAGTCGGAAGATCAAGGGGATAATAGGATTGACTCTCATCCTGTGCTGGATTTTCTCATATATATGGTATTCATTTATAAAATCTCTGGTCCAAGACCCATAAAACAATGTTACTTTCAAATAGCGTCTTCCTGTATGTTATGTTGTATAAAACGTTTAGTTCCTGGGGGAAAGTTATGAAGAGGGTAGTCTGCAAATTTGTTTTTTATATGATCACTTAAAGTTGTTACTTTTCCTGAGAGGTGAATTCTGATTCCCTCTATACATATGATATAGAAATTTAGTAGTTAAATGATTACTATGGCTAAGAGGGGAAAGACTGAAAAGAATATTTGAAGTTTCTTGGTGTTGTTTGAAAAAAAAATTATTTCACGGTGGCTGAATTCCAAGGCTGGAAAAGTGTTATGGGAATTTCTGTGGTCAGGACTGACTGTAACAGAGGATAGTTAACTATGGCAGTCTTAATAGGATTTCACAAACATTTTGGTCTATGTATGTTTTATCATGGTCGCCTTCATAGCAATGAGATAACTAAGGTATTGAATATTTTTCTCAATTGAGTACGAAAATGATTACCAGCATACTACTTTATTCAAATAACACTGTGATGTAAAGGGTTCCAACAATTTCAAAAATGCATCTACAAAACACATTGTCATGGGAAATGAACAAAACTTCCCTCCCTGCCAGTCTCTCTTGAATTAAGTTGATTCAGTAACCTTTTTCAATTCTTCATGGAAAACTCTTGCTTGCAGATTTAAATTCACAAAGCAGAGTTATATGTTAATGTTTAATATGAAAAATAAATGTTTGTGTTGACTACCTCCACGGCGAAGGTATTTTTAAAGTTTATTAGTAGTACTCAATATAGAGGAGAGGTATATATGTATGTTTATAAAGTGAAATTTAAGTAGACTATATTTTGATGGACATTTGAGTCCAAGGTTTCCAGTTTTTGATTATTATGAATAAGGCTGCTATGAACATCAATCTTTATGTAATTCTCTATATGGACAGTACAAAAATGAAAGTGTCCTACAAGTATAGGATGATTTCAGACTTTGTTCTGTTGAAGTTTTTTTTGAATCCTTTTCACTATTAATAAAATTTTTAGATGCACAAGAATATTGAGAGTGGAGTTTAATATTAGTGTGCTTGCTTTATATGGAAGAATAGTATTGTGTTTACCTCTTAAACATGAAAGATAAAATTTGCACCTTCACTATTTCACATTGTATATAATTTAAGTCACTTCTGGCTAATTTAGAGTATCAAAAATGATTAAGCATGGTATATTGGAATAAGTTCCATCATGTTTATTAATATTTGAATTGTATTTCTGCCTTAGTGAAAATAGGGAGGATTTTAAAACCAGATATCCTTACATTGAAATTTGTGAATAAAGCCTCTGAAAGTAGCATTTCTGGATTTTTGCTAAAATAAGACAGTGCTTTTTAATATGGAAACAATAATTGAGAAGTATTTCTAAATCTAATTTGGAAAGTTATATTCATCATTTTTAGAGAATTGTGAACAAAAAATGTGGGCGTGGAAAATTAAGATTTCATATAGCTTTTTGCAGCTGGTTGATTAAATCCTATTTAGTTCATTTTCCTAGGGATGCAGTTTGTACAGGTTTTAGAAGGCTGAGGTTATTTACTAACACTGCTTCTTTCCAAAATAGTACAAACTCATCCTAATCATGTATCATTTTTCACTTACCAAAGGAAATATTTAAAAAGAATAAGGAAAATGTTCACTGGGAACAAAGCATTGAGATGATGAAAAACTACAAGGAAAGAGAAAAGACTTTAAAAAGACTACTAAAAGGAACTAGCTTTTTTCCTCTGTAATCTGTCTGAATTCATTTTGCTTTCATTATATATCTAGCCTGGAGGCAAAGTATGTTGAGTATTACAACAAAGAGGGTGTTATAAGGACAACTTTTTTCTTTTCAATAATAAAGTATAACATATGTGTAAACCATGCAACTTTGTAACAGGAAACTTTATAATAAGGGAGGACTGTGCTTAGCTTTTCCACAATTTTGGAAGAATGAGTTTTATTAGGTGTTAGACAAAGAAATTATCAACTGACTTTTATGCTGTAAGGTTGAAAGATTTGTTATGACCATTTCTAGACTTTTGCAGTGGTTTTAATGTGGGTCCTGATATATTAGGAACAGTGCCTACCACTATTAATGTGTCTACTGTTGCTAGTTCTCTTAAAGATTATGATGTTTAACTTTTGCCTTTCAATGGAAGATTATTCAAAATCCTGTAATTCTGTGGTTTTCTCAGCAGTATTAGGCTGTTCTTGAATTGATCAACACATAATGTAATTTGGGAACGCAATCAATGGTTCTTTTCTTTTGTGAAAGATGGCGACAAATTCTTTTGAAACTTGGGAAATTGACTCCATCATTCATCCCTTACTCTTTCTTTGCTTCTCCTGTCCAACTTCCTGAAAACAATATTGTTTTGATGTCAATATGTAGAATAGATTATCTGTTGGGAAATCAGTGTATATGTATTCTATTGGAATAAATGTATACTTGACAAATGATGTAAGTTAGTAGGCATTGGGTCCAACAGGTTATTCAGTTAATGAGGACACTAAAATTAGGGACTTCTGATATTTCTGAAGCATATTTCTTGTAAATTTCCCCCAGTTTTGAGATTAACTGGCAGTAGTTATGTTTTTCTGACTTTTAAAGGCTGATGTATTCTGGTAGAATTTTAGGATTTATATAGTACTTATTATAGAATAGTCAAGCTCTTTGTATTTATCACCCAGTTTTTGAAGTGAGCTAAAGAAGTATACAAGTCAGTCTTCTAACTTTTGGCTTTTCAGAAACTATTTTTAGAATTTTATACCTACCCATTCTCTTCTCCTTCTTCCACTTAAAATGATTACACATTGCACACTTTTATGTATTATTTTAAATGAAGGTGGGAAGATTTAATGACACCCTTTAATAAGGTCAACAGCTGTTAGAAATCAGAGGTGAAGTTCCTGAGTTTAGGAGAGAGATGTAAGAAGTACGTTAGCAAGATATATTATTACAGTTTTAAAAATAGACCATTTACTTTAAACCTTGAAAAATTATAGAGGTACTCAAAGTAACTTAACAATGTAAAATTAATTTGATAAAAAAGAAGTCAAATGGTAAACTTATGAAAGCTCTCTAACGTTTCTGCCTATGTATTTTCTGATGGTAATTTTTTATCTCTAAATAGTATTGATCGTACCACTGCTTTGAATTAATTATATTTTGATTTTCTCTATTGATGTACCACAGTGACAAAAGTTTTTATTATTGATTGGTATAGTCTCTTATTTTCCTTTCAGTTGTATCATTATTTTTATTTCTGTTGCTGGTCTGCTGTGAACTTTCACATACTTAAACTTCTATTTCTTGTTCTATCAGATTTCAACCCCTTGATTCTATCTTCTGTAAAATGAACACATTAGTCATTTTTTCTTTATCATTATTTCTTCCTAAGTGTCTGACCTTCTGTAAGCTCTATCTTTATTCTTGTTTTGTCAAGGTTAATAATATTTACATGCTGGTCTGTAATTATAAATAAATCTTACTTGACTTCCCTATAGATTCAAAAGTTAATGTATACTTTCTTTGAATTATGTAAATTCTGTACAATGTAATGTACCAGGATTGCATTATTTCTCTGTGAGTATGATGCCCTCTGCTACTCAAAGGAAAATGTTCCTAGGAGATTCTTTTAAAATATACATATATGTATATATATACACACACACACACACACACACACACACACACACACATTGCTTTACAATTCTCAAAATTTTCTAGGCTTTCATACTATTAAACTGTCCATTCTCTCTAGCTCTTGGGACCTTATTGTTACCCTGGATACATGGGATTTCTACCCCCCACCATAATTTTTCACTTTTTGAATTATGTTATTTTGTTCTAGAGTACTTTTTCCCTTGGAATTTTTTAGAAGAATCCTAGAATATTAAAAAATTAAAATTAAGTTGGTGAAACCACTTTGTAAAACTTTATGGGGGTTCCTCAAACAAATAAAGATGGATCTATCATTTGATCCAGCAAGTCCACTGGGCATATACCCAGGGGATACACAAATCTCTAATCAGAAAGAAATATCTGCATCCCTGTTTCTAGCAGCACTGTTCACAATAACCAAGACATGGAACACCTACATACCTATCAACAGATGACTAGATAAAGAACCTATGGTACATATTCTCCATGGCATTCTGTGTTGCTATGAAAAATATTAAATTTTAACAATCTGGATGAACTGGAGGGGATCATGTTAAGCAAAAGAAGTCAGAAAGAAAAAGAGAAATACAGGGTGGTTTTACTCATGTGAAATATAATGAAATGTAACAATGAACATACAAACTCCAACAAAAATAGCAGGGCACAGGACTTTGGTTATGGGAAAAGGTGGTGGTAAAATTCATTGGCACTCTGGTGGTAGAGTGGGTACTTAGGTAGTTATCAGTTCTTAGCTGTTGTGTATAGGGTTGCAGTAAACATGTAGTAAATATCTGAGGATGAGTATTTTTGTATCTTTTGGATAAATACCCAGAAGTGGATTGGCAGGAGCATATGGGATTTCCATTTTCAACTTTTTGAGAAATCTCCACACTGTTTTCCATAGGGGTTGCGCCAATTTGTAGTACGACCAACAGTGTAAAAGTGTTCCCTTTTCTCCACGTCCTTACCAACATTTGTTGTTTACAGACTTTTGTATAATAACCAGTCTCTCAGGTGTAAGGTGAGCTCTTGTTGTTTTGATTTGCATTTCCCTGATATCCAGCAAGTAGGAACATCTTTTCATGTGCCTGTTGGCCATCTGTATATCCTCTTTGGAAAAAAGTCTCTCCAATTTCTCCTCCCTTTTTTTGATTGGGTTGCCTGTTTTTCTGTTATTGAGGTTTATGAGTTCTTTGTATATTTTAGATATAAGCCCTTGTTAGAAATATGAAATGCAAATATCTTCTCCAAGTTATAGGTCGCCTTTTGGTTTTAGTGATGTTTTCTTTTGCTGTGAAGAAACATTTTAGTTTGATATGGTCCCAGATGTTTATTTTTGTTTTTGTTTCCAATGATACTAGAGTTGAGTCCCTAAAGGCCTCCCTAAGGCTAATGACATGGAAAGTCTTTCCTATGTTGTCTTTTAAGAATTTAGTAGTTCCCAGTCTATGTCCAAGTCTGTAGTACATTTTGAGCTAATTTTTGTGAATTGTGATAGAGAGTGATCTAGCTTCATTCATTCTTTTGCATGTGGCTGTTCCGTTACCCCAACACCATTTGTTGAAAGGATTTTCCTTTCTCCATCCATCCAGCTTAGGCTCCTTTATCATAGATTAACTGACTATATGTAAATGGGCCAGTTTCTGGTGATTCAGTTCTAGTCCACTGGTCTATGCCTCTGCTACTATTTCAGTACCATACTGTTTCAGTCATTATCACTTTGTAGCATAGCTCAATGTCTGGAAGTGTAATCCCTCCAGATTCATTCTTTTTTTCTTAAAATTGCTTTGGCTGTTTGAGGTCTTTTGTAGTTCTGCACAAATTTTAAGGTTTTTTGTTCTACTTCCTGGAAATAACACTGGAATTTTAATGGGGATTGCATTAAATCTGTATATTGCTTTAAGTAAGATGACCATTTTGATGATGTTGATTCTTTCCAACAAGACATGGGATGTCTTTCCAATTCTTTGTATCCTCCTCTATTTCTTTTAAGAAGGACTTGTAGTTTTCATTGTACAGGTCTTTCACTTCCTTTGTTAAGTAAATTTCAAGGTATTTGATTCTTTTAACTTCTATTTTAAACAGTGTGATTTTCTTGATTTCTAGCGTGTTATTTGCGTATCATAATGTGACGGATTTTTGTGCATTGAATTTGAAGCCTGCCACTTTGCTGTATTTGTTGATTAGTTCCAGTAATTTTTTGACAGTTAGTAGTGTTTTAGATATATATGATCATGTTGGCTGCAAATAATGAGTTTTACTTCCTCCTTTCCAATTTGGATATCTTTTATTTCTTTTTCTTGCCTAAGTATATCAGTTAAAGTCTCCAGTACGATGTTAAATAGCAGTGGTGATAGTGGACAGCCTTCCTTCTTTCTGCCATCATAAATGGTTGTTAAATCTTGTCAAAAGCTTTCTCTGCATCTATTGAGATGATCATGTGATTTGCCTTCTTACTCTTATTGATGTGGTGTATTACATTAATGGATTTATGTATGTTGAACCATCCTTGCATTCCCTGGGATATATGGATATATGCCATTCGGTCATAATGGAGGACCTTTTTGATGCACTGTTGCATTCAGTTTGCTAATATTTTGCTGAGAATTTTTGCATCTATGTTCATTAGAGATATCGATCTGTAATATTCTTTCCTGATGACATCTCTATCAGCTTTGGAATCATTGTGATGTTAGCCTCTTAGTATTTTCTAGTGTTCCTTGTTCTTCAGTATTTTGAAAGAATTTGAGAAGAACAGGTATTAATTCTTCCTGGAAGATTTGGTAGAGCTCATTAGAAAAGTCGTCTTGACCAAGGCTTTAATTTCTAGGGAAACCTTTAACTACATCCTCAGTTTCCTTGCTTGTAATTATTCTGTTCAGGTTTTCCAGTTCTTCCTGGCTCATCTTCATAGACTGTATTTTTCTAGAAATCTATCCATATCCTCAAGGTTGTTACTTTGTTGGCATAGAATTGTTCATAGTAGTCTCTTAGGATGTTTTGTATTTCTGTGCTATCAGTTGTAACTTCTCCCCTTTCATTTTTGATTCTAGTTATGAGAGTTTTCTCTTTTTTTCCTTTGTAGTTTAGTCAGTGGTTTGTCAATTTTGTTTATATTTTCAAAGAAACAGCATTTGGTCTCATTGATCTTTTGCATTGTCTTCTGTGTGTTGTACAAGACAGTGTCTTTGTTCTTTCTTTTCTTAGATGGATTAGTCGTAGTTGTGCTTTGATTGATCTAGCTTTTTGTTTACTTTTTCGCTTTTTTCCTGGAGATGCATTTTGAGGTTCCCCTATAGTTAGCATTGAGAATTTTATGTTTATTTCCTATTTTTTATTTGAAAACTGAATAATCTTCCACGAATTCTAAGCATCCTGCCCCCAACAACATCATATCCGTTTCCTGAAATGATAATCTTTTGAAGTAGCTTGCATTTACATTTATATAACTGTCATTAATGCATGTGGTTCCCCCCTGCACAGCTTTATTGAGATATAATTGACACATACTCATGGTTTTGATTTGCATTTCTCTGATGGCTAATGATATTGAACATCTTTTCATATGCTTATTGGCTGCTCATTTGTATTTAACAGTCAAGCAATAAAGGTTGACTGCAAACCTGAGTCAGAGGACAGGCCATGTTAAATAGTGGGCTTCACTGTGGGATGTTTAGGGATCTGCCTGGCTTTTTATTGGATTAATCTGTAGTTTTAGGTTTTTTTTTTTTTTTTCCTGCTTAAGTGGTCTTCTTTCTCTAGAAGTTTCTTTAGTTCTTGTCTGGGAAACATGAACTTTAATTCATGTATTCTGGAGCTGGGTGGGGAGGAGGGTTAGAGAACTAACTATTCAGTTTGTAGATTTATTTTCTTCATCTATGTATTTTCAGGTGTTTGTCCTATTCCCATACTAGTCTATATCTAGTGACCTCCCCTAATGTGGAGTCCCTTGTTTGATTCTTCTTCTCCAGAGATGATACTTTTCTGTTTCCTGTTGATGTGCCAGTCTCTATTATTTGTGTAGACATTAATTTATTTATATAATCTTTTTAAGGGAAAGGTGCAGGCAGGAATGAAGGCTATTAGGCAAACAGACGGGAAGAGAGAGGAGGAAGAATCATTTTATTTTCATTTAGTTGTTCACACTGGTTGTTCCCATTGCCACACCTCCCCCACCCCCCCCACCCCCCCAACCCAGGACTTGAGCCCAGGGGTATGTGGCCTGTACTCCTTCAGAAGTGATTGACCTAACAGCTGCTCCACCAGGTTGCAATAACTTTTAAATCACTATGATGTTTTCAGATCCTACCGCATCCCATTTTCTGTGGTACCTGTTGCTTTTACTTCCTTTGCCTTTTAGGAATTTTGTGCAGTAAACAGGGTCTTCTCTAGCATTTAGATTTAACATCGCTCTATTCTTCTGTATTGTTTACCTCTTCTCTGTTCATTTTTTACAGGTTGTGGTTAGGTTTACTACATAGGTCTTAGGATTTTTTTTGAAGGTGTTATTGTCTGTTTATTTCATTCCTTGTTACAGAGTTTAAAAAATTTTAAGAGTAGTAGGGGATATAAGAGCCTTTAATTTCCTATTTAAAAATAGGAAGCCAAATTTGCTCTTCTGATATAATGTTTCTTTAAAATATTGGGGAGAAACTTGTCCTCAGAATCCCTAGTCAGGTGAGAGAAAATGTGAGTGGCTGTCTCCACAGACTCTTAATTTCTGCCCTGAGTGCAATAATAATAAAGGGGTCAGAATGGTTGCCAGGTTATGATTACAGCAGGTTCGCTGTAAGTCATGGGCAAAAAGCTTGGTTGTCTGTCCCCACAGTTGAATGAATTATTTCACCTCTGGGATCCAGTGAATGTTCAGACAGTTGAGTAATCCCAACTTCAGGCACATGGTTGGCAGCAGCAGTAATAGCTGAGTACTTGGTGTAATAATTTATGGGGGCTATACAGGAGAATGTAAATGTTTGATAGGAGTCTGTCTCATAGTTTCCTACAATTTCATATTCATTGCGATTGATAGGATTGTTCAGAGATTGGAGGCATTTGTAATTTTAGCAGATACTAGGGTTGCTGTCATTCTAATATGTGTTTCAGAGGCAGGTGGTGAACTGTCTGCTAGTTTACCATCTTCTATAAGAGCATTTTAAACCAGTGTTTGTTAGAGATGTTAACAACGTTGGCTTCCGATTTTCTGTTTCCAGTTGGGAAACCTGGTATTCTCTTGTAACAATGTAGAAGTCATTTCGCATGGCTTTCCCACCATTACCCAGAACTTAATATATCTGACTAGAGGATCAGTATCTGAGATAATGTCTATAAAGCACTCAAGTCCTGTACTTGGTTCCATTTACCTATCATTGGGTGCCAATTAAACAACCCTGGTGGGAAATAAAAGTCTCTCCTAATAATTCTAAGCAACAATCATATTCTTATATTTGAATTAAACTAAGAGAAGGGTATACACTTAAGGTTGATACACTTAAATGCCAGGTCTTGGTTAAGTCCTTAGCTCCTTAGCTGGTAGTGAGAGTTAAGGTCACAAGCTCTATTTGGATCACATAGAATTTAGGAACTGATGTTGGTTGACAAAAACTATATGTTTGCCAAACAGAGAGAAAACAAAAATTTAAAATAGTCTTTCTCAAACTTTAGTGTCCACTGGACTTACTTGGAAGGCTTACTGAAGCATGGCCTGTAGGGCCCTACTCTCAGAATCTGACAGTAGGAATTTGGGAGGGGCACAAGAATTTGTATTTTGAGTAAGTTCTCAGTCACACTCTTGAGAACCAAGTTTTTGAAAATTGGTGTTTGAATTTTACTGTGCAAATAATTTTCTGGGAAGACTTACTAAAATATTGTTTCTAAGGCCTCACTTCCAGAAATTCAGTTTTGGGAAATTTAGGGTGGAATCTAGGAATCTGAATTTTAAGTACTCCAGCTAATTCTTATATAGGAGCCAAAGGAGATTTGTAGACTATACTATAAGAAATGCTGCTTTATAAGAAATGTTTCAGGTAATAAACATGAAAAATTAACCCTCTTTGTTTATATATTGATGTATTTATGGAACATTACTTTTCTCATTTCTGTATATACATTTGTATCAGTAGCTTCCCCAGTAGGAAACATAATTTATCTCAGATAACTTAAATGAAGAGATTTTAGTCAAGAGATTATTGACAGGTGTAGGCAAGGTTGAGGAGCAAATAATGAAGCACCCGAATATCAGCAGTGGAAGCTGTTACCATTTCTAGGACTGAAGGAATAGGAGGAGGGAGCACTATTATTTTTATGCATATTAAGGTCTAGATCCATGAAGAAAAGGGTCCCTCCTCTTCATCTATACAAAAACTTGATTCTCAATAAGGGGTTACAGAAAGTCCCAGCAGTCACCTTGTTGTCACAGTGATATTTCAGTCATATTATCATAAGAAACCAAAATTACAACTTAGTCATCACCAGTACCTTTCATAAGATAACTGATGGGATGCAAAAAAGAATTGATTAATGTAAAATATGCTTAACTATAACCATCTCCTTAGCTGGTCAATAGCTGAAGTTGATAATCAAAACTTCCTTTCTCTACCACCCATTTTATGTTCTTATATTTTTCATCACTTTAACTAGTCAAGGTTCTTTACCTGCATACCCCAAAATCTGAGTTCCTAGTGGTTTTATGTTTATTGAGTTACCATAGTTTTCCATTAGCTTTGTTAATGACCATAGGAATACTAAATGGCTCCCCTGGATTTTAGATACAGCTTACCTGTTCCTGCTGTGCAGCAACCCCAATTTCCTCTCAGTAATAGGTAGCAATCACTCTGTCATATAGTAACCTTCTTACTGCCCATCACTCCTTTACTGCAGGCAGTACTGTTTAACTTCAACTTGAGCTTCTTTGACCTGTTTCAGCTCCCAGTTCTTTTGTTTGTCATCCTGGGACACCTTCTTGATAGTCCCCTTCTTGGCCTGCAACAGCTGCTGGATGCCCTGAGACTAACTGGAATGGTGGTGGCCTATTTTCCTTTCATTGATAAGCAAACAGAACTCCTTCTGATTTTCTTTGTTAATTTGAATTTGAATTAAACATATTAATTTGACTTAAACATATAGTCATCAGATTAATAGATTTGCACAAGGTTGCATGTGCTGTGCTGACCTTTTTCACTAAACGTATCATATTTTTGAATATGAGCTGTAATTTGAATCTCTCCTAAATTTATTATAATCTGCAGTCATTATCCAAGATCTATTTGGCTCTTTCACAGGCCAGACAGGATATTGAATGAGGATGCATCATTGTTGTGTCTTTCAAGTTTTTGATGGTGGCACTAATCTCTGTAATTTCTCCAGAAATGAGTAATGATTTTGAAAAGTGTGCTCTTTTGGTGGGTTGGAGTCAGTTCCAAGGGATTCTAGCTAGCCCTTCTTGTCATAATAGCCTTCTTAATACTCTTTATTAGACAGGAAGCTAATGTAGGGATTCAGTTGTTGAGCTGGCCTGTTCAAGCTGTACATTAAACAAATGGGAAAATAATAGCAGGATAGGTCTGTGTACCCTTTGAACTTACTGTGAGAAACCTGGGTCAACGGTTGTCTTTTTTTTTTTATAACTGGAATTATATAAGCCATTTTAGCTAGTATGTCATGTGACATTTGGTGTTCTTCGGGATTAATGAACCCTAAAATTTCTGTGTATTTCCTTTTACTTTGTGTTGTATCATCTGTTAAATGATCACCCTAGCATCTTTTGAGTTCTCTACCTGTATCTTCATTTGGGAATTAAAAGTCCGGAACTTTCTCATTTACTAAGTGCTTAAGCAGAGCAGATAACAATCTTTGTAGTTGCTATTGTAAATCACTCCCAGAATCAAGTACTTCTATAAGGCTGCCAACTCCAGTCCTGCACATTTTCAAGCTCTTTCCCTGTGACCAGTCATGAACACCTATGTCCCAACCCTTGTTTTATTTGCATTTTTTGTTTCCGTTTCCTTGTAGGGGTGATTTTGTTTGTTTTTTTCCTATATATTTTTGCTTCCCTTTGTTTGTTTGTTTCTGTTGATAGAATCTTGTCAACCTTCCTTTCCCCACTCTGTACCCTCAGGTTTATGTTAGTAGTAAGAGCTGTTGGTGAAGATGCTGTTGGAATTTGTTTCTTTTTCTACTTTATACGTGGCGAATATTGCAATGTTCTTCCTTTTCTAGGAATGCAGAAGGTGTTAGTGCAGTGTGTTTTTATGGATTTTTCAAGAGACTAAGGAGGAAGGGTGTTAGAATTTTGTAACCAACATTGTTCTTTGAATCCAGAAACTTTTTGAAAAGACATTTATAGAACTCAGAGATATTAAAAGAAATATAAAGTAATATATCAATAATTTAGTATCTTAGATAAAATAAACAAATGACTTGATGATCACAAGTTACCAAAGTACACAAGAAATAGGAAGTCTAAATAGCTGTATATCTATTTTCAAGTTGCAGTAACAATTTTCAGCACAGAAAATTGCTAGGTCAAATGATTTCACAGGTGAAATATATTAAATGTTTAAGGAAGAAATAACACAAATGTTACATGAACTCTTCCAAGAGTAGATGAAGAAGAAATGCTTCTCAATCCATTTTATGAGATCTAAATAGCTTTGATCTCAAGTTGACAAAAATTTTTCTAAAAGACAAAATCACAACTGGTATCTCAACACAGAAGCAAAAATACTAAAGTAATATTAGTTAATGAAATCTAGTAATATATATATATAAAATGAATAACCTATCATAACAAATTTAGAATTTAGTTTGAGTATGGAATTGGTCATTTGAAAATAAATCAATGTAAAATCAGGAAGAAAAATATATGATCATTTCAATAGATATAGGAAAAGCACTTGACAGAATCCAGCACCTCTTCATTATAACAGCTCTCAGTGAGCTAGATATAATATCCTTAACCTCACATCTATAGACAACATACAATTAATACCATATTTAGTGTGGAATATTGAGGGTTTTTTCTAATAAGGATAAGGCAGAGATGTACAGAGTCACCGATTCTATTTAATGTTGTACTGGAGGTTCTATCCACTGCAATAAGACAAGAAAGAAATAAGAAGCATATAATTAGAAATGAAAATGCGAAAGCTACTTTATTCACAACAGATGGTTTGTGACTATAGAAAATCCAAAGAGGTTCACCCCACCATCCCTATCTAGAATTAATGAATGAATTTAAGAAGGTCACAAAATGCCAGGTCTTTACACAAAAGTTCCTTGTATTTCTGTATACTAGAAACATTTGGAATAAAAGTTAAAAATGATGTAAAAATCCTTAGGATTAAAATTAGGAAAAAATGTTGAAAGCTTCTACATTGAAAACTATAAACCATTGTTCAGAGACATTAAAGCAGGTATAAATAAAAGGGTCTGGTCATATTTCTGGAATAGAAAATTCCTAATCATCTTTTTTTAAAAAAAATTGTTGTATAGATTCATTTGAAATTCCATTTAAGTATCAGACTTATTTGTCATAAAAATTGACAAGCTGATTCCAAAATATATGCGAAAATGCAAAGGACTTCAGATAGCCAAATGTTTTTGAAAATGTCTTGATTTTACATTCTTGTAGAACAGATCTGTGAAAATATCAGGCTATTTTCTAAACTCCTCAGACTCAGCTTCTAAACTCTGTGAATATTCTTAGATCTTAGTTTAGTCTTTGTTAGGTGAGTATAGAGCAGGCCATTTTCGGAGGCACCATCTCAGTCTTAAAGGTGCAGCCTTTTGGTGTGCCCTGGTGGAGCCCTGGGTCAATTGCTTTGGAAGGACCAAGCCATATACCCCACTGGGTGTGTGTGTGTGTGTGTTTGCGGGGGTGGTGTCAGGGAGACAATTAGTGTGAACGACTAAATGAAAAAAAAAGTTGCTTCTTCCTTCTTTCTCTTTCTGCCTGCCTGTTTACCTACTTGCCTTCATTCCTGCCCGTACCTTTCCTTTAAAAATAAAAAAGAGCAGCCTTTCTCTGAGTATTTACATACCATACCAGCTGCGTCAGACTTTTATCACCCCTGGAACTTCATGATCTTTAGTATATGGTCCATTCTCACCTCTGTAGCAGCTGTCTTCTGATAAACCTTGCAAGTATTTGTGTGCATGCTCAGTTCAGTGCTCCATCAGGGACTCTGAGGGAACTTACGCTTCTCCTGCTGCATTACTCCGTTCTCTCCGATGCTCTGCCCCATGGATATCAGATTCTGTGGCCGTCCCCAACTCAGATTTCTGTCTCTTCAGCCTATGGGACCACTGCATTCTGCTTGAGCTCTAGGTTACTCTGCTGTAGTTGGAAATTGCCTCTTGACTGAGAGCTTGAGAAATGTCTTTGTAAATTGATACAGTTGCTTGGGCAGAAGTTGACATCATCTTAAGAAGTCAAACTTTCACATATTTGATGACACTAGTTCCATTCTAGGTACTTTTGCACATGTAGACAGGGAAACATGTATGAATGTTCAGTTTAACAAATCAGAAACCTCAGTGACTTTAAAGCAAATGTTTATTTATCATTCTATGATTAGATTGCAGGTAGGCTATATCGTTGCAAAGCTCTAGATCTCTGCTCCAAGATGCATCTGTCCTGCTCTAGCCTACAGTTCTGTTGCAGACTGTAGATAACCACAGCTATTCTTCTCATGTCTTGTCATTCCAGACCCATCTGAAGGGTCAGGGGTAAAAATATAAGCTTAGAGAGAAAACTTAACTGAGTTCCATCACATACACTCTCCAGAGAGTCTCAACACCTATTACTATCCCATGACTGTCCTTGGGACACGTTTCTGGGAGTGGAGAAGGAAGCAGAATTCACCTTTCAAGAATAGGAGAGAAGGCAAGGAGCCTCCAGTTAACTGGGTTCAGTTCACCGCTAGACTGGTGGTCACATCCTCTTGATGACCTCCCTAAGACTGTTAGACCTCATAGCCATTATAAATGTCTTTAATTATTTAATGTTTCTTTAAAAGGGAAGGTTCAAGCAAGAGTGAAGGCAAGTAAGAGAGAGGCAGGAAGAGAGAGGAAGCAACATTTTTTTTTTTTAACTTTTCCGTTATTCACACTGGTTGTTCCCCATGGACCCGGATTCAAACCCAAGGGTGTGTGGCTTTGCTTCTTCAGAGATGATTGACCTAACTGCTACTCAACCAGGGTATGTCTAATCATTTAATTTTAACATTAACATGATTGATACTAATTCATTTAGTGGTGTTTTGGAAACTATGCTAAGTGCTTTGCCATACTGATTATACATACGTATATCTTAATGATTACCTATAAGAAATAGTGGTACTTTACCCCAGTTTTTCATATGAGAACATTCAGAGAGCTTAAATAATCTGTTAAAAGTTGCCTAGTTAGTAAATGACAGAGGTGTGATCTGAACCTGAGCTGATTCAAAAGTCTAGCTCTGGGAACTGGAGTGATACTGGAAAATTAGAATGGCAATATTTTCTAAAGCAGAAACTTGGGAGAAATCTGGTGAAAGATTTTGATATTTCCCAAATATCAGGTATATATAGCAGTATAATATTATATATAATTATTTAATTCTTTATGCAGAATATTTTAAGCCTCATCTTCATAGTGACTCCTTAATTACAATGGAGTTATAGTTGTGTTCCAGAAATGTTTTACATTTTGGCACTTAGTTCCAATTGATATAATATTGTTAATGGTGATTAGATTCTACAACCACTCATTTAATCTATAATTGACACAAAATGTATTACTTGTTTATGTATAGTTCAATAATGTGTATAACATCTACTAAGACATGTCTTACTTGGATGTTTTGTAGGAGGGAATAAAATTACCTAATTCAAATGGTACTAGCAAAGTTACACCTGAAGGTTAATTCCACCACTGGTTAATTAACTATACTCATCTAACTACTACATCAATTTTTGCCATTTAGGAATTAAGTAAAACGACCATGGTTAATCCCATGGACAGTTATTTTCAAGACCAGAAAACAGTTTAAAATGAATTTATTACTAATTGGATCCATATCCATATTCTTACATTCCTGTGTGAATGGAGGTACCCCAAGTGGCCCACCTGCCCCAATTAGTTTCACCCTCCCAGTCATCTGTTGAGTGAGATAAATTACATTTGTATATTTCTCCAACAGAGACTGTAGAAGCTGACTAGGAGGAGTAGCTTTAAAACTATTTTTATCATTAGATTAAATGCATACACATATATGATGAGGTGTTTCTCTTTGATTTGCATCCTGTCCTTTTTTCTTGAATTTTCTTCTTAGAAAAATATTTTTTAGGAAACTAACAAAAGGGAAGATCTGAATGTTGATTCTTACACTAGAAAGGGTATGATTACCATCTGTAATTCATTGTTATTAGTTTCCTCATTATTGCCCATTTGAGGATCAAAAGCTTTGTTTAATATTATTGAACCCTGATCCCTTAAAAGGCAGCATACACTTCTGACACTAGGCCACCAAATCTTCCGTGTTCTTGATAATATACAGTGTCATAATGTACATTCTGTTCTTTCTGCTAGTATAATGACATCTATACTTCTGTTTTTAATAAGAATAACTTCTTTCTAAATACTTCCAATGAAAATAGTAAGGTTCTCCCATTAGTAACAGAAGTTCCTTATGGCTGATAGCATTTTTTTTGGTTCCCAAACCTAGACCTCAGTCCTATACTTGCACAAAACCACATATTCTGTTTGTCAGAGAACTATATTCATGTGTCTCTATGTAAAGAAAAGTAATTATTTTCCGTACAAAAAGGACTGTGGATGTTATATTCCATTCACATTAACAATTTCCTGAAATAGTCACCGATTTTAAAATCTATGGGGACTGTAAAAGCAGGTTAATAAACTTATTGAAAATCAGTTTTTGGATCTTTACTGGGCTTGATTCTTTCCCATGGCCATTGTTTGTGGGAGAACGCTTACCTTTTATGATACTGTAGATGCATGTGTTTGCTTAGCTTATTGATATGATATGAAGGAAGGGTTTTTGAATGGACCAAATAGTTTTTTGTTCTATTGATTATTTTATAAAATTGGGATTGCCTTTCTTTTTAAAACAGTTGACCAACAAAAGATGCAACCTTTAGAAAAATAAATCTATCTGGTAAAATGTGATACTTTATTTTTAATAATTGAAGATTTCTCATGCATTGATGTGTTTATGGTAGTTTTTACTAAAAAGACTGTATATTAATAGTAACTTATTATGTGACAGGTAAAATATACTTAAGATTATTTGAAGTTTCTAATTTTTCAAGCCTAAAATGCTTTTTTAGACTTTTATTAATTCTACTGACATGAGCCATTATTAAATCTATAAAGTATTTCAGGCTTAAAGAAACTTTGATGAGAGAAAAAGATTAACATTCAAAAATATTACCTCCCTAAACACTGCCTCCTAGTTGCTTAACTTTTCTATTGATTCCATACAATGTTTATGATGCAAATATATTCCTATTATATGTTGATGCAGAATAACATTCATAATGATTAGAATGCACACATATTCCAGCTGTGCTGAGATAACTGTGTATTCAAACAACAGTAGCTGGTCTGATGTTGAAAAGAAACACTTGCTAGCTGAAGGACATTCCTCTTGAGGCATGGACTGGAAACCATGTTGAGTGTGCTAAGTGATTCCATCTGACCTGCAGAAAATCACTGTGGGTTGCATTTTCACTTTGCACATATGTCACTGACAAAGCCAACTGGCGGGAGTAAGCTTTTTGAAATGGACATTTCTGGCTGAGCTTTTGGAAGACTGTGTTTTTTAATGTGTAACGTAAAAAAACACTCTTCACTGGTTGTACATTGAAAACAAATGGCCAAAGGAAACAAGATGAACCATAAAAAACTCATAAGGTGAAAACATTACATTTTGTGTACAATGTTAACTTATTCTGTTTGTTGTAGATTTAAAAATAATGATACTTAATGTAATAAGACAACTACCCCCAAAAGGAAAAAAAGATTATTTAGAATCCACCTCAGACATTAAAGGTAAGGATACATTGGTATAACTTAATAAAGAAAATATTTTGACATCGTTCCTGTCATAGATGTTTAGTCACAACTGTATATAGATTACATACTTACTGAATGAAGACTTAGAAAATTGATGTGAATCAGTGTATTTTTGTCCTTGGAGAAAATGCAGTCTGAGCTAGAAAAAACTCTCAGTTCTCTTTGCCATTGACTAACTTTGTTGACATAAAACACTCTTTTAGCCTCGGACTTCCCTCAGAAAATGGTTGTATGTTTGCCTAATCCTGTCATTGTCAGTAATGAACTGTTATTTAGAAGTGGCTTAAACTCCTGGTAAGAAAGTCATTTTTGTAAATTCAGGGCATTATTTTTATAGTGTGCTATAACTGAATTGGTGAAGTCAGAGCTTATGAACCACATGTGGAAGTGGGAGACTGGTGAGTATTCAGAACTAGTTATACACGTTTGTTTAGTTAGGATTTACCATAGACTTTTTTTGGGAAGTTTTTTGCTAGATTCTGTTAGTTACAGGGTAAATAAATCCATGGTAGTGTCCCAGCCCCAAGGAAGGAAAGAAAGCAGTAAAGAAACAAACATGGTGTCAGGTACTTTGCTGGTGACTGACAGATCTCATGTGGTGATCAACTTTATCAGCTGAAAGCCTCACAGTAGAATTTATTGAATACTTATTATGTGCCAGGCATTTTGCTGAGAGTCTTATCACTGTAGTTTATTTTTACAGATGAGAAAACATAGCTGGTAAGTGGAAGAGTGCACTTTTTTTTTGATGCTTTTGTTTTATTTTATTTTTAGCTTTTATTATCACCAGCAATATCCTGCTGGAATCCCAGTTATTCAGGAAACCAACCAACTGTATATGTTATACATACAGAAATAAAGCAAGCATCCTGAAGATGTTGACTTGTATTGTAGAAATCATAAAATCTATAAATAAATATTGTTGTAAATTATTTTTATTAGCCAGAGATTGATTTTTGGTGCAGGATACATCTAATACCTTGCTGAAGTGCTTAAGAATAGGTGGTAAATTCTACGGCTAATTACAATTTCTAGTGGGATTAATCTCTTGTATTTTTCATGCCTATATTGCTTCATGGTTAGGGACAATATACTTTTATGAAATGAGAAGAATTTGAGAGTTAGATATTATGACATAGTTTACAAAAAGAATATTTCCATGTTGAGGGTGAACAGAGCAAAGCGATTGATATTTTTTTATTGACCCTCTGCTGCCTAATGCGTAAGCTCTCTGGGTTTGGGGTGTTAGGGCTATTCTCAATCAACCTGCATTTGGGATTTTGCCAGAATTCTGTTGTGGTTTGATTGTGTTTACTTTTGTGGTAATTTCTATTATATTTAAATATGCTTTGTACATAATTGTGTCCATAAGCATAAAGGTTTGATTTAAGCGCTTTTATAAAGAATGAAGATAGTTGATTACGAGACAGACACACTGATTTTATTAGTAGGAAAATGAGTTCTGTGTGTGTGATACCTTCTTTTATACATATATTATTTGCCTGCTCTTAAGTTAACCTGTTCATGTGTTTACCAATTTGCATTTAATGTTATACTGATTATTACTAAACAAATGTGGCTACCCTTCTTAATTCTGATATTAGTATGGTGTAATAACAGTAAAATGAAATACTCCAACCTACCTTTTAAATGCAAGTTATAAAATTTCACTTGCCTAAGGATAATGGGAAAGAAATTATGTTTTTATGGTTTTGATTTAGACTAAAAAAATTGTTTTACAACTACAAAATTAAAGCCATGTATCTTTTCTAAAGTGTAAGAGAAAAATGTATGGCTGCTCGTTAAGTTCAGCAGCATTTCTGCACGTGTGATTTCTCCTGTCCCCATGGCCGCTACCCACTAACTGATGGATTGCCAGCAGCAGCCGGGCTACTTGAAGGCCAGCTTGGGGTCACTCTCTCTGAGAAACCCTCCTGGTTTGCCCTCTAGTTTTCTTGTTGCTGCTTGTTTCTTCCTACAGAACTTGTTTCTACCTTCTCTTTAATTATTACAGGTATTACGTATGTCATAATTGTTTATTTTAGTTTTCTTTGACCCCAGTATTTCTTTTATAAACTCAGGGATCATAATTTGTGTTTTTAATTGCTGCTATGTAGCCTAATTCCAGTATCGATACAGCCAGTAATCAGTGGCTGGAGTGAATATGTTCATTATATTTTGATAAAACAATTTATATATGATTGATCTCATTGGTGCTAAATCAGTGACTGAGACGTGGACCATGTAAATCCCAGGGACCCGGATTCTCCCCTCAGGGATCAGGGGAACAGCCAAAAATGAACAAATAAAAATGCAACTTCCTCCTCTCTTTCTCTTTCTCTTTCTCTTCCTGCCTGCCTTCCTTCCTCTTAAAAAAAATATTGAAATCACTAAGTAGTTTTAACAAGGAGAAAAAACAATTAGGGAAAACAACTCTCCACTGCTGGAGGAGATATACTTGATTAAATAATTCCCTTGCTTTTAAATTGCCCACTTTGTTGGTAGACAGAAATTGTAAAGCATTATAATTTTGGAATAAATCTAGAGTGCTTTAGGCAACTCATGTAACTGAAGATAAAGGTTTTGTATTGTTCATATACTAGAGTGATTTTTTTTTTTAAGGAAAATTTCAGGCAGGAATGAAGGCAAGCAAGCAGGCAAGGCAGGAAGACAAAGGAGGAAGCATTTATATTTATCTTATGTAGGTGTTCTTAGTTGTTCACATGGGCCCAGGACGTGAATCCAGGGCCTTGGGATGTACGTGAACTGTGCCCAACCACTACTCTACCAGGTCACACCTAGAGCGAATTTTTAAGTGCTCAAAATCTCTTTAAAAATTTTAACAACTAGTGCACCCTGGTGGAGCAGTGACTGGGTCAGTTTCCTCTGAAGGACGCAGGTCAAATACCCCGATTTGAGTTCCACGTCCAGAGCTGAAGCAACAGCGTGAAAAACTAAATAAAAAGGAAAGTGAAACATATTTTCCTCGTCTCCCTGCCTGCCTGCCTACTTGCCTTCATTCCTGCCTGCACCTTGCCTTTTTTTTTTAAAAAAAAAACAACTTTTAACAGCTGTATAAACTTTACCAGAATTGCTGTTCTTTATTTAGGAATGTGGCAAGTTTGAATTTGGAAGTTTAATTGTGTTTACATTTTAAATAAGGAGAGTTTTTTGAAAAGGGAGTCATGTTTATGTTCAAGGACCTTGGAAATGATGGAAAATAATCCAACAATTAGCTCTATCTATATGGTCTGTTATATCATCTATTTCTATTTCTAACCTTTTTATAGTTGGTATCTATTTAAGTGTGTGTGTGTGTGTGTGTATGTGAAAGAAGTATTCTTGGGTTAAAGATAAAATACAATATAGGAATTTTAACTGTGTGGAAAGAATTGCAACATACACACATAAAATTAGAAGGTCTTTGTAAATTCAAAGAAGTGCAATAGCAGTAGCAGATATCATGACAAATTTGCATGTATTTTTAGCCTCTTATCTAGGTAGCATGAACACTGTTAAAATGGAAACTATTTTATTTCATTTTATGTGTTTTTTTTGTGTATATGTACATGTGTATGTTTCTATCTAAGAAGTCAGACTCATGCACAAGATTATATGGAGTTGGGTGTTTTCAATTTTTTTTCTCTCTTTTATAAACAAGGCACCAAAATGGTTTGTGGTTGTGTTTAAGAACAAATCTGGGGAATAGTTCAAGGCTAGCATAATGGATGAAGTGGGTGGCATTTTTATTACCCCATAAACTGAAGGATCAGGATCATTTATTTCTATGCTCTTCTACAGCCCTCCCTCCCCCAACAAGGAGTTCTATTGACAGAAAATGGAGGAATAGCAGACTTCATTACTCTTTCCTGTTGTTGCCTTATTTTCAGCTTTCTCTGTTTCTCATCTGTATTATTGAAAGATCTTCCCTCTGGATCGTATGCCTTTTCCATCACTCACTTGGCTGCCTGTTTCTTCTCCTTCCATACTCCATTCTGCTCCTGAAGACACTCCCAAAGCACAAATCTGATCAACTCTTCCTTGCTTGAAATTCCTCATAGCTCTCATCAGGAGAAGATTCAGCAGGAAGAATAACAGGGCTTATATAAGTCTCTGGTCCCATTAAACTCTCTGATCTGATCTTGCTTCAGACTCCAGAATGAAAATGTACTTTCTCATGCTTCTCCCTACACAGTAAAATGCATATTTTATCATTTTTTTGTGTAGCCAACTCCTACTCTTTCAAAATCCAATTCAGGCTTCACTTTTTTTGGTGAGAGGACTTAGAACCCATGATAGCTACACCCTTCTCATCCCTCAGCCCAGGGATTACAGTTTCTAGAAAACTGCAAGACACTTTGTGTTCTGTCATGACATTAATTTTTGATTGCACCACCTTATAATTTTTGGTCAGTTTTTTTTTCACAAGACTATGAATTTCTTGAGATCAAGACTTCTTTTATCTCATTATCTATGATGCTTGACGTAATGATGTATATAATGTCTGGTTAGAATCCTAAAAACTCAAGGGGGTTATTTAATATTGATTTTATTTGAGCCCATTTTGTAGATAGCTACTGGTCCAAAGGCTAGTGCCACTTTGTAGTAAACCAAGTAATAATAATTGTCAATTTGATTTTCTAACCTCTTTATAGTTGGTAAATGTTTGCTCTATTGGTTAGCAGAGATTTAATGTTGACTGAAGCATATTTAAAATTAAGTTTCCCCCTCTCCCTTGATGGCTCCTTAAATGTGTGTGTGTGTGTGTGTGTGTGTGTGTGTGTGTGTGTGTGTGTGAATGTGGTGAGTATAGAATTTGCTTTTGAATTTTTGATTATTCAGATTTGTATTTTTAAACATTCTGAAGTAGTTAAAAGTAAAATAAGTATTAATTTGAATTGAAAATCTTAATAGCTGGACTCAGTTATCTTTTATCCAAATTTAGGAACGTTTTCATTTCCCTCCTTTCAGAAGATAAATTCACAAAAGAAAGAGAGAGAACTACTTGTGTATCTTCAGGTCTCGATTCTAAGTTATGTTTGATTTTGGCTAAGAGGCATGTGCTGAGGGAGGTGAAGACAGAGAAAACAGATAGAAGAATAGTTAGGCTTCCTTTCTTAAACTGTTTTAAAGATGTAGTAATTCAGATACTTGGAAAATCTGAATTAATATATCCTTTAAAAGAATCAGATGAGAATGACTTTTTGGATGAAAATTAATTATCATTGCCTTTAGAGGTTTTTTTTTTTTAAAGGAAAGGTACAAGCAGGAATGAAGGTGAGCAGAGGCAGGCAAGGAGAGGAGGAAGAAACTCTTTATATTTTTATTTAGTTCATCTTGGTTGTTTATCCTGGCCCTGGGACACAAATCTGTGTCCTTGGGATGTATGTGTACTATGGTAACGGAAGGCACTAATTAAACAGCTACTCCACCGGGGTTACCTGCCTTAGAGTTTGATTTGCAATTTAAATGTGTTTATTTTCTTTACATGAGGGCTTTTTACCCTTGGCCCTATTGACATTTTGGTCTGGATAATTTTTATTTTGTAGCCTGTTTCATCTTAGGGTATTTAAGAGAATATCTGTTCTCTACTCTCAATTGATGCCAGGAGCATTCCCCTTCCTCTCCCACCCAGTATGACAACTACCTGGAGATAAAGTCAACCCAATGCTCTCCATTATAGGGTTAATAGTAACACAAGGTAAGGATTACATTTTGAGAATAATTTATACCCCCTTTTATTTTCCTATTACAACTGTTTAGACCTGAATTAGGTTTTAATACTTGTCTCTTTTGAACAAACCATGAACAATCATAGATTCAAAGATTAGCCCTTTACTGCTACACATTTTTTTGTGGGGGGGGAGGGGGGTGGTGTTGGGGGGAGGAGTTACCAATATCATGTGATTTATATTTCATGCTCAAATACTTTAATTACTGCTTTAAAATTACTTTTCTCTAAAGGTTATATATAATATTTGGAAAGTTTGAAAAAATACAGAAAGTTTTAAAGAAAAGTTAGATTACTATCCTAAAATTCAGATAAAAGCAGAAATACGCATTTTGAGTATTGATAAAATGCAATGTGATTTTGAACACAGGCACTTTAAAACCAAATACTTTCTTTCTGGATTAACAATGGCAGACAGTGATTGTGAATAATCGTATGTGTTGTACTGAAATATATTTGACACATAGCAGTGTATGAATTTAGATGTGCAGTCTCTTAGCAAGTCTGAAGATTATAATGCGTGGTGGTTGCCTGTATTCACTATACTGTGCACTAGATCGCTAGGCTTGTTATTGCTAGTTGCTAAATAGCCCTTAATATTAAAAAAAAAAAATTAAAGTTCTTTTCACGAAGATGGCCCTGAAAGCAAAGAAGGAAGCGCCTGCCCCTCCCAAAGCCAAAGCTGAAGCAAAGCTCTGAAGGCCAACAAAGCAGAGCTGAAAGGTCCACAGCCACAAAAGAAGATCGCGCACCACCCACCTTCCGACGTTCCCAGACTCTGCGGCTCCGGAGGCAGCTCAAATGTCCTCGGGAGAGCGCCCCCAGGAGGAACAGGCTTGACCACCATGCCAGCATCCAGTTGCCCCTGACCTCCGAGTCAGCATGAAGAAGACAAGTCAGCAGCACACGTGTGCTCACTGTGGAGGTCAAGGCCAACAAGCATCAGCTCAAACAGGCTGTGAAGAAGCTCTACCACAGTGACGTCAACGCTCTGATCACACCTGATGACGAAGAGAAAGTTTATGTTTCTGTTCGACTGGCTCCTCACCATGATGCTTTGGATATTGCCGACAGAACTGGGATCATCTAAGCTGGTCCAGCTGGCTAGTTCTACATATAATTTTTTTTCACTATAAAAAAAATTAAAGTTGTTAGAGCTTATGTAGTTCTCAGTTTTGACTGGATTGTATAAATAATTGTGATAGCATGTACAAGTATATCTGAGATTAAAAAAGTCTTATTTTTGAATGAATTTTCCATTTGCGAGATTAACATTAATTTCCTCCTGTGTGTGTAAAGTGCCTTCTTCTATAATGCATTAAACCTTTCAACTGTTCATGTATAATATATGGCCTAGGTGTATATGTTTATATATGTGTGTGTGTCTATCTCTGTATATATGTATCTGCTTCTAATTTTATAAACAATAAAATCTAGGGTTGAACAGAAGCCATAGTCTTTGCTGTGTAATTGAAAAAACATGTGTTTCTGTGTAGGCAAACCTAACGAAACTAGTAACTCTAAAATAATTCGTCTGTTTATAGAATGCTTTCAGGACTTTACATGTTAAATCCATAATTCTATTAGAGTTATTGAATTTTCTAATGAGGAGCATTTGTTCATCGACTTAAGCTTTTAACAGAATTTAACAATTAGAAATTTCCCAGGATGAGTCATGTTGTCTCTATTGGAGAAATAGAGGGGATTGAAAAATGAGACGTCTGGAAAACTGAAGTAATCTTAAGTTAAATTTGAATTATAGCATTGATAGTTTAGGTAGCTATTGATGGTGCTGAAATGTTAATTTTTGTTTTTATTTTTTTCTCTTAGACAGTACTATAGAAATTTTGACAGATTTCAAATAGTTATTAAAATGTCACCAGCTTGCAAATACGATACATTTTTGCAAATTACAAATAACCTGTTTAGAATCCAAACTTGATTTATCAAGTAGAGGGCATGCTTTTCATTTTTAACTTTGTATTGAGTTTCTTTTTTGGAGTTATTAGAGATCGACGGACTAATTTTGTTTTATTTTATCTAAAATCAAAGAATATATTCTTTATAAAAGGAAGAATAACATTGTGTTTCATGCATTAATGTAAGATTTTGGTAGACCAAACATCTTTTTTTTTTCCTTATGAGAGCTACTATCATTATATAAATGGCTCTCTAAAATGTGAAATCAATAAAAAACTATTAAAATATCTAAAGACTCAGAAAAACTTTTTGTTTTTAACTGAAAGTTATATGTCTGGTACTGTGCTAATTTCTATCCCTTGTTTCTACTATATTCTTACAACAACCAGTGGTGAGTATTTTTTACATCCTAATAGATGAGGGAATCGGCAGTCAGAATTTTATATATTCATGCATTTTTTGTGTATTTATATGTGTATATATGTACCTTCACAGATATAAATACACATATATATGTGAAAAAATTGAAACATTTCAAGGTTAAATATAATGACAATCACATGGACTAGTGAAAAACAAAGTTATTGAAAAATACTGTTTTTTTAACATTCCTTGTGTCATTAGAGGAATTTGAGTGGATGAGGATAGGAGTGGTTTTATTATGTAATTTCTTTCTTCTTGAATTTGTCTTTGATGTTCTATTTTAGTTTTCAATTTGATATGCAAAAGTGTATTTTAAGATTTTACTAAAGGATTAATTCCATCAATTAAGGGATTTTGCTAGTTATATTAGAATGTGGACTTTAAAGTAGAATAAGCTTTACTTTTTTGGGGAATGAGAATTTTGTATTTGGTAGCATTGAGTAATTTAAGTGGCCACACCTCTCCCTGTGAAAAAATATATATTATTTTGTTTCTATTTCCTTTTCCTCTTTGTTTTTTTTAATACAGCATTCAAATCTGAGGTCTTTTGAAAATCCACTGGAGGTCAGTCATGAAAGACTTGACTTTCTCCTCAGTAGGAAGTGGCAATCTTAGCAAGTTTACTTCTAATTAAAACCAGAGCCCAGTGTTCACTAGGGAATTTATAGCATTACTTTTAAGCAATGAGAATTTTGAACTTGAGAGTGGAGTTTTCTCTTATAAACCTTACAGTGCATTTGGACCTCAGGATTAAAAAAGCTGTTGACTGCCCATTATGCAGAAAAAGGTTAAAAGTCATCATTTTAATAGTTTTGTTGCATTCACTTTCATTATAGTGCTTGTTTTATGGATTTTCTAAAGGTGCATTAAAATACTGCAGCTTCTGTTGGAATGATGTTAAATTAAGTTCTGGGCTTTACTGGCAATTTTTTTGTTTTAGACAAAATTGATTAGATTTTTAAAGTTATGCACATGACTGAAGATGGAAATATTTGTATACACTGACATACAAAAATAACTAAGATTGTGTGTACACATGCAGGAGGTGAAGTGGAAGAGTGGAAGTGATATTCAGTTAATCAGACTCTTAACCTTTACCTGAAATATGTGACTATTGTTTCTCTTTCTCTCCCTTCCTTCCTCCCGCTCATTATTTAAACAAATTCTTTATAACTTTAATTTGTGTGATGAGAAACTGTGTTAACAATAATCTATTCATGAATTTTAGTTATATAGCTCTTTTTTTGTGTGATGTGAGCTGTTTTAAGGAGTATTTTTCCTTGTTACTATTTTAATTGTTTATAAATTAGAGAATACAGTTAAATGAATAAAATAAATGCATGACTTGTTACTTTTAAATTTTATGACAAATTGTGATTATTAATTGAGTTTTCCATATATTTATTTATGCACATATACATACTTTAAATATATGGGTTGTGCTGTCTATTCCTGACATTTTTGCCTTATATATTGTGGCTATCTTTTCTTGTTAATAAATATAAATTATTTTCTCATCTTTAGTGGTATAAAAATTTGTTTTATGCATGCAAATATGTCACAGTTTGATTAGTTTTTTCTATATATGGATATATTTGATATTTTATTTCTTTATATATTTATTAAAGATAAAAATGAATACATTCTCATTTAAAAATGAACCTGAAAGCCCCCTTTTTAAATTTCCTTTGTGCCTATGAAACAACTATTTTCCCAAGGTAAATAGTTTGGTAAGGACCCTTACTCCTATACATTTATTCAATATGCTTACAGGTATACTTGGATTTGTTTCTTTTTGTTGTATTATATTAATGGGATCATTTTCTCTATTAGCCTGTAACTTGCTCAGTTCACTTACGTGAACATCTTTCCATGTCTGAACACATAGACTTACCTTGTTCTTGTAATAGCTATGTAGACTTCTGTCTCTATATGGATATTTTATAATTTATTTAGCAATCAAGATTGCTTCCAAAATGTACTGTTGTGGACTATTTCTTTTTGCATCAACTCACTTTTCTTTGATATACAAGCTTAAAGTTGACAGGTGACTATTTTATTGCAGTGACTATTGCATGTCCTTTACCTTTTACATTTTATTTCATTTAGAAGTAGAGCTGTATATATTGATCTTATGGTGGAGAATAGAGGCATTGGCTAAGCATTCTGGAAAATTTACAGAGTTTGATCAAGTGAGTGCAAGAGTTTCCTCATTTATGGTTTACCACATTCTTCTAGTACATTCTTTAACAGTCATTTTAATTAACCTTCTCACTAAAAGCCCATTTGAGTAATGGATGAGTTCCAAAAGCTACTGCAGAAAAACCATAACAAATTAGCAAGTATAAAATACGAACAAGATTGCATCAGACAAATATTTTTCGAATGTTTGTTATTCCTTCTCCAAGAATCTTTCCACATATCTAGAGTTGAGTGCAGAGTACATAAATCTGATATGCTACTGAACAGCACAAGTTGTGTGATTTATTTTGTTGATTAATTTTGAACACAGTCTTCTCATGAGAAGTCGGTGGACTTGAGACACAATTATTCTGCCATTGATGAATTAAGATTGTCATCTTAAGATAACAGTAACTTCTCTAGAGAGAAGTGGTAACTTGTTTTCTAACTTTATTGATCTTTCACTCTGAAAATAAACTGATAAAAATTTCAAATGTATCAGCTCTTTTGAGGTGGTTTCTCAGTAATTAGTGCTTATTCCTCCTTTTATCCTTGTAAAGATCAAGATCAGTAGGAGTCTGGCCTTGCCAAGGTTCAGATGACATTTTATAGCGGTTAGAAACGGGCCACTTCTAGAAGGTATATCAACTGCTTCCTGGTGAAGTGAATGTATATTCTTTCTTCACTTTCCTTCCGTCCTTCCTCATCATTGAGAGAGGGTTCATATACAGAAGGCATTGTTTTATTCTGTGAAGTAAAAATAGCCTTTTCAGGGCAAAATGCTTATTGACTAATTCATTCTGGAAAGAAGAATATAAAATCAGCTGTCTTAAAATTTAGGCCATCGCTGTTGCCAAAATAGCTTTTATTTTTGCTAATTTTATTGAAGGAGCTTTGTACTTTAAGATTATATAGGTTTTGTAAATCTACATCTATATAAAATACATCGTCTACCACCATCTGTCCAGTTCTTCCTTCACCATGTAAAGTCCTGTTCTTCCTTCACCATATAATTGATTCAGTTTTTCCCAATTTGCCCTCCTCCCTTCTCTTCTTATAGATTAAATTTTATGCATTGCAAGTCTATTTTGACTTATTTCATTTGTTTTCTTGGTTTTTCTACATACCACAAATTAATGAAATCGTAGTTTTTCTCCTGACTTAACTTACTAAATATCATTCCCTCTAGGTCCATCCATGTTGTTGCAAATTGTAGGGTTTCTTTTTTTTACAGCTAAATAATAGTTCAGTGTGTGTGTGTGTGTGTGTGTGTGTGTGTGTGTGTATGTGTGTTTGTATGTACACAGACATATATGTATATGTGTGTATATATCACATCTTTACTCATTTCTTCATGGGCACTTGGGTTGTTTCCTGTTCTTGGTTATTGTCAATAATGCTGAGGGAAACAGCAGGGTGCATGTGTCTCTTTCAATTATTGTTGCATTTTTAGGGTAAACTCACAAGTGGGACAAGTGGATCATATGGAATTTCCATTGTCAATTTTTTGAGGACTCTACTGTTTTCCAAAACTTTTCTAATGTGTTTGCCTTCTTATCAAGGTTGAACTTAAATATTTGGACATGTGATTATTAAATATTTGCCTGAACTTCGATCCTCATATCTCATGGCAGAGCCAGTTGTTGTGGAACTTGAGTTTAAGGAATGGTGGGGAGTTTGATAGATTCCTGCTCTCCTCCCCGCCATGTATATTAATTTTAATTTAAGTAATGTTCATTGTAGAAAACTTTGGGTGAAGTTTATATGAAGAGGAAAACAGAATAATCTTTACTCTTGCCATTGATAGCTAACTAGTCAGAACAATTTCAGTGTGGTTATTTCATTTTTTAATTCTGAGTTACATTGGATTCATATTCTGTATATTCTTTTAAAATATTTTCTCAATAATATCATGACCATTTAACCAAACTAGTTTCTATTGTAATATAATGTAATTTTAGATAATTCTATGATATGTCCCTGTAGGTGGAACTTATAACATTTTGCTTTTAAAAATACTATGGTCATCCTAAAATTTGTATGGGACCACAGAAGACCCCAAGTAGACAAAGCAGTCTGAGAAAGAAGAACAAAGCTGGAGTCTTTAATTTCGAACTGTAATAATCAAAGCAATATGGTATTGGCATACTTTTGTGGTTTAGTGCTTAAGTTGCAACCTCTGGCTGGCATAATCCACATATATCCCAAGGACCCAGGTTTGTGACCTAGGGTCAGGGGAAAATTCAAGATGAGTAGCTAAGTAAAATCAATAAGTGCTTCTTCTCCCTCTCTCTTCCTGCCTGCCTATATTGCCCTCATTTCTGCCAGTACCTTTCCTTAAATGGAAAAAAAAAAAGGAAAAATAAAAAGCAATATGGTATTGTCATAAAAACAAACACATAGAGCAACAGAACAGAATAGAGAGCTCAGAACTAAACCACACATATATGGTTAATTAATTTGTGAAAGAAGAATCAAGAGTATACAGTGGGGAAAAGATATGCCCCTTAATACACGATACTGGAAAAGCTGGATTACTACATGAAAAGAATGAAACTGGACTCATATGAAAAATCAACTCCAAGCTAATTAAAGACCTGAATCTAACACCTGAAGCCAGGAAACTACTGAAGGAGGCGTGAGGGAGGGGCGTTAAAAAATTACTGACACTGGTCTTGGCAGTGGTTTTGTTTGCACAAAAGTAAAGGCAGCAAAATAAAACCAAATAAGTGGCATGCAATACTGTATACGTTTTAGGCGTACAACACAATGATTTGACATCTGTATTTTGTGATTTTATTACCATAAAAAGTTTAGTTAACATCTATTATCTCATATAAATACAAGAAAGAAAAGTAATTTTCCTTCAATGACTGCTTAGGCTCTACTCTCCTAACAACTTTCAAATTTTATCTCAATGAAACCAGAAAAGAGAACATTTTAGTTCTGCAAAAATGAAAAAAGAAATATTAGTATTAGAAATTTTATACTTAAAGTAAAATTGATTATTAAAAGTGAGCATAATGTGTGGCAAGGAATAGCTAGCAATACATTTTTATTGTTGAGGAAATGATGGCCATCTAAATATGTTACATTTTATTTCTAAAGGAAAGGTACAGGCAGGAATGAAGATAAGTAAGCAGGCAGGAAGAAGAAGCAGTTTATTTTATTTAGCTGTTCATCTTGGTGGTTCTCCCTGGCACTAGGACCTGAGCCTGGGTCCTTGGGATACATGCGCACTACACAGCAGTGGACTTATCCATTAGGCCACCGGGGCATGTCCCAAGTTTGTTATTTCTATTACATTTTGAATAACTTTTTGGAAAGGAAAGTTGGATTGGGTAAGGCCAAAGTGGGGAGTTTTTCTTTGTATCATTGCAATTATAATAAAAAAATTCATGAGGTTACTTGTAAAAGTGAAATAAATCAGAAAGAGAAAGATACTGTTATGTTTTCACTCATGCGTGAAATATAAAGAAACAAAACAAAGAAACAGACAAAAACCAACACCAAACCCTTAGACTGACAACAAAAGGGTGGCTCTCAGAGGAGAAGAGATTTGGGAGTGGGAGAAATAGGTAGACGGGGCAAATGGATAGTGGTGGATGGTTATTAGACCGATGTGACAGGAGTGGTGTGATATATACAGTTATTGAGGTGTGAATCTGTACTCCTGAACTTCTATTGTAAGTCAATTGTACATAAGAAAAAAAAATAAAATTTTCTTTCGTTTAGATGCTACCACCTAAGACTATACTAAGGATTTAACCTAAACTTTTCCATTTTATTTTCAAAGCAACCCTGAAGAATACGTTGTTATCCTCATTTTAGGCTTTAGAAAATTTAGGATTAGCAAGATTAAGCAGTTTGCCCAAGGACACATAATCTGTGAATCATGAGTTTTTAGTTTTAAATTTTGTTCTTTTTCTTAGTTGCACAGATGTTTTAATTTTTTATGGTATTAAATGTCTTGATCTCTCTTTGTTATGGCTTCTGATCTTTGTATTGTTCTGATGAAGATCTTTCAAACATATTCTCAAATATTTTCATGTTTTTGTAAATCTTCTGGAATTTATTTATAGATAAGGTGCACAGTAGTGCTCTTAATTTTATTTTTTCTGTATATATACCTGTTGTCCAAGTAGCATTTATAAATATTTTTTTCCTTTGAAAAGCTACTTCTCTTGTGATCTAAATTCCCATATAATTAATAATTTGCTTTGAACCTATTCCTTTTTCTTGATTTATTTGTCTAGTCAGAATGCTAATACCATGCTTAAAAAAATTAATGCACAGTACATTTTGGCACTTGGGAGGACTAGTCATGCTTCATTATTTAAAAAAATGATAGGTTATTCTTGCTTTTTATCATTTTCCTTTCAGTTTGAATAGTACTGATTCCATGAAAAATTATGCTAGAATTTTGTTTGACATTACATGGAATCTATAGGTTGCTTCAGCACATAACTGACATGTTTAGGATATTGATTCTTTCTATCTAGGAATACAATTCGTTTTAATATTTATTTAGGTGTCCATTTATGTTTTTTAGTAAAAATTTGACTTTTAACCCATATTAACTGCTTAGTTGCTTATTTCTTGGGTACATCTTCCCTGACTCTTTCTTTCCCTTTCTCCTTTCCACCTTCACTTCCTTTCTTCCTTCCATTTATGTGCCAGGCACTTTATAAATACTAATTAGGGGTCTGTGGTCTTTTTAAGGAAGAAAGGACGAAAAACAGTAAGTAGATAATCATAGAAAGGTAATAAAGTCACGAGTTCTATGAAGGAAAAGATGCCATGTTAATGTTAATGTTTAGGTGTATACTGCTTAATTTGTCATTACTTAATTTAACATTCTAAGGAAGTTAGGATATGAAAGTTGAATTAAGGTTACTGTGTCAGGAACAGTGTTGCTTTGTTAGTTGCTTTGGCTGCTAGTGTGAATGGAATCTTTGTTTTATGGCATACATTTTTTTATGGGGGGAGGAAGGCTGGGTATAGTATGTGTTGTCAGTTATTTTTCTTAGTATGCAGAAGGTAACATTCTACTCTGTACTAGTTTTCATTGCTATTGAGAAGTCAATTTTCGGTTTCGCTGTTATTTTACAGCTTAATATGCCTTTTCTCTCTATTGCTTTTAAGAGATTCTTTTTGTCTTTGGTGTTCTGCAGTTTCTTACCTGTTATCTAAAAAAGGATTTATTTTTACTGATCTTATCTGGAGTTTATTTGGATTAAAAGTAGATATTAGGGTTGGCGATTTTCAATAATATGAAAATCCCTTAGCCATGGTTTCTTTTAATATTGACTTTTCTATATTCTCTTCATTATTCCCTAATGAAAATCCAATTAGATATGTTAGATCATCTTCACCTATTATCCATGCACCTTAAATTCACTTGTATTTTTTCTCTATATCTTATTAATATGTTTTTGATGATTTTTTAGATTTATCTTCCTGCTTCCTAAATCACTGTTCTTTTAAAGACTGGTTTCTGTTGAAGTTACTCTTGGAGTTTTGTTACCTTTATTAAATTTAATTACTTATTCGGTCCTTTAAAAATTTAATTATTGATAAGGCCTCTGTTTCTTGATCTCACTCTCTCTCTCTCACTCACACACATATGTATATATAAATATACAATTTTTTTTTTTTTAAAGAAGAAGGAAACGGGCAGGAATAAAAATAAGTACATAGGCAGGTAGGAAGAGAGGTCATGTTTTTAACACCAGTTTTTATTTCTTTTTAAATATAGAATATAGTATTTTATATTCTCTGATAGTTTCAGTATATACTGTCTTTGCAGTTCTGGTTCTGCTCTTTATTATTTTTGCTGTTTTTGAAAATCAAATTGCCTTTAATTTCTTGTATATTGTGGTTTTTATCTATGAGGTCATTTTCTTTAGAATTTTATCTATGGAAATCAATCGTGTGTTCCTTTGAAGGTCTGAGATTTCTTTTGTCATGTGTTATCCGAGATCACATTCTACTAAATTCACCACCGATTGAGGCTTCTTGGACACAGCAATAGCATGCGTTTGTTCTGGAAATCCACATTAACATCAGCTGGGGCCTACGAATTCTTAAGAGTTTTTTTTTCCTGTATCTGGTTCCAAGTTTTGAGATGTGCTCTTAATTTTGCTTTCTTTTGGGTTTAAGGAGCAGTGCCGTTTTCAGTCCTCCTACACTGTGGGTAGAGCCGTTTGTGGTCCTGACGGGAGGGAAATAACACATAGGATCAGTTAGATTTCCTTCACAAAGTGGGCCCTAAGGTTTTTCTCCTTTACTGTATGTTATATGAGACCATGACAATGAAAGCAGAAGGTAATCTGGTTTATGAAAATGACCCAGGGGCTCTGTTTACCTCTGTGGGTTCCCATTACACTTAGGGTTTTGGCTTCTGAGTTTTATTTACTTTGTGGTGCAGAATATTGGTGTACTTAAAATGCTGCCTTTACCAAACAAACATTGTATGCAATATTTTTAGTGGGTTTTATCTGCTGTTGTCTACATGTACTTATTTTTAAATTTAATTTAATTTATCTTTGTAAGACATTCTTTTGGAAATAAGACTAAATAAAGAAATTATAACAAAGAATTCAGCAGCAGCTATATCAAGTTTACCTGTCAAAGTGAAATGCTTAATGTTTTATATTTAATTTTTATGATATTACTTATAAACATACAAAGTACAGTTGTGATAATGACACTATTAAATTTGAATACTGAAAGATTTAGGGAATATTTCATTAGGTATCTGCTGTATGCGTTGCATTCAGAGGGAGAGACAGAATGGAGATTGGAAGACAGATGGGGTTGAGTTCTGGCCGTGCTCCTTACTAGCTGTATCTTTAACAGATCACTAAACTTTCCTGGGTTTTAAGTTTCTTCACAGTCAAGTGAGGATAATAATTTTTGACCTTTCTAAGTCGTAGAATAGTTGCTAGAGTTGAATAAGCTAATAATATAAGCCAGTGCTGGTAAACTGCTAGTATTGTTAATTTTGAAGTCTTTAATTTACTTCTATTATTCTCATGGGACTTCTATTAGAGGAAGTTGTCAATATAGTCATAGATTGCTACCTTTGTTTCACAGAATCTCTTGAAATCCACCTCAATTCTTTAGTTTCCTTGTTTAATTTCCTCTTCATATGACATGATAGCTCAGCTAAACTTGAAAACATAGAACAGAAACTAAGAATCTTGAATGCTGGTTTGGGGCAATTTACTGGAATATAAAGGAGTGTTATCTAATTATATATATCTTTTGCATTCATATCTGATGGAGCTGTGTTCCAGTGTCCTAAGACATAAAGTAAAACCAATCATTGCTAGAGACATAAAAAAGCTCATGCAATATCCAGTCAGTACTGGGAAGATTAAAAAAATTGATTTATTTCTTTTGTTTACATTGCTGCATGCTTTTTAGGACATTGAAGTTGCACTTCGGTTTGTGCGCATTTCACACCACCCCCATCAGTGGAGTGACCTTTGCCACCATTTTATTAACTCCTTCCTTCTCTTGCTCCCTTCCCTCTTACTCCACTCTGGTAGGCACAGTCTTGTATAGTGTGAATTTGTTGAGAAGTGTCTCTTCATTTGTTTGTTTGTTTGTTTTTTTTCTTTTCCACAAATAAATAAAACCATGTTGTACTGCTCTTTTTATTTTTTGGCCTGTTTTGCTTAGTATAACCACTCCAGTTCTATTGCAAAGGACACAATTTCATCTTTTTTAATGACTGCTTAGTATTCCATTAAATTATAGACCACAGCTTCTTGATTTCGTCATCCGTTGAGGGGCGTTTAGGTTGTTTCTGTCTTGGCAATTGTGAATTGTGCTGCTCTGAACATGGGGTGCATATATTTTTTTTTTTTGATTAGTGTTTTATCTTTGCCTAGAAGTAGGATTGCTGTATTGAATAGTAAATTCATTTTTATTATCTTGCTGAATCTCCCTACTGTTTTCCAAAGAGGTGGCAGTAATTTACATTTCCACCAATAGTGTAGGAGGCTTCCTTCTTCAATAATGGGAAGACTTTTAAATAGTCTGCTTTTTGCTATGATTGGGCTCTTTGCTGATCAGCAGAGGGAGCCTTTACCTCACTTTCTTGTTCTAGAAATGTGTCACTGGTGAGTTTGCAGGAGCAGCGCATTTACAGAAAATGTTTCCTTACCTAGCCCCGAGTAGGTTTTGGAACAAGCTTTTCCTTTGTTCCTGCAAAGGAAAACTTTTTGTTCTTGTTTTTTGAGTTCTTTTTAATAGTGGTTTGAAGTACTGGTATGAGGCGTTCTGTAAAACTGGAATGAAATACTGATTCCTAAATTTTATCCCTGGTTTTGCAAGGTTGTTAAGTAATGAAAAAAAAAAAAAAAAAAGCTAACATGCTGAATTTTTTATAAAGTGAAATTTGGTTAAAACACTGAGTGCTGACAGTCCCTATTTCCTACTTACTTGTCTTTGTAGAAAATGTTGGCAAATATAGTCTATTAAAAAAATAATATTCTTGATTGGTTGCTTCACAAGGTTGTTCAATAGTTTCTGAAATTTTACACATCAGGGAAATTCAAGAATCTGCATATCTTTGCTTTAGCAAGTACTTTTTAGCAAATAGAGATTGGAATTTCTGAGCTACACCATTTCCAACTCTCTGGGTATCTTTTGTCTTAACTTTCTCCTAAGATGCTTCTATCCTTTTATACCTAAGGAGTGAGACTTAATGACTAATGACATCTAAGATAAAGATGAGTGTAGGTTGTGAAGTTGGTTTGATTTTTTTTTTAAGAATGTTTAATTTGGGATTAAGATTGGCATACATTTCTGCCATGTTCTAAACTGGGCAATGCACATGTGTTCCCTGTAATCTCACAGCAACTCATCAGGGTACAGATGATGTAACATGGTTTGTTTTGCATTTGAATATACAGACCAAATGAAATTAAAGTACTGAAAGTCACCTATTTAGGATGTGTCAGAGCCAGGATTCAAAACCTTCTCTTCTTGTCTTTCTGATTCAAAATAATTGCTCTTTTCACTACATATTGTTACTTTAGCCTACATTTGATACTTTCCCAGTATTTACTCTATTGGTTCTTTCATGATATGGTATCCTGTTCTGGGAACAAGGAACAGCTAATAGAACATCCTAAATGAGATTCTTTTGGGGGGATTTTTCCTGCTAGTAATAATTCCTTGTTTTGTATTTCCCAGAAAAATATTTTAGAGCTAGGGCTCTAATGCTAGCTCTAATGTTTAATCTTTGCATGTTTTTGAAGTTAGAATTTTATGAAATATTGGTGGATCATAATATTCTACTCCTTTGGTAGCCTCATTGAGTTCTCACAATTTATTTTTGAGGTTGAATTATTTCCCCAACCATTTATATATTTTCCTTGTGGGGCACTCCCCACCCCACCTTTATTTTCTCTTTATATTGTCTTTCCATAAAGCTTTATTTTCTTAAGAGTAAAGTTATCCTTAACCTTTTCTCTCTTTTCTTATTCTATCCTAGTGTATCTAGCATTGAGCAGATAATGAGTACTTTGTTTTTTTATTTAGTAGTAAGACCTGCAATAACTTAGAACTTCAGTTTCTGAAGTATCACAAATTAAAACCATTTCAGGGCCTTTTTTTGGGAATATAGTGATTTTGTCAAATATCTTGGTCCATTTGATGATCATTGACATGTTGGTGTCTAGTACAGTTTGACATGGTTTAACATTTTCATGAATTGAATTTTTTGAGTGCCAACATGAAGGGACTATGCTTAATGTGGTGAGCCAGACAATGAAAATAAAATAGACTTATCATCATTAATTTTATGCTTCATTCATGGAAGTGGGGGTGAGAAGAGAGATATGTCAAATATAGTTACATCACCAGGAAAAATATTTTCAGTACTAATTGTTAGGCTGGCCCAGGGACAAATGCAGCAGCGGCCAGGCCCGGGAAAAGCCAAGCCCGGGGGGAAAAAGGTGGATGACGTCAGAATAAGTGATGCAACCCCCACACCTGGATTCACAGGGCCAATCCCAGTCGCCATATGGGAAGCCCGCGAAATTCCTCTGCTTAAAGAGCCGGTCCCCCTTTGTTCTGCGCGCGACTTCCAAGCCCGCGACTTCCCGGCCCTCTGCGGACTTGGAAGTTTTGCCCGGGTGTGCAAACCCCAATAAAGCCCAGGCTATTCGACATTTTTTGTCTGATTGAGCTTTTCTCCTCGCGGAGCCCCAAAAAACCTTACACTAATAAAGGGCAATGCAGAATGGATTATAAAAGAACAGAGTGGGTTATTTTTGCCTGAAGGGAATTAGAGAAGGCTTCATGGAAATGGTGAAGTTTGATCCTGGAGCTTGAGGATGTGTAGAGGGATTTTCTGAGGTTAAGATGGGGAAATGGTACCTGAGGTGAATTGAATGAGATTAACAAAGACATAGGATATTTAGGTGGTCTTTTGTTAGCTGGAATATTTGTTTTTTGGGACTGGATGAGAAGAAGTAGTCAAAGTTTATTTAGCAGACACACTGGATAATTTTTTGATAGCTTGCCTGTGAATTTAGACTTATTTCTGGAGACATTGTAGTATCTTTGAAGGTTTTGAGTGAGTTGATCACACAATTGCCATCTGTATATTAAGATGATACTTTATTATGTTTGTTTTTATTACTTTTATATAAGATGTGACATTTTAACTGCTTCTTTCAGAAGAATCCAAGGACATTTAATAGACCAAACAATGGTTAAATGGCACATCAAACATTATGATAAGAATGGGCAGTTCAGTAAGTTTAAAGTTAACGTCATCATCCTTAATGCATTTTGATTTTTCTTTTAAAATGGTTTGAGTTTAAATGAAGTTTTCTTTTTTCTTCCGCTAACCTAATTTAAATTGCTTATGGTGAATGCGGTATATACCATAGCTCTTCCTTGTTCCTTCTTTTGATACTCTGATGATTTTTAGTATTTAAAGAATTAATGATATATAAAAAGTAAATATTTAGCTTTTGGAGTTATTGCTTTACAAGACTGATAATGTTACAAATGAACACTTGTGCAAAACAAAGAGGTATTACATTTAAAAATTTTTTTGGTGGGTGGTTCTCCCTCTTTTTTTGTAAAATCATGACTGATTATTACTTGGATAAATTTATCTCACTTTGAAATTAGTTACTGTTAGAAAAAAATATCCCCAACATTATACTTAAGCTTTAAGAATTTTTCTTTTAGGTAAGAGAGAAGGAAGGAATGGAATAAAAGTGGACTTTTCTGTAGGACATCCATCTTATCTTTCTTAGGTCACTCAGGGTCATCTTACAAAAAACAACAGTAAAAGGTTGGTGGGGGAGGGAGAAGAATATGAATGTGTTTTGGAGGTGTCTGTGGAGCAGACAGCTTATTCCCATTAGGGTTTTCTGACTCCTTTCACTATATTCACAGGATACTTCTTTAGCGATTCCAATAGTTATCACATTAGGGAAACTGCTATTTTGAGCAAAGTTAACTTAAGTAAACAGGAAAACATCTTGTATATCCTGAAGTTCACAAAAACCTGTTTTGAGTGATTTTTCATCGATTTTAGACGACATTTTTCTTATTTTGCCACCACCCCCTCCCCACCTCCGCCACTTTGGCAAAAATGATGAATTTCTGATGACATATGTTTTCCTCACATTCAATTTGATTCTTTTTTACTCTGAAAGATTTTTTTTCGCTCAGTTTAAAATTTCTCACAAAATCTGGCTGGTAAGAAATAGGGCAATCTAGTAATATCAATGACCACTTATTGAATGCTTTCCAGGTACCAAGCAGTATATATTTTTATTGTATTTCATCCCTGTAGCAGCATTAGATGGTCTTCTCTTCAGATAGCTGCTTTATAAATGAGGACACGAATAGAGCATGCTGGGCTAAAAGAAAGACGCAGCCAACCTGACCTCAACTTGCGGCTTTGCTGTCAGTTCTCAGTTCTGATGAGCTTTCCTGCCACCTTCCTCAGCAGCATCTACCTCCACCCAAAGCGATCCCCAGAGGTCACTGCTCTCCCTTCTCTTCAAGCATAGCCTGCCTTGAAAATCCGTGATTCTGTGTGTGATATGTCCTCTACCTTTTATTCTCTTATTACCTGGCAAACTTTCAACCTGTAAGACCCAAGTGTTATCTCTGTTCTGAAGCTTTTCTTGATTCTTCCACTATTGATCATGTTCCCATATCCTTTGAAAATATTAAATGTCTCTCTGCTTACAGTACTTTAGTGTGTAGCTGTTTAACTTTCATATTTACTAAACTTTCTGAGGGTAATAATTATAACTCCTAGTACATACTAGGTGTGCAATGAATGTTTGTGGAAATTGTTGAATGAATGAGATTTCCGGAGAATGTTACCAAGCCTTTCATGATCGTTACACCTGACAAAATAATTCACTATTCAATAATTCAATATTTTGTGGATACAAGTGATAATATAAAGTTTAGGGCTTTCTTTAAAAATAACTAATTATATTGAATCCATCATATATAGTGCTGATTTAATGAATGGCTATTATTTCTTTATATTATTGATCTTGTTCACCATTTAGGGGAAATTGTGATAAATATCTTGGTGGAACACACACTAGTGGTCTTTGTAAGGCTTCAGTTTCCATTAAAATGACACATTAAAATGTCAAAAGGAAAGTTTTATAGGAAGAGTTAGTGTGTAGACCCAATTTTTATTTTCTTGAGTTTTGAAGTAATTAGTCTCATGAAGTTATTTATTGGGGTAACACTTGAATAATAGTTGAAAATTTGTGTAATTTTTTCCTGGTACACATTTAAAATATTAGCTACTTAGCTCAGTACATGTATTCTATTTGTTGATTTACTCTGCTTGCTTAGGACTTTAAATTTCATTTATAACTAAGTTTTTAAAACTTAGAATCTCTTGAATATTGCATTGCAGCTAGACACTAATTACTTTCAGAATGCTCCAAAAAAAGAATTTGAGAGTCATTAGAAAGAAGCTAGCTATTCTTGCATTCAATTAATTATCAGTTAATTATTAAACAGTCAAATATTAGCATGTATATCAAAACAATGGTGGCAGTTTTATTTGTATGATAATGTGCATGAAAAAGTACAAAGATGATATTTAATGACAAATTTACAATGCTGCCCTAGAAATCCATCTACCATTTGTTTTTAAGACAGTATCTGTTGAAATCCTGCTCTGACATTTTTATATCCTTGCTCATAGCAAACATGTTGTATCATTTTTGAGTTAGGTTTGCAATAAAGATTAATGAGTTAGTATTTCAGTTTTTATATAATAACAACAACAAAAATTTTCCCGTGCGTGTGTAAAACAGACGGAAGTTCCACAGACTTTTGGACTCTTTCTGTTCTTCCGTATCAGTCTCTTGATGTTTCCTGTCTGACTTTTTGCATTCTACCTATACAGCTGTTTTTCATGTGTTTTTCAAACTTGGAGAAAGCCCAAGTATTTTTGACAGCTGCATGCTGAATTGCAATATATATTTGGCCACAGGTCACGTTTGCATTTCTTCACTTGTATTTTCACTCATTGTTTAAAAGAAATATGAGCATAGAGAGATTCAGAAAACATGTAGCATGCTGAGTAATGATAGTCTTGTTTCATGTATGACACTCTACCTACTCTGCTGCATAGATTTCATAGGAAAAAGGTAGTAGACAAATGAAGAGAATGGTATTCAGGATTGCCCTCCATGGGGCTCGTTTCCATAATAATGAGTGATGGAAAGTGATTTGAGTTATACCTGATGGAAATAACTTCTCTACATAGACCACACACACGCGCGTGCACACACACACACACACACACAGAGCCACTTACTGTTTTGGTGAATAGACTAAAATTTAAGAGAAAAAACTATTCACCTAGCAATCACTTCAGCATGTAATGATTTACCAGTTTATGCATCATGGGCAAGCTTTGACTACGTGATATTTTAACACCAGGAAATGAGACATTATTTGGTAAATATTCATTTCAGAAGACTGCTGTAATGGAACCTTCTTGTTGCCAGCCCCACAGCCACATTTTCTTTGCCTTTGAAAATAAAAAGCATTGATTTCCAAAAGTCTTTTAAAAACGGACTTGGTATGTCCTATCTCAATTTGTTCCCATATCTTACAAGCAATATTTCAAATCACAGTGGTTATTTTTCTCTCATCATGGTTAAGATCAATGGATTTTAAGTTCTGATGAAACCCTCTGTATTTCCTAATTATTAATCTTAATTTAACAAATTTTTTCTCTGTGTAGTTTAGGCATAATTTTTGAGGATGTGTCACAAGATACTTTCATCTTTTTAATCTATTCATTGATGTTGCATTCCCTGCTGATAAAACTTGATCCATTGCACTGGATCAAACCTATCTGCCTCTACATCTGTTTTTCTTGTATGTTCCTTTTCTCTCACAGAAATGTCCTCTACTTTATTTTTGACCTTATTCATTCTACTCATTTTTGCATCTAGGATACATTCTACTTCTACCGTGAAGTTTTCCCTTGGAAGTTCACTGTAAGGAAGCTCTCTGTTTTCAGTAGTACTTAGTCTATTTCATATCATTTAGATTTCATGTGTTAATTTATGTTATTTTCAAAAATGGACTCAGTGTGGTATAATATAACCTTCTAAGGAACATATATGATAAAACAGAACCAGATTGATTCTGATTTGAGTGTTAGATTAGTTGTTTTTAAACTCTTTGTTATTAGGTACATTACTTAAACTCTGTTGATTTCAGTCTTCCCACAGGTGAAATAGGACTATGATCAGCCTTTAAAGTTATTGAAGATTATAGTTAATATGTCGGTTAAATATTTAGAACATAGGCGAGGATATAACAGGTGCTCAGTAAATGGTGGTAGTAGTTATTATTTCTGTTGTTCTATATTTCTTACAGCCAATAATATAATACTAAGCATCTGGTAAGGAATTTTGGAGTATGGTTCACAGCTAGGTCATTAAAATAGCTCCTGAAATCCTATTGCTTTTATGAAGGCTTCCTGTTGGCTCTGTTCTATTAGAACTGCAGAACTTTCATGGCTTCTCTGGACTGTTCTTTCTGTTCCCATTATCTGTAAGGAGAGCCTTTGGTATGTATTCTGAAGTGACTTCCAAAACAGTGATTTGAAGGACTTACTTATTTATTTTTGAGTAATGTTTGGATTGATCCCTACATTTTTCTAAACGTCAGCAGCCAGGATTGTAATAAATAAAGCATTTTTCATGTACTTCAAGTTCAGTATATGAAACAAATAGAATAAAATTGTAGCCAATATGAACAGCAGATGAATAAATTATTTTGCCTAACTTAGCTCAGGTCAACAGACACTTATTGTTATATCTCCTAAATACCAGAATTTTATAATGGTTGATTTACAAAGATGAGTAAAATATGATTCCTGCCTTTGAATTTAGTCTAGGGTGAAAGAGAGACACACGAAAAGATTATTTCAAGTGATGAATAGTTGTAAGATGGAAGTAAGAATGGAACTCTCTGGGATCACCAATGGAGAGTGGTTGAGAGGGAAAGAGAAGACTTCTGGCAAGACATGAGCCTTAGTCGGTGAAGTCCCTCAGATAACAAATAGATTGGGCCATTTGAATCAGGGACAGAATTCAACTCAAAGTGACTTCAATATTTATGGGAATTTGTTCCTTATAATATTTATAGGTGGGTTTGACTCCAAGGGAGTCTTGATGCATTGGCTCAAACATTGTCTTCCAAGGCCTTTTTCTTAACTGTGCCCTTGTGAAAAGCCAAGTGGCCCCTGTGACTCTAGTCCTTTTTCACTTCGCACATTTCCCCTAAAGGAAAGAGTTCATATTTCTTTACTTCCAGCTCAATTTAGGGATTTAGTTTCTGTCATCAGCTATAAGTTATACCTGTCTCTAAACCAACCATAACTAGTGGGATACTAATTGGTTTGTCTAAATGAGGGGCTGCTCACAGAATGTAGTCATTCTCATTTCGACTTCATGGCTAAAGATGGGAGGAGAGGAGACTGGATGATCAGCAGGCAGCCAGCAAATTTTCACTCGACCACAAGAAGAAAAGGGAATGAATTTTTTTTGAAATGTAATAATATAAGCAAAAAGCAGGGAAGCATGCACCATCACAATATGTGTGAGAAACACTAAGAAGTTAAACATTTAATACGTGTAGTATGAGACTCAAAAAATATTTATAAAATAATGTAATTGTGTATTTGCCAACTGCTAGATCTACTTTCCCTATATACCTCACTTAGTTATTATAACAGTTGCTGAGATAGGTAAGCCATCTTGCAGATAAAGAAACCTGAGCCCAAGTTCACAGCTAATAATTAAGAGAACTATATTCAAACCCAGATGGTGTGACTTAAAGGCAGCCCATGTGGACATTACGGTAGAGTTCTCTCTATTTTGCTAGAGTATCAGGGTCATGTCCCACGCTAAAGCACCAGTTTTTCTCTGGGGTGAAAGTTTTCTGTAAGCTCTATCATAGCATGCTTAGGGGTTCTCACAGTTTAGCATGCATAAGATACCGCATTAAACCTAGGATTGCTGGACCCTAATACCAGACCAGTACGTCTAGAGTGAGACCCTAAAATTTGCTTTTCTAAGAAGTTTCTAGTAGATGCCAGTGCTGTGCCTGTGGAAGACAGACTGTAAGGACCACTTCTCTACGATCTTAGGGACACTGAAGATTCCTTGTTCAATGGCATACATACTGAAACGATTACAAATTTTATTGGTACTTCTGCTTGGAAGTACATATTCTACTATTTCGGCTATTTAATAGTTCAGATATAAAAAGTATAATTTGGTTACAGTAATACCCTCCCCCATAAGTCAAGGTCATTGTGTATTTGTTTAATTGATTGGCTTGCTTTTGTTTCTTTGATTCTTAATTTATTAAGATAAAATCTGTTGTTTTCTTCCTAGGTCCTATTTATTTCACTAATGCTCACTTCCCCCTTTATTGTTAAAAATGCATTTGTGTACAAGAGGTGCATATTTAAACACTTTATTTTGTCTACATTTTTACTGTGAGAACTTTTAAGTGTCAGAAAAGGTAACATTACATCCACATTTCCACCTTCTAGAGTCAACAGCTGTGAATGTATATATAGATACACGTAAGTTTTTTGATGAGCTCCTCGAAAGTAAGTTACAGATCTTGTGCTGCTTCCCCATCAACATTTCTGCATGTATTTCCTGATAAGAATATTCTCTTTCATAATCACAATATCAAGATCTCACTGAAGAAATGAACAATTCTTTAATGACATCTAACTTGCAGTCATATTTCTGTTTCCCCAGTTGTTCCAGTGTCTGTTGTACACCCCGCCCCGTCACCTTGTTTTTTTTTTTGGTACCAGAACCCAATAAGTGAAACTAAAACTTAAGCGTCAGCAATCCTTCATGATCTTTAGATTCAGATAAGTTTTGTGCTATTCAAGATTCCAGTTTGAGTTTTTTTTAACAAAGACCCAACTTAACGATCATGTAGATAAGGAAGAATTTTGTTGCTGTCATGTTTATTCATCTAGAGATAAAATGGCCAGTGGCTGGTAGGGGGGCTCTGCTCTTTCCAGTAAGTGACTTCCATCTCTGAAACCCAGGTGACCGTATAAGCCTTTTCTCATGCTGGGGAGAGAGGTGGAGGGGAGTGCAGACTCAGACTTTTTAAGGGCATGCCTGGACCTTATACATGTCACCTCTGATCCCTTCTTATTGGCAAGAACATAATCATATGTTTTATCTGTAACAGAGGCCTGAAAATGTTGGCTTTTTTTCTTCTTCTGGATGACTGTGTGTCTACTGACATTTCAAGTACCAAAAGAAAGATTGGCTGCTGGGGGGAGCAATTAGTGTCTCTGCTACAAATTTGTTTTTGCAAATAACTGAACTATATGTACCAAGCTATGTTAAATCCATTTAATAACTCCTAAAATATATGACATTCTGCTTTTGAGATATAAAGGGCTAGTAATTACTCCTATGCTAAGATTAGATTATTCTTTTTTTAAACTTAATTTTATTTAAAATATATCGTAATTGGAGCAACATTCTGTTATAACGTTATATAATTTCAGGTGTGCATCATTATAAATCAACATCTGTATGTTTTGAGTTACCATGAACAGACCGTTATTCTTTTTTAGAATTACTTGGTGTGTGTTTTATGGTTGTTTGATCATCTTTTTTGTTAGGGAATAGCTGTCACTACTCACAGCTGTCATTGTGTTCTCATCTTTTCTGGCTCTTTTTTCCTGAGCTGAGGAAGGTAGTAGTAACCTTTATAATAATGCTGCAGTTTATTTTGTGTTTTATATGTGCTATGCAGGAATAGAGGCTTTTGCATGTTATCTCTAACGGATGCTCTTGTACAAATATAATCCTTATCCAAATGAGATTGAAGCTGCTGGGTTATCAGTAACTTATTTATGAGGATGACAGTTGCTGGGATCATAATTAAAGTAAGAATGATGCCCAGAGTGAGGCCTAGGAATCCTATGTGTGAACATTTTTGTATGATTTTTGCAGCATCTGTTTCTGCTACTTAGAGGCACTTTTTATTTTTGCAGGTGGGATTACTTAGTAGTTAAATTCTGGATAGACAAGGTAACCTTTAAATGTCTCTTGGTATCTCTGTGACTACAGTTGTATAGCACACATATACATACAGCATGCATGCAAGCTCACATCTTTTTAAAAACTCTTGATCAGCATAAGAGATAATGATTTGATATTTAGAAATCCTTTAAAAAGTGACTGGAAAACTTACCACGCATAGTAGAAAGTTTTTGAGCATTGAGAGAGTACTTTCCAAAACAGCATTAATATGAAAAGTTCTTTTCTTTCTAAAGACATCACAGTGGTTCAGATGTATGTTTAGTGAGATGCATTTGCTAAGACAGTAGTCAACTTGTGCATCTTTCAGACTTTTAAAAATAATGAATTTTATTGAATTAAAGTTGGATAGTGTATGTTGTAGTATTAGGCAGCCCAAAATCTCAGTTTCTTTTCTGTTTAAACAAATTAACTCCTTTGGTAACATATGTTCTTTTTAAAAATTTGCTTATGTTTTTAATTAGATAGTAAGAATGTCATTCATTTTTATGCAATTTAATTTCTTTTTGAGCAAAATATTCTTTAAATTAAAAAATTTAAGTATACTCCATTGTCACTGGTCTCCAAGGCAACAGGATTTGCTGTATATGGTTAAGTATAGGCACAAGGTGACAAATTAGAGGATTAACATTTTATTTATTTCCATATTATATAGCATTATTTTTCTTTGACATAGTTTTTCTTGATTTAATACATTGTAGAATATGCCAGTTACACTAGTGGAACATGAAAAGTTATAGCCACTAGGCTTTTCTCAAGGATACTCTATTGTATCATAGAAATCATTAACACTATTGTCATCTAAGAGAGTGTGTGTGTGTGTGTGTGTGTGTGTGTGTGTGTGTGTGTGTGTAATATAGATTGTGGGGATAAAACCATATATTTAATTTATTTACATATTATCCTAAGTATACTTTTTGTTTTATTGTTTCTTTTGTTTACATTGCTATATGTTTTTTTAGTTTATTTAATGTACCTCAGTTTGTGTACATTTCACAACACACCCACCATCAGAGTTCTAATGACCTTTATCTCCACCTTGTTAACTCCTCTCTTGTCCTTGTCCCCTTGAAACTTCCATCCTTCTGGTAGCCATAGTCTTCCATCCTGTTAACATTGTTGAGATTTGTCTGTTTGGTTTCCTTATGTTCCACATATTTTCTTGAGACAAAAACAGGATGGGGTTTTTGTACCCCTCAAAAGACTGGCCCTGGGTTAATTCAGTTGCCCCATGTTACAGATAGCCCTGATTTATTAGCAATGGGACAAAATTGACGTTGGGTAATATGAAAATAAACGGTCCTGTTTACAGTGGCACATGTGGTCAGTCTACATATGAGAGAAACCATCCTGTAATTCTCTTTTTCTGTCTGGCTATTTTACTTAACATGATCCCCTCCAGTTCTATCCAGATTGTTTCAAAGGGCACAATTTCATCTTTTTAAATAGCTGCATAGAATTTCACTGATTGTATAGACCACAGCTTCTTGATCCAGTTAGCTCTTATGGGCATTTAGGTTGTTTCCATGTGTTAGTTATTGTGTATTATGCTGCTATGAATATAGGATTGCATGTACTTTTTCTGATTATTGTTTTTTTGTCTTCTTTGGCTGTACACCTAGAAGTAGGATTGCTGAATCTCTAGTGAGGTTGACTGGTTCCAGGCTCTTATTTTTTTGGAGACTTTTGATTACTGCTTCAATATCAACATTGGAATTGATCTGTTTGAGTTATCTATGTCTTCTTGGTTCAGTTTTGGAAGTTTGAAGGATTCCATAAATCTGTCCATTTTTTCAAGATTGGTGAATCTTTTGGCATATAGATATTTATAGTACTCTCTTATGATACTTTGTATTTCTTTGATGTCCTTTGTAATTTCACCTCTTTCATTTCTGATTCTTTTAATTAGGCTTTTTTATGGTTTTTTAAAAAATTTGTTTTTGTGAGTCTGGCTAAGGACCTATCACTTTTGCTTATTTATTTTTTTTCAAAGAACCAGCTCTTGGTTTCATCGATCTTTTGAATGGTTTTTTTGTTTTCAATCTCATTTATTTTTGCCCTAATTTTTGTTGTTTTCTTCCTTCTACTGATTTTTAGTTTGAATTTTTTCTTTTTCTGGTTCCTTCAGGTGTGTGGCTAGGTACTTAATCTAGATGTATTTTGGTTTTTGATGTACGCTTGTGGCTATAAATCTTCCTCTTAGAACTATTTTGCTACATCTTACCTATTTTGATAGCTTGTGTTGTTTGTTTCCAGGTAACTTGCAGAAGGTGTGGAGAAAACAAAACCTGCCTATACTGTTGGTGGGAATGTAAATTAGTGCAACTTCCCTGGAAAACAGTATGCAGTATGGTAAAAAAAAAAAAAACGGTGCTTTGCCTTTCTGTCAATCTTGCTTTGTAGTATAGCTCAGTGTCTGGGAGTATAATATCTCAGGTTCCTTCTTTTCTCATAATTGCTTTGGTATTCAGGATCTTTTGTCGTTCCATACAAATTTTATGAATGTTTTCTTCTGTTTCCTTAAAATAGTCCTATGAGATTTTAATGGGAATTGCATTAAATCTGTATATTTCTTTAGGTAAGATGACAGTTTTAACAATCTTTATTCTTCCCAGCCATGAGCATGGGATGTCTTTCCATTTCTTTGTTTTCTTCTCTATTTCTTTTAAGAAGGACTTGTAATTTTCATTGTACAGGTCTTTCACTTTCTTTGTTAAGTATATTCCAAGATATTTGATTCTTTTTAGTTCTATTTTAAACAGTGTGGTTTTCTTCTACCATGTTATTTGCATATAAAAATGTAATGAATTTTTGTGCATTGATTTTGTAGCCTGCCACTTTGTTGTGTTCATTGATTAGTTCTAGAAGTTTTTTGACAGAGTTTTTAGGGTTTTTAATATATATATATATATATATATATATATATAAAATCATGTCATCTGCAAGCTATGATAGTTTTATTTCTTCCTTTTCAATTTGGATTCCTTTTATTTCCTTTTCTTCCTTAAGTGCTCTGGCAAAGACCTCCAGTACAATGTTAAATAGCAGTGATTAGAATGAACAGCTTTACCTTGTTTCTGAACTTAGAGGAAATGCTTTCCATTTTTCACCATTGACTATGATGTTGGCTATAGATTTATTGTATAGGACCTTTATTATGTTGAGTTACATACCTTCTAATTCCATTTTATGCAGACTTTTTATCCTAAATGGGTGTTAGATCTTGTCCAAAGCTCTCTGTCTATTGATAGCATGTGATTTTTCTCCTTGTTCTTGTTGATACAGTGTATTATGTTAATAGATTTACATATGTTGAACCATCCTTGTATCCTTGGGACAAATCCCTCTTGGTCGTGATGGATGATCCTTTGATGCATTGTTGGATTTGGTTTGCTAATACTTTGTTGGGAATTTTTGCATCTATGTTCATTAGAAATACTGGTCTGTAACTTTCTTTCTTGGTTGGTGATATATCTGTGAGCTTTTGGTATCATTGTGATGTTAATCTCATAGGAAGTGTTCCCTGTTCTTGAATATTTGGAAGAGTTTTAGAAGAATAGCTTTTCTTTTCTGAAGGTTTGGTAAAACTCATTAGAAAAGACATCTGGTCAAGGGCTTTTATATTTAGGGAGACTTTTAATTATCTCTTCAATTTCCTTGCTTGTGGTTATTCTGTTCAGGTTTTCTAATTCTTTCGGGTTAAGTCTTGGCAGACAGTATTTTTCTAAAAATATGTCAATGTCCTTGAGGTTGTCCACTTTGTTGGCATAGAGCTGTTCTTAGTAGTCTCTTATGATGTTTTGTATTTCTGTGGTATCTGTTGTAACTTCTTCCCTTTCATTTTTGATTCAAGTTATGGGGGGTTTCTCTTTTTTCTATGTGAGTCTAGCCAATGGTTTGTCAATTTTGTTTATTTTTTCAAGGAACCAACTTTTGGTTTCATGGATCTTTTGGATTGTCTTTTTGCTTTTTATTTTGTTTTTTTCTGCTAGAATGTTTATTATTTCTATTCTTCTACTGATTTTTGGCTTCAATTGTTCCTCTTTCTCTATTTGCTTTAATTGTAGGATTAGATTGCTCTTTTGTGATTTTTCTTGTTACTTAATGTGGGTCTCGATTGCAATGAACTTCCCACCTAGTACTGCTTTTGCTGATCCCATGATTCTGGTTGCTTGTGTCTTCATTCTAATATGTTTCTAAGAATTTTTTGAGTACTTTGATTTCCTCTTTTGCCCAAGAGCCATTCAGAAGCATATTGTTTAGTCTTTAATTAATTTGGAGTGTTCCAGCTTTCTTTTTGTGGTTAATTTCTAGTTTTAAGCCATTGTGGTCAGAGAAGATGATTGGTATGATTTCAATCTTTGTAAATTTGTTGAGAAATTTTTTGTTTCTCAACATACGATCTATCCTTGAGACTGTTCCATGTGCACTCTGTAGTTGTTGGATGAAGTGTTCAGTGTATATCTGTTAGACCTAACTGTTCTCAGTGATCATTTAAAGTGGCTGTTTCCCTGTTAATTTTCTGCCTGGTTGATGTCTATTATGTGGGGTGTTGATGTCTCCTACTATTATTGTGCTGCTGTCAATGTCTCTCATTAGTTCTAATAATGCTTAATATATTTTGATGCTCCTTTTGGTGCGTGTATGCTAAGAAGTGTTATGTCTTCTTGCTGGATTGACTCCTTAATCATTACATATATATCAATCTCTGACTTTGTTATGCTTTTTAGCTGGAAGTCTGTTTTGTCTGATGTAAGTATGACTCTGCTTTGTTTTGGTTTCTATTCAACTGGATTATTTTCCAACCATTGACTTTGAGCCTATGTTTATCTTTTGAAAGAAGGTGAATTCCTGAAGGTACTAGAAGGTTGGATTATGGTTTTTAATCCATTCAGCCATTCTGTGTCATTTGATTGGAGAGTTCAGTTCATTAACATTTAGGGTGATTATTGATATATAACTGTTTATTGCCATTTTGTTTTTTGTCTTCTGGATGTTGTTCCAGAGAGTACTTTTGTTCTTTAGTTTTTCTTCTTAGGTGAGTTGGGTTTAGTTATGTTTTTATTGGTTTTTCTTTTTGTTTTCTTATTTGCTTTTTCCCTGCAGATGTGTTTTGAGGTTACCCTGAAGTTAGCATTAAGATTCTATGTTTTCCTTATTTTGACTTGAAGGTAAATTACCCTTGTAGTCATTCTAATCATCCACATTTTTATTCTCCTCTCCTCCTCCCCACTTTTTATACTTACTGTCTTATTCTTTTTTAAGTGGGGTTTCTTTACACATTATCTTCATAGAGCTTCCTTTAGTGTTTTCTATAGAGCTTGTTTCGTGGTGATGAATTCCTTAACTTTTGCTTATCAGAAAAGCTTTTTATCATTCCTTCAGTTCTGAATGATTACCTGGCAGGGTATAGTATCATAGATTGTAGCTCCCTTTCTTTTAGCACTTTGCATATATATCAAGCCATTGCCTCCTGGCCTTTCGTTTGAGAAATCTGCTGACAATCTTACTGGGACTCCATTGTATGTGACTCATTTTTCTCTGGCTGCTTTTAAGATTCTTTCCTTATACTTTTGACATTTTGCTTATAGTGTGTCTTAGTTCTGTTTGTGTTTCTTCTGTTTAGAACTCTTTGAGCTTCCTGGGTCTGGAGCCTTGCTTCATTCCTCTGGTCAAGGAAATTCTCAGCTATTATTTCTTCAAATACAGCTTCTTCCCCCTTTTCTCTCTCGTCTCTTTCTGGGATCCTATGATGTGAATGTTGTTCTTTTTGATGTTATCTCATATGCTGTTTTCATTCCATTTTCTCTTTGCTGGTTTGCTTGAGTGCATTCCTCTGCCCTATTTTATCACTTACTAATTCTTTTGGAGGCTTCATCCATCCTAGTCTTGATTCCCTCTATGAGTTCTTTAGTTCAGCTCTTGCATTCTTCATTTTTTTTTTATATTGAGCTTCATTTCTTTTCCCTTTTTTTGTTACTCTTTTTCTTCCTCTATTGTTTTCTTGATTTCCATGAGTATGCTTTAATTTCATTTTGTGTATATTTCTCTGTGTCTTCACTCTGACATTATGTTTGTGTTTCTGTGGGTTGAGTTTCCCTGCATTCATGGTAGTGTGTATGGTATCAACTTGCACTGAATAAGCCTGGATCTTGGTTTGAAAACTGGTGATTCTTGAGTTCTTTGGTGTCACCACTAGTTGGATTATTTTAATTTCTTAGGTGAACTCTATATTGAGGCTTAAGAGTTCTGCTTATGGACTAGCATTTTATGAGGGGTGTGCAGAGCCTTCCCCTAGTCTCTACAGGTCTAAATGTTTAAGACCTCCATGTTGTTGATCCATAATCAGTAATCAGGTTGCCGTTTTGCCTCTACCTACAGGGTGGTGCTAGTGGGTAGTGTTGAAGGTTTCTCCCTCTAGAAAACTCTCTTCTTCCTGTAAGCCTGGCACTGGGATTTTGGTGGGTATATCCTGTGGCTCTTGCACAATATGGTGGGAAGGATTTGGGATGGCAGATTCTCCTAGCTGCTTTCTGGTTATGACAGCATCTCTGTGTAATTTTTCCTCAGAGGCTCCTATTTAGTCCACTGGGGTGCTGGTTTTCTTCCTGCCCTGTGCCTAGACCCCCTCCCCAGGCTACATGTCCTGGTCCTGATGGGAGGGTTCTCTGCTATTAGAACATCTCTAGGAGGTCTGGTTCTTCACGAGATTCTCCCCACTCTGCCATGGCCCGTTTTTTCCCCTGAGACTGGGAGTCCTAATCATCGATATAGGTCTGAACTCTGATGTTTTCACCTATCCTTTCCGGTGGTGAATGCTGTTGCTTTCTCTATAGCTTTTGGACCTACTTTTTGTCATCATTTGTGTCTGCAAGATAGGTGATTCCTAGTTGCTCTGTGGGGAAGAGATGAGACTAGCTAGTGCTTGTCCTACAGGCACTGTGACTTTATTATTCTCATTCTCTTTTGTTTACTTTCTTGATGGTTGCAGCTATGGGCTTTGTGGTATCCCTCTGCTGTGTACATTTTGCTGTTTGCTGATTCAGTCGGATTAGCAGTGGGCAGCGTCCCTCATGCAGAGGTGGGCACACTTGTTAGGCTCTGAGGTGAGCAGGGTCTTTAATTATAGTAGCAGGCGTGGTTACTCCTCTTCTCTTTGGGAAGCTTTTAAGGTTCCTGTTTGCTGGTGGATGGGGTCATGCTGAGCAATGGTGGCCAGTGAATGTGCTTTTTCTCCATTACGTGGGGAAGGCAGGGCTTCTCTTCATGGACTGGAGGGCCAGTTCACTTCTCCTGGGCCAGGAGTGGGCCTTGGGTGGTTGGGTGGGTGGAGGCCTCTCCTTGGTGGCTGGGATTGCTGGCTCCTCACCAGCGTACCCTTAGTATATTTTAAGAATTCTGTGTTTTCTAGTTAATACTTAACGATTGATAATAGAAGACACTTCAATATCATTCAGTGACAGAGCAATCAATTGTATTTTCCAGTGTTAGTATTTTTCACTTCCAGCAGTGCTTAACATTGTGATTTGTGTGAAACTAGTGCCTAATATATGTCCATGGATTTGGTCTTCTATGTTTAACTGATGTCTAAATCATTTAAATGTATGAGTTTGATACACAATGAAGAAAATAAGTAACCTCATGCAGAATGGTTTTTGTTACATTTCTGAATTTAGAAAAAAAGAATTGTTCTCAGGGATTATTTTGAGCTAGGGATTTTAGCATACTGTAAGTGAAAAGAAATACTTAAAGATATTTTCTGAATAATTACAAAATTGGAAATATATGTATACTGCTGTATGATAATATGATAGCTGCATCAGTTTATAACTTAAAATTTAAATTACCCACTTTGCCCCTTGGAGGAAAAATTAGCTATGACCTATTTGTGGGGTAATGATAAACCATTATAGTTATAAAAAGAATTGGTCATATAATTTCTTCTAATTCTCCTTTAGGTCGTGATTTAATTTGTATCCAGTCTATGGATGGGATGCTGATGGTGTTTGAGCAGGAAAGCTATGCATTTGGGAGGTTTCTCCCTGGATCTCTTCTTCCTGGTCCTCTTGCTTACAGTTCCCGGACAGACTCCTTCATTACTGTCTCTTCTTGCCGACAAGTGGAAAGTTACAAGTAAGTTTGAATGTTCAATCTTTGGACTCAAAACTGTTGTTTGTGCCTGATTTTTTTTTTTTTTTTAAAGAAACATTTTGTAGGAAGCACTTTTATTTATTTATTGTTTTTGGTGTTTCCTCTTCCCTACCTGTGACCCTGGACTCTCCAAACCAGGTCCTTGGACTTTCCATGATTTACGCCCTAGCTGTAGGCTTAGCACCTGAGCCACCAGGGCTTGAGCTGATCAATTATTTTCCTCAAAGAGTGTGAGTATTATAAATGAGAAAAGACTAGTTTCTTCGAGACAAATGTAATTGTGTTGACATAGATGATATTATTACACTCTGTAAAATATTTAAAAGTCACTATAGTATAGAGATTTGGGAAGAGGGGTTTCAAGAGTGGCAAACCTTCATTGGAATCCTGATTTTTCTCTGTAGTCTTCTGATGATCAGTGTCCTTATTCTTGCAGCAAAGGGGATAATAATACCTCTTTTGACAAGATTGTTAAAAGGATTGAATGTTTGTCAAGTTACTGCTCCATAGAAAATGCTCAATAATTATTTTGATTCTTCCCTGAATCATAAAACACAGTATAAATGAACAAAGAGCCAAATATAGTCATGCATATATGAATGATCCTGTAACATTAAAAATATAAATGTTCTATGAATGGTAATAATTTATAAAAGATTAATTATAATAGAAATGAAGTATGAAAATGACCCGGTGAGAACAGTTTATACGTTTGCTGGAAATTTCTGTTGATTTTGGTGAATTGTTTTTGAGAAAGAGCATTTTTCTCCCTCTATCCAGCTAAATTTAAATAAAAGGTAAAGTTTTGAGTTTTGGATGGTCTTTTTTTTGTTGGAAGGGAGAATGGAGAAAAGAAAGTAGACATCCATATACTAAAAAGAAATAGACTAGGAAGATTACAATAATTTTAATGGCTTTACTGTTGTTACTTTACTGGTGGCAACATTTAGAACTTAAACATCTAAGCAACACATTATTGTAAATTTTTAGTATTATTTTGGTCACATGATTTTCTCGCAAGACAGGAAGAAAATATAAATTCATCAGGTAACAATTGTACATTTTTATCTTCAAGTTTCAGTATTTTGTATTAGCAACTTAATCCAGTTTTTTTCTTTATCAGTGGCAATCTACTTTTTGTAAATTATTGTCAAAGCACCCAGGATTCAAAACTCTGAAAAAAGGCAGATGTTTGTGATTGAGCATAAGTTAACTGATGGCTGTAGTGTCATTATGTCATATTCATTTCATAACTTTTATGACTTTTGTCCAAAGGAGATGAATATGTTGTGGCATGGCTACTGGTAATAAATAAAATATTTTATCTATTTTGTGAGGTTGAGAATAATACCTTTGTAATTCAAGTCTGCCAAAACTTAAGCAATATTGAGGAGATCTGCTTTTCAGCTTTCCACCTAGTTCTGTACCTCAATTCCTGCCAAGTAATGATACTGACAGTGTTACACTGGGGTCATGATACGAAGATCTGAATGCTCCATTACTTAGTCCTGGAGATATGTGCACAGGAATTATTATTATAACTCCAGGAGTGATAAGAAAGCAATGTGTAGATTTTCTTAATATGTGAGTTTAATCTCACGGAAGCACATAATGTTTCAACTGTGGTAATTTTCCAGCATACCAATATATGAAGTTCATCTCCACCTTGGACTAAAAATTCATACTTTATCCATTACGTGATTCTTTTATAATGATAAAAATGCATGGCATATGTAATTATTGTGATAGGATGACAACCAAAATGGTTTATAACTTTGAGGAATATGTTGTATTTCTATATGCTTTCAAGATTAATAGATTCAATGATAAACACTGGGACTGTTTAGGGTGCGAAAAAGCACAAAACCCGTAGGTTTGCACTTTTGCAGCTTCTTTAAATATATTGTCAGTTAATAGAATGTAATCAGTTAATAGCAAAGGCTTTTAAGACATAATTTTCACTTTTGATATTGAGATTTAATTACTTTAAAGCAAGTTCAATTATGTTCAGATAGGAACTCGTGCAGGTGGGCCTCCAGCTTTAGCATGCATAAGAAACACCTGAGCAACCTGTTAGAAGATGTTCATTTGTAGATTCCTTATCCCTAATACCCTAGATTTTGATTTAGTAAGTTTGGGAATAAGACTCAGAAGTTGTCATTGCAAGCACATACTCTCAGGTAATTCTAATTTAGAGACACGCTTTGAGCTTTGGTTTCTTTTGAAGGAAGAGAATTTTTTGATGTTTGTGGGTGTGTATGTGTCGGGTAGGACTTAGGTACTATCTTTCACTTGGCCGTATTTGTCTAAACTTGGAATCTTTTTTTATTCTCTTTTTCTTTCCTTTACTTGGAGTTACTTAATCAGTAATCGGTAAATTCTACCTTTTCTATCCCCTGCCCCCTGGCCCCCTTCTTTAGGTTCAGGTCCTTATCTTCTCACTAGGATTTCTGGTTTTCTTACCTTAGTATCTAGCTTTGCACAGGATACTGAACAGGCCTAGAGGTCGGACTTCTGAATAAGAATTGACTGTAGGGAGGCTCTCTAAAGAAGCATACCTGCTAAGAATTTTATTTTCTTCCTCTTTTCTACAAGGCTATATCTCCCTTACTACCCCTATGGAGAATCTTAATACATTGCTAAGTAGAAAATAGGCTTTAAATAAATTATTTAAATGTTTTTTTAAATGAATTTGATATTACTTTTAAAAGATGATTGTGTTCACAAATCTTAGACTTTTTCCAAAATGGAAATATTTGGTGTTTTATGCATATGTGTTGGGGCTTTCTCTCCCCTTTTGTTCATGCTGTGGTCTGTCTGAAATGCTTTTTCTTTCTTCTCTCTATATTAAAATGATGTCTGAAAGCCTCCCTGCTCCCCTTCACTTTGTCCTTGATCTAGCTATAGGTCATATCTCCCTTTCAGCTCACAGAGTGGTTTATCACTGATATCCATAAGTACTATGTGCCTAGCATTGTACTTTGCAAAAAGTAGATGTTTAACAAGAACTTGATGAAAGAGTGAAAAGTTTGCAAAGAAAAAGTCTGTTTTGTTACAGACATCTTTCAAGAAAAACGATTGTCCTCGGCATAATAGAGAATGTTTTACTACAGTTGAAAGGAACATATAATGCTGTGTCCAGAGCTTCCATTCCTAGTATTTCTAGTACAAGTAATGGAGTTCCACAGCTTCCGTGTACCTTTAACGTGACAACTATGCTTCATTTGACAATAAATCATTTTGGAGGGTTTGCTCTTGTGCTCGGTGACACCTCAGTCCATATTTTAGTTACTTGCTGCTGTTTTTACGATGTGATATAGAGCACTAAATCATATTGCTGAGGTTGTTATTGGTGCTCCACAGGATCTGTTAAACATTTGTGGCTATTGGGTCAAAAAATATCACGGTTCATCAGGACTTGCTGTATTTGTGATTAGTACATCTTTGTTCTGAGAAATACATATGACATTCTTTCATGAAATCTTACTATATCAAGCCTGGTTATTTTTTCACCATTCTCAACAAGGGCATTTTATTCTTTACTTGAGTAGTAAGAAAAAAATTCCAAGTATTTTCTTTACTTTAAAGTTTCCAAGTCTGTTTGGAATTGTTTGAAATTGGAAATAGTTTCTATGTATGTTATTGGTCACAGTTAAGAGAATTTAAGGAAGAACCATAAAATAGATGCTATTGTAAGTTTGTCATCATCTAAATTTACTGTCAGTTATATTTAGTAATAAAATATTCTTCTGAGTACTCTTCCAGGCAGAAACTGGTCTGGATTTGGAAATCAGGAGTCAATTTTGGCTGTTACTCTGCTCGCTGTTTTGATGTTAATGAGGCTAGTTTAGGGGCTCACTTATTTCTCTGATGAAATAATAACTCTTTGTAGTTACATAAGAAACTTCAAACAGCTCAAAAGCTTTGGATTTTTGCAACAATCTCATTAATATCTATACTATCCTCTAGTAAGCTGATGTCTGCCGGAAATGAACCACCTATGTAATTAATTGCCTGAGGCCAGAATCAAAGCAGGGCCTGCTCTAGGCTGGTGTTCCAGCCACCAGGCCACTCTTTCTGTTGCCATGAACTGGGAAGAGTAAAGCTATCCTATTTGAGATTGGAATGTGAGGTCTAATTATTTGGCATTTTTTGAGACTTAAGGGATTTTGAAGGTCAGTCTCCGATACTATGAAGACATTTGCTGCAGCTGCCTCTGGAATTTTTTAGCGTGGTTTTACAAGGCTGTGATCTTCACTCTCCCACCTTTTTTTTTTGTCTCATTCCCAATGACTCATTCCTTCTCGCCATGCATCTCTCATGTCATGACCTTTCATTTTTTTTAACTGCTACATGCCTTTGCATGTACTGTTTGCTTTGCCATAATGCCTTTCCCCCCTTTACTAGCAAGATGAGTTTTCCCTCTTTCTTGAAAACCTAACTTTTTTCTTTTGAATTTATACCAAGTACATATACATTTTTTCCACCCCAGTTGCCTGTTTCTGTCACCATGTTCCCTTGGAACTACATAATTACCTTCTATTTAGCACAGGGCATTCTTGAGTTACTCTTAAATGTGTCTGAATCTCAACTACTTTAGATATAGACTATACAGTAGTTGTTTACATTGTCAATTCTTGTATTAGAGCTCTACTGTATGTTCACTGAATGAATGAAATTCATATACATTAAGCTTTCATATTAACAAGACTGATTTTTATGAATGCTTTGCAAAGACTCTTAATTCATAATCTATATCTAACTGAAATTGGAGGTGTTTTGCAAATGAAGTATTTCTGATTGAGACAATTTGGTTTAAGAGTTGACACATGACATTTGAATTACTAGCAGCATTTCAATGCTTATGTATTCCACATTGTCTTTATTTATTCAGGTCCCTGATGTTTATATTATCAAACATTTTTCTCTTAGACAACAGAAGATATCTGAACTTATCTATTTACTAAGTTTTCTCTTAATGATGGAAAAATACTTTAAGGAGCTTTTTTTACATTAGGACATTTAAATTTTTATTATTATTTATTTTTAAAATACATTATATTGAAGGAGCAATGCATCACAACATTACATAGATTTAAGGTATGCATGTTTGTAAATCAACATCTGTGTATAATACATTTAGTATACCACCAACAATCCAGTGGGGACGGGGGGAAGAAATCAATGATTCTGGTTTCATTTAGAGTAGGAATATTACCTTAATAAGATACTATTAATTAATAGAAAATAAGGAAAGTTAAGCTCTCTGAGCAAAATTATTTTGTGATTGAATGGTTTAAAAAATTGTTAAAAAAATTAAAAAATTGTTACTACTGAAATAAAAGATACAAAATTCTTATAGATAGTCATAAAGTTCATAGTTCCATTTTTGAGAAATTATTATATATTAGATAAACTAATAGGTGGTTTATCTCTGTGTAAATCTGTGTCTGTAAGTAATTGTCAATAACTGTATCTAATTTATACCATAAGCAGATACTAAATTATTTAAAAATTATTTTTAGCAATGTTTGAGTTAGAGATTATTATTCCTGTTTATAGATGGGTAAGAATTAATTTGCATGGAATAATTAATTTGTCAAAATTCTCTCAACTAATAAGTGGTTTAGCTAGCAATTAAACTCAGGTCTTCTGGGTTCTATTGATTATATAGTTATTTCTATTGCATCTGGCTGCTTTGTATTATTTGTACTTTTTAATTTCATGTTTTGTTGCTAGTTGTTTCTTAAGTATTATTATTTGATACACAATAGTCTAATGGAAATGCTTTGATAGCTGGCAGAACTGTTTTCCCAGTATTGAATTTTGGGATATAGGGTTATAATTTCTTTATCATGATGGTTTTATAGTCTTAGGTCACAGCATTTTTTAACATTTAATAACAAGTCAGTCTTAAACTTTGCAGTTTATAAAATCAAGGAAAAATGGATTCATAAAGTTTATAGATTATGTGCTTTTCTTTATTTATTTTCTTTAGTTTGTTGAGATTATGTGCTCTTAATGTGTAAAATGGTTTATATCTTTTAACTATAAGTCACTTACAATTATTCCATATCTTTCAAACAGGTACCAAGTACTTGCATTTGCAACGGACGCTGATAAAAGACAGGAGACTGAACAGCAAAAACTTGGTTCTGGAAAAAGACTAGTTGTAAGACTTTTAAAAACAAATTAATTCCAATAATGTTATATATAATTATAGGTATTTTTTCAAAATAATAATTATTGAGAAAAACTTAGAAATTATTTCAACCATTTCCTTTTTCTGTGTTATGATTACACCAGTGATCAAAGAATATAACTGACTATCATTGAGCAATGGAGACACATGACCATGGTCATAATATATCAGATTATAGAGCTGCATCACTATAATTACAGATGTCCAGTGGGACGTCACTTTTAACTGAAGTGATCATAAACTAACAAAACAAAAAGAGAAAGAGAAAAATCCCTTTACTGGGCAAAATTGTTGCTAGTAGTAGGCATGAGACTAAATATTTAAGTAAAGCTAAACCTTCACAGCTCACAAAGATTTAGTTTACTCAAAGACAAAGGTGGAAGTTTATGAACTTGAAAAATAGTTTGAGAAAATTATTGATAAATTCTCAGTCTAATAGAAATTAAAAAATAGATGATGATTATGAACTCTTCTTGTCCTGAGAATCTGCATAGACAGCAGGTAAAAATAGAAAGAATTGAAAATTATGATGGAAACAGTAAAGTGAATTTGAGCAGGACACATGAAAGAAACAGTGAAATTTAGAATACTAAGGAAATAAGAATATAAGACGATTGATTTTCTGTAATAGCATGCAGAAGTTATGGAGATGGTAGAGAAAAGACTATCTTGGGAGGAGTCAAGAATGAACTGAAAACTTTTTTCAGTGGTTATAAAAGGTGAAAGAGCAAAACAAATATAAATATGACAGAACTTTGCATAGAATTTGAAGCCACCATAGTGATTATATTCAAAGCATAAACTTGGAGTCAGATATATCAAGTTATAGTTAATACATATTTTAACCAAATAGAGTCAATTTAACTTTGCTAAGTCTCAGTTGCAAAACGGTGATAATACCTATTTTATTGTGTTGCCATTAGAAAAATGTCTGGATGATGAGGATGACACTGATAATGATAACAAAATTGTCTTTAACTACTTCCTCAATAGTAATCTTGTATTTGTCTCTTATAGTCTGTACTCCAGCCACATGAGCTTATTGTTCCAAATATTCACGTTTCTCCTCTATTCTAGGCTTCCTGAGTGTTTTTTCTTCAGTTTAGAATATCCTTTACTTATTTATTTACAGATATTTGTTGATACAGCTCTATGATTACACTGATGGTGTGTTCTGGAGGCAATGCCAACAGAGTGATTTTTCTCATTATCATCAATTAATAATAATTATTAATAAGTGAGAAAGAGCAGTAAAGCTTCCTTTCATTATACCACAATCACTTGGCAGGACTATGTTGCTTTGGAATATTATTAAATATGTTATTAAATTTATTGTAGGGAAACATACTTTACCTAGTAGAATGCTTTTAATACAGTAGTTCTGGACAGCTAGTTAATAGGTGTCTGTATCACTCAGAACTACCTTTTGGTATATGCCCTGGTAGAGTAGTGGTTAGTCAGTTGCCTCCAAATGAGCCAGGCTACATAGCTTTGAGTTAGAGTCCACATACCCCTGGGTTTGAATTCATATACCCCTGGCTTTGAGTCCTGAGCCGGGGAGGAGACAGCCAATGCGAACAACTAGATAAAAAAATTAAAATTAAAATGCTTCTTTCTCTTTCTTCCTGCTTGCCTTCCTGCTCGCTTTCATTGCTGCATGTACCTTTCCTTTAGGAAAAAAGAACTACCTTTTGACTGTTAATTTTGAATTTTATTCCAGTCAAAGGAATACTTTGTATAACTTAAATTTTTTTAACATTTTTGAGATTTGTCTTGTGTCCTAGAATATGGTTTATTTTGGTAAATTTTCAGTGTACACATGAATAGAACATCTACTTTTTTTTGTTGATCTTGGGTGGAATGTCTACAAATGTCAATTAGGTTAAGTTTAATGATGGTGTTGTTCAGATTTTCTATGTCCTTATGAATATTGGAGGCTAATTTCCACTACTTTTGGAGAGAAGGATATTGAACTCTCTGACTATAATTGTAGATAATCTATTTCTCTTTGCAATTTTTTTTTTAGAGTTTTCAATGTTTTTGTGATTCCATTTTGCCTTTGTTGGCGTATAACTGCTTGTTTTGTTATTTTAGTGTCTGCTAAAGTTTTCTGCTTCATGTATTTTGAAACTCTTTATTTGGTTTGACATTTTTTTTGTCATTTATTGATTTATTTTATTATTATTTTTTAAACTGAGGTAACGTTGGTTTGCAACACTGGTTCATACTTCTTGAAACATGATAGCGTACCACAGGAAGCTCTAAAACCCTCCACCTCCAGTCACTGGACCCACTCTTCTCTGCCCCACTTCTTTTCACAAATGTGGTTTTCTTCACGCCTTCACCAACACTTGTTTCCAGTCTTTTTTGTCGGGTGTTCTCACTTGTGTGAGGTGATGTCTCACTGTGGTTTTGTTTTGCATTTCTCTAGGAGTAAGGGATGATGAGCATTCTTTTCATGTGCTTGTTGGTCATCTGGATGCCTTCTTTGGAGAAGTGTGTATTCAGATCCTTGGTCCATTATTTGATTGTTATAGCTTATGATGAATTTACCTCTTCTCATTATGAAATGATGTTCTTTATCCTTTTATTCTAATATTCTTTGTTGGTAATATGTTAGAAATAAAACCGCTCATTTTCTTTTGATTAATTTTATTCTGATAGAGCTTTCCCTTTATTTTTATCTTAACCAATTTTTGTAGTTATAAAGTACGTTTCTTGTGAGCATCATGTAGTTGGGTCTTGCGTTTTAATCCAATATAATATAGTCTGTTTTTAATGGGATTTTCAGACCATTTGCATTTCCTGTAACTGTTGATATTGAAGATTTGATTTCTAATTGTCCCATCTCTTTATTTCCTTCTTATTTTTCTGTTTCCTTTTGGAGTTAGTATTTTTTTATGATTCCATTTTATCTTTGTTGGGTTATTATCTATAATTCTTTATTCTGTTATTTTAGTGGTTGTTTTAGAAGTTACAATATGTATCTTTAACTTACCACAGTCTGCTTTTAGATGATAATACTATTTCATGTCTAGTTTAAGAACTATACTTCTGTTTTTCACTTTTTTTGGCCTTTGTGCTATTGTCATATATTTTATGTATATTATATACTCCATGTTATTATTATTTTTGTCTTAATTGCCAATGCATTTTAATGAGATTTAAATTATATAAAGAGTATAGTATAGTGACACTTGCAGTAATCTTTTCTTGTGCTTTTCATTTATTTGTTTAGCTCTGTAGTTTCATCTGGTGTCATTTTTTCCTCTTCCAGAAGGCTTCCTTTTACATTTGTTTCAGTATGAGTCTACAGGTGATGAATTCTTTCAATCTTTGTATGTCTAAAACGGTATTTTTGCCTCCATGAAAATATATTCTTTGGGAGTCAGGTGTCAGTTTGACAGACACCCCTCCTCTCCACAAATCTTTAAGCAGTTGCTCCAATGTCTTCTTGCTTGCATTGTTTCTCTTGAGAAATCTGCTTTAGTTCTTAGCCTCATTTCTTTGCACATAATGCCCTTTTCCCTCTGGCTTCTTTTCATATTTTCTCTTGTCAGTTACTTTGAGCAAATAAATTACGATGCGTTATGTGTAGTTTTTTTTTTTTTTTTTCTCTTCCATATCTCTTCTCTTTGTGCTTAGGAATTGTTGAGCTTCTTGTATCTGAATTTATAGTTTTCCTGAAATTTAGAATTGTTTTGCTATTCTTCAAATATTTGTCTTGTCCTCCATCTTTCCCCTCTCTTTTGGGGACTATAACTACAAATGCATTGAGGCTACTTGAAGTTAGCCTATAGACCATAGATTTTCTTTTCATTTAAAAAAATTCTTTTTTCTATTTTATTTTGGATAATTTCTATATTTTCAAGATCACTTGTCCCTTTTTCTACAATGTGTAATCTGGTACCAGTTTCTATCTGTTATGGTTTCCATCACTATAAGTTCAATTTTTTTTTTTTATATCTTCTATTTTTCTATTTAACTTTTTAAAGATATAGAATACATTTATAATAATCGAGTATCCTTGTTTTCTATTTCTAAGTTTTGTATCAGTTTTGAGTTAGTTTCAGTTGATTTGTTTATCTCATTGTGGACAGTGTGCTGCTTTTACACACTTGCTTAATTTTTTAATTGGATGCTAGATATGGTCAATTATATCTTGTCTGGGTCAGATATTTTTATATTTTGTATTTATATATATATCTATCTATAATTGATCTTGACTTTTGAGTTCACACACAATTATTTGGAAATAGTTTCAACCATTTGGGTCATGTTTATGCTTATGACAGGAGAGCATTCTGGGGCTGTTTGATTTCCTACCCTTGAGGCAAGACCCATCTGAATGCTCTACACTGCTCCCTTTGAATTATGAGGTGCTCTAATTTCTCTGGGGTGGGGAGGGTGATGAACAGATAGGATTCCGGGTCCTGAGTATATTCTAGGAGTGGTTCTTTTCCTGGTTGTGGTAGTTTTTTACATGAAGATGCTGATAAATACCTGGTTGAATATTTGAGAGAATTATTTATAGATGTCAGATTTTTGTCTCTGTAGCTTTCTCCTCTCTGGCGTGCTGTCTTTTGAACCCTAGCTACCTTGGTTTCTCGAAATGCTCACCTTTCATCTCCTTAATGCAGGGAATCTACTGGGTTTTGCCTGGGTTTCTCTTCCTGGTGCCATGGCCTGAAAACTCTCCTAGCTGGAGTAATCATAACGCTTCCCTCATTTATCTTCTGTCTTTAAGGGATTGCTGTCTTTTGTTGTCTGATATCCAGTGCCTTGCAAACTGTTGTTTCCTATATTTTGTACATGTGGTTGTTTCAGGTCGAATGGTAAATTCATTTTCTTTTCTTATTCTCTTGGTTGAAAGTGGAAAGAAATTAAAAATGATTGCTCTTCGTAAGTGGAAAGAATTTAAAAATTATTGCTCTCAGTAAACTTTAGTCTTTTTTGAGATTCATTTAATTAGAATATGGTGTATCCCCCAAGAGAAGGTCACAGAGAGTGACCTAATGAGTTGAAAGTGTTTGGTGGTTGGGTCTCTGCCTTTGGCTTCAAAAACATGATTTGCTTGTCCATGCTGAATGAATTGTCATCTCTCAGAGTCAGCGGCATGTCATCCGACGTTACTGACATTGACTATAATGCTAGAATACCAGACTGAGAAATGTAACATCTGCAAGACTAAAATTTGTGCCTTGTGTACAGTGGAAACTTTTCATATAGGTACTAGGCCCTCTTCCACTAAATGATAATCAAGTGATTTCTTGTTGCTAATTTACATTAAGATAATCTGATGCATCCACTTATATTCACTATGCTGTCTGCCACTTCTGGGTTGTTCTTACATATACACGAATAATATTTCCCTCTCTGTCCAGCCACATTTGGATTTGGCATCTCTTCAGATATTTTAATGCTTAAATACGGTCTTGATAGCCAGAAATCCATCTGTATCCTTAATGTGACTTTTCATCTCTCATCTTTGATCCATTGTTTGTCAATCATAGTGTAACTTTGAGGGCAATCTTATTTCTCTTTGTTCAAATACTTTTGTGATGCTGTTCTCCATCATTGCCAAATACTGTATATTCTTGTTAGTTAATGTTTTTTGAAAAAGTATATCTTTGCTTTTTTGTGGTTTTCAAAATTAATTTTTAGTAAGTAGCATTGCATTACAGCATTACATAAGTTTGAAGTATGCATCATCATGTCAAAAGAATACAAAGGGTCTTTTGAGTTTTCTTGATTTAGAAATATTAATTGCTTTCAAGTTAATTTCTGAAAAACTTCTTTTACATGCCTGTTGATTCCTTTATTTTTTGATAGGCATGAATTAAACATTTACTATGTTCCAGAGAAATGGACACTGAAGTAGTTTTGTATTTTGAGAATCTGACAGTTTTGTGACTACTCTGTATAATCATATTGATATATTTTTGAGTTGTCTTTGTATCAAAACATAATGTTTACAACAATATTGGCCATATTTTTTACTGGTTATTAAATTTGATTTGCAAAGACAATAACTTCCTTATGGAAAATTTTTAGTGAAGTCAATAACTTCTTTATACTTTTTTTTTTTTAATAGTCCATGGTCCTTCCCCTTCCATGATAGGCTCTTTGTAGAGACATCTCACTTTGCATGGGATATTCTCCCACCCTCTTCTCTACCTGCCTTTTAATTTTCCCTCAGTTTCATTGAGGCATGATTTACAAATAAAAATTATATGTATTTACAGTGTATAAAATGATGTTTGCCTATACATATACACTGTAAAATCATTACCATGATCAAGTTAATGAACATCTATTATATCACATAATTATCTTTTTGATGGTGACAATATTTAAGATATTTCTTAACAAATTTCAAGTATATATTGTGATATTATAACTACAGTCAGCAAGCTGTACATTAAATTTCTAGTACTTATTCATCCTGTAAAACTAAGACTTTGTACCCTTTGACCAGTATTTCCCCATTTCCATCATCACTTAGACCCTGGCAACCGCTATTCTGCTCTTTGCTCCTATGAGATTGACATGTAAGTGAGATCTTGCAGTATTTGTCTTTCTTTTCCTGGGTTATTTTACTTAATGTTAATGTCCACCAATTTCACACATATCATTGTAAGTACAGCATTTTTTAAGGCTAAATAATGTATGTGTATATATAATACTCAGTATTATGTATCACATTTTTCTTTATCCATCCATTCATTGATGGATACTTAGGTTGATTCTATACCTTGGTTGTTGTGTTTGAATAATGTTTCAGAGTCCATGGGGATATAAACATCTCTTTGCTCTCCTGCTTACATTTCCTTTGGATATATACCCAGAAGTGGGATTGCTGCATCACATGGTGCCTCTATTTCTCATTTTTTGAGGAACCTTCATACAATTTCCCATATTGATTGTGCCAATTTATATTCCAACCAACAGTATATTAAGTTTTTCCTTTTCTTATTTCCTTGTCAGCACTTGTTATATCTTATGTTTTTGATAATAGCCATTCTAACAGGTGTGAGGTGATATCTCATTGTGTTTTTTTTTGATTTGCAATTCCCTGGTGTTTAGTGATGTTGAACTTTTTCTTTTTATGACTCTATTGGCCATTTGTATATCTTCCCTTGATAGATGTCTATTCAGTTTCTTTTTTGCCATTTTTAAAATGATTTGTTTCTGGTTATTGAGTTATCTAAATTCCTTATGTAGTTTTGGCTATTAACCCCTTATTGGATATATGGTTTGCAAACATTTTCTCATTTTCCATAGATTGTCTCGCTCTGATTTTTTTTTTTTTGTTGTTGTTGTTGTGTTTTTGACTGCACAGGACCTTTTTTAGTTGGATGCAATCCCCTTTGTCTATTTTTACTTTAATTGTCTTTGCTTTGGGGGTCATATCCATAAATTAATTGCACAGGTCACTGCTAAAAACTTTCCCCTTTGTTTTCTCCTCATTGTGTGTTCTTGATACCTTTGTTAAAGATCAACTGACTATAACTACATGGATTTATTTTGAGGTCTCTATTCTGAATCATTGGTTTATATACCTTTTTGTTTTGTTTAATGCCACCACCAGACTATTTTGATTAACATAGTGCCATAGTATATACTGAAGCCAGCTTTGTTAAATTTGCTCAAAATTGTTTTGACTTTTGAAACCTCTTGTAAATCTATATGAATTTAGAATTGTTTCTTTCTGTTTCTGTGAAAAATGTTGTTGCAATTTTGATAGGCATTTAAATCTGTAGATTGGGTAGTTTGGACATTTTAATAATAAGGCTACTAATTCACGAACACAGCATATTTTTCCATTTATTTGTGTCTTCTTCAATTTTTTTCATCAGTATTTTATAGCTTTCAATATACGGCTCTTTCACCTCCTTAGTTAACTTTGTCTGAGTATTTTTGAAATAACCAATATCTGGTTAAATGTGGGGACAAGACTTACTAGACGCTATAAGATATCAAAAATATGATCATAGCAAAAAAAGAGTGATTGGAGATTAGCTAATTTTTTATATCTGCTTTGCTGTAAAGCAATTTCTTAATTGTAGTGCTATGAAAGCAACTGAACTATACTGTTTTGGCAACTAAATTTATCTTAAGCTTTGCCTTACAGGTGGATTGGATTCTCAATATTGGAGAGCAAGCCCTTGATATATGTATTGTCTCATTTAATCAGTCAGCATCTTCTGTTTTTGTTCTTGGGGAGAGAAACTTCTTTTGTCTCAAGGATAATGGACAAATTCGATTCATGAAGAAACTTGATAGTAGCCCAAGTTGTTTTCTTCCATATTGCTCAGGTATGTAGATAGATTTTCTTTTATTTTATCAGTATGTAAGGCTATGTTATATACTTCAGAAAAAGCCACATTCATGTGCATATATTTTAAACATCTAGAAAAATAGTTTTATACTGAACATGTAATGAAAAATTTAGCTTTTAGAATTTGAATAGAAATTTGATATAAAGCACACATTTGATTTTGTCAGCCATTTTATTTTGTACAACATTACTTAGAGTATTGGCTTCCAGTATACATTAGTGCCTTCCAAAATATGGCTGTTCAAGATGCTTCCAAGAGAACATCAGACTCTTTCAAAAGCAGAATGAGGTTTGCTTACATCTTATGGAATGACTTATCTGTAGTGAATGCCCAGTGAATAATTAGTTTAAATATGTTAAAATATTAATGAAATTCATGTTTTCTAGGTGAAATATAAAAATTAGTCACTATCTAGTTATAGTTTCCAAATCTGTAAAATGATTTTATCTGCTTGATATTGGTATCTGGTGATTGAAAAAAATGGTGATTTTTATTAAAATCTTTGTTGTAAGATTAAGATGTTACAATTGGTTTGTGTCATAAGTCCCTTAAAATAGATATAATATGCAATAGTATATGAGTGTTTTTTTTTTTATTATTCTTTTACTCTGTTTTCAACCTACAGTTTCTGAAGGAACAATAAATACTTTGATTGGAAACCATAGTAACATGTTGCACATTTATCAGGATGTGACGCTGATGTGGGCCACTCAGCTTCCTCATGTTCCAGTCGCAGTCCGAGTGGGTTGCTTGCGGTAAGTCATTTACCTGAACATAGTTTCTAAAAGAGGATCTTAGTCAAAAATTCTCTAGAAGTTTTGTGAAACAAATGGCAAATGATTTTATTAAAAAATGACAAGTGACATTGTGGTGTGAATGTCAACGATAGAAATAACTTTAAGTATAACTTTTATTGGAAAGGATATCTGAAAATCTGAATTAGGACTATCAGTCATTTAAATTCAGTATCTCTAGTAAGATATCTTTTGTATATTAAATATTTCAAAGAAGTGGTTTATGAGGTAAGTTATTATTTTTGTAATTGATTGATAGAATTTAATAGATGAGTAGAATTTAATAGAATAAATTTCTTCAAGCATTTGATGGGATCTTTTGTTGGTTGACTGGAAATACTACACTTCAGAAGTTGTTTCAAACCTTCAAGCGGTGCAGAATTGCTAATGATTGTGTGTTTGAGACAGTTTAGATTTTAAATAAAGTCATTTTGCATTAAAATGGAAGTCAAAACCTGTATCTTAACATTAAATTTATGAAATTGATTGAAAATGAGAGAGATGAGACATCTAAGTGCAGTATTTTCCTAACTCGTCAGTATATAAGGCGAGATCCTGAATTCTTTTGGTTCTTAGATTATGTTGGGATCTCAATAAATGTATAGAGACACACTTTTCTTCATAGAATCCACATTTTATTCATTTCTTTCATATAAGATCATTTGTTTGCAAATTTAAAAACCATATGTGGAATTCTTCAATAACACCTATAGTAGTTGATCAGTATGACTCAAATTAAGAGGCTGAGCTTATAGTATTATTGTTGAGGCTCAATGAAGGATATTCACATTTGCATTAATGGTTAACTGAAGCCTGGATATTGGAAAAATGGAACAAAATATTGAATATCTTTAAAAGAAGTTGCTCTCATGTTTTATGAGAAAATACCATCTTATAACTATGCATTTAACATAATTTATAGTTATTTTGTATCTGAAGAAAAATTTATAATTTTGAGTTGGATGCTTTTTAGTGTCCACCTGATGGTCTTATAAGTTCAGTGAAATATCCAGAAGCAGCAGCATCTTGCATCAGATTTATTCAGCATTTAGAGCAGGAAAATCATTTGCCAGCAGAGCAGTGGCAAGTATTTCTCTTTGGGGAGAATAATTCTCCCAACACTCTATATATCCCTCTAAGAGCTGTTCTTTTTGGCCCCCTAAGTGACAACTGAGGTGTAAGAAGCCAGATCTGTGCTGGTAGGCATGTGACCTGTCTTGGATTACAGTCTCTGTGTCCCTCAGTAACCAATATCTTTAAATTCTAAAAATTCATTGTGGTGTCTCTGTCTCTCTCCCTCTCTTTCTCTTTCTGTCTCTTGTAGAGTTCTGTGTGTGTGTGTGTGTGTGTGTGTGTGTGTGTGTGTGTGTGTGTGTGTGTGTTGAAGAGTGACATTTAAAAGATCCTACTGAGAACATTTTGTTGAGATATGTATCTTATACATGTATTATTTAAAAGAGAAATGCCTATTTCAATAGTTGCCGCGCTCAGGGAAGCTCAAAGATATAGCTTCTCAGTAAATGTTTATGTTTAATTTATAGTTCCTGGTTCAGATGCAACTTACAAGTCAAGGGTCCAATAGAAAATGAAATTATTATGAGTGAAAAACCAAATTTCCATATGGTAGACATTAGGATGCTTATATATAAGACTAGCTTGACACATCTAAATTTAGGTAGTTATAAGTGAAATTTTATATTTTCATAACTTTTTTCCACACACTAATTAGAAACAAATACATATATTACCATTAGTGTTTTCCACAGTTAATTAATATGTAGCTAAAATGTACACTATAACTACAATGTATTAGTTATCCAGTGAAATATTTTTCTTTTTATTTAGCATAAAAGTAAAAGATTAGACTAAAAAAAATTTCATTGTAATTTTTATTAGAATTTAAAAAGTGATTATCACCGACTTAGCTCTATTTAAAAATTATTATTTGAAATTAGAAGCACTGAAATTATCTGCTTTCTGGTTCTGCTTTCTGTTGGATTTTAGGGGTAGGCTTCTTGGTGGAAGTTTCCTTGTATAAATTTGTTTATTTGTAACGAAAATTGCTGCTTTTTTATGTTTCTTTTCAATGATTAGAAATAGTGGATTTGTATCAAGTTGATGCACTTATGCTTAATAACAACACTTTGCTCAGAAACTAAGATGCTTTATTTCCCACCCCCACCTCCTTGGCAGTTGTCATCTTTTCTACCTTGTTTAATATATACCAATTCTAAGTCTGTCTGTATTTCCTTTCTTTTCAGAGTAAATCACATTCTTAGATAGTGTTCCTTTAGTTTAATTATTTACATTTTTGTGAGTTAGACTATAGGAATATAAAATAATTATACAGGTTCCAGAATTAGAAGAGGCAGAATGTGATAATGTTCTTTAAATTCTTAGCTATTACTGTTTTCTTCTCATTGCATGAAGTAACTAAGGAAGCCTGGCCAAGCATCTTACTCCTGCTGTGGTCAGTTTCCCAAATGGCAAATTAAAGATCATCATTTGTCAGTAATATTATTCTCTCCGGAGATACAAAATATACCTAAAAGTGAAAGTCTATTTGTAAGAACATTTAAAGTGATTAGAACCTTTCCCAACTTTAGCTGGCAGACCATGGCCTTACTGCTTTCAAATCTTGTAGCAGCTCATTTTTTAGTATAAACAATTTGGTCTAGTACTTCAATGTTTTTCTTTCTAGATTATAGCCACAGTAGAAACTATTATAACTTTAGCACTGGACATTTTATTCTTTAGTTTTCATTGATATAGTGTTCTTGACCACAGTATTTACCCCATTTCCTCTCTGGATTGTCACATTTCTTCTATATTCAAATCCTAACTCAAGTCCCATAATTAAGCCTTCTTTCCCTACCATGATCTTCTCTTTCTGTAATATTTGTATTATGTTGGTGTCTGTTGATTGATTTTTCTAATTTCTCCATTCAATCATACATTCCTTTAGTGTGATTTTCTACTTTTGCATTTCATACTGAATAATCAGTTTGAAAGCTGAACATACTGTATATGCCCAGTAAATATGTAAAAGTCATTGTAGTTATTATGTTTCAGAGGAGGGGTGGATAGATTGACCTTTTAAGACTTTTTAGTTGAAAGAACTTTTATAAATGTGAAAAAAATTGGGAACCAAAGACAGAAGGATATTATTTCTCTGAAAATAAAATTAATAGGAGGATTTAAAAATTTCTAAGTATCTATTTTTTTAGTTTGATTTTTGCTATTAATTTGTCTTTTTATGTAGAAAGAGAATGTGGGTTTATACACTTTTTTGCTATATTATATTTTTAGGAATTTCCCTTGTGACTCAGTAATATAATTATTTGTAAGTATTTTATAAATATTTCTGGAATTAGGGTTGAGTATAAATTCTGCTTTTCTGAGCTTCTGCATTCTTATTGATATTTTCAGTTATCAATATATTGTATCTCAGAAATAAAATGTTAGTCTTTAAGAGATATGTTTTTATGTCAATTCTTTGCGACTTTAAGTATTTTTCATTTACATATTCTTTTTTATGTATTCAGCTTATGCTTTTGAGAGGTTTTTTGAGTGAGTTTTAAAATTTTATCTATATAAAATGACCTTTTTGGGGTTCTTATTTAACTTAGTTCCTTTTGTTTGCTTTGAGTTTACTTACTAATTTTTGGCATACTGTTTTCTGTGCTTTTGCTTTTGATCTGTAACTTTATTTTGTGGGCATCTAACTTCAACAGAATTTGATTGGATTTTCCATTTGCTGTACTTCAGTGAACTCATTTCAATTGTTATAATTGATATGTCTGGCCATTTTTCAGCTTGTGTGATATTCTCTATTTTTTATACTGTTTCCTTTGGTTTCCATTTTTTATATGTGATTGGAGTTTCTTTGCACTAGGATTCCCCATTTATTTGATGGTACACACATGTATATATCTCTTTTCTTTATAAAAATAATGAATACCGTTTTTATTTTTTAGTTTATCTTAATCCAAAATGAAATGAATCTTTGTTCCTGTGACACACAAGGTTTTGAATATACTTTTTCTGTTTCTGTTTTCCTACTACTTCTACTACCTCTGTGGGTGTGTACAGGTGCCTGTTCTCACACATCACCCCCTGCCCATACTCACATATACTTTCTTCCTATTTTTTTAACAATGATAACATTAGGGTTTTAGCCATAGTGATTATTGTTAAATGATTCCAGTTTTTAAAAGAATATTTTAGCTTTTGTATTCACTTTTTATTTAGAACTACAGTTTTTATATATTTTATATATTGAAGATTCTAAATCTTTTTAATATTGTGGATTACACTTTTTAACTTGTTAATTTGCTTCATCTCCTAATTGGCTGATGTAATGGTCCCAAAATTGTGTTAATTTGTGGGGTATAAATGAACTATTAGATTTTCTCCTTATACTTTATTGATTGGTAGTATATTTTTCCTTTATTTTCAAAATAAAAAATAGAAAAGACTTACGGAAAAGACTAACTTTGTGATTTTTTAAGAAGCAAAGAATTATTTAAAACTGAAGCATCTTTTACAGGTATAATGAAGAAACAAAAAACTAGCAACTCTTAAAATTTACTTCAATCTTACCATCATCCAGAATTAGCATTGTTAGCACTGCACTCGTTAAAATATCATGCAATTTTAGGCATAGAATAAAATTTGCAAAGCAGAATCGTATGTTTTTTAAATATTCATTTATTTCATTATATTCTATTGGGAAAAAAAATCAATGAAATGGAAATTATGTAAATAAATTTGCATAAATATTTATTTATAACAATATAATTTAGTTTCTAAAAGCTTCTTTGGACAAGAATAGAAAAAAAAAGTAAATTTGATATTTTCAATTTTTTTAAAGCTGCATTTCAACTTTTGTCTGTTCATTGACTCCCTGTTATGAAAGATAAGGCAAGTATTGTACTTACGTTTTCTTCTTTTTCTCTTCTTTCCAAGTGCTTATTTTGTTGGCATCTTGTTGTGAGTTATTTTGCCAAATTTGAAAACAATGACCTGTATTTTAGAAATCATAGTTCTCACATCCTATCCATATATCTAAACTGACTCAGAGCTTACCACTAATTCTTTGACTGTTTTTTAATTATCTTGATTCACTTCTTGCTAGTTGAAGTTAACCATAATCATTGCAGTTATTTTTGAGGGAAGCTTTATTAGTATTCTTGCATTCTTGAGAATTGTTTATTGCTTTTATACTTGAAGGTCATCTTAGCTTCCCTCAGAATTTTGGACATTCCTTTCAGTGTTGATGGTTGATATGGAAAAGTGAGGCTGTCTTTAATTTTATTATTTAAACTTCTTATTGAATGAATCACTTTTTCTGCCTGAATGCTTCTATCTAGATTTGTTTAATCCTTAAAGGGCTGTAAATTCACAAGCATTATCTAACAACTGATTCTGTGTCAGTTTGTTTTGGGATGAGGTAATATTCTATAGATTCTCTTCAGGAGAGATTTCTTTCATTATACCTTTGGTTGGCTCTGCTCTACTACTTTAGTTTTCTTATTCAGTATTTTTATTACAAATATGTTAGTTCTACATTATTTTCCAAACATAGCATCCCTTCCTGATTTATTTGTATATATTTTTATTTCAATTTTTGATTCATGTGATTTTTATTCATGTCTCTCTATTGTGTCCTTGAGTTTATTCTGCTTTTTTCATGTTATCACTTCAATGGACTTTTTTATTCCTATAGTTTTTGTAGCTTTTTAAACAAAGAAAACCATTTTTTTCATTTAATTGATAAAATGGTAACCATTTGTCTATCGTCTTCTTTTGTTTCCTTCTTGTTCTGCATAGTTTCTGCATTTTGCTTATGTTCCTTCTCCATCATCATTACCTCTTTTGCTTTATTGGCAATTTCTACACATAAACCCGTGTTAATTTCTTTAAAAATATTGCGCATTTAAAAATGCCGATAACAACTTGCTGCAGAATCACCTTCTCTTCATTTATTTTCTCCTTTGCTTTGGGGTCTCATCACCCTCAGTTTCCAGGTTTTAAGAGGCTAGTGCATCTAACAGAGGCCGCTCTTAATCCCCAGTCACAGGCTCTTGGTACTAAGAATCAGTCCATCTTGCTTGTCCTTTAATCTTCACTGGAGGTAGCTAACTGATTGATAAAGGCATCTTTTGCTTCCCCTGTGGTTTTCTGATGTTACTTCTTCTATATTTCACGTATGCTAGTTGAGAACCTGACTGTGTTTTGCTTGAGGTCTAAAGAACCAGTTCCTGGCATCCTGTCTTATTGTGGTCCAGAATTTAAACTGTTTAACAGGAAAAGATGCACCTCAAAGTTTGTTTATTGTGATTTGTAGTCATTACCTTGTTCAATTTTCCTCTTTTTTTTTTTGGTGGGGGCAATGCTTAGAGTTAGTGGTTGTTTTTGTTGTGCTTTCTGCTGATTGGTGAACTTTGAGGAGTTTAATGTTTAAGCCATATGTTGGACTGCCGAAGAATGTAGTTCATCTTTCAGGGAAACGCATCTTTTGGTTGGCTACCTATTTTCTGTTCCTTATATTTGCTATCTTCTTCCTCATAATTTTTGTTTCTTTGTCATTCTTTTCCCTGTTTTCTGGGACAGTGTCTGAATTTTGTGTTTTATATCACACATATATATATATCACATATATATAGTTTGAACTTCTATACCATTAGTTTCATTCTTTTCTGTGTCTACCATTGGAGTCTTTTTTTTTTTTTAATCTACTGAGATGATATCTTTCTCTCACTTGTCTTCTACCTACTGTAATTTGGGTATTATTCACCAATGTAGCATATGACTGAATACAATCCCATGATGTCCTTGTACCAAGTATATCTTACTTTGAGCATCTTTATTGTATATATTTTGAGAATCTATTCTGAGGATATAATATGTGCTACTAATAATTTCTGTCCTTTGACTGGACAGTTCTTTTAAAGAATTTGGTACCTTTCTACTGAACTTCAGTGTTATCACCCTTATTTTTTTCTTGAGAAGCCCAATACCTTCCACCATTTGTTTTGTTTTTCTGTTTCATTCATTTGTGAAGTCAGAAGTATCTTTTCTCTCTTACTAGTGATAAACTAGTTTTTAGGGTATCCTCCCTTTGTGAATTGAATGACATGAATATGATTTCTTTTTATAGTTAGAAATGTTAGCGTGAGAGATTCCCTAACAGAAAAGGGGGCTTCAGTTTGAATCTTGATGTGTCTACTAATGCAACACAGTAGATAAGGAATGAGGAGTTGTGGAGAAAAGAACAGAATTTATCATATTTTTTCCTTCCTTTTAATGTTAATACCTCAATAACTCTACTTTGGAGAGGGATAAAATGAGTTGCACCATTTTTGATGGTTATCATTATTTTCCTGCTTGTTTTTCCATTGTGTGAGATCAGGGTCTTTAATGTAGTGGTCTCTAGATTTAATATTGATTAGAATTATGTTTGTAGTGTCTTTATAATCACATGGCTAAGTCATGGTCAGCATGTGACCTGTCATTTAGTATGCTACTATAAAATGCAGTATGGCTGCTTTGATAAATATTTTATTTATAAAGAAAAGACTTGCAATAATAATGTTATAAATAAATTGAGAAGGCGTATCTTACTGTTATTTGTCAGCTAGTGTTAAAACCCTCAGAAAAACTCCTTATGAAAGTTAGAAATCCGTTTGGTCTCATGTTTTCATTATCATTTTATTTTTCATGTAATAATGTAAAACACAGTATCCTTCATTCTAATGAAAAATTTAATAGTAATTACAGTTCCAGATTGTTTGACTTTGTTACATTCCATAGTAAATCTGTTTAATATGCCTGCCAGAGGTTTTAGAAACACTGTATAGCCAAGGATAAGGAGTTACACTTAGAATGCTAGTTGGGTTTATACTTTTCTGTTTTATAAATTAAATGTTTTAATGGTAGATTTCTTATTACCACATATTTCCACTGAAATTTTTTTAAGATACACTGTCTTTGGGGTTATGAACTTCTCTTAAAAATGAAGCTCTCAATCTCAAAGAAAATAATCTATATGGAAAAGTACGTTTGTGTTTTGGGTCTGATGCTTTATTTCATAATGGATATGGAAGTTAGTTTGATAGTGGATATTGGGGGTACAGTGGGAGAATCAGATATTCAATAGCATTGTAGGCAGCAGGAAATTATTTTGCATTTTACTACTTATGGTGTGTTTTTCCTTTTAATAAGCACATACTTCCTTGAACCTTTCATCCTGGAGATCATTTGTATCAGGTTAGTGGCTTTGCTTTCATCTTTTTTTTGGAAATAGATGTACTTTTACATCTCACCTAAATTCAGATATTCTGATTTCAAAGATAAGAGTTAGGGTTTTAAAAAAAAAACCCTTCCATTTCACAGAGGGAAAGGGTTTCATTTTTTCTAAGTTGCTTACTGGAGTATATAAAAGAGAAACAAAGTGATTTTTTTTTTGTGGTAATAGTTTATATGTTGCTAAGAATTTTGAAACTTTGGATGGGCTGAGTTCCTTTACCTTGTTAACCAGTATATTTCAGAACTAGTTTAAGAGTGCAAATCTGGGTAATTGTCAAAGGAAGTATTTATAAATTTATAAATCTTAATGTACAAGCTCAAATTGGATGACTTATGGAATTAATTGTTACATGAAAGGAAAAATAAGAAATGCAACAATGCTTATTGTCTCCCATACACTGGCCTCTTTATATTGTTATGATTTTAAATTTTAGAAAGAACTACATTAGTAGCTTATTCAAAAGTTTTGAAGGGTTTAATATTTAGTAGTTTATTAGGTTTAGTAGTTTAAAAACCTTCGCTAGCTCTCTACATCTCAAAAATAAAAATTTGGATGAGTAATATTACATTTATCATTACAAGAGAATAGAATATTAACTAAAATTATAAAAATGGGGTTGAAAGATACAGTCACTTAATTGTGTTATCATTTAAACCTTCTTTATAACTTTGACTTGCAACTTCCATGTAAATGAAATCTCACCTGATAAAAATGGAGATTTTGCTCTCAGTTATCTCTGATTCACTGAATCTGCTGCCAACCGGGAGTGTTCCTACGTATTCTAAAATGCATATTTATGTTCAAAGGTTTTCTTGCTGTTAGAGAATCTACTGACTTTTGTTTATTGAAATGCAGTTTAGTGATTACAAAAAAATACTTAAATACATTAAAATAAATACAAAATTTAAAAAATCCTGTTTCATTAATGTGCTAATAATAGGGCATATACTCATATAATTTTAAGTGAGTATTTAAAACCATAGAGGAACACTGTAATGATTCAAAGTTAAAGCATTTTTTTAAAGTGAAGTAGTAGCCAACATGTCGTTATTTACCATTAATTCATTAATGGAGAACCTGTATTTTAGTTGGAACTTATGTGAAAATCTTGAGAAGTGATGGCAAGATACAAACATTGCTGGTTCATCAAAAAAATCATTTCTAGTTTTCAAATATTTTACAGTACTTTGATATTTATAGACAACATGTATTACATATTTTCAAGGTGTTTTAGAGCATATCTTGATTAACTAGTTAGTGTCTTGTTCTCTCACCATAACATTGTTCCAGGTATCCAATAACCATAATAGCCAATACTTATTTCGTTTACTATGTACTAGGCAGTATTCCAGTTGCTTTGCTCAAATTAATGTATTCAGTTATTCTAATAGTTATTATTATTACCATTATTACATCTCTGTTTTAAAGATGCCGAAACCAAGACATGGAAAGATCAAGTTGCATGCTTGCAACCATAATTAAACACGTGAACAACAAATTGCAGCATTAATGTTACAACATAACAGAAAGTGAAACAGCCCTTCAGATTATTTAGTCCACCATACTGTTAGAAGTTGAAGTCTTAACTCTTACTGTTTTTAAAAAAACTTTCATACATTTCTTTTTGTCAAAACAATTGTTTCCTTTCAGATTAATTCTACCTAACATTCACTATAACAAGTATATTATTATTTAAATACCAAAAAAGCCAGAAAGCAGAAGTCAGAAACCAAAATGGTTACTTTTGGAGTATGGGACTGAGGAGTGGAAAGGTCTGGATATGTTCTTTAAATATCTTTTAGAAAGTCTCAGGTATTCTAAAAACGAACTCTAGGTTTGGAAAAATAATGATGCTGCCAAGGCTCTTTCATTTAAATCTCAAATAGTTTAGGCATACTAGATTTAAACATAAATCTTTTGGAATGAATGAAAAATGAAAGGTAAATTCCCAAGTATTTTAATTAAGAACAGTGTTGTAGGAAATGATTCAATTTTTTTTAATTTAAAGAAAAAGTTATGTCTTGTAAACCAGAAATCACTAGTATTTCAGTAGTCAAAATAGAGTGAAAAAAAGATCTTTTCCTTTTGGATGCAACATTTCTCAATGCTAACATTTTTCTTTTAAATTTATTTCCAATAGCAAATTTTCTCCTCTTCTTATTCAGTATTGTCACCTTTAAATTTAAATGAATAGGTACAATTCATATTAATTGGGTCATTAAAATTTTTTCATGGAAAGAAAAGTATTCTGATTTGGAGCATAGGACCACTTACCTTTGGGAATGAATTTCGTAATTACTTTGATTATGAAATTTCTGTTTTCTCTTAAAAATTCTTTTGTTCATAATGAAACAAGTAATAATACATCTGTCAGACTCTGTAGTTAGGAAAAAACATTCTCTGCTTTCTTCAGCTGCGCCCATCCTGTGTGAATGCAGTGAGGGCCTGGTGTGTGAGTGAGCATGAAACAGAAGGAGTTTCTGTGGAAACACTTCCAGCGTACTTACCATTTATCAGAAATACATGAAAAAGTGGATCTCAGTCACACTGGACGTAATGGAGAGATGGAGTTAGAAGTCATCTCACTGCTCTTTCAATTTCTGCTGGCTTCTAGATGGTAGGAAATGCTTTGTTCTTCCCTCCAGCCCATCGGTAACAGACATCATCACAACTACTACGACCATTAAAGTATCACCATCTAAAAAGGGTCAAATTTAGAACTTATTACATAGTTTTAGGGAAGGAAGATTACAGGAATCAGAGTTAGAGTTTTTTGAAAGATTTGCTCTTTAATTTAATTTTTTTGGTGTGTGTGGCGGAGTGGTATTATAAAAGTAATGCCCAGGAGTGAAGTACTCTTAAGATCAGAACAGATTTCTCTTACCTGAGTTGGTGCAGAAAATTTTTCATGACTTAGAATTAAATGCAGAGATTTCTTTATATATCACTTAAATGATGGCTGTTTTTAAAAAATAATTGCTTTTACAGGAAGGCATACAATATAGATGATCCACTAAACCTACACATTTGTTTTCTTTCAAGGTTTCCAGGTTATTATATCTATGCCAGAAATGGAAAGGTGTATTGCTGTTTTCTACACTAAAATTACTTGAATAAATGTTATTTGTGCCAATTGCAGTTTAGCAAATATGCCTTTTTTTTTTTTAAGAGAGGAAGGGAGACAGGTCGATGAGGAAGAAGCATTTGAGGAAGAGAGAAAGAAAGAGGAGGAAGAAACATCTTTATTTAGCTTTTTATTATTGTTTTTTCACCTCAACCCTGGGTCTTAGTCCCTGGTCCTTTTGCTTCATGTGGTTTGTACATTAGCCTCTCAGGCCCCTGAGTCACAGCGTTGTACCCAAATATGCCATTTTTGTAGTTAAAACATTTTTAAATTAAGGTATAAGCAAAATACATTTCTCTTTAAATAATATAAAATTTCATAATGATGTATATGAGGCAGATCTCATAAATTCTATTTGTTGCCTTTCTGGCACTTTTTATCAAGCAGAACTTGTGTTTACTTAGTTTAGAATTTAGATAGTGAATTCTTTAATCTTCATCAACAGTCACAATTTTTTAGGGTAATTTGTGTCCGTTATTTACCTCAATTCTTTTCCTTTACTATTCTTTAATTAGTGTCTAAAAACTTTTTTAAAAAAGAAGTGCTAATTTTAAAAATCAGAATAATTCTTCTTTGGCTAGCTTTTGTACATTTTAAAAATACTTTAGAAATATCAAACAATAGTTGTTATTGTTGCTTTGAAAAAGACTGTTGTCACCTTTCTTATATTATTTCCTCCAAAACACAGCTTTCTTCCAATTTGCATATATTTCATGAAAAGTCATATTTATTTTGAAAAAGCATTTCAAGATAAATATGGCATTTGAGTTTAGGAAGTTCATTTGTGATTAGAAGTGTTACTTTGGCTTTAGGTTTATGAAAACGAAGTAATGCAGTATTTTGAGTTTGGGCAAATGTTATTTTTAAGTCATTTGAACTAAGTTAGTAGTGAAATTCATTAGCCCCTAGAAGCCCAATGAGGTCTGCAATATTTTGTCTTTGCAATAGTCTTTACAACAGTTTCTTTGAGAAATTAAAGACAAACTAAACTCAATAGCAATGCTCTGAAGTTCATTTAGAATGCCATATTGCACAGAAACAAAGCATTTGCCTTCCACTATGAATTCTATTTAGTTCTCCAGTTGAGGCCTTTTTTTTTCATGACTCTTCTTATAATTGGAGTCCCATAATGTATAGTCTTGAGGGACACTCTGGTTTTAAGTTGGGAGAGAGTACCTTCTCCAGCTGGAGTTTTCCCCAAACAATTGACTTATAGAGTACTTGTTTCGTAGACAGTAGAATCTGGCTACCAGAGGCTGGGCAGTGGGGAAGATGGAGAGATGTTGGTCAAACAGTACAGCCTTTAGTTAGTTATAAGATGAATATACTAAGGGAAATCTAATGTATAACATGGTGACTACAGTTAAAAATACTCTGTTATGTATCTGAAATTTGAAAGAGAGTAGACCTTAAGTGTTTTCATCACAAAAGAAACAAAAAAAGAAACATGAAGTGATGGATGTGCTAATCTATTATCATTTCATGAAGTCTATGTATGTCAAATGATCATGTTATATACTTTAAATATATATACTATTATTTGTCAGTTGTATCTCAACTAAAATTGAGAAAAAGAGGGTCTTTCTTCCTCTTACACAGGGACCACCCTTATTCAGTTTCTTCATGCATGATAGTGAGTTGGTATTCAATGAATGTTGGTTGAATGACTGACTGACTGAAGAGATTAGTGAAGGAAAAATCTAAAAGCATAAAACTCATAAGAAGTGTCAAAGCATACTATTTTGGAACCTGAATACTTTGCCTATGGAAAATTAAAAGAGCATTTACTTTAACTACTTAAAATTTGTTTTTGACTGTAATGCATTTGTTACAGTAGGTTAAAACTTTGGCTTAAAACAAGGGTTTTCATTTTTGTGGGAATTTAATTTAGTCTCAGTAATCCTATCTTCTGTTCTATGAATGATGGGTATTTGTTTACGCAATATTTATTTGTTTATGTAGGTCAAACATTTTGCTAACCTTTTTTATTGTCTCAGAAATAGATGCATACTTCATGAAGAGCCTTAGATTCATAATTTATGAAGGGTCTGATTACAATTTCAATGTCTTATCTGCATAATTATTATGATAATGAGTGTGCTTATACTCTTTAGATGTAGAAACAGAATTTCGAAAGAATTATGTTTTTATTGGCATTGACTTTATGTCAGTAGTCATGAGTTCAATGTTTTCATATATAAAATGTCTCATACCACTTTATAGAAAGCAGACTTGATTATCTTGTAATGGACTATGTCAGAATTTCTTTCACTTAAGTATTTTTCATGAAAGTATTTTATACTGTTATCCTACTTGTATGCATATATATCAGCACTGATTGCTTGTGATATATAATTATAAGAAACTGCAGATAGAAGTGCTTGGAGCAAAGAAAAGATAATTGGAAGTACATAGAACTTGTGTTTACTTAGTTTAGAATTTAGATAGTGAATTCTTTAATCTTCATCAACAGTCACAATTTGGGGAAAATTTGAGAGTTGTAATGATGAAGTAGTCAAGCAGTGAACTCAAAGGCATAGGAAAAGGGATCTATATTTTGTCAAGGGAATGAATTAACATAGGTCAGAGTCCCTATATTTTTCTACCTGGGCACTGAACAACTTCATAATTTATAAGGCAAACTTCTGTTGTTTCTATTGAAGTAATGTTTCTTCAGGGCACATATTATCTATTATTGCCACTGTAGTGATGATCACCAGTTTTGGCCAACATAGCTTAGTACTCGATTTCAGATTTCCTCAAGGCTGGGCAGTTGTTGGCGAGGATGACCAGTTTCGCTTTGCCTTGCCTGATCATTTTCAAAGTGTCCTTGTATCCCAGAACGTACTTTCCACTTTTCATAACGAGCTGAAGCCTAGAGTTGTTGACTCCAGCGACATTTTCGTCTTCTTTGCGGCCACCATTTTCCTGCCTTAGGTGCGGGACAGCCCCCAACCAAGAGCGGCCGCCAAGATGGGTGGCGAGTGAGAAAGGCTCATATGCTTTTAATTTCTAAAATTATTAATGAGTGATGTGCTTTATTTCCCCCTCCCAACTCTTCCTTTATTATCAAGTGTGTACCTCTTTATTTCATCACCTTCTCCTTCTGAGAGATTTATTTCTTTTCTATATAAAAGTATCTAAACAAAATTTTAAGCATGACTTTACTGTAACTATTAGAAATATGTTCATGCTACTTCATTTTTCAGTGAAGCACAAGTTACGATGCACTAATGTGAGGGTGCTTGAAAGATTTTCTTCCTTTTTCTCAGAGTGACCTAGAACTTCTGAATTGAAGCCCAGAAACAGGACTGTGAATCTTAATTTAATATATATTTTTATATGCCACTACAGGTAAGTAAATTATTCTGTAATATGAGATGTTGTTTACCATTGATGTGATCAATTACCAGCAGTAAGATTACTTCTAAATGCCTTTCCATTTGCAGATGTTTATTGCTGTCATCAACAGCAGTCCTCCCAACACATAAAAATACAGTTATGCATGTGTATATGTATGTGCGTATGTATGTTTCCTGCCTCTTTACAGTTGATGGGATGTGACAACTTTCTGGAGAGGGGAGGGTGCAAGAGGCCTGGATTGGAGACAGCTGTTGATTTAAAGCAGCATCTGCCCTCTCAATTTTGGTGATGCAGTGACCCTTTTAGCTGCTGGATACCCGAGCTGTAAGTGGCCACTTTAATATGATACCTTAGACTGAGGTTCTTTCTAAATCGTGTTTAGAAGCTTTTATGTAATCAGAGTCATGCTTGTAATTTGAAGTCTAAGCATGATAAACATTAACAATGAATTTATATTCATGAAGCCAAATTAAATTTTCTATGTAATGACCAATTTATCTAGAAATTCAAATAGTTGCTTTTAGTGTTCATCTCTGTAAACCGACACAGTCAGCAAAGTAAGCCATGCTGTGATTCTTTGTACTTCACTGAAAGTAGTCTTCTTGTTGGTAAATTCATTTTGTCTAATGCTTTTTCAGATAGTCTCTTCTATTCTAAGCAGAGCTTGCTGTAGTTGGAGGTAACTTTATGTTTGCTGTTATAATGAGACCAATATGGTCATTTAGTAGTTTTTTATTTACATCTTTTATTTAGAAACTTTTTCTTTAGTTAGTGCCACGAGTGGCATATTGAATATTTGAAATATAATTGTAGATGAAAGGATTTTCAGACATTGTGATAACTAAATTGTAAACTTTCGGTCTACTTTTACTTCTTAATTGTTTTTCTATTTCCTCCATCCTTTTAATTTCTGTAGTTTCCTGCCCTATCTCTATGTATTAAAAAGTCTATTATTATTTTAGTTTGTAGAATAAAGAAAACACAGGGTCCCAGTGACTTTCTATTTCAGAAAACATTGACATTGAAGAAAGGATATGAGAATTTAAAACACAAGTATAGTAGGCAGATAAATGAAGAGAAATTTATCTGAAACTATATTGCCCTGTGATTTAATCACTACACTAATAAATACTTAATCCAAATTACTGACAAAAATAACCCAGAAAATAATATAATTGCATTTATTTGTTCATTATTAACTCTTGTTAGTAGCTCTCTGAACATTTATTTTGGAATTGGTTAGTACTTCTAAGTGACAGACCTGTGGAGATGATTTTTTATATATATGGTATATATATATATATATATATATATATATATATACCATATTTAACAAAGACTGCATCATTAGAATTTGACTTGTGAATAGATAGCATTTCATCATATTTTGATACAGTTTTATTGATATTATGTTAAAACTTGACACCCAATTCATTTAAGGCAATTATTTGATATTTGCAAATTTTATTATTTAATGTACTTTCACTTTGTGTTTCTAACTTGGAACTTCTTTTAAGTTAGGGAATCATCACCTGCTTTATTGAGAGTGTGGTAATCTAAAAGAGCAGGAGAGGATTCCCAGTTAAATTTGACTTCTGACCTAAACTTGGCAGTTCTCTCAGCTTGCCAGGGAAAACACTTGCAGGGTTCATTACTTTCTTCCTTCATCTTGAGAGATTCTACCCCGTTTTTCTCCTCTACTGACTAACCTTTGACTTCCCAGACCTGCATTTCTTTTCAATAGAGTGTAGTAAACACGCTTGCTATGTGAAGATTAAAGGTCCCCGGCCCCTACAGGTGCCCTGAAGCAAACTTGTTGGAAATTAATTGGCCCCCTCCAATTGTGGTTTGTTTAGGACAGGAAACCAGGTAGAATTCAATAGTGTATCTTGAATCTTAGGATTTAGTCCTTTTGTTACAAACAACAGGGAAAAAAAGTGCAAGCCAGTAACATTTACTCTTCAAAGGGAAGTGTTTGTCTTTTTGCGCCTGGTTATCTTCAAGAGTTGCAGAATAAAAAAGGAAATTTCAGTGGAAATAACACTTCTGCCTCTGATACAGAAAAGACGTTTAAAAGAGTCATTGTTAACATGAAAGGGAAGAAAGCGTTCTGATTTTCTGGGATGTAAGCCTTAGAAAACGAGCCAGAGTAAAAGAATAAATAGAAATGAAAAACTTATGACTCCAGGAGATGACCTGATGTGAATTATTTCAGATTTCAGGGGATATTTCAGTGGCTGATTTTTATTTACTTCCTTATTCCTATGAATGTACCTTACTGAGTTGCCATCAGTTTTGGTTTTGAGTGAAAAATCACCGTAATGAGTACCACTGTTCTGAGTACATAAAAAAGTTACTATAGAATGTACTGTTAAGTGACAAACTCTCACAAAGTTCTTGGGCACAAGACTGTGGTTACCAGTGGAGTGAGAGACGAGGGAAGGCGGAGGGAGCAAGGCGGTGGTGTGTGGTGTGGAACACAGACTGGAATGCATTTGCAGTGTCCTAAAATGAATATTGCAATGTAAATAAAAGAAATAGTGAAATTATTATTAAAAAAGAATATATTGTATATACTATAAAGAACAGAATAAATTTCTACATGACTAAAGAATATAAAGAAGCATTTCTCTATGAAATTGTAGCCATCGATGGATGTTTAGAATTAGGTGATTTGTCTGACAGATTTTAGACTCTAAAACTAGTGGATGCCTTTTGCCAATTGTAGTTAGGTGATTCTGGCATCAGCAATAGTAGTCTGGAAGTAATAGAGGAACCAAGAAGCAGAAAAGCATGAAGGAAGAGTTCTTTTCTTAGGCACATACTTTCAACATTTTTGTAAAAAAGAAAACAAACAGTGGGCAGTAAAAGATACATTTCATTAAACTAGCTAAAACAGTTGCCTCCTGAAGTTTAGTTGATTATTTTCTATTAGAAAAGAAAAAGCTAAAAACAGACATTTGATAATATGTTTGATAAATTCTCACTTGGTTTGGTAAAATAGTATACCGACAATCACGAAAGGATATTTCTCCTTAGAGAACATAAGACACAATCAACTTTGTTAAATAAAAATGCCATCATGTTATTGAAGACTTCTTGAATAATTGGGCACCTTATTAGTTACCAAAGACAACTTATCCATGCTTTACAATATCATAGTGAACCTTCTGAAATTTTATTGACTAGAAATTTTATTATAACCTTTTTTTTTTTAAAGCGAGATATGCTACGTTATCTTTTTTGTAAATACAGGCTTTGAATGATTAATTTGGTAATAAATAGAAGAGAGGGAGAAACTAGAATTTTGGAAGAATCGTTGTCAGTTCAGTAATTTGGATCGGAAATATTTGAAGAAGCCCATGTGTTTGCTGTAAGGATATCATGATCATCAAAGTGGAGGCCTCTGGGTCATGTGCTGACTAGCCTACTCACTATCTCTCAGATCTTAGGAACAGTATTTAATTTCTCTGTGCCTCAGATCTCCTTTTGGTAAAATGGAGCTAATAACACTACTTACAACATAGGATTGCTATGAGTATTGAATAGGTTAATGTAAGTGCTTACAAGAGTGCCTGGCAGTAGCACTATATATATGTTTTAGCCAACATTATTATTCTTTGATTTGGTACATTTGCCAGTTTGCTCACTTTGACAATTATTTTACTTAGAACCTTTAACTATAGTTACTGAATTAAATTCCTTGCAGAAATACAGTTGTCTCTGAATTATTTCTCTCTTAGAAGATGGGATCCAAATAAGAAAGCTAGGCAAAGAGTCAGATATTTCCTGTTAAACAGTCAGCAATATAATTTAGTTGCCATGTGTGTTGAGTTTTGTGTTAGCTCCCCTGTTTGCTGAATTACATCAAGTTCAAACAGTTCAAATCAGAGGGATTCGAAAATGTGTTTCTTAGAGGGATTTGATTCAGGAAGGCAGCTAGTTATGGTGTTTGAGATCAAGGACTTGAACTGCAGTCCACATGGAAGCCACGTTGAACTGGCACCGTGATGCAGCACAAAGGAACAAGTCATACATTTCTTTTTGTATCTATTGAACTAGTACCATAACCAACCTGGGAAAAAATATTTTGGTTCACGGTTTAAATAGCAGACAACAGTCTTTTATTATTGTTGATACTGTTTTTCACGTAGAGAGAATTTGGAAGATGGTTATCTGTTCAGTGCTGCCAAATATATTGTTATTATGCAGACCCTGCAGGCAGCAGCTGCAGTTGTTTTCCACAGAACATGCAACCAATCTGGTTATCGTGCACCCAGCTTTCATATTACTGGCTGTGTTTGGTCTTTTTACTCATAATTGCGTGCATACTGACTAATACTACTCATCACAAAATAAAAATAGAAGGATGGGTACTCTATTTTGATAGTCTTTATCTTATCTTTCATCTGTTCTTGGTTTTAGGTCTTAAATTCCTGTTATTTTTCTTGGGCATTTCAGATCGTAAGTGTACATTCAATTTCTGTTTAATAATTTTTCAAATTTAGAGCAGTTATGTAAGTTTTGATGTCCTGAAATGATTTGCTTTGATTTGACCCAATTAGAATGTACTTTAGCCCTGAGCCAGCTGAAATAAGATGGAGCTAATTTATGCCACTATTTTTTTCCAGTAATGTTGAACTGGAGCAGAACCACTTATTGTGCCAATGTTCTTTTCTAGAGTGTACAGATGCTTATTTACATAGACAGAAAAATTTGTATTTTTATCTTGTCATAGTCATGGTAGAGAATTGTGGAAAAGCATAGTTTGCCTTTTTAACAGAGTTTTCTGGTATGAGACTTGACTATTAAATGTTAATTGAAATAGAAAACTGGAGTAGGATAGGTATAGTTAGCTACTTCATAGTTAAATACCTGTGGCTACTTTTGAGGAAACAGTAGTAATAATATTGATAATAATCATCAGTTAATATTTATTAATTCCTTAATTTGTACCAGGCACAAGGCTAAGATTTTTACATGAAATGATTGAACCCCAACAATTTTTGAAAACAGTACTAATACTATTCTGTTTCAAAGATAAGAGAAACTTAGACGTATTAGCATACTCCTTCAAGGTCACACTGTTTTGGAACAGGGATCCAAATTTAGTTGTTTCTGACTTTAGAGATTGAGCTCTTAGTGTCTATTCTATTTTTTACTACCTTCCATATGATAAATCAACGTGCAGAGTCTATAGATCAGGTGTCTTAGCAGCAAATATTTGGAACTTTCAAATGGGGTAATTGAAAGAGTGTTGTGAACAGGCTGATATTAATAAAAGGAATGTTGAAGGGATGCTGAGGTTAACAACAGTGGGAACTATATTATCCCTGTATTTGAAGGAATAGTAGAAGAGATTGTTTACTGGATCCTGATGAGTACAGTTGGAACTGTAGGAGAGGGCAATTTGACAGAAGATGTTGTCTTAGGTTGAGGGACACAACCAAACTTGGTGACCTAGCAGGAAAGGAGCTGAGGAATTAAATACTCTGACCCCACTTTTCTCACTCTCTTCAGTCTCTTGCCAGTGATCCTCATTGGCCAAACTCAACTGAAAGCCAGAGGAAAACGGATGCTTTGATGCAGTAGTCAGCTTCTTTTGGCACAGAGCAGATTGGAAACAGATGGAAAGTTTTCAGGGTAAATGGAAAATATCCAGTTCACAGAAACTACGAAGAAAATAGCTTCTTAATGTCAAAGTATCAGTGAAGCCAGATTCTGTACTTCTGTCTCTAATCACCTAGTTCTTTTTAATTTTAATTTTGTCTTCTTAATTACAGATTTCAGAAATAGCACGGATTGTCAGAGAGAATGTAGACTAAGATTCTTTCCTTGCGGTTGCCAGGGTTGCGTTTAGGATACTAAACAAATTAACTTTGGAAATGGCTTCCCTTGTTTATTTTTCCTTTCTTTAAAATATGACAAACAAAATCAATGTTATCCCTATTCTAGGTATATTCAATAAGGGATTATTAAGTAGTAATGAATTTAGATACTTAATAATAGGTAGATATATCTAATTTTTACTTTAAAAAGTGAGTCTGCATTCTAAATCTTCAGGTTTGAGAGCTGTTTTTCCTGTACCTAAAAATATCTTTTACTGTTCCTTTTGGGGTGGGTCTACTGATGATTAAATCTTTCAATTTTTTCTTTTTCTAAAATGATTTCTTTGTCATATGTTTATTTTTTGAAGACTATTTTTGCTGGGTATAGAATTCTAGATTACTAGTGATTTTATTTCAGAACTTTGGAAATATCAATTCATTGGTCATCTGGCTTCTATATTTACCATTAAGAAGTTAGCTATGTTGTTCTAGTAATGATTTGAAGACCATCTGTCCTTTTCTGTGTGGCTTTAGGTTTTTTCTCTCTGATTTTTAGCAGTTTTACTATGATAGGTTTAAGATTATGAATATATTCATAACTTGCATTTATCCAGAGCACTTATTTCAGGAGAACCCCAAAAGTTTGAAGTGTAAAATAATTGTTACTTTAAAAAAAGATTTTGGTAAGTAGATAATGAGGGCTGATTTGGTAGGTTAGCAGTTTCTCCTTTTAGGCACTTTTGCAGAGTCTCTCTGAACACTGCCCACTCCACCCCCGCCCAAGCTTTCTTGAGGCATGATTATCAAAAAAGATGGTTTAAATTTAGGGCGAGCAGTGCAATGGTTCAATATATGTGTACATCGTGGAATAAGCACCACAGTCAAACAATGAACAGACCGATGACCTCACGTAGTTGCCGTTAAGTATGTAGCATCGCTTCCTAACAAGATGGTTGTGGTACAGGAAGTCAGGAAAGGCCGAAAGGAATCTAACAAGGTTCCCTTGTCCCTTCCGATGCCAGGAAAGGGGAAGCGAAGGACAGGGTACACCGCGGCCCTGCTCCTTTACCTAGAGTGCCAGAAAAGAAGGTAGACTAGAGACAGGTGGCATTTAGGGGTCTGACTGCCAGTTAAGCTTAGTGTTCATTTTTGTCTCTGTCGCTTCATGATGAAATGACATGTTTTGAAAGGGTAAATGCTTTTTAATGGAAAACATTGTATCAATTCAGAAGCATGATGTAAAGTGAAGGATATTAAAAATGATATGACTGGTTACTGTAAAAAACAAATTTTATTCAGAGAATGTTATGGTATAATGAGGCCATCATGCTGTGGAAGTGTTTTACATTTCATACACCAGATTCATTTGAGATTCCCATCAGTGAAATCTCCCATTATAAATCCTTTTGTCAGGACAAGAAAATACAGAAAGAGGAAAGCAAGGAATTTTGTGATTTGAAGTCTAAGAATCTTTTTACAATCACTAAACTGTATTGAAGTAAAAGTGATGAAATGCTTTTCTTTTGATAGTAATCCGAAAAAGTTTGTGTTCTAAATCCAATAAGGCAGATATTTGAGTTATTGGACTCTATTGCACAATGGAAAGTATCTGAAGCATTTTGATTTCTCGAAAGGTTATGTTGTGAAAAATTTGTTTTGTAAGAATAGATGTACAAAAAACATATGTCATTGTTATTACCTAGAATCCAATAAAAGATAGCTTTTGAAAATTATTGCCACATGTTTGTAGGAGTTACTTTCATAGTTAGGTTATTTTAGATACCAGGATAATTTGTTTCATATTTTAAACTTTGAAATGTACCTTCCACCTCAGTATTTTTATGGCTGTAGCATAATATATAATAAAAATAAGCCAGAATAAAAGATGTTGACAAATAACTGAAATGGCAAATTTTACAGATAATCTTTAGAATGAAATAACATTACAGAGGCGTTGTCTGACTAATGTGTCTGTGAGGGATCTTCTGAAAAAGCTACTAAAATCAAGACTTATGTCCTTAAACTACATAATTAAAAAATACAAAAGAATTTGATTGACAATAAATTCATGAACAATTTAGCATAATATTCAACTTTAAAGCCTGTAACACTTATCTGCTTTTAAAGTATCACTTGGATATATACATGCAATGACATAACTGGAATTTATTTTTCTTCTTGTGGTTTGTATTTTTTGACTTAAGTGATGGCAAAATGTTGATGTCATTTGAACCTGAAGGGAACTTACAGTCTATAGTAATAGTAGTATCAGAAGTAAGTAGTAATGGTAAACAAGGCCATTCTCGTTTCTCACTTAGCAGAGTGTATGCCTTGTATAGTTTACCATTGTGACTTATAGACTAGACTTAAAAAAAATGTTCCTTAGTAGTACTGAGGTGGGTTTAAACAATTGGCTGCACAGTGCAGGAAATAATCTTTGACTTACTGATTGCATTTTTGGTATATTTGTTACCAGTGATTCCTCAGTTGAAGGGGCTGATAGCCATTCAAGAATATTTTACTTTTTATAAGTCAAGGATGTTACAAATGTGGATTGAGGTCTAGTAGATTTAGATGATTTATTTTTTGCTAAGTATGATTGAAGTAAGTTCCAGACCTATACAAAGGAGACAGATTTATGCTGCAATGTAACCATTTAATGCTATTCAAATTATATTGTTGTTTTTGCAATATCGTCACTTTACACTTCTACCAAAATGGAGTTCTAAAACAGACCAGTTGCTAAATATTGTTGGTAGACCTGCCTGCAAAATGGCCTCAACACTGAATGAAGAAGTAAAGAAGCCAAGTGGTAATACAGGGACATATGCTCATTGGAGTATATGTGCATAGAGGAGTGGGATTTGAAAATTGTAGGTGAATACATGTCATCTTCTAATTGGTGAAAAGTAGGTAGGCAGGATACTGTTAGCTAACTGCCTCAAATTGACCAAGGAGTTGATAGAGACCATGTATAGCAGTTACTGAGAGACATGGAATCAATTTAGGAAGGAGTGGAGTTGAGGATGCGGACATCTCAGAGACCTCTACTCTCCTTAGTGTAGATAATTAGGCCAGAATAAAGGGGTAAGTTTCCCAAAGGGAACTGTGAAAACAGGCTGAAAGGTTGATTTGTCAAGTTCAGTCTGAAATTTCAGACAAGAGTAAAATAGCTGAGAAAACACACATCAAGGAGTTTCTGAAATTCTTTGTTTTAACTGAATTTTGTTGAAGAATGATTGCTAGAGTGTCTAGTCATAGGATTTAGTTATTCATCAAAGGTTTAAAGTTTGGTAGCTTGAATTTATAGAACGATAGGAAAATAACATCCATCACAATTCTCAATTTTGGAGTTGTCCTTCCCTTCTGATTTTGTGCCATATTGATTCTTTATCACAAATAATTGACTATTCTTAGATAAGTGGTGTTTTCAAGAGATGGATAGGTTCCTCTTGGTTTTTAAAAAAATGTGAACCCAAATCACAACTTTATGATTTCAAAAATAGACTTTATATTTATTGCATCTTCAATTCTGATATACTTTTAATGGGTAAATCAGGAGATTCTAGTTCTGACCTATGGCCTTTTAGTGGACACCAACCATGAGCATGTTGGGGGAAATATAGCATTTTAGAGCAACAGAAAATCAAGCATTTTATCAGTTATAGATTGTAGTACCAGTTGCTTTTGGGTCGGTGTAAAGAATATGAGCTCTGGATTCAGAGAGAGCTTAGTCCATTTACTAACATTGAACTCATCTTGTGGCTTCTCTAAGACTGCTCCTTATCTGAAAAATGGAGGTGGCAATACTGAGGGCTTATTTGTTCAGATTCTTAAGTGTTGATGACATTAAAGTCAGCGTAGCAGGGAGTCTTTAAATGGCATTGATGTATGAACTCCAGAAGGAGCAGGTGAATTTTGAAGCTCCCTACATAATTCTACTATACTGTTAGGACTGAGATGCACCGGACCCGACTTAGGGTAAATGAACCAAGACTTTTGAAGACTTAAAATCATAAAACAGTTTAACTAGCAATAATTTGGATTACATGCTTCATCCTCCAAATGAGGAAACCCAGAAGTACATAACAAATTTGTTTTGGTAACTTTTTTTGTATAGAGACGACACGGAAAAATTTTCTTCATTATTTGGAATATGGTTATGAGGTTGATTTAAACAATATCTTTTAAAAAGAGATGGGAAGGTTGGAAAAGGGACTGGGTTTATGAGAATGAAAAGTTTAGCTTTTAGCATGTTCAATTTAAGGTGACTGATGTACACAGATGGAAATAAATGTGTGAAAACAGGTCTTGTAGACATGCAGAGTTTGTTGTGAAATGCTCTGCTCTGTTGACTCCAGTGCTGCTGGATTTCTCTTCTCTACTGACTCTTTGGTTTTCTTCAAAGGTTTTTCTTTTTGTCTGAAAATTGTGAGAATTCCTAAACACCACACCTCTCTTTCTCCTACTCTGTTAACTCCCCGAGAATTCAATGTTATATTATCTGTGACCTCTGTGTTGACATTTGCCTGCTTCATTTCTAGAATATAATCTCGAATATCATTGGCAAGATCACTCCTGAATATTTCCACTAAAATTATATTAATCTGCATGTGTAAAAAAGGTCTTCCTATTTTAAAAAGAACTTTTTTCACACATTTATTTCCATCTATGTACATCAGTCACCTTAAATTGACTTATTACTAGTTGAACTGTATTATGATTTTAAGTCTTCAAACATCTTTTAAGTAATATACTTTCCCCATGGACATATTAAAAGCTACTTAAAAAAATTTAAAGAAAAGATACAGGCAGGAATGAAGGAGAGTAGACAGGCAGGAAGAGAGAGGAGGAAGAAGCTCTTTATTTTATTTTCAGTTATTCATATTAATTGATCCCCATGGACCTGGGTTGCAAATTGGGTCCTTGGGCTGCATATGAACCGTGCCAGCCAGAGGTGGCAGATTTATCCACTCGGCCACTAGGGCATGCCAAAAATTACTTCAATTTTGGGAGAAAAATAATGTGGCCAGAAGTATTTGCATTTTCCTGACTTAAGTTGCATACAAAAAACAAAGGCTTATTGGGGTGGATAAAATGTTTGGAAGGGTCAAAATTATAAAATTTCAGGTATAAAACAAATGAGTCATAGGTCGTAATATTCAGCCTGGTGACACATTTCATAATAATGTATTGTGTATTAAAAGGTTTGAAAGAGTATAATCAAGGTTCTCATCACAAGAAGAAAATAGCTGTATTTAATGATAGGTATTAAGTAGACTTATTGTGATGATCATTTTGCAATATAGATCAATATCAAATTATTATGTTGTACCCCTGAAACGAATACCGTATTGTCAATTACATATAAAAAAAGGTTTATGCTAGAGCCTTACTGTATTTGCAAACTTGTGACTGTGTACTTCTAAACCTTGGTACTGCTTTCCTACCTGAAATACCTTTTTCCTGCCATCTCTTTTTGTTTAAATTGTGCTTGTTATTCAAATTCTTCTTGAAATCTTTCTTGGTTTTACAAGATTAACATTTTATAGTACCCTTTTCTATGTTACTGCTGAATTGTGTTCATTCATATTACTCAGTACACAGTGTCCTATGTTACCTGGAATGGGGCAGAGGCACCTATGTTCTATAATGACTAGAGATGATCCACATCTCTGTAACCTTTGTGACAGGTAATAAATGCAATGTTACTTTAAACATATTATTTTTAACACAGTATTGTAGCTGCACAGTGAGTCCATTGAATGAGTAGATGGAAGGAAAAGAGTCACTTCTGTCAAATACCACATAGATATTGTGGACTGAAAATGTATGTGGTTTCTCCTCCATTGGGATCTTTTGATGGCTTCTCATTCCTTGTGGGGTAAAGTCCACAGTTCTTTGCAAGACGTTCAAGTCCCTTTTATTCTTGTGATTTTTTTTTTTTTTTTTTTTTTTTTTTTTTTTTTTTTTTTTTTTTTTTTTTTAAGGAACGAGCAGGCAGGAATGAAGACGAGTAGGCAGACAGGAAGAGAGAGGAGGAAGAAGTATCTTTATTTTATTTTTATTTAGTTCTTCATACTGGTTGTTTCCCCCCAACCTGAAACTTGAACCCAGGGGTATGTGGCTTGCTGCTTTGGAGGTGATTTACCGATCTGCTGCTCCTTCAAGACACACCATACTTTTAATTTTTATTACAAACATCTTTCAGTATTAATTCTGCTGTGGAAGACTTTACTGTCTGATGGGAGCACATGTGTCTTAATGCTTACGCTCATGCTGCTTCACTTTTTTGTAATAACTTTCCCCAGCACTAACATCTGTGCAAATCCTGCCTTGCCTTCTTGGTCCATTTGAGTCTTAATTTACCTGCTTACCTTTTCTTCATAGCACCTACATTTTGATTGTATTATATTTATTTACTTTTTGTTCATTGTTTTTCTCTCCTTACTAGAATAGGAACTTCTAGAGGACAGAGATTTTTGTGTGATTTCCTTACTGATATCCTCACTCAGAACTGTGCCTAGCACATTTTGATACACAATTTTCAATACTAATTTTGTCAAACCAATATTTCTGGCCTAAGTAAAAGACTTCCTGAATGTTCTGTAATGTGTGTGTGAGAACGGTTTGGTAGAATGCGCTGTTCTTTTTCTTATCTAATTCTTGCTTGTATTATCTCTTCAGAAACAATCTGCTCGCTTACTATCTGGTTTTAATGTTCATTCACTTTTTTTTTTTCAAGGAAAGGCTCAGGCAGGAATGAAAGCGAGTAGAAGGCAGTCAGAAAGGAAAACAAAGGTGTAGGAAACATCTTTATTTTGCTTTTATTTAGTTATTCAAGCTGGTTGTTTTCCCCTAGACCCAGGATTTGAACCCTGGGGTGTGGGAGCAAGCCCCCCAGGGTTTTTTTTAAAGAGGAAGAAAGCAGTCAGGGAGGAAGGCAAGTCCACAGGCAGGCAGGCAGGAGGAGAGGGAAGGGAGGAGCATTTATTTATTGAGTTAGTTTTTCATTTTGGTTGCTTGTTTGGGGCTCCAGGTTGGAGCCATAGACTTGATACCTGAGCCACTAAGGCATACCTCATTTTTTTTGGAAAAAAAAAAAAAAAAAAGAAGAAAAAAGAAGCAGCATTCCATCATAATATTTTTCTGGTTTTAGGTGAGCAACATTATAAGTCAACATCTGTGTATCATGTGTTAAGTTCACCACTGCCAGTTCCATTCTATTCTTCCCCATAGACTTGACTCCTTTGTTTCTATTGGCTTTGCTGCTTATGTCCATGATCCATCAAAGCATGCCTCATATATTCTTGTTCGAATTACACATCTGCATCATCCACTGTACTTTAAGTTCTTTGAGGAAATGAACAATATAGCCTTCCTTTTATTCTTTAATATCTAGAATGGTGCCCTGAACACAGTAGGTGCTATTTTTTTAATAATCAAATAAGTTAGAGTTGAATCAAATCCTCAAAAACATATTTTGCTTCCTCTGTGCAAAATTGGCACTTTTAAAATTTACATATGTATTTTTTTTCTGGTTAACAATTTACTTGTTTGGTCTGTGAACATAATTAGATTGAGTGTTCTTGTGCTGATTTTCTAGTAAAGCCTAATAAAAGTTCATTTTAAAGAACAGGCGAAACTCGGCATTCCTGCTGCTTAGAAATTGCTTTACTATAAAAGGTATTTTGTTCAGTATTCCCACTGAAACTCTGTAATTTCTGCCATTTTCTGTTGCAACTATTCTGTATAGTTCTTGTGCTTTGATGTATTTGGAAGCTGGCCTTAGCGCTCTATTTTAGTTGTCCTTTTTTGGTCAATTCTAATTCTCATCTTGCCCATTAAATAATCCAGCTCGATTATGGAGGCTAATTATGGATAACAATAATAACTGAAAATCATTTGCACAAACCTCAAATTGCACTTTAAAAATTGTTTTAAATTTCCTATATTGGGGAAGTCAACATGGAAAGGTGGGCCAAGAAGCAAAAACAAAACAAAACAAAACAAAAACCTCACTGTGAATAAGGAAACTTCGATTCTATGCTTGATTCTCCCTGCCTCCCAGGTTTCCGTAATGAGTATGAACTATGCAAGTCAAAATGTATTGATACGAAACTTTACTTTAGATATGGTCAAGCAAGGAAGGGCCAACAGTAGGGCATAATTGTTCCTAAAAATGACAAATGTAGGCCCTCAACACAAATAAGCTCAATCTACACTGACTTCATTTCAGTAAGGGTTTATTACATTAGAGAATTATGGCATGGACTCATGTCTTCAGGGAAGGAGTCCAACATCTAGTTTTATTTATGGGAAGATTCCTTGCCTTGAATGTCTACTTTAGGAAAATCAACTTTCTTCTTTTCCTTGGGATAGAGTGTATCTGCGTACTTGCTCTCAGCCTTTTTACATTTAGGGCTGAGTGCCAGGTTAGACCTACTACTTGCGTGCTCTTGTCTCCCCACTCTTTTGGTATTATTTAATTATTTGATGATTAGAAGGAACGAGGTAGATATTAGATAACGTCAAATAAAGTTCAGTATATTGTATATTGATCTCAGAGATTCCATTTGAAGTATTTCAGGCAATCACAGTGCTTCTACATTTATCTGTTAGTCGGTAATTATTGATTGGTATGTGGAATAGTATAGTGTTTTTGTCATTGCTTTTAAATAAGTATTGGGCAGTTAGAGGTGGATTTAGAGCAAATTCTTTTGGAAAATTTCATGTAGATGGAATCATTGTGTCTGGTATTGAGGGATTCAAATTCAAACTCTCATTAATCCCTGTTCAAGGGAACTTAAAACCGCATCAAAGGTATCAAACATGCAGATATTTAAAAAATACTACTACATTTTATAGGTGTGCTGTCATTATTATTTAATGAGTAAAGAGATGTGGTCTCTTTTATTTGAAGGTAATAAGATTGACTGGCAGAAATATTTTAGAAAATAAGTGAGTATTTGCAATATTGATTCTAATTATTATATATCACTTATATAATATCACTTAACTTTGTTATTTAATGATGCGTTTCAAAACTTAGTAACTTAGAACAACAACTGTTTATTTAGGTCATGATTCTTTGGGGTGTCGATTTTGGGCTGAATTAGCTGGATGATTCCTCTACTCTTGGCTTGCATATTGGTTTCTTGTTGCTGCTGTAATAAATTATAGCAGACTTGATACCTTTAAAAAATAGAACTTTATGCTCATATTTTTGCTGGACAAAAGTCCAACATCAAGATGTGAGCAGGAATTTTTCCCTTTGGAGACTCTGAGGGAAGACCTATTGCTGCTGACAATCATGGTGTCCCTTGATTCGTAGACTCATTACCCCGGTCACTCACTGCCTCTGTTTTTACCTACCCTTCCCTTCTGTGTTTCTCTACTCCCTGCACCTCCCACCCGGTACCTCAAGTCTCTGTCTCCCGTTTTAATTCTTATGAAGTTATAAAGGGAGGTCAATAGCTTTACAACACAATCTCACCATTCTCTTAGCCAAAACAAGATACTGTTCAGTGCAGATTCAAGGGGTGGGGAGAGAGACTTCAAACCTTGATAAGAGGAGTTGTAAGTCATGTTGCAAGGGCAGTGGATACATCCAGGGAGAAAATTTTAACCATGCTTACAGTCTGCCACACTGCTAAAGAGAATAGGGCAGGATGGATAAGAGGGTTGAATGGAAGTGGATGTGGGGGTAGGGAACAGAACAGCTGTGGCATAAATGTAGTGCTAGAACGTTAAGACAGACCTCAGGTCATTTCAGGCTAGATTTTATACATCATCTTTGTAGTAGTTTCTTGGTGATATCATTTTACATATATTTGAATTATGAATGCATTTTATTTGCTGTTTTTTAATTCCTTCAAATTTTTGAATGGAAAAGTTCAAATATGTACAAGTAAGTGGTTCATTTAATGTACTAATTTGTACCCAGCATTTAGCTTTAAATATGATCAGTGTTCTGGCATGTTTGCTTTTCTATGCCTCTCCCTGTCTATTTTTATTCTTTGATTTAAGATAAAGTTTACATATATGGGAAAGTACAAGTCATAACTACATGTTTCATAAATGGATACATATGTGTAACTCATAGCTCTTTCACATTCTAGAACATTTCCATTACCTGAATTTTTCCTTGTGTTCCTTTCCAGTTAATAATCCTCCTCTCCCTGCTTTCAGGTAACTGCTGTTCATATTTTTTTTTCATCATAGATTTATGTTGCCTATTCTAGAACTTAGTATAAATATGAATCACACAGTATGTACTTTGTATATCTTATTTTATTCAGCATATTTTTCATTATTCATTTGTATTAGTGCATATATAATGGTTAATTTTTCTATTGCCTAGTAGTGTTCCATTCAATGAATATACCTTAATTTTTTTTATTATTTCTCCTTTATAAGCTTTTTGGAGGACATGTGTTTTCATTTATCTTGGATAGGTTGGAGTAAAATCGGTGGGTCAAAGGTTTGCTATATGATTAATCGTATAATAAATGCCAAACCTTTTTTGTAAAGTTATTTTGCAGTCCCACCAGTGATATATGAGAGTTCCGGTTGTACCACACCCTTTCCAACATTTAGTGCTTTCAGTCTTTTTTATTTATGCATTCTAATAATGTACGTGGTGGTAACTAATTGTGATTTTATTTTAAATTTTCCTGATGAGTAATAATGTTGGGCATTCATTTTTTGTCTTATTGACCATTTTTGTTCTTTACTCTGTAAAATGAATTTTCAACTCTTTTACTGAGTCAAAAATATATTTTTTTGGTCTTTTGTCATTTATTATTGTAGTTCTTTATTAGCAAAGGACACAAGTCCTTTTTTTCAGAACTTTGTATTTTTTTCAAGTCTTTGACTTGCCTATTCATTTTTGTAATAGTATCTTTTGATGAGCAGAAGTCTTGAAGTATGAAGAAGTCCAGCTTATCAATTTTCTTTTGTGATTTTTACTTTCACATCGTAAGAAATATTTGTCTATCCTGAGTCATGAAGCTACTTAGTTCCTTCAAAAAGCTATATAGTTTTAGCTATTTAACTTAGGTAAGTGATCCATCTCAAATTAATTTTTGTGTGTACTGTGAGGTTTATTTTTTTCCATACGGATATTCAATTTTTCCAACATTATTTGTTAAAAAAGACTTTCCTTTCCCTGTTGAATTGCTTTGGCATCTTTGTTGAAAATCAGTTGAACATTTGAGTGTGGGTTTGTTTCTGGGGTCTCTGTTCTGTGCCATTGTTGTTTTTGTCCTTTTACCAATGCCACACTCTCTTGATTCCTACAGATTTGTGTGTCTTAACATCAGTTTATAAAAGCCCTCCATCTTTACTCTTTTTTTTTTTTTACAGATTGTTTTGCCATTCTAAATTTTGTTTTCATTTTCATGTAAATGTAGAAATCAGCTTGTCAGTGTTTATAAAAACATAAAGCCTACCGGGATTTCATTCAGTTTGTATTGTACCTGTAGACTGTTTTGGTGAGAATCAACATATTTTAAATAATGAGTCCTTCAGGGTATATCTTTTTAAAGCATATTTTTGTTAGTGTCACTGAATTCAAAGCTTTCAATGGTTTCACAATTTCACAGAGTAGAGTTTAAGATCTTTTGCTAACTTTATTCTCTATAGTCCCTTTCCTCCTTTTTTAAATTTATTTTTCATTTTTCATCCGCCGCATATTGTATCCAGGTTAATTGTTGTTTCTTGTGCATAGACTAAACTTTTCTTTTTTCATGATTTTATTCTCTCATGTCCTCTATTCTGGATTTTCCTCAACTCTGCTCTCTAGATCCCAAAGACTTAAATATTGCATAGATTATATTAAAATGTGATAAAGTACAGATTAACAGTAAGAAGATTCTTAAAAATAATCGTGGGTTGGAGCACTCAAAATTTACTACTTTGTCATTCGAGTTTCAAATAAGTAACAAAACCAAAACCAAAGAAACAACCCCCCACTCCAAACCTCAATAACAATGATAATAAAATAAGACCTCATTTTAAATATAAAGGTGGAGGTAACTCATAGAAAGTGTTGAGGAGACAAGAGCAAGTTGCACACTGATTGTAAGAACCATGTAAAAAAGGAAACATTTCCTTTTTAAAAAAGTAGCATTTTTTCTTTTGTTTATAATGCTTTATTCATTTTAGGATATTGAGACCACATCTCAGTCTATTTCACACTGCACCCTCCACCAGAGTTCCAGTGTCCCTTATCTCTACCTGTTCCCCTCCTTCCTTCCCTCCCCGCCTGCTTTCCCGGCAGCATCGTCAGTGTCCTGTGAGTTTTTGTTGAGGTTTATCTGTTTACTTGAAGAAACACCTTTAATCCAGGACACGTATGAAGAACAGTGGGGTAATGAAGCATTATATACAATTGTGTGTTATATATTCCTGTTGTTACTTGGATGATCAAAACAAGATACTGGGAAAAGTAAGAACCAACTTTAAAGTTCTATTTACATAATTTCCTTACTTTCTATTCACATATGAATTAATTTAGGTTGTGGAAACAATCATTGAAGAATGAACTATGTTATAGCATCTGATTTAAGCTTTTATTTCCACCATTAAATTTTTCCTTATCCTCCTGGATAGAAATAACATTCCTTCTAAATACTGAAGCACTTTGCTCTTGCCTTATGGCATTTATCTTCTACCCCATATTATACTTATCAAGATACATGTTTTATTCTTTTCTGGGATTTCAATCTCTTTGGGCTAATTTCTGATTTTAATTTATTTTTGTATGCTGTGTAGCATTTCAAATGGTATCCTGCATATAACAGATGTTTGAAAATGGTGTCCTGCATGTAACAGATGTTTGATGAATAAATGAATGAGTGAGTGATGAAATGAATGAGTGGTAACTGAATAAAATGTAGTGGATAAATGAGAGGTAAATAGTAAATAGAAAAGAGTCTAGTGCAAAATCCTGCATACCTTTTTTGTTTTCTCTTTCAGCATTGGTTCGGTAAAAGCATTGAAGAACCCAAAGTTGTTTTAACCATACAATTATAGTTAAGGTATTTCCAACATGCAATTTTGTTTCTCTTTCATTTAAAACATGTCTTCATAAGGACTCATCAGAGTCACATCTTTGTTTGATGCTGTAAATATTCATTAACCTATTCTGGAACTCATTTTAGAATGATGTTTTCAATTTTAACATTTGATAACTCATCAAACAAAACTTAAAATGTATTCTAAATGTACAAAATAAGAACCTACTGAAGTTAACTACTTGTCAATGGTTATCAATATACATTTACTATTGAATTCCAATCAAGTTGTGCCTATTTCATCTTGACATGTAAAAATATCCTTAATCGTTTTGTATTTAACTTTGTAGATTAAAGGCATATATTATTCACTTGACATTTTATGTAGAATTGGTCTCTTCCTTTTCTCCTTTACTGATTTCTTATTCTTTTATCAATTTTAGAATACTTAGACATTGTGCTGAAAAAAAATGAGAAAAACTTTTCTGGTTTATTTAAAATAAATTTCCCTCCCCCGCCCCTTTCTTCTTCATGGAAGCAATATCCTTTCTTACATGGGATAATGTGTTTATACGTCCTCTTTTCCATTCCCATCATCCTTGACTGAGCTACCACTTTTCTTCTCTTGGACATACTGCTTTAACCTCACCGAATCTAGTCTCTTTACATTGCAATCAAAAGTAGTCTTTGTCAAAGTGGAATCAGTCATTTTACTCCTCACACTTATACTTAAAACCCTTGTGTCTTCCTAGTGCTTGAGGATAAAATTCAGTCTTTAACAGAGTCAGCAAGTGTCTTCATGATTTAACTCTTATGAAAGTAATTTCTTGGTCCCATCTTGATCTAATCTCCCTCTGAACTTCATTCCAGCCACTCTGGGCTTCTTTATGTCTCAGGATGTTTCATATATTTCCTTTTTTTTTTTTTTTTTTTGAGAATGAAAGGCTGCAGGAGGGGCAGATTTGAATTGGAAGGGAGTAGGGAGTAGCCCCAGTCAGGAAGTCGGTTGTGGTCATATTTACTGATAGATGTCTGTCAACTCTCCAGTGGGGATCAGGTAGGCTATATTATGTGCATGGCTGGACTTTGGCTGGGAATGAGGTCTGGCTGGAGATGGAAGCATGGGAGCAAGCACAAAAATGGTATTTAAAGTCATGAGACTGAATGAATTCACAAGGTCAGAGTCTTCTGCCTTCAGTCTGCCTATATACATACATACATACATACATACATACATACATACATACATATCTATATCTATATATCTTTAAGTTGGACATGTAGGGCAGGATCCACCTTCCATGTCCTCTGTCCCGTGAAGCCTTGCTGTGCTATTTCATGTATGGTCACTGCACACTCTTCCTATTGTGCTATAGCATCTGCTACATTACGGTGCAATTGCTCTCTCTCTCTCTTTTTTTAAATAGTTCTGTCTTTCCAACTAGACCAGAGATTTTATTGGGGCACGCACCATGTCATATTTGCCTTTGTAGCTTTTGTTGTATAGCAGATGCTCAATAAACATGTCTTAAATGAGTGATGATGGACGGACTCAAAATATGTTTAAATGACCAAGTCTAGTGGTTGAGGCTGAGGAAAGGCTGCATGTACTGAGTCCCTGTTATGTTTAACGGGAAGTGCTTTTAAATCTTGTGCTCCTGAGGCAGAGTTAAAATGGTTGCAATAAATAGTCTTTAGCCTTTAAGTTTTCTTTCATATCTATATATAGTAATAAAAGATACACTTTGACATTTTGATAAATGAGGGTAGATTATTGTATAAAAGGCAATGACATATTTAAGGCTTTTTATATGTATTTTTAATATGACCTCTGAAAGAATTTTCTTTTTTTGACCCTGGCCTCCAACCTGGGTCTATAGGCCTTACATGATCTGCTGGTACCTTTTGCACTTCCGGAGTCACAGGGGTATGCCCTCTGAGAGGAGTTTTACCAAATTTACATTCCTATTGAAAGTATGTGAGAGTATCTGTTTCTCTAATAGCAGCATTGATTATTAGATGCAATTTTGCTAATTTGACTTGCTATATGATCAAAGATAGCTTTTAAAATAAGTTTGAAAAGTATGTTTCTTTGATTTTGAAAGGGTTTTAAATCTGTTGACTTAATGTGTATTGTACATTCCTTTGACGTTTTTCTTTTGGGATTTCATTTTATTTTCATTGATTTACAAGAGTTCTTTACATAGTAAATCTATAAAGTTGTTTTCTTGGGTCAAAAACAGTTTAATACCCAGTACTTCATATGGTTCAACTTAAATGATATAGTTTATATTGGTTTCCAATGTTTTTGTTCTTTATACTATATTGGTTTTTTAAAGTGTATAACAAGTTTAAAAATATTTTGTTCTCTGATTCAGACCTATTGTTTGTATATTCCTCTATTGCTTGCTTGCAGTAGAAGTTCTTTCCATCCCAAGGGCAGATAATTATTTTTGTAGTTTCATATTTTTTAATTTAATTTTAAAAGTCCTTCTGGAATTTTGTTTTAATGTATTGTTAAGGCAGGGATCTGTTTACCGAGTGATGAAACAATTGCTTTTGGATTCCTGAGCAAACTCTATTCAATTTCTTGCACTGTTGCTAAAATTACAAAAAATTATGTGTTGTAGGAATATAACATCTTTAACTTTGATCCTTCATATAATACATTATTCTGATGTGTTTTGTTAGCTGAGGTCTTTCAAACATTAATAATAATCTAGGAACCTTAGTATGGAAATGTTAACTCTCTTTTAAAGATGTAAGTAATAGGATATACAATACTTGGCTTACTTAATGATGTCTTCCCGCATAAAATTCTCTCACAGAACCATGCATTAACTTGAATTGACAGTATCATTAAAGAAAATGTTCTTTAAGTATAAAAATGAAAAAAATTATTATGCTTTTCTCTTCCTTTTTATAGTTTAATTTGGCTTACTGTTAAGATTGGTTTATCTACCTATAATCTATCCATCCATGCATCCATCTATTCTTTCTTTGCATTAAGATACCGGGTGATGACATTACGTACTTACTGAGTAGTGCTGTAGGTTTGAGTTAACGGGTCTGCTCATCATGATGTTTTAGACAAATTCCTCTGACTTCTCCTAGAGCTTGTCTTAATATTTTTGTGGAATAAAGCAAGCTCTGTTAAATGAATTTATGTACAGTCTAAATTTTGTTATTTAATCTTAATTATATACAGTGGCTTTTATGCTATTGATAAATGAAAAGGAAATTGCTTTAAGTTTTGTAATTTAACTGTCAAGTTACTCTTGTGCTTTTAGCTAAGTTCTTTCAGTCAAGGAAGGCACTGGCTCCTCCATTTTCCATTTAGTTACCTCAAGCACCAGGAAAGATTTTTTTTTCCCTTTTTGAGTCTGAAGAAATACATGTACCCATTTCTAGTCAGACTCTTCCTATCCAAACTCAGAAACTTAATAGGTTCACAAAATTTTAGATAAATCCTTTGTCTAAATTGTTGCTCTTTGCTCTTTAAAACAGTGAAGCAAAACTGATTGAATGATAATATAACTCCAAGACCAAATGAATTTGGATAGTGAGAGATACTTGTATTGGGTCAGGTTAGGTTTCCTCTGTTATGGATCACTCAAAGAGTGAAGATGAAATGGAGTTACCATTCTAGTATCAAAGAATTGATGATTCCCACATTCTTTGAGAGGCTGTTCCAATTGCTGCCCGTTAGCATTTCATTCTAGACTTTCCTGAGGACTCATTGGGTCCCAGAGTTTAGTGGGTCTTAGTGGAATGGGGAAAGGTGTACAGTCACAACTCAGAGTGGACAGAGGACTTGGCCTTTTGAAATGGGCTTATCTGAGGGGGAAGTTAGGTTTTCATGACCACTAGGTGGCTTCAGTTGCCTACAAAGAAAGGGTCAGGCTCAGAGTTATATAGGGCTACTTTTTAGTTTATTTCAGGAAAATAAGTTCATTTGGGGAGTACTTTTTTTTGGAGCCAGATTGACAAGCCAGTTCATAAAATGTAAAAAACCTTTGAGGATCATCTAGTCTCATCTTATTTTAGAAATAATTTAAGAAGCCTTCTCTAAGTTGCTCAGCTATTATAGGGGCAGAGTTGGAGCTAGAACTTGAGTCTCCTGACTCCTAGTCTAGGTTTGTAGCAATTTATTTTTTATTTCTCAAGTTATTTCAATCACAGAGTGATGTGCTACTGTGTCTAAACCCTGGAGAGGGTGTACGTAGAAATGTTATTATTGAAGACAGGTGGTAAAATGGTTGCAGATATCCACCTTATGGGAACAATGATAGTATCTGTTCTTAACCAAATTGAACTTTTAGATTAATGAGCTGACCACTTGCCAGGATCCAAAGTAAAAAAATTCTTATTTATTTTAAATAAAATCTTGAGTCTTATATACCTTATTTCCTTTTCCTCAGATGAGCAGCAATAGTTTTTCAGTTCTTTTCTCACTCAGATTTTGTTATTTTAAATTCATGTTCCACTTGTAGAACACGTGTGGAAATCTCTTTTTAAAGGTCATTAGAAAATATAATAAAAATCAAATGAACAATTTGGTGTCAGCTAAAATCACTTATAGCAATGTTGAAAAAAAATTTTTCTTCTGGGTTCTCTAGGAGGAAGCAAACACTGTTCATTTCAATTACTTCTTATAGTATATTCAGGAAAACTTAAAAATTTTATTGAAAAAATAGTATCCTAAAATTGTAATTGATGTATTATGACTAATTTCCAGATTAAAAAAGAAATAAGGAAACCTAAGAGAGAAGGAAGCATAAAAGGATAGAAAGGAAAAGAGATAATTAGGATGGGAAGTGTGATGGAGAAAGAGCTGCTAAATGAGAAAATGGATGCTTTTGAGAGTTAGGAGAAAGCTAGCAGACCAAAGAACTACTTGAGTAGAAGGGTGTGGGAAGAAAGTGATGGTGGGTGGACCTGGGAGGAAAGGGCAAACATGAATCCCAAAGGGTAAAGAGAAACAAATGGAAGAGAAAATAGTCTGGGTACATCCCATTCAAGGCCTCTGGGCTTACTCTAGTAACCTTCGCCATTTCCCTGGATCTCCTTCTTTGCTCCTGGTCTTTAGCCAGCTCCCTGGCCCTGTTCTGGATCCACTGTAGCTCTGCAAGTCTTGTTCACATGCTTGTTTGGAATCTGCCAAGTGGTCGCTGGAGTGAGGATTAAATGATATAGCGCTTGAAAAGTTCTTAGAACAGGATTTGCCATGTAGTTAGGTCCCAAATGTAGCAGTTATTGTGGTAATTGTTAAGGTTTTTCTCTTTCTCCTTGTAATGAATTGTAGCATTGGGAGTGCTTCTATAATTATAAATCATGTTCGAAACCTTTGAATTGTGTCTAATGCCAAACTTCAGAAATAGATTATTTAGTCATTTTCTTAATGGTATATTAAAGCTGAATTAAATAAAAATGTAGCTGATCAAGTCTAAATCCACTGAAAATTTTCATGCTGTCTGGTTCTCTCTTCCTTATTATAGTGATTTAAAGGGAGTGATAGTCACATTGAGTGATGACGGTCGCTTGCAGTGTTCATACCTGGGGACAGACCCTTCGTTGTTCCAAGCTCCAAAAGTTGAATCTAGAGAATTGAACTATGATGACCTTGATACAGAATTGAAAGAACTTCAGAAAATCATCAAAGATGTTAACAAATCACAAGGTATCTCATTTGCAGCTTTTTTTGATTTGATATTGTGAGTCATTGTAAAATTCACATTATCTTGTATATGGATGATATTTTCTACATATCAGTTAACTTTCTTTCCAAACTTAAAGTCGTATGTGTAAAACAATGTTGCCCTTTAGTGCACAAGGTTTTTGTGTTTAATTTGTATTTTATGACTTCTGAAAAGTATGTCTGTTCAAAGATAATGCTTTTGTTGTAATTAGTTCCAAGGATAGTGCTACCTAGTTTTGTTTTCTTCTTTTAAATCTCAAGAAAAGAGCAAGTGCTTCTTCTCAGGCCTTGTGAAGAACATTAAAGTAGATTGCTATTAACTTCTAATACTCCTGAAAAAATTTAGTTGTGTCTTTTAAAAGAAACGGAAATATTTCACAAGTTACCACTTTGTTAATAAAAATGCAGTAATTTGCAGCTTAGTTATATAATTTATGTTTGTAGTTAATTACCCATCCAAATGGAGTGTAGCCCGTGGTGTGCTGATTTCTAATGACTCAGAGGCTGATGATATTTTCAGTACTTGAGTTTTGAATAACTCAATATTATCTTACTTTGGGATTCACAAGGGTATAATTTTATTGTAAATTAAAAGGAGAAACAAAACACCAATCCTGCAGTTTGGGCTGAACATGTGAAAAGCATTACTTTAAGTTCCTTTCTCAGGGTCAGGTAAAAGTATATTTTTAATGAGAAAAAATATGAACAGTTTCACATAAAAGAAATGTTAAACAAGTAGGAATAATAAAAGAAGCAGAGCATCAAAAGCCAACCAAAACAACAGAACCAATCTTAATCCTGGTTCAGTCACTTTACTGGATTTATGCCTTTGTGAGTCTATACTTCTAAGGCAGATTCAGAGGAATTTAGATAATATATTCTGAAAATGTGAATATTAAAATTAAATTATAATGCTTTGATTTCACACATTTGCTTAGAAAGTTTTAAAAGTAAACCAGTGAAATATGTCTTTTAAGTGCCTCGAATTACTTAAAAACTTATTTGTTATCTTCACTGACAGATCGAGAATGGTTAAAATTGTGTCCATTGTAATATGCAAGCCACCTCACCTTCATTTTTGATACTAGGGTTTTTGGTATTAATGGAATTTTAAGTCTCATTTTGTCACTTAAAATTTAATTGGGGAAGAGTGGCATATATATGAACACAAAGTTTCCAGAGTTCATTAAATAAATTTAAGTGAATTTTCATTCCAAATTTGAGTCTTGAGATTTTGCTCTTTCCATAAACCATGTGCTAATGATAGTTTGATTAACACTTAATTGTGTATAACATTTTCTCAGAAAAATTCCTTATAGCTAATAGTTATTTCTTGGTGGCCATAGTGATGAACCTTGAATGAGAAGTGTTGGACTGTTTTACTTGTCATTACCTTGATCTTTCTGTATGTCTTGAAATAACTACTAATTAAGTTAGAGATGTACCCATAGCTGTGGGAGCAAAGTTCATTATTCTTAAACCTCAAATTTTAGTTAATAGTTGAAGGTCCCTGCTCCTATCATCATCATTTGGTTTTATTCTTGAAAAAGTAGCAAACAGAAACTTTTTTAAAAAAAGAGAATTTTAAAGTGTTTTATTTCTGGACAAGGAGAATATTTTTTAGTATTCTGTACCCATATATAAAGATACAATCTATTTATTTATTAAAATACTTATAATTGTATGAAGGTATGAATTAATTTCATTATAGAATATTATGAGAAGTGAAAACTCTGAAACTTTGATGACCTTTTCATTCAATTAGATGTCCTTAATTTTAGTAAAGTGGCTTTAACTTACAAAAATGTTCATAGTCTTGTGGGTTAGTTTAGTACTTAAAAATTTTTTTTTCTTCAAAGCAAGAATTTCAGCAAAATTTAAAGGCAATTTAAAGAGTACCATTTTGTTGTACACATGGTGTATATTATCTACTGTAATAAAAGTATTTTTGAAGCTGATTTTATATGTGTAAGTTATATGAGGAATGTATGTTGCAAGCATGAAATTATGGTAATAATTTCTCTATGGCTTATGGATTTTGAAACTTTTCATACTCAACTCATTAGTGTGAATCTCATTAGCATTTCTGTTCCAGTCAACAGTTTCTGTCAGCAGATACTTTTATGGAGTTTTTTTTTTTATGATTTAGATAGTTCCCTTCCTGGCACAGGTGTGATGGATGGGTATGATATTGATAGACTCCCACATAGTTGCATCTCTCAGAAGGGAAAGAGAGCATTAAGACAAGAGGCATGTAAATAAAGTCTGCGTATCATTTGAAATATATCTAGGATAACTACTTACCTCTACTATTGAGTACTAGAAACATCAGCATTTGGAGACATTGCTAGAGGATATATTGTTTAGGGCTATGCATATGATAGAATACACACATAGGTGACTTAAACAAGGCAGAGATTCCTTTCTCATAGAAAAAGACTTTTAAGCATTTTAAAGTCCAAGGTTGGTTTGGCAGTCCATTGTCTCTGGGGACCCCCAGCCCTTCTCTTGGGATCATCAGTTGGTCCAGGATGGTTTCTGGAACTCCTGTCCTCACATCTGCTGCTGAGTCAGCCCCCTTAAGGATCTTTCCTGGAAACCACACCCTGAGTGGTTACTGCTCACGTATCACCCCGGCCACTCCAAGCTGCAAAAGAGGCAGGGAATTCTTCAGCTGGGCACTGTATTGCTTTGAATCAAGTTGGACTTCTTTTAGTAAAATGAAGACTGTATATTGGATGGACAGCGAACAGTCTTTTGTACTCTCATTAAGTAAGTTATGGAAATTTCTATTCCAGACGTTCCAGTATGGTGGGAGTGGTTCAGGGCAGTTGTAGGCAATTCTGTAATTTATGAGACAGTTGATTTATATGGCATCATACAAATGCTTTCCATATTTTCAGTCAGTCATCTTTAGTGGTATGGGATGCTTCCTCTCAGGGGCGCAGGGTGATTTCAGCAGTTTTAGACATTATTATGTACAAGTATGACTTTCAAGGAAGAAGAGCACTATTTCTCCTGAGTCTCTTTTTAGGGAGAAATCACTTTCATAGAAGCATGTGCCAGCACCCCTCACTCCCAGCTTCCCTTCCCTTTCATCTGCCAGGACTAAGTCCCATGCTCATCCCTAAAACAACAATGGTCAGGAGAATGGAGTCCCCATGATTAGCTGTGATATTGGGGCCTGGGAGAGGTGGCTTTGAGAATGAAGGTGAATGCCTCTGTGCTTAGGTCTGTGACACAAAGAAGGAGGGAAGAATGGATGTTGGGTAGGCAGCCAATATTCTGTCATATGTATGTATGTATATAAATATATATATGTATATGACAGACTATGTGTGTATATATTATGCAAATATTTTATGTTGTTTATTTAGAATCACTGTCATTTGTTCATGATACCTAATTATATAAATATATTTTAATTCCGAAGTTTAAGTTGTAAAAAATAACATGTATATGGTACAAAATAATTCAGAAAGTTCTCACAGGGTAGACTTCAGATTCTAGTTCTACTAAATTATTTAAAGATAATTTTTATCATGAGTTTTTGATGTTTTTAAAGGGAAATTCCATATTTTAATGTAATTGATTTTGTACAAATATGTACATATTAGAGTCATTATATCTTGATTTTTATTAATAGACATTATAATTTTTATATTAATATATTAAGATGGAAAGCATTTATTCACAGTTTTGGGCTTTAGACCATTACTAAATGTCTTTGACAATTCTTTCTTTATAATAATGTAGAGAGGAAGAATAAGCATTAAGTTTTTAATTCTGCAGGGATTAGTTTAACTTACAAGTTTATGGGATTGTTTTTTGCTATGATATAGATAAGTCTAAAAACAATACTATATATAACAGGTTTTAGTTTATGATTGAATATAATATATACATGAATATATATATATATATTTTTTTTTCTTTTTAAATTACAGGTGGTTGGCCCTTGACAGAGAAGGAAGATGACTTGAAAATTTCTGCCATGGTTTCTCCTAGCTTTGATTCAGTGTCTGTAGGTGTATTTGCAGTTTTTTAAAAGGTTTATGATAGTGGTAGAGCTCTGATAAGTTATTGATTTATTGGTTTATATTGATTTAAATTCTGGGCCTTCAAATAGAAGCTTCATGGTGTATAACAAATTTTAGACTTTGTTTCTTTCTAGAGTTTTTTTTATCTTCTTAGTGCAATAGGGAATTCCTTAGGCTCTATTTCCATTTAAGAAAAAAGGAGAGGGAGAAATAGAAAAAGTTCTTGCTCTTATTCTGAATCTTTTTTTTTATTTTAACTTTTTCAGTACTGGAATATTGCAATAATCTCAATCCAGATGAATAATACTGGTTTTTGTTGCAGGTTCAATGAGATAATATTTTTAAAACCCTAGATTTGATAATTTATAATTTTTAATATATTGTGGTGGTGGTGGTGAAGTCATTTAAGTGTATACAGTTGGACCAGGAAATGTTTTCCCCCTATTTGGTCTGTATGAACCAGGACAAGGTACTTAATTTTCTTAGTCTCTAATCTCATATCTGTAAATGGGATTAATAACAGAATCTAAGTTTTTGAATTGATAAAATTACATCATATTGATAAAATTACATTTTAATTCTTCCATTGTTATTGTTATCACCTCCGCCATCACCACCACGACCACCAGTACCATCACGGCCACCACCATCACTACTGTCTTCAACTTAGTAACTGCCATTTACCAGAATCAATTGTATTTGTCCTATGAATGATGAATACATCTGAGAAACAAGGAGGATAAAAGGAGGGCTGTCTTTGATTAGGTTACTCAAAATCTTTGTTTAGTCTTCTGTTAAAATTTGTTAGATTGGTTCATCTCACTGCCTCCAGTTTGGGCAAAATCTATTCGGTTTATCTGTGTCTGTAACAAAAGTTTACACATTTAAGCCAGTGATTGAATTCACTGGCTTTACTGTGCTGGGAGTTCATAATTTTGCCTAGTAAATGACTTTGATATTTAGGTATTAAAGCAAAATAGTTATCATGAGTTTTCCAAGATTAATCTTAGTATAAATAGTCAACTCAAGTTGTGATAAAAATCATGTTATCATTGCCATAGAATAGTAAGTTGGGTATACTTAAAAAAACAGGACTATATATGAAAGAAACATTCAGCCAGTTGACTTGCATAGTAGAGGTACTGTTTTAAACATTGGACATTCAACACACACCATTTCTCACTCTACCTGTAGGGTGTAGTCTAAGTAGAACATTTATGCTTATTTAGCTGACAAATGTACACACATTTTCTTGCCTTGGAAATGATTATTTTTTTCCTTTAGGCAACTTATATAATTTTTTCTTCAGTCCCTTAAACATTGGTTATTTGGAATGAGGAATTCCCTTTCTGTCTTTTAGCAACTTTTTAGGCCTTATGTAATAGCACTATGTTATAATATATATTTCCTCACTGATGACCTAGAGTGCTGTTTTCCTCTTAACTAGCTGTCTCTATCCAGCTTCATTTCCCCCATCTTACTTTTTTTTTTTTTCCTTCTTAAGAGATTCTTGAAAGTATCATGTTCATCCCATTGGAAAACATTAGCCCAACAATTTATGTGGCTGTGGTGCCATACTGTCTCTCTAGCCATTTGTCTCTGGCTATAATTTGAAGTTCCCAAAGCACTTCTGTCCTTGAAGTATCTAGGTATTTTGACATGAACTGAAATGAACAGGAAACAGGAGATGTTGGTTTCTCTTCTAGAACTGCAGACAGTTAAGTGTAAAACATTTCCTGGATTTTAGGTAATACTAGAGCAAAAAGCTTGGCTTAATATTTTATTATGAATCATTATTATGAAAGCATACATTCAAAAATAATGTAATTTATATTAGAATAGGTCTTTATAAAAGAGACAACTTTGCTATCCAATCATCTTGATTGAGAAGTAGATCAGAGTTCAGATATGGTTTCCTTTGTAGTCTTAAAAAGATTATGAATCTCCCAACTCTTAATTATGTTGCATCATAACAATACTCGTTCTTAGAAGTGGCTTAGTTTTTCTTACTGAAAACATTTCAGATAGGTTAACTTAAAGCACAGTGGTTTTATTCATAGGTTGGATAGAGACTTTATCATCTTAATTGGTCTCCAGGAATTTATACAGGCATTATTAGAAGTTATGTTATCCTTTGGTTTTATTCTGTCATAGAGTGAGCATTTTTTTCCCTCTCAGTCTATCACCAAATATTTCTATAAATTACATGGAAATGTTTGCTTTATTATATTATATTTGGAATCGTTTAAGAGGTAGGGCTGGGAAACTCAGACTGATGTTCAAAGAGTAAATTAGTTTATGACTGTGCTAGTAAAAAAAAAAAAAAAAAAAAAAAAAAAAAAATATATATATATATATATATATATATATATATATATATATACCTACTTTTATTTCCTAGGTAAGAAAATACATATTCCTACTATATTTCTTTTGTGTAAGAGCACTCACATAGAATAAATAGAATCAAGCATAACTGTGGCAAATTGAAAATTTGTTTAATTAAAGGCTGATGTGTTGTTTATGTAGGAAATATAAGGAGACATCCTATACAATATGAAGAATGAATTAATAGAATTACTTTCAACATTTAAGTAATTTTGGTAATAGATTACTTTGATAATAAAGTATGTAATTTTTTCTTTTTTTGGGGCCAGATAGGTTTGTTAATATTAGCCCATGGTATCAAAAAAGGAATTAAAAAAGCTACATTGATTCTTAATCTGTCATTAGAGTAATTAATCCTTTATAATTAGTTCCCTATTTTGGTGATGGGAAGTATATAGCACACATTTTGTTCATCCATTGATGAGTAACCATTCTTTCCTTCTTTCTTTTCTCAATTCTGTGATTAAAGCAAGCTACTGATGTTGGAGTGGGGATTGATCTGGTCCCTTCAGTTACAGTGAAGGTATTGTACCATAGTTCTAGACTATAATGTTCAAACAGTATTGCACATTTAATCACATCATCACTCTTGTACCCCTGTATGTACCCTGTGGAAATGTAAAACAAATACCTGAAATTTGTAAGTTATCTTTAGTTTTGACTAGTGAGTAGATAACCTTCATTATTTCCTACACATATAAAATTGATAATTGCATTCATAGTGATATGCATACACCATATTTTTCCATGTGTAATGTGTTTCTGTGTATAATGCAACCCACGTTTTTTGGACCCAAACTTCCAGAAAAAATATCTTTTTCGTTTTAATTAAATTTTTTATTTGTTTATATTTAGGTACTTGTTTTTTGTATTATAAAGGAATTTTAACATTTATATTTTAACATATTATGGTGCAAGAAAGTTTATGTAATAGTTTCACAACATAAGCACAGATACAGGTACAAGAAGCTTTTCTCCTGTTGTCCCCACGACTGGTGACATTCTCTGGGAGGAGGTCTAACATGTCTCCCAGCAGATCTGTGGCCGCATTGTTCTTTAGCAAATTTAATAGCTGTCAGCTTAACGCTGGCAGTATCTGCATTTCTGTAAAAAGATCAGCTAGATTGCTGACTCCTGCCTGAAGTGTGTAGGAAGAGAAATGTTGTGTTATTCACACTATGGTCATAAAGTTGACATCACCTGTTTTATCAAGATAGAGTCACTCTGTGGACAACAACACATCACTCTTCATTTCATTTCATTGAATTGTTGGCCAAAATTTCTTTCCTTTCAAAAGTTCATCATAAGTTCAACAAAATTGATTACTGTATTCCAGAGTATGATGTTGTATACGGATATCATTATTGATTTCTAGAGTTATACTTTTAACTCATAAGCATAAATAAAAGAATGAAATCATTTATAGAGATATTGAATTAGTACTACCCATGTATAATGCTCATCCTTATTTTTCTCTCACAAATTTGGGCAAAAAAGTGCACGTTATACACGACAAATTATGATAATGCACACAATTGCTGTGATTTATTTATTTATTTATATATCTATTTATATATAAAGGAAAGTTGCAGGCAGGAATGAAGGAGAGCAGAGGTTGGCAGAAAGAGGAAGAAGAAAAATTTTATCTTATTTAGATATTCTTGGTTGTTCTTGATTATTTCTCCTGGCCCCAGGACCCTAACCCATTCCTTAGGATGTTACTGCTTCCAAATAGTATTACACCAGGGTGCACTCCTAGCATTATTAAAATATTAGGTATGATAAAGGTTCATTTTTTCTAGAAACAAAATGAGCATTTTAAATATTCTAAACAAATTGTGTCATCACTTACTTATAGACCAACCAACTGATTGATTGCAACATCATATATATTTGAGGAAATCACATGAATGCTATTAATATGTATGATTATGTCTGTATTTGAAAATAATTCTCCATCATCTATCTGCCATAATATTAGTTTTAAATGGATGTATTTATAGTAAGAAAATATTAAATGAAGAAGCCACAAAGTGGAGTAGTGACAAATTGATAGTCCTGAAAAAACAGAATAAGAATGATGTGGTTTGGGTGAAGATTTTTCTTCCTGTCATTGTAGAGTTTTAGAACTAGAACTCAAATGTAGAGTCCTCTTAAGGCATTTAGATTAAAGTGTGGTAATCAGTCAGCACATTATTAAGCTGAAAATATTTATCACTGCCCAGACCTTAGAGCCAGGGAAATTTGTGGATCTTGGCGATTCGCTTAGTCAAAACTTGGACGAGACTTTATATTTTCTTAGATTATGGGTTGCTGTCCTTGGAGTAGCTTGACAGGGTACCAGGCTTTACCAATTGTGTTCGCTTACACTGGACCCAGCGGGTGGCCCAAGTGTGGGGATCTTTGGTAGAACTTGAAGGGAGCCCAATCTTATAACAGTTTCCTAAGCTAATTTTTTTGGATTCTTGCCACTTGAAACAAGGGTGGTCTTTCCCCAGTCTCCCTTCTCTCTATCCAATCAAAGACTCTATCTCATTAATACTTCTATGTCTGGAAAAGCATTAGTGGCAAGAAATCAAACACTTAAGGAAAAAAATTACTACAGAGTTCCAGGAATGATCTATAGACTTTTGTGTAGGAAAACCACTTATATATATATATCTGCTGATATTGTTCAGACATCTGCACATAATAATTCAGGAGCAGACTATAAATTGCACAAAGAAATCTTTTATCTAAAACAGGTAACATTCATTGCTCATGCTAATTTTCTCAACTACTAGTTATTTCTATAAGTAAACACACCTTTCCTTCCCATGTATTTCTTCTTTTTTCATGTGTAATAGCCACCTTAAAATGGTGGCATGACACCACTGGAAAATTCTCCTTCATTACTCAAATTTACTATATTTGAGAATGACTAAGTACAACTCTCTTCATTATTGCCAGTATAAGAACACGAGAAAGAATGCACAAAATCAGCTGGGTTTACACAGCAGACACAATGACTTCCTGATTCTGTCTGACAGTTTCTCTACAAATTTCTGCTATAAATCTCTCCTTATAGCTTTTTATAACAACAGCAGCCAAGATATATAACCATGCAAGTTTCCATCATAATAAATCCTGTTAATTGAGAAAATTTTTCCATCCGTTCCAAGTGAATGAAGATGTGGCTACCTTGAGTATGTGTGCATGATGCGTGACCATCTTTTCCAGGCAACTAAGGCAGAGCAGTTGTTCATACCTGGACTTTGGAGTCATATTTATATATCTAGGATTAAAAATTTGGTATTATATTTCCTAAGGATCATATTTCATTTTGTTAGAAGCAGAAAATAGCATGGAAAATTCTCATATTAACTTTTTATTTTTTTCCCCTTAATATTCTATAATTATTTTTCTCTTAAAATATGAGGTTTATGATTTAGCCAAGTCTTCAACTCTTTTTTTGGCTCAAACACAACTCTTCTTTGTTACTGTAGTTATTTTCGTCACACATCTCCTTGATTCACATTGAATGGGCCTAGCTCATGCTGGGGTTCAGTAAATCTGTGTATGAGAGCTATCATGATCATACATCTAAATCAAATGCAAGCACTTCTTGTAACAATGTAAAATTGTGCAGGCTTTGTCTAAGTACACATAGTTAGGCCAGGCCGAGTCAGAATGTCTGCTCTCTTCAAGATGGCTTATTACTACTTTAAGGATTTTTTATTTTCACTTTTAAAACTGAGCTCTCAACAGATGCTCCTAGTCATAGTATTAAATTCTTCTTAGTTTATGGTCTTGGACAAGTTATTTAGTTTTTCCGAACCTCTGTTTTTAAAACTGTAAAATGGGGATACTTTTTCATTTGCCGAGTTATTTCAAGACTTGACCATAGTTGATTAAGAGCATGGGCTCTGGAGCCAGCAGACAAAAGTTAAATTGTGATTCTTCTACATATACTTACCGTGCCCCAGGGCAAATTATTTCGTCTCGCTGAGGCATAGTTTTCTCGTCTGTAAAATGGTATACAGTAATATGACCTGTTTCATAATGTTGTAAAGATTAAATGAGATAATGCATATAACTAATTCATTAGTATGATGCCATGGATATAGAAAACTGCTAATGGTGATTACCATTAGCTTTATTTTAAAAATTGTTTTATACAGCATTAAATTAATTATTCATAGTAAAGTGTTTAAATTGTGTCCTGTTATTTAGTTTATTTATTTGTTGTGGCACATGTATAGTTTCTTCTTTTTATAATTACCATCAAAATTTTACTAAAAATTATGTTGTTCATAATGATCAGACACCATTAATGAAACTCTGACATGTGAATTCCTCTCATGTATTTCTTTGGCTTATAAAATAAAAATCAAGAAGTCATTATTCATTTACTATTTTATTGCATTTATATTCATTAGTAATTACCCTTTAAAATCACTTTTAAGTCACATTTTTTATGTTTAGCATATTTTAAATTGCATAGAATACCTACATCACTTAAAATGAAGATGTCATTTACTGGATATAATTATATGTGTATAATGTTTGGAGCAGTTATATATTTCTGTTCCTTGTTTCTCTATTATATATATTTTATATGTGACTTTTTAAAAATGAGATTTAAAACTACTGTCTTAAAAATAAGTGGGTCCTAAAAAGATGGCATCTATGGGGAGTGGGCACTGAGATGCCAACAGGAAAAATAAACCCAGTTTTGGAGCCAACACAGAAAAAGAGATTTTCCTGCTTCAACACCAGCCAGAACAACTTGGAGAACAGAAGACGACCAACAGCCGGCTCTGCAGGTGGTTGAGGATGTGGGGATACATTGGAGAACACAGCAGCACAGGGAAGCCCCTGGAAAGGAGAGTTTCGTGGTGCTGACGTGATCTGCCTTCCCCACCAGAGCCCAGCTGCAGCAGCGCAGGCTTCCCAGACCTTCTGGAGAGTACACGACAGTCACGGAGACCTCTAGCAGCCACCCGGGGTTTGAGACAGTAGGATCCCGCTGCTGAGTCCCTCTTCTCTTGCAGGGGCAGCCCCGCTGATCTCCAGCAGTGCGAACTCAGAGTAGGGAGCTGCAAGTCTGAGCCAAACCGAGCAATGCTGCAGGCAACTCTTGGCTAACTGAGGGGAACCGCGGAAACAGGAGCCCAGTGGCATAAAAATATGTGGCCTTTGTCTTCATGTGCCAGGGGTTAGAAGCGGCAGGGATCCCCTTGCTGCCTTGCCCTTCTGCTGAAAGAGCACAGGCAGTCTCCCTAACCTCTAGTGGCGTGAACTCAGAGCAGGGAACTGCAAGCCTGAGTCAGACTACACAGGGGAGGGCCTACGTTGAACATTGCCAGCAACTCTTGGCTAGAGAAAACTCACAAGGAGAAAACTGGTGACAGAACAGGAGCATACAGGTGTTCACACCCTCCACTACACACGGGGGGTTTTGGCTCCCCTGGGAATTGGGATCCAGTGGCTAAGACTCTGGAAGAACAGCCTGTGAGAAGAACTTGATCCTGATGGTTTGGTGAATAGGGATATAAGCGCAAACAGCAGACTCAATTCACACAGCCCCAGCCAGCAGAGTTCTACCAACAAAACAAGCCTACATCCCCCTGCCATCAGACATCAAAATTACATGCTCATAGATAACCACTACACCCCTAACCCTGCGCCCAACACTACCCAGCAAGCCATTCTCACTCCGTGACACAGGAAGACACACTATGGAAGCCCAAAAGGGTCAAAAATACAAAATAAAAGAAAAAAAGGGAGTGCCTCCTGGTAGAAATTAAACGAACTAGCAGATCAACAAGATCCCAAATTATGGGGGAATAAAACCCACAACACACCCTGAAGCCTCAGGAAATGGAATCACACCAAAGTGGCAGCTCATCAGAAGTTAACTTGGAAGACATGGAAAAATGATTATTTTCTAACAGATAAAGAATTAACTCTGCAATAATCAACAAATTCAGAGAGTTAAAGAATTCAGAAAAAAACCAAGAAAAATAATTAAACACCAATAGACAGAGATTAGAAGCTCTCCAGAAAAAAAACTAACAGGAACACAGGATTTAGAGGAGATAATTCATGAAACTAAGAATAATATAAAAAGCTCCGAAGCCAGAATAACTGAAATAGAGGAAAGGATTAATGATACAGAAGATAGTAATGCAGAAAGAAGCCAAGAAGAAGAAGAAAGAGAAATTAAATGTAAAAAAAAAAAAAAGTAGAAGAAGAAGCACTCAGAAAACTATTGGACAACATCAGGATAGGCAACATTAGAATGCTGCGTACTCCAGAAGGTGAAGAGAAAAGGAGAGGAACAGAGACCATCTTCAAGGCAATAATGGCTGAAAATGTCCCAAATCTAGAACAAGTAACAAATATATAGGTCAGTGAAGCAAACAGTACACCCAATTACATAAATCCCAAAAAAACTACACCAAGAGACATAATTGTGAAAATTCAAGACAAAGAGAGAATTCTAAAGGTGGCCAAGGAAAAAAGGCAGATAACATATAAAGGCACTCCTATCAGAGTAACCTCAAACCTCTTAACAGAAACTCTACAGGCTAGAAGAGAATCGAATGATGTCTTCAGAATACTTCAGGACAAAAAGTGCCAGCCAAGAATATATCCTGCAAAACTTTCTTTCAAATTTGAGGGAGAAATTAAAATTTTTCCCAACAAACAAAAGCTAAGAGAGTTTACAACCACGAGCCCTCCTCTACAAGAAATATTAAAAGAGGCCCTACTACCTAAATCAAAGAGGAAAAACTTCACAAAAATATAACAAAGAGATCAACATAACCAGAAAACAAAAATCAGAATGGCAGTAGCAAGTTCTCAAATGTCAATAATTACTGTAAATATTAATGGGTTGAACTTGCCAATCAAAAGGCACCGAGTTTCTAAATGGATTAAGAAACATAACCCAACTCTATGATGTCTACAAGAAACTCATCTTAGATCGAGAGACAAGCACACCTTAAAGTGGGTGGATGAAAAATCCAAGTGAATGCTTACAACCAGAAGAGCAGGAATAGCTATACTCATATCAGATAAGGTAGTCTTTCAACCAAAGAAAATTAGAAAAGATAAAGATGGACATTATATAATGATAAAGGAATCAATAACAACAAAAAGACTTAACACTTATTTACATTTATGCACCCAATAAAGGATCACCCAAATATATCAAATAAATATCAACAGATTTAAATACAGATATTGACAGCAATACAATAAAAGTAGGGGACTTTGGTACTCCTTTTTCAGTAAAATACAGATCATCCAGACAGAGAATCAGCAAAAAACCAAGCTCTTTAAATGACAAAATAGAAGAGCTGGACATAGACGTATAGAGTACTTCACCTCAAAACTATAGACTACACATTCTTCTCAAGTACTCAAGGAGCATTCTCAAGGATAGACCATATATTGGGACACAAAACAAGTCTCAGTAAATTTTCAAAGACTGAAATCATATCTAGCATCTTTTTAGATCACAATGGCATCAAACTAGAGATCAACCAAAAGAAGAAAGAGAGGAAAACTGCAAAAGAGTGGAGATTAAACAACATATTGTTGGGCAACCAATGGGTAAAAGAGGAAATTAAGGAAGAAATTAAAAAAATCTGGAATTAAATGAAAATGAAGACACAAAGTATCTGAATCTATGGGATGCAGAAAAGCAGTAATAAGAGGGAAATACAATCCTACCTCAGAAAACAGGAAGAATCACAAATAAAAAACCTAAGCCATCACCTAAAGGAACTAGAAATAGCAGAAAAACAGAAGCCTAAATCCAACAGAAGGAAAGAAATAATAAAGACTAGGTCAGAAATCAATGAAATGCAGATCAGAAAGACTTAAAAAAATCATTGAATCCAAAAGTTTGCTTTTTGAAAGAGTAAACAAAATAGGCCATTAACCAGACTCACAAAAAAGAGGAGTGAGAAAACACAAATAAATAGAATAAAAAATGAAAAAGGAATAATCACAGCAGATACAACAGAAATACAGAGGAGTATAAGAATATACTATGTACAATTATATGACAACAAGCAGAATAACTGAAAAGAACTGGACACATTTCTAGAAAAGTACAATATCCCAAAACTAAACAGAGAAGAATTAGAAATCATGAGCAGATCAGTCACAAGTAAGGACATTGAAACAGTGATCAAAAATCTTCCCCAAAACAAAAGACCTGGACCAGATGGTTTCACCATGAATTCTACAGAACATTCAAGGAAGAATTCCAATTCTCCTTAAACCGTTCCAAAAAATAAATGAGGGAAAACTTCCAAACAGTTTTTATGATGCCAATATTAGGCTGATTCCAAAATCTGATAGACTGCACCGTAAAAGAAAATTATAGACAGATATCCTTAATGACTACTGACACAAAAATTGTCAACAAAATACTAGCAAATTCAACAACATAAAAAAGAATCATACTCCATTTTTAAGTGGGATTTATTCCAGGATGCAGGGATGGTTCATCATATGCAAATTAATAAATGTGATACAGTATCTCAGTAAAAAAGGACAAAAACCACATGATCATCTCAGATAGATGCCAAAAAAGCATTTGACAAGGTTCAGCACCATTTTATGTTAAAAACCTTCCAAATATAGGTGTAGAATAAACATACTTCAATATAATTAAGTCTATATATGACAATCTCATGGCCACCATTGTACTCAATGGAGAAAAACTGAAAACTTTCTAAGATCAGGGACAAGACAAGGATGTCCACGCTCACAATTACTATTCCATATAGTACTGCAAGTACTGGCCAATGCAATTAGACAAGAAAAAGATATAAAAGGTATCCAAATAGGAAAAGAAGAAGTGAAATAATCACTTCGTAGATGGCATGATAATATACATAGAGAATCCCAAAGAATAAAATAAAAAGCTACTTGAAATAATGAAAGAATATAGTAAATTGGCAGACTATAAAATTATTAAAAGATCTGTTGCATTTCTGTTTGCCAACAACAAACACACAGAAGGAGAACCAAAGAAAACAATACCATTTACAATTGCACCCCCTCCAGAGAAATACCTTGGAATAAATCTAACCAAAGGGTTGAAGGACCTATACTATGAGAACTATAGGACATTGCTAAAAATAAACAGAAGATGACACAAAGAAATGGAAAGATATTCCATGCTCATGGATTGGAAGAATCAACATAATCAAAATGGCCATACTGCCTAAGGCAATAGATTCAATGCTATCTATCCCCATCAAAATTCCAAAGATCTTCTTCACAGACATAGAACACAAAATAATGAAATTTATCTGGAACAACAAACAACCCAGGATAGCCAAAACAATCCTCAAAAAAAAAAAAAAAAAATGGAGTCATGCTCTCTGAATTCAAACCCTACTACTGAGCAATAATAATTAAAACAGCATGGTACTGATATAAAAACAGAAAGACAGATCAATGGAACAGAATTGAAAGTCCAGAAACAAATCTACATATATATGGACACCTAATTTTTGACAAAGGAGCCAAAACCTTACAATGGGGCAAGGACAGCCTCTTTTATAAATGGTGCTGGGAGAACTGGTCAGTCACATGCAAAAAGTTGAACTAGACCATTACCTAATGCCATCTACAAGAATTAACTCAAAATGGATTAAAGACCTAGACATAAGACCAGAATCCATCAAACACATAGAAGAGAATGGAGGCAAAACATTATTAGACATAAACCTAAGAGATATCTTGGGCAACTCAGCTCCCATTGCAAGGAAAATCAAATCCAAAATAAACAAGTGGAATTACATAAAACTAAAATGTTTCTTCTCAGCAAAAGAAACTCACATAAAAACAAAAAGGCATCCTACTGAATGGTAAAAGATATTTGCCTCACCCCTCAGATAAGGGGTTAATATCTAAGACATACAAAGAACTAAAAAAGTTTGACACAGAAATACAAGCAATCCAATCAAAAAATGGGCTGATGACCTTAATACCTTAATAGACACCTCTCCAAGGAAGACATACAAATGGCCGACAGGTTCATGAAAAGATGCTCTACGTCTCTTGTCATCAGAGAAATTCAAATCAAAACAACAATGAGATATCTCCTCATGCCGGTAAGAATAGTTATTATCCAAAACAATGGAAATAATAAGTGCTGGAGAGGCTGTGGAGAACAAGGAATTCTAATTCACTGTTGGTGGGAATGTAAAGTGGTGCAGCCATTCTGGAAAACAGTATGGAGAGTTCTCAAAGAATTCAGAATGGAAATTCCATGTGATCCAGTTATTCCTCTACTGGGCATTTGCCCCAATGACACAAAAAACACTTATCTGAAGAGATATATGCACCCCCATGTTCATTGCAGCACAAGTTACAATAGCTAAGAGCTGGAAACTAATGCCCATAAACAGAGGAGTGGATAAAGAAGATGTGGTACATATACACTATGGAATACTATGTAGCCATCAAAAAGGGAGAGGTCCTGCCATTTACAACAACATAGATGGAGTTGAAGAGAATTATGCTTTGCAAGAGAAGCCAGAAGGAGACGGACAGACATCATAGGATAGCACTCATATGATGGGTAAAGAGATAACAAATGTCATAAACAACATCAAAAACGGGGAGGGGGAGAGAGAGAGACAGAGAGATAGAGAGAGAGAATGAGAAGGAGAACACTACTCCAAACAACTATGGACTCTTAGTGATGAAAGACAAAAAGGCAAATCAGGGAGTGCCAAAGTGATGGGGAAGGGGTGGAGGAAATGGGATGAAGGGAATTAACTAAACAAAGGGAGGAAAAAAAGGGGGGAATATTGGTAAATCTACTATCCTATTTGTAAATGTAAAAATATCACTATGTACACCTCAACACAAGTCATTGTCAAAATGCAATATCCCTTCAATAATTATAAAAAATGAAATAAAAAAATAAAGATTTATTGTAGATATTTTAAATGTTACCATAAAATTAAATTTAAAAAGCCTATTAATTTACCACCCAGGGATTATTACTATTAACTTTGGTGTTTTTCTTTTGATCATTATTCATAAATTATGAAAAATTAGAATACATATACAGCTCAATTTCTTTTCACTTAAGTTTTCCCATGATATGACATTCTTCAAAAATATAATTCTAATGGACAAACAATTATATATTACAATAATTTATGTTGAGATGTTGGATTATTAAGTTGTTTCTTACTTTAGTTTTCATTTTCAATCATATAATTATCAAAATTATCCTTATACATATGTGATAGTTGCATATAGACTGATCTTTGCTTATATCCTTAGGATAAATTCCTAGAAATGGGATTGTTGAGTAAAAAAGGTGAATATGTTAAAGTTTTTGAGAATTTGTCACCAAACTATGTTCTATTATACCTGTAAAAATTGACATTCTACCTAGAAATAAAACCCAAAATAAGTTATTTCATATTATTAAAGTCAAAGCACATCATTTTAATGTCCTTAAAACTTTGAAGCATGTTTGTTGACCCCTAACTAATATAAGCTGCTAACCTCAGCGTGTGCAGAGAGCAGCATGTTTCACTTGGCAGAAACAGATATGGATGGAGAATCAATCCTTTGGCAGGTGACTACTAAAGTAAGAAAATGACAGCTCTATTTTACTGTCATCCAAAGAGCATATAAAATGTGTATGTAAAAAATTTAGAAGATGAATTTCTAGCTTATAATTGAAAGACATCTAATTTTTAAATAAAAATTGGCAAACAAAAGCCTTGATTTTAATTAGGAAATATCTAAATGATTGAATAAATAATGTGTGCTTCAGAAAAAAAATAGTTGTCCTTCCCTTATGTCAGTTAACATGACATGTGTCTGTCTCATACTAATGTCTAATAAGTAGACTCAGCTGCTCCATAGCGAAGGTGCCATATAAAAGAGTGGTTCATAGCTCTGCTTTTACATAGGAATCACCTGGGGAGCTACAGGAAATATTGATTCCCTGATCTGACTCAGAGATTGTAACTTGGTTGGTCTAGCACCTACCTGGGCAGATGACTCTGCTAAATCAGGCTTACCATATCAAACATCTGGGTGAACTTATCAAAAGAATATTCAAAGAGGATGAGAATTTTAGGAGACAGAATCTAATGAGAGAATAGGTTGAGTGGAAGCCAGTTCTTCAAGTCTTTTCTTTGATACTTTGAAAATGATGACATTAGCTTTGTGACCCAGTGAAGACTTTGAGACTGATTTCTAAGGACAATTCTCCTCAGGGGAAGTGAGATAAGTTTCTCTACTCCTCAGGGGAAGTGAGATAAGTTTCTCTACCTATTCATACCCTATTTCCTAGGCAAATGTTATCCCAGAGTTCTTATTACTACTAATCCTAATTGGAGTGGGATGGCTTTCTTAGCACCATCAAGCAAGAGTACCAGTTTGGAAATGCAGCCGGTTCAGAAATGCAGTCATCAATATTTCCATTTTGATATTATCTAGACTTCATTGTTATATATTTTCGTATGTAACATGTATGGAAGAAAATGTAGTGCTTGATATGTATCTAGACTAATAACTATCCACCTAGTAAGGAAATCTTTAGAAAAAAATTAACTTGTGGAAAAGGTAATATACATGATACTCATGATAAGTAATTCATGGTGCCATATTTATTCATGGTGTGAAAAATGAACATTTTTAATATCTTATGATATAATTATTCCCCAGTCATAAAGACAGATATTTTTACCTTGTTATTAATAGAAATTTTAAAGTAGTTTACTGAGATGCAATTCATATACCTTAAAACCACTCATTTAAAGTTAACATTTCAATGAGTTTTAGTGTATTTGCAGAGTTGTGTATCCATTGCCACAATTCTATTTTAGAATATTTTCATTCTCCCTGAAGGAAACCCCATACTCATTAACAGCCATTTCTTGTCTCCCTCACCTTGTCCCTTCCTCCTTCCCATCCTTAAGCAAGTATTAATTTCTTTTCTTTTACTATAGATTTGTCTATTCTGGACATTTCATGTACATTGGATCATATAATATTTGGTTTCTGTGACTAGATTCTTTTAATTAGCATAATGTTTTCAACATTTAACCATGTGTCAGTACTTAATTTCTTTGTATTACTAAATAATACAACATATAATAATACTTTGTGAATAATATTTAAAAAAATGAATGACGTCATTATATGGACATAATATATTTTGTTTGTCCATCCATCACTTGATGAACCTTTGGACTGTTTCTACTTTAGCATATTATGAATAATGCTGCTGTGAACATTAGTGTACAAATTTTGGGTGTTCATGTATTTTAATTTCTCTTGTCATGGAATTGTGAGGTTGTATGGTTAATTTATATTAATTTTTTGAAGAAATTGTAAAACTGTTTTCTTGAGCGAGTGTACGATTTTACATTCCTACCTACATAGGAATCATTTCCAGGAATCTATGAATGTTCTATTTTCTCCATATTCTTGAAAATACCTATTTTTGTCTGTCTTTTTGATTATAGCATTTCAGATGATGTGTAGTATCTCATTATTAGTTTAATTTTCATTTCATAATGACTCAAGATGTTGAGCATTTTTTCATGTGCTTGTTGGCCAATCGTGTATTTTTTTTGGAGAAAAGTCTATTCAATTCCTTTGCCCAATTTCTAACTGGGCTGAACATTTTAACCTAGTAGTTATGTTATATGTTATGTCTTGTGACTACTCATTTTTTCTTAAAACGATATTTCCTAACAATTTTCTAGTGATTTTTGAAGTAGTTGTGATATTCTAAAGAATTTGGATGGGATGTAATTTTCTATTAATGACAATGTCTATTTCCTTAGGTCACACTGCAGAATCGAGTGGTGTTGCAAAAAGCCAAATTATCAGTCTATGTGCAGTCACCATTAGTGTTGACTTGTGATCAGTTTACCTTGGAATTTATGGGTAAGTGACATAAGCTTGAAGTTTTTCATGGTATGAGGTTTGTTTTTCATTAAAAAGATTTTTTTTTATCGGTTGTTTATCTCATGGTAATATTTCTTGTCTGAATAGTGAGACTTGTACCTTCCTGAAATCAATGATTGTGTTGTTTTGCTTATGTTTTTTCTTTAAGTATCAAGTATGTGCATTCAGTGAATGACTGTTAAGTTGGAGTAATTACAGATTTCCAAGTGCTTTCCTTAACTAGTCAGACCTGTAATTGTACTTAAATACTATAATTTGGAAGGTGTTCTTTATTGGTGTTTCTCTAGTGACCTATTTATTGAATCAGTAATGTTTGAAGAAAGAATATTGGCTTTGGAGTCTGGCCTGAATTTGTATCTTGGCTCTGACACTCAATATATAACCTTGAGAAAGTTATTCTGGTAATTACTTGGAGCCTCGGATTTTTAGTTTAAAAGAAGGGGATAATGATATCTGTCTTGCAGGGCTGTTTTAAAGTGTGATAGAAAATAAATCTTTCTAAGAGATCTGCAATAAAAACTAAAAGCATAGATATATTGTAAATGGTAGTCTTTTCTAAGATTTCTTTGCATAGACTCATTCCCTTCCACTTACATCCAAGTTGTTATTCATTATGTTATAGTGATTTATGAATTATGTTTTCAAGTCTTTTCTTTGCTTACTGCTGCTGTTCAGCTGAGTATCCTAGTTCCTATTCTTGAGTTAAGAACACATCTCTCTTTTTTGCCTTTGTATAACCAACCCTTAGCTGAGTGCTTGGCAGATAGTGAAACTCAATAGATATCTATTAAATAACTGAATCAATGGTGAGTGAATGAATTTGATTCTCACCTTGTTTAAAAAAATAATGCTCTATACTTGTCTTTCTAAAACACATTGCAAACAATTCTTCCAGTTAAAAGCTTCTTACGGCTCTTTAATACAGGTTGGAGATGGAATACGTGATTGTAGGAGGCTAGGTTCTGTACAGTCTGCTAAACTGTTACAATTATAGTTACACCCATTTCCAACCTCCCCTGCAGTCTGTGTGGCAGCCATGATAAAATGCTGTACCAACCCTCTCCCCTTACCCTTTGTGTATCTTTTTCTCCTTATGCTGCTTGTTCATTTGGGTAAAGAGAAGCAGTGGTTTAGAATGTTAGGCATTCTTTTTTCACAGTCAATTCCCAGCTCTGTATTAACTATGCGATCTTGGGTAAGATACTTAATCTTGCTATAGTTATTTTCTCATACACAAAAATTGACAATAATAGTTCTTCTCTATTAGGATTGTTATGAAGATAAAATGTATTAATCCATGAAAGTAATTACTTGGGATAGTAGTTTGTATGCAGTGTATGCTTATTTAACTGTTGTTAATAGTAATAGTTAAAAAATATTGACGTATTACTTTTATATTGCTTATAGCACCAGAGATGACTAAAACGGTAGCCTTTTCTGTTTATCTGAAAGGAAGTTATACACCTGCTGGATTGGAAGGAAATGCTGTTGTTTCTTATTCCAGACCAACAGGTAAATACAGTTGTTCACAAATGTTTAAGCTAACCACTTCTTTAAAATGACTGGAGTTCTGAGTTACCTGTTAAGTGTTTAAGATGTGAAAACACAAAATGCTGTTAAATAGAAATATTCTTTTTTAGTGAAAAATGAAATTTATGTTTAAGGTAACTCTTTTTTTAATGTTATAAGTAATTAGTGACAAGCCTAGTTAGCTGATTTCCACATATAATGTTTTATCCGCTTTCCAATTAATAGCAAATAGGATTTATTTTTATTTCTACTACATAGATAATATCTACACAGACTTCATTTATTGAACTAAAGAGAAAAGGCTAATCTGAATTAGTAAAAAAGAGGCTATTTTGGATTAATCTAGGCAGTAATCAGAATTTCAGACACTATTTTAGTGACTAAAATTCTTTAGAATAGCAAAGGTTGAAATATGTAAGAACAGATTTATTAAGATTAGATCTGAACTTCTAAAGAAACTCTTTTTCAGTTTACAAAGTTATCTTTTATCTATTTGAGGTTCAATTTGTAGACTTCAACTTAGTTTGGTCTAATTTTATAGTTTTTTCTTTCCTGTTTATTAAATTATTTGTAATAACTGTTTAACAGCCAATGGATTTATAGAATAAGAATAATCAGTCATTGCTTTAAAACATTAGTGTTATTAATGATAGGTTATCTCAGTGACATTGCATTTGTGTTGAAAACATTTCTATGTAATTTTCTTAGTTTAAAAAGCTTTTAGAGATGTATTATTTGTCTTTCCCCTCTATTGATGCCCACTTTACTTATTTACCACTGTTTTTAATAATTTCAGTTTTATTTTGTCTAAGTGAAGTTTCTGGCTTATGCATTGGCAATTCTATTCTCTAAGATAATTTATAGCTTTAGTACTTATTTTCAAAATCTGTTGCTTTCTACTTTGTAAGTTACTCTGCTTTAAACTGTTTAAGAATTTCTTTAACCAAAAGAGATTATAGTCTATTGCAGTATTTATTGAATGAAATTATAAATCTCATCAAGACTAACTGCAAGTGTTAATATTATAGATTTGGTATTTTTCTCAAAAATTTCCCAACATTTTATTTACTCCTTAGTGGTTTTAATATATTGAGTCAGTTTGCTTTTTGGCTAGATCATGTCTTTACCTGTTTTTGCTACATTTACACTAGAATAACACACTCTCATGAACTTCTAAGATTGGAAGTGAAAATATATTGTTAGATTTTGTTTATGTTATGCTCTTCAATTATGAATTTACTTAACTACTTTTTATTGGAGGGCCATTTAAAGAATTTGTGAGAATCTTGAAAATTATAGTTTATTTTTCAAGTAGATATATATTAAATTTGTGTTGTAATTAGACCACAAATAATTTGTTGTGTTCTTTCTTCCCTGCTTCTTTTGCATTGGCCATGATGGATAGATCGAAATCCTGAAGGTAAGTGAAAAAATAACTTAGAACAAAATATATTTTGGAATATAGTCAATGGATTTTGTCATTTATTACGTTGGTATTGTACTATGCTATTTTTACTGCTATTTTGCTATAGAAGGATGAGTCACTGCTTTCATTCCAGTATGGAGAAGATAGTAGATGTTTCCTTTGGTAGACACCTAAATCATCATTATTAGTTTCAGAATCATGAGAAAGAATGAAACTCCATAACTATTTTGAAAATAATCAAGGGTCTATCTTTTGTAACATATTTCTGTAAGTCGTTACCTGTATACTGTTATAATACTTAAAGAGTTAAAAAAAAAAAGGTATTTGTCAATTCTAAATTGTCTGTTTTCTGTATACCTCATCATTTCCACTTCTCTCTCTGATCAGAATGTCTTGAGTCCTCATTCCATGATGCCTATAACTTGCATTACATAGTATCTGGGAGGTAAAAATAAATTTATATGAGAAATATTTTAATAAGCAACTATTTAGGTTAATAACATAAATATAACTGTCAAATTAGAATTTGGATTATTACAAAGTAGGCTATTAATGAATATTTACATTTTAATTTACAAGATTTCATATAACTGACAAGATTTTACATTACATTTTATAAAATGCCATATTATTATCTGATTTAAGTTTTAGAAAAAGTCAATAAAGGTTATTATTGAAAGATTTATTTTTTTCTTAATGTAAATTCAGCTGAAACCCTGAGGAAAAAACCCCACAATATATGGAAATTTTACTATTGCTATACAAAGCTAAAGCTGGTTTTAATCATCTCTTATGATATATTTAAAAGTCATAATTAATCTTTAGTGGGTAGAGTTGAAATATTCAGCTTTACCTAGTAGGCAAGAAAATAATATGTTGCCACTTAGATCTAACTTACACATAAGGCTTCAAATTTCAAAGACTGGTTTGTTTTATTGGCCTGATCTGTTCAGGCTGCATGGCAGATAAGCAACCCTGCTTTTACATGTGGAAAAAGAGAAGCAAACAAGATTTTATGTTGTCCCATAAGAGTTAGTCTCCACTATTTCTGTATTAAGGTTACATGACATGGCAGTGTGAAACATGGCTGCAGGTGGAGCACAGTGCGTAGCCAGACATAACAGGAAGGGATCAAGGAAGTTCTGGCTACCAGACATTGCTACTGCTTTGGGGTTCCTTGTTTTCAATCTGAAATGACTCTAACAGGCCCCTGGAAAGAGATCTAAAGACATTATATAGATTTGTAATATATAGATGGAGTTATTCTGCCCTGATATATATATGTTCTCTTTTTTTTTAAAGCACATTTTGGCTTCCTTCTTGACAGTGATATTAGACTCTAGGGTGTGCCAAGTGTAATTGGAATTCTCTTCCTGGAAAAATTGTTCTGTCAGGAGTGTTTCTGACGCAAATTTTCTAAGTGTTAAATAATTTTGTGATTAATAGCACTATAGTAGTTGCGACTCTCCATTTCCTCTAGCAGGGTAGGAGAGGAAGTGTTTGAAGGAGAGGTGATTATATTGGGTAAAAAAATGCAGAACAAAGTCAGCCTGATGAACAAGTAAATCAGTATTTGAATATTATAAATGACCAAATTTTTCTTTTCTCTCAGCATAACACTCAGAGACTTGAATAAGCCAAATACAGAGGCTCTTTTGCCAAGTACAGAGAAAAAAATATCGGTGATGGTAGGCAATATTAAGACCAATGAGTCTTTCTCAACTAAATTGAAAACTATTCTGCTAGCAACTTTGAACGGTTTTTAAATACATAGAGTTCATTCCTTACTCATTACACACCTGCATATACCCACACATAACTCTACATGTTTCTGACATTCTAGCTATGAAGTGTGGTTCAGAGCCAAATAAGCATTTCAGGAATCTCTAGAAAATACAAATCTCCGTAGAAATGTGCCTCTGATAAACTCCATGTCTGATTACTAGAGATTGTACTTTGAAATGCTTAGTTTTAATTTGGTGGGAAGGAATGCAAAATACTAAAATTGCGTTTTTTCTTTGTAAAGATATACTTTCCTTAAACTGGTTTCTAAAGGGTTTCATACCTTTTTCCCACTAGTGGTAAAACTTTCAAACTGCAATCATTTAAAAAATAGCCATTTATCATTTTATTAAGTATGAGTGTCATCATTTATCCAGTTATTCTATGAAGCAGTTTTATGATTTCTGAAGAGAAAAAAGATTCTGGAGGGGTTCTACAAATTTTAGCAACTGCAAACCATTGCTCTAGTATGTGATACTGTCATTGAGACCCAACTGAAGAGTGAATTTAGTTATAATGTATTTCCTGTCTTGGGTTTATCATACTTGCAAACCGTTTATTTAGATTTCTGAAATCATATATACACCACCAATTTCTTTAACTCTGGGTTCTTGGTTCTTTAGGATTAGGATCCAACTTCTCAGGTATATAGATTCAGTAGCCTAAAGCTACTGTTTTTTTTTAATCATAATTTTTTTAACCAATCAATCAGTACCTGTTCCAAGTGAAGTAGAGCAGTATAGTTTTAGAAGAATATTTACAACCACATTTTGTTTGAATAATTAGTCAGACTTTGGTTGAAAGTATATATAGGATAGTTTTTTAGGTGCATATACAGAATTGTCAGAAGATGAAGCTTTTTTGTTATTCTGTTCATTGAAAATGAAAGAAATGAAAAAGGGTTTTAGTTTCCTTGTTCTTTCCAGACTGCATCCATTATTTTATATGTAATTTAAATATGATGGAGGAAGCATTTAGTAGGGATATTTCTGTAATTTGAAGATATATGGAATATATGAAAATATTCCTTCAGTTGGAAAAATAATTCTTTGTAATTTTTTTGTGTGATAATACTGATAATTGTGGTTTGAGCAGTAGCTTAGATCATTTTACCATAGTATTTGGAGTCAAAACATTTCATCATTGTTAAGTACAAATACACATGCTTCTAAAACCTCACCGAATGTCAGGAAATAATATCCTGGGACTTTTCTGAAGAGACACTGGTTATAATTTGCATCTATTGTTGCAGAAGAAGTGAATTTAACATCTGTTGGTTATGAGCAAAAAATGAGCTATGTAAAATTTGATGGATAATAGATTATGTTGAAGAGAATGACAAATATGCCCCATTTGCTCTGAAAAAAATATTGAATTGCCCTCATATATCACTGTGCTTGGCATTGTTGATGATGTCTCACTATCCTGGTGAATAAGTAGGACTGAAACTGTACTTCCAGCTTGGTTGTGTAGGCCACACAACTCCAACTGGCATTAACAAAACAGATGGCAAATTCCAGGACTCTTACCTTGGGGTCACAGCTCCAAAATGTAACTACTTTTGCTTTTTGCAATTTTCATTCCTCTCACTGACCCCATTATAAACAAATGAAAGCATTAATGTGTTGGGTCCATCAAAGAGAGCTTAACATTTTTAGTTTTCCCTTTCTCTATAGCAGTATACCAAGGGAGATTTCCATTATCTTATCTTTTATCCAGTAACAATAAAATTTTCTAGTAAAAGGAAAATAAAACTCCCAAAAGTTATAGAATTGCTTTTTTAGATTTATGAGTAGAGAGCTTTGATCTGGTTTTAATTTTATTTTCTGTGAAAATATTGAAAGGAATGATTTAAAAAGACCTTTAAATTCTGACATAAAACTCTTTTTGTTGTTTCTTAATTACCTATTTTTAATGCCGGCATATATTTTGAGAAAATTGGCAATCAACTGACTGTGCATGCCTTTCAAAATATCACTTAAAATAATAAAGTTAAATGGATTGAGAATAATTTATATGAAAGTAATGTTCTTAATATTGATGTATTAAATGGGCATGAATTTCAGTGGAGCGACAGTAGAGCAGTTTTCAATTCTTTCATACTCATAATTTACTGAAAATTGTTAATGTAAATTGATACAAAGTAAAAAGGCTTAAAGTTAAAAAAAGCTAAAGATTTAAAATGGTGGGTTAGAGAAATGATTAGTTATAGTCATCTAGTGTCTTTCTGATATAAATTTCATATTCTTTGCTCATTTTAGTTGATAGTCTTGAATTGGGGCTAGAACTCTGAAGGTCTTCATTTAAAGACTTAGTTCAGTAATTAGATGTAACTATGTATAATATTTTATTTAATGTTCAACTGTGATGACTTCAAATATATTACTGTTAAAGATATACCTCATGCTTATGTGCCTTTGAAGATTTTATTTTTGTCTTATATGTTTTGGCATAATATAAAAATATGAATTATGTTAATAGTTAATTGAGTTATGCTACATGAATTGGGCAGACAACAGACTTCTTTTTTTAAAGGAAAGCTACAGGAAGGAAAGTTGGCCAACAGGCAGGAAGAAGCATTTTATTTTATTTGTATTTAGTTGTTCACATTGGTTGCCTCCTTCCACCCGTTTCCCTCCCTCCAAACCTGGGACTTGTACCCAGGGGTATGTGGCCTGTGCTTTTTTCGAGACAATTGACCTAATCGCTAGTCTACTAGTGTGCACTGAAACAGACTTTTAAACTCAGATATGTTGATACTCAAACTGTTAGCAGTACAATTTTTTTTTGTCAAATTAATTGTCTAATCTATGACTCAAATTATGTTTCTCTTTTTATTTCAGGCATTCCTCGTGTTATCCAATGTAAATTTAGACTTCCCCTGAAATTAATATGTCTACCAGTTCAGCCATCAAAATCTGCAAGCCACAAACTAACTATTGATACCAACAAATCTCCAGTCAGTCTTCTCAGTCTCTTTCCAGGTAGGACTTTTGAAGTAATATGCCTGTAACATCAGAAATGTTAAGAATGTAGAATGGAATCCTTTATCAGCAGGTAATGATGGGGTAATTATCAGATAATTGTTAAGTAAGAATATAAAAATGCCTCAAGGATTTTCCCCTCTTGCTTGCCTGTTCAAAGGCAAATAGCTTATATCAACAAGGTAATAAGGTATACCTTTTAAGTTTGATTAACATTATTATGATCACTATTTTGCTTCAGTATTCAGAAATGAAAACATCAAATTTTTTTTTTAGGATGTGGAATTTTTGGCTTGGAATATAAATATTTATTATTCATCTTTATTGTAGGTTTTGGATATATCCCTTCCCTAAGTATATAAATATTTATTATTCAACTTCATTGTAGGGTTTTGAATATGTACCTTTTTAAAGTGTATTCTTAACACTACTGAAAAGTAATCTCATAAGTAGCTGTTCTTCAGATTCTGCTGTCTCTGCAGGTGGTGGGAATGAATGCTCTTTCTCTGACTCTGATGCTTTAGAAGGAGCTTCCTATTTAAAGTTTGAGCATCACAGCGAACATTTGGAGCAATTAGTGTAGGTGTGACTTTCTCCAGGTGTCAGTTTTTCTTTCTGAGAGCTTAGAAAAGAGAGCTGTGTTGATTGGATAAAGCAGCTTTAGAAACCAAGGTTTCTCATGTGTCACATCTATTAACTTTCTTGGTGATGGGGTGGAATTAAAAAAACAATCTGGGAATTTAATCAGTGCTTTTAAATCCCTCATTAAAAGTCCACACTGTTGGCTATGAGATGCATCTTCACTCTTGAATTAGTGGTAGGATTTAAAATACAAAGAGTATTTCTCACAAGGTTTAGACATTTATGGTAAGTCAACTTTTGTATTATTAACTACTTAATGTGCTTAAAACTTATTTTGCATTGATTTTAAGTATTTAAAGAGCTTTATTTATACTTATCTATAAAAATATCCCAAATTAAGTAATCTTTATTACAATTAATCCAGTATGTAGCTTGACTTTAATTTGGGCATCTGCATATATATATATCCACACTTTAGCAAATAGTTTTATACCTTTTGGTTTCTTTCCCCCTCCCGTCCCCTCCCCATCCCTTTCTTTTCTCTCCTCTTTCCTTCTCCTCCCCTCTCCTCCCATTTCTTTCCTATTCTTTTTAAATTTCTTATAACAAGTGTAGATTAAAAAACAGGCAGAAAGTCATTACTTTCGTGACATCTTTCATAAATGTATTAGTGCCTTGGATCTCATATACTATTTGGGAATATAGTTGCAAATTATGTGTTGAACATGAATTTAATAGTACCTTCGACAAAATGTTTGAGATCCTGACTTCTGAGGAATTGATCTTTACTGTAAGTAAATAAACCCTACAGAAATTGAATAGAAATGCTTTCTTTTGACTGAAGAGATGATCTCTCTACAATATGGCTTGGACAAGATATATGAAGTAAAGTTTAGATGACTCTTTCATTTTCCTTTTGATCTGTGACTCAGTCATTTGGTATCAAAGGTTTTATATACTCACCAACATATAAATGCTTCTTACTCACTTTAGAAATAAGACTCAGTGACAAATTTAAAAAAATTTACCCCAAGAGCCAATGTATGTGATAGAGAGTATTATTCTCTTTTTGAGTGCCTGGGTTTATGTTTATATTAAACATGCTAGAGTTTTGTAATTGTTTAAAATAAATCGTATTGATAATTGAAAGTTTTACTTTGGAGACTACTTTTCACTCTTGATATAGAGAAGACTTTATATGTTGATGCCATTGCAAATCTTCTGTCTGTTTTTAACTACAGCAAAATTAACAGACTTCATAGAGAATCAGTAAAAGTACATTTGATTTACAAGTCTTCCTATGTTTTATTTTAGTTATTTTTGTGAATATAGGTATATTTAAAATAGCTTAATTTTTCTTACTATAAATAAATGTGAAACTTAGAAATGGGTAACCAAAACGAGGAAAATAATGGAAATTATTAACATTTCTACCATTTGGTGTTATCTACTTATATTTCATTATATTTCCTAATCTTTTAAAAATATTCTTTCTAAGCATTTTGTTTCCCTAAAATTTTTACTTTGTATACTCTTTGAGACATATTTTTATATACTTATATGGTTTTAATGATTGCATACTATTCTATCATAAATCTCTAATATAAAATAATTAGACTGGCATATTTTGACATTTTTATTGCTTTAAGTTGTTGATATTGTAAATGTATTATAGCAAAACTTCTCTAAGTTTATTATAATTTCATCAATGAATATCTAAAGGTAGAATTAATCAAAAGGTAAGAATATTTTTAAAGCTTTTGAAATATAATGTGGAATTGACTTTTTGAAGAGATATGTTAGTTACCACATTGACTTTGAGTGGAAGTGCTCGTGCCCCATATTCTATTCTTGCCACTAGAGAATAGTGTAATTATAAAAAGAACCATTTAAAATACTTAATGATTATATAGAAATATTTATTTACATCTTTATATATAAATATATATCTGGATTGCTTTTGGCAAAATGTGATTTAAACAATAAAGATTAAAAAAAAATCTCATATAGAGAAAAGTCCAGAAGTGATCAGCAGAAGCTGGTATAGTAGTTTGTGAATGTTATCATCAAGAGACAGCTTTTTTTTTCCTTTTCAATCTACAATCTCTAGCATGTTGGCTTATACCATGGCAGTAAGAAAGCTGCTTCAGTTTCAGGCATCCTAACAAGCAAGAACTAGGGAAAAGAAATAGTTATAACAATGACTATAATGACTATAACTTTCATTAAAAAGGCACATGTTTTGATACCTTGGTGGACTAGTGGTTTGGTCAGCCACCCCCTGGCCAAGTACAGCCCACATAAATCCCAGAGACCCATTTTTCTGTCCTGGGCTGGGGGCAACAACAAAAATGTACAGCTGAAATAAATAGCACCTGTCTGCTCGCCTGCCTGCTTGCCTACCTACCTTCATTCCTGCCTGTACCTTTCCTTTAAAAAAACAACAAACAGTAAAAAAAAAAAAAAAAAAAATGACATGTTTCCATAAAATTCTTAAGAAATTTCTACTTAGGCCTCAATAACTATAGTTGTGTCATCTGATCTCCTCTAGCTATAAAGGGACTGGAGAACTAATGAAGATGGACTGTAGAAGAGGAGGTAGAGAACTGATGTTATATTGTAATTCAGGATATGCCATAATATCAGTAATTTTACATGAAACTTTTACTTAAATGTAATAAGAAATAACTTGCCATTTAAACAGTTTTATGTTATTTATGAAAACATATGGAAACAAAATCTTTCCTGCCATTTTTTGGGGTGCCATGTCCTTGCAGTTTTTATTATATGCCTCTGTGTCTCTTAGGATAAATTCCTTAAAGACAGCTGTGTTAAGAGTGTTCACATTTGAACATTTTATTCACACGCCAAACTTGCTTCCAGAATAATTCTGTCAGGTTGCAAGTCCTGCACTAGGTTTCATACCCTGGTAGTTGTTGGATTTGTTAAATATTTAAAAAATTTTGATATGATTAGGTAAAAAAATGACATTTTTATTTTTATAATTTGTATTTGTAACTTATTTGAGGCATACACATTTTATAGTTTTATTAAGTACTATATTTTTTCTTTTAATGTATAAGGTTTTTATTTTTAGGTAGAAATATTTAGTTTAAAAATTAGTTTACTAATTGCTTTATGATTCAAGTTTTCAGGTGATGATTAAAATGGTCTCATTTTAATGTTATAAAATATTTACTTATATTTTCTTCAGGTATGTTTTAATGTATTCTTTAATGTTTATATATATATATTTAAATAAGTTTACTGGAGTCTAACTTATGTGCAATAAATTACACATGTTTAAAATATGCAATTTACTAAGTTTTGATGTTTGTTAATTTTCTCTAGGCAGTAAGCAGGAGGCAGGTTCACCTTATTTCTTGTTTGTCAGGGATCCCTGTGATGATTTCCTGATGCCCAGTAGCTACAAACATTTTTCATATATTATATCCCATTTATTTTTTTGTTTCAGATAGAGGGGTACATTTGGTTCCAGTTTCTTCATCTTGACATTCTAGAAATACTGTGCAAAAATTTTCCCATTCTTCTCAGACTGATGGAGCAAACAAATTACCGTCAGACAAATTAGTAGTCATGAAAGACCACTGAGTTACATTTGTTTGGAGAATTTACATGACTAGTAAATTTTAGAATAAATGAGACAAAGTGTTTTAATTCCTCATCTAATGAGTAGGGTAGGGACTGGGGAGTCAAGGACAGAGGAAGGGATTGCACACGAGGAGGTGAGTGGCTCGTGTGACAACACAGGTTACTCCAGAGGTTTTTACCCTACCTAAGGTAGGTTTCTCTGATAAAAAGGGTATTTTTTGGAGACAAACCTAAATCTGGGTAATCTTCATTAATAAATGTCATGGTAACAGTTTTTCGTGCAGCCTGTAGGCCTTGATTGACCTTAACTTCACATACCAAGTTGTCCTGTATTAGAAAAAGTCTTCAGTTGTTATTTTGGGGAGGCCTATCCATTAGCCCTAAGTGAAAGTCTCTAATGTTATAATTTTCATTTGTTTGTTTTTGAGTCAAGACTAAAATGTATTTCATTTACTATGGTTTTTTGCTATCAATTTTTGCTCTCTTCTTTACTGTAGATTTGCCCTTTATCTCTTTAATTTGCAGTTTATTTGCTGAAGAGTCCCAATTATTTTTCATGTGTGCTTTTCTCCTGACTTTTGCTGATTTCATCCCTGTGATGTTTAATATTTTCTCTGTCTGCCATGTTGTCTGTAAATTGGTAGTTGCATCTAGAAGTAGTTGAGTCAGGACTATTCATTTTGGCCATACTACTTCATGAATGGTGCTATATAATTTCGATGGGGGTATATTATATCTATTTCTCTCTTTCACTTTTTCTCTCTCTCACCCATTGACATTCAATGCTGAGATTATTTCCTTGGAAGTTGACAAATGGTGATATTCTATTTTGCCAAGCTTCAGTTTTTAGTTAAAATATTTTTGTGCAGAGGACCTTTCACTTATCTTCTATAGGTATATGGTACAATTTGATTAGGGGCATCATAATATATGCTTTTTGATTCTTTACAATCCTTAAATAGTGGTCATCTGGGTTTTTTTTAGAACATGCCTTTACGTATACATATATATTTAATTTATTTTTCATTGTAGTAATTATTCTACACATTAAAATAATTTCCTATATATGAGTTCCCCATTTCTTAGATATATTTCAATACACCATTCCCTCCACCAAATCACCAAGTGTTCTTCCCCATTGTCCAGTGGGCTCCACCACCATTTGTCCCCACCCACCCCATTCCCTTTTGGTAAGCTCTGTTCTGTTGCAATTGTTTCAGGGTTGGTCATTTTTCATCTATTCCTTTTTTTTGTCTACTCGCATCCCACCTGTAAGTGAGGTCATCTGGCATCTATCTTTCTTCTTTTGACTTGTTTCACTTATCATAATTCCCTCTAGTTCTATCCATGTTGATTCAAGTAACAGGGTTTCATCTCTTCTAAGGGCTGTGTAGTATTCCATTGTATATATGTACCACAACTTATTTATCCATTTATCTGATTGGGCAATTAGATGATTTCCAGTTCTTAGCTATTGTGAATAGGCAGCAATAAACATAGGGATACATATATTTTTGTGGATAGGTGCTTTTGTATCTTTTGGATAGATGCCCAGAAGTGGAATGACAGGATCATATGAGATTTCCATCTTCAGTTTTTTGAGGAATTGTTCTTCCAAATTGTTCTTCATAGGGGTTGTACCAGTTTGCCCTACCACTATCAGTGCAAAAGTGTTCCCTTTTCTCCAAATATTTGCCAGCATTTGTTGTTTCCAGACTTCTGGATAATAACTAATCTTTCAGGTGTAAGATGATATCTCATCGTTGTTGTAATTTGCATTTACTTGATGGCCAGTGAGTAGATACATAATTTCATGTGCCTGTTGGCCATCTTCAGAAACTTTTCTAAAGTTTTCTTTCCAATTCCTCCTCCCAGTTTTTGATTGGATTTTCTTGTTCTTTTATTGCTGAGTTTTATTAGTTCTTTGTACATTTTAGATACTAAGCCCTTGTTGGAAATATAGAATGCAAATGTCTTCTCCCAGTTAGTAGTTGTTCTTTTGGTTTTGGTGATGTTTTCTTTTGTTGCGAAGAAGTTCCTTAGTTTTATATAGTCCCAGTTGTTTATTTTCATTTTTGTTTCCCTTGATGTTGGAGTTGAGTCCCCAAGGACTTCTCTATGATCGATGTGATGGAAAGTCTTTCCTATGTTGTCTTCTAAGAACTTTATGGTTTCTGATCTTATGTGCATGTCACTAATCCATTTTGAGTTAATTTTTGTGAATGGTGTTAGAGAGTGGTCCAGCTTCATTCTTTTGCATGCAGCTCTCCAATTTCCCAACACCATTTGTTGAAGAGACTTTTATTTATCCTTCAAATAATTTTGTCTCCTTTGTCGTAGATTAACTGACTGTATCTGAGTGGGTCAATTTCTGTTGATTCAGTTCTATTCCACTGATCTGTGCCTCTGTTTTTATTCTAGTACCATAATGTTTTGATCACTATAGTTTTGTAGTATAGTTCAAAGTCTGGAAGTATAATCCCTCCAGGTTTGTTCTTTTTTCTAATGCTTGCTTTGACTATTTGGGGTTTTTTGCTATTCCCTACGAATTTTAAGATTTTTTTTTTGTTCTGTTTTCTGGAAAAAAACCCATAGGATTTTAATGGGGATTGTATTAAACCTATATATTGCTTTGGGTAAGATGGCCATTTTAATGATATTGATTCTCTCCAGCCACAAGCAGGAGAGGTCTTTCCATTTCTTTGCCGCTTCCTCTATTTCTTTCAAGAAGGACCTGTAGTTTTCATTGTATAGGTCTTTTACTTTCTTTGTTAGGTATATGCCCAGGTATTTCATTCGTTTAACTTCTATTTTAAATGGTGGTATTTTGTGATTTCTTTTTCTTCTAGTGTGTTGTTTGTGTATAAAAATGCAAAAGATTTTCGTGCATTGATTTTGTAACCTGCCACTTTATTCATTGATGAGTCCTAGAAGTTTTTTATAGAAGTTTTTCCATATCTGTAATCATGTCATCTGTAAATGATGAGAGTTTGAGAGTTTTACTTCCTCTTTTCCAATTTGGATTCCATTTATTTCCCTTTCTTGCCTAATTGCTCTGGTAAGACCTCCAGTAAAATATTAAATAGTAGTGGTGAGAGTGGACAATGTTGCCTTGTTCCTGACCTAAGAGAAATGCCTTCAATTTTTCACAATTGACTATGATGTTGGCTGTGGGTTTTTCATTTATGGTCTTCATTATGTTGAGGTATGAACCTTCTATTCCCATTTTGGAGAGTTTTTATCATAAATGGGTGTTGGATCTTGTCAGAAGCTTTCTCTGCATCTATTGATATGATCATGTGGTTTTTCTCTTTGCTTTTGATGATATGGTGTATGACATTAATAGATTTACGTATATTGAATCATCCTTGCATCTCTGGGATGAAGTCCACTTGGTCATGATGGATGATCTTTTTAACGCATTGTTGAATTAGGTTTGCTAACATTTTGTTGAGAATTTTTGCATCTATGTTCATTAGAGATATTGGTGTGTAATTTTCTTTTTTGGTGACATCTCTGTCGACTTTTGGTATCAGTGTAATGTTAGCCTCATAAAAAGTACTTGGGAGAGTTCCCTGTTATTCAATATTTTGGAAGAGCTTGAGAAGAATAGTTGTTAATTCTTCACTGAAGGTTTGGTAGAACTTATTGGCAAGTCATCTAGCCCTGGACTTTTATTTTTGGGGAGGCCCTTGATTTCTTCTTCAATTTCTTTGCTTGTGATTGTTCTGCTCAAGTTTTCCAATTCTTCTGGGTTCAGTCTTGGTAGACTATACTTTTCTAGAAATCTCTCCATGTCCTCAAGGTTGTCCATTTTGGTGATGTACAGCTGTTCATAGTAGTCCCTTATTATGTTTTGAACTTCTGTGGTATTTGTTTCCCCTTTCATTTATGATTCTAGTTATGAGAGTTTTCTCCCTTTTTTCTTTGTGAGTCTAGCCAATGGCTTGTCAATTTTGTTTATTTTTTCAAAGAACAAATTTTTGTTTCCATTGATCTTCTGGATTGTCTTTTTGTTTTCTATTTCATTTATTTCTGCTCAAATTTTGATTATTTCCTTTTTTTGATGATTTTTGGCTTTAACTGTTCTTCTTTCTCTAGTGTTTTAAATGTAGAATTAAATTGTTTATTTGTGATATTTCTTGTTTCATGAGATAGGCCTGGATTGCGATGAAGTTTGCCCTTAGTACTGCTCTTGCTGCATCCCATAGATTCTGGTAGCTTGTGTCCTCATTCTCATTTGTCTCTAAGTATTATTTAAGTTCATGTTTTACCCAAGAGTCTTCAGGAGCATATTTGTTGAGTTTCTAATTGCTTTGGGGTCTTCCAGCTTTCTTTTTGTGATTGATTTCTAGTTTTAGGCCATTGAGGTCAGAGAAGATGCTTGGTATGACTACAATCTTAGTAAATTTGTTGAGAGATGTTTTGTGTCCCAGCTAATGATTTATACTTGAAAATGCTCTATGAGCACTGTGAAATCTGTAGTCGTTGGGTGAAGTGATCGGTATATGTCTGTTAGACCTATCTGTTCCAGATGGTCATTTAAAATGGCTGTTTCCTTGTTAATTTTCTGCCTGGTTGATCTGTCCACTGTTGTAAGATGGATATTAAAGTCCCTTACTATTACTGTGTTGCTGTCGATGTCTCTCTTCAGGTCTAACAATACTTGCTTGATATATTTTGATGCCCCTTCATTTGGTGCATATATGTTAATAAATGTTATGTCTTCCTGCTGGATTAATCCTTTAATCATTATATAGTGTCCATCTCTGTCTTTTGTTATGCTTTTTAGATGTAAGTCTGCTTTATCTGATATGAGTATAGCTGTTCCTGCTCTTTTGAGGTTGCCATTCGACTGTAGGATTCTCTTCCAGCCATTGACTTTGAGTCTTTGTTTACCTTTTGGAAGAAGGTGGGTTTCCTGAATGCAGCAGAAGGTTGGGTTATGCCTTTTAATCCATTCAGCCATTCTGCGTCATTTGACTGGTGAGTTCATTCCATTAACGTTTAGGGTGATTATTGATCTATAGCTTCTTAGTGTCATTTTATAATTTGTCTTTTGTATGTTGCTCCAGATGATGACTTTATTCTCTTTCTCTTTTTAGGTTGGGTGGGTGCAGATATGTTCTGATTGATTTCGCCTGTTGTTTTCTTCACTTTCTCCTGGGGATGTGTTTTGAAGTTACTTTGAAGTTAGCATACACAGTTCTATGTTTGCTACTTAATTTTATTTCAAAGCGTATTAGTCTTCCATTCTTTCTAACTGTCCACACTTTTGCTCTCTTCTTTTCTTCCCTACTTTTAATATTTGCTGCCTTACTTTTTCTGTGTGATTTATTTATGCCTTATAAAGCATCCTTTAATATTTTTTGCAAAGCTGGTTTTGCGGTAATGTACTCCTTTAACTTTAGCTTGTTAGAAAAGGTTTTTTTTCATTCCTTCAGTTTTGAATGATAATCTTGTCAAATATAATATCCTAGGTTGAAAACCCTTTTCTTTCAGCACTTTGAATATTTTCTGCCATTTCCTTCTGGCTTGTAGAGTTTCATTTAAGAAGTCTGCTGACAGTCTTATGGGAGCTGCTCTGTATGTGACTTTTTTTTCTGACTGCTTTTAGTAATCTGTCTTTATCTTGTATTTTTGACATTTTTATGACAATATATCTAGGTGTATTTCTGTTTGGGTTTCTTTTATTAGGAACTCTTTGAGCTTCCTGGGTCTGGAGGCTTGCTTCATTCTTGAAATTGGAGAAGTTCTCATCTGTTATTTCTTCAAATGTGGTTTCTTCCCCCTTTTCTCTCTTCCTCTGGGACCCCTATGATGTGAATGTTGTTCCTTTTGATGTTATCCCAGAGGTCTCAAATGCTGTCTTATATTCTTTGAGTGTTTTTTTTTTTATCTCTTTGCTGGTTTGCTTGATTGAGTTCCTTTGTTCTATCTTCCAGATCACTGATTCTATTGGAAGCTTCATCCATCCTGTTGTTGAGTCCCTCTGTTAAGTTCTTTAATTCAGCCATCGTGTCTCTTACCTATTTCATGTCTTGTTTTAATTTTTCTCTTTGCTTTCTGACATTCTTGTTTACTGCCTCTACTGATTTCTGGATTCCTATGAGTATGTCGATCAGTGTTACCCTAAATTCCTCTTCAGGTAATTTACATGCATCTGCTGTATTCAGATTTTCCCCTGGGTTTTTGACTTGACCCATCATTTCATGTATATTTCTCTGTGTCTTTTGCTCTTTTCAGCATTCTGTTAATATTTCTGATGGTTTTGTTTCCCTGGCATTGCATAGGTTTGACTTGCCCAGGATTGGCAATCAGGCTGCAGTTTTGCCTCTACCCACAAGGTGGTGCTAACTGGTAACGTTGAGGTTTGGGACTGCCTGCTCACTGTATTACAGGGTGGGGGCACCCGATGGGAGCAATTTCCTGTGGTCAGCTATGTGGTGGGTGGGATTTCTGCTCAATGGACCCCAGGCTCTGGCGTGAAATGGTTGTGGGAGGGATTTCATTTGACTGATTTTGGCTTATGGCTGCACCCAGCACAATTTCACTATGCGGGCTCCAGCTCAGCTCCTGGTGCCCTGGCTTACCTTTCATCCCCTTCTAAGTTGGCCGTCTGTGGCTTCTTGTCTCAGCCCCACTGGGCCTCCCTCTCACTGCCTCTGCAACTGGTCCTGAAATCCCTAGTGTCCACACCACCGTGTGTCTGGAGACTCCGGAGCTCCATCCCAAATCCAAATCTGCGGCTTAGCTGAGACCCATGCTGGGTGCCCTCAACCACTGTTAATCGTCGACTGTTCTGTCCCCGGCTGAAGTGCCAGTTGTTTCTTGGTGTTTCTTGGTGTCTCATGAAAATAGGTGATTTTTTTTATTTCCGGTGTCTGTGGGGAGTGACCCAAAAGTGCGTCCCATCGAGTCACCATCTGGAAGTTGAATCTCTCCTTTAAGTATATTTGATGGGTTTAAATCCATTGCGTTTATTATCTTTTTTTTTCCAGGAAGTGTATGAGCAGGAATGAAGGCAGTAATAGGCGAGCAGGCAGGAAGCGAGAGAAGGAATAAGCACTTTATTTGTCTTTCACTTAGTTGTTTACACTGGTTGTTTCCTCCTGGCCCAGGACTCAAACCCAGGGGTATGTGGCCTTCATCCTTTGGAGGCACTTGACCTAAAACTGCTACTCCACAAGTCCCACCTTATTATTTTTTTGATACTCACATTTTTTTTTATCTTTAGCCTATGGTAGTCTCTTTAAATTGGCTTGTATGTCCTTTTCATACCAATCACTGATAGCTTCCTTGCTCTTTGTATGAATGGTGTTTTAAATTCATTTTATCCATTTCCTGCTTGAGATCTAGAATGCCAGTAGAAGAGAGGAAATGAAATTATTTCAGTGTGTTACTGTAAGGCAGAAATGTTGTCAATTAGAACCTACTATGGAAATTAGTTAATACATTTTAGTTCATACATGGGCTTTAAACATGACTAGTGACATAAAACTACTTGATATTTTATTAAGCTTCCTATTTCAAAGTATTAAGTGTTTGGTCTTGTATTAATTTAAGATGATTTCTTCTTTGTAGGATTTGCCAATCAGTCAGAGGATGATCAGGTGAACGTAATGGGTTTTCGTTTCTTAGGAGGTTCCCAAGTAACTCTTCTTGCTTCCAAAACCTCACGTAAGTAAAAAAATTATGTAATTGCTTTTGAAATATCCTACTGAGAAAACTACATCATCACATCAGTGATATTTTCAGTTAGATATTGAAAACAAAGAACCATAGTATTAAGTATATACAACATAGAAGTTGCCAAGATAGGATCCTGTTTTATTACAGATACATAACTTTGATTTTAGGAATGAAAAAACTTTCAGGGAGGAATTTTAAGAACTAGAAAATATTTTTTAGATAGGTATTAGTGAACTAAGTTTTAAGAACTACTAGAACTACAGGTTAACTTTTCTGTGTATATAACTTATATCTTCCTTTTGGACATTAGTAAAGATGTAGGTGAAAGTGAATGATTATTTTTTGAGACATCACTAGAAGGAAAATTACCGATTATAGTCAAGTTTGAATTCTAAATTTAAGTATGCTTTATTGAGTTGCTTTCTTCATATAAGAATAATAGTTGATATTACTCAATGACAAATGATTTCTGATGTGTATAGGGTGCTGAAGCTATTAAATTCACTGAGTTAAATGCAACTTCTTGGAAATTAAACAAAATATTAAGAAAGGAAATGTTTAACAAATTTTTGGAACTCTAGGGATATTGGCGGCGAATCAATGCACACACACTTATGTAATCTACACTTTGTGCAATGGGCTTTTACTTTCTATTTTATGCATTTGAAGTTTTAGTTGGCCAGTTCTTTTATAATCAGAAATGTAAGACATATCCTTTTTAAAAAATAAAGGTGGTAACAGGAGTTGCATATACATATTCCTATTTTGAAAACTATAGTGATGTTTCTGAACTATGTAGATTGGCGACTGGTGAAATAGACTTGGATACAACTAAATATTCTGGAATAAGGCACAGAAATCAAAGACAATTCTGAGAAGGAGAGTGTTCTGTACTTTCCATGTGATTTGGCATGATTACAGCCTTCTTTATCTTGGCACCATTTCATTTTGATTAGCTTTAATCTTCAGTTGGATGATGGGATCATTTTGGTACTTTTCTCATAAACTATTTTCTTTAGTTAAACTATAGATATTGTTGCCAAAATTTCTTTGGGAAATTGTGCACATCTGTTTGCTGTATAATGAATCTGTACTTGAGACAGTTGAAAAAGATACAACTTACTCTTTGTGCAATCAGGATAGTTATGTCCTAACACATTCTATTTATTTTTTAGATGAAGTAACTCAAAGTATTGCTGTTGTTCATTATTACCTTACTTTCATCTAAATTTTTCCCCAATATTCATACACGTGTTCACATTTACCTGAATCCATGACTGTGCTTTGACACAGCCTTAGTAGAAGACAAAGTAATGGAATAAGACAAGGCCTTTTAGATAAGAAGCCAAATGAATTGTGTAAACTAAAACCTGAAGAGTAGCCATTACAGTTCTCTAAAACTTTTTGACTCTAGTGACATACAGAATTATACCAGCAAATGCCATTGGTGATGAAGGGAGATATACATATATGATGAGGGGGCAGTTTTCGGGTGTGAAGACAGATGTTGGTGCTCCCTACAAATCTATCAGAGTTTTCATCCCCAAGAAAGGAATGATATGATTTGTATGAGTCTGTGTTTGATATTTTTCTTTTTGTGTGAAAGAAATATACAGTCTTTAGCTTAAATATTGAATATTGAGAGAAAAATCTTACCTTTCCAAAGAATCCTATATTTCTTCTCTAGTAAATAGTCAAGAAACATTAAGTTAAATAGGATTGCCCTTGGATTTTGGAACGTATGTTCTGTGGGTTCTACATATTTATCTGTTTTCAAAAGCTGATTGATAATAGACCAAGGCCTGAAGTGTGCTATGTGGTTATTGTAGTTCAGTTTCCTGATTTGGGATATTCAACCAAAGTAGACAAGACAAAGGCTACTGCAATTCATTGTCTCGGATATCAAGTCACATTCTCTGGGAAGTTAAACAGGTTTTTATTTTCAGGAAGTAGGTTAGTGCTTCAGTGTAATTTGTTTATTATGTGAATTCTGAAAAACAAAGAAGTGATTTCTACAGTTCTAAATGGAAAATAATAAGACAGGTAATGTATTGTCCATTATTTTTAGTCAAGTGATAGTTTTACAAGTGTGTGCTTATGTTCATGTTTTAAAAATTAATTGTCATATAATTTATAGCTATAAGGTTATTAAAAATAAGACAAGTCAAATTTTGTGAGATTAGACATTTTTATAGAGTTATAAAGTATTTCTACATGGAAATCAATTATTTTGAGGGATTTAGTACAGTGAGATTTCAGAAGAAATATACTGTTGCTTAAATATGTATGTATCTCTGTTGTGTTGCTTTCTTAAGATCTAGATCCACGTAGTGAGTTATTCCTTAACAAAGCAAACACTGCCACCTCTCTCTCTCTCCTTCCTACTGTTACTTTCTGTCTCTATACTTTTCTTGACCTCTGCTCTCTCTATTTTTATGCTTATGTCTACATCTATTTGTAGCTTGCCTTATTCCACTTGAAAAGTGGAATCTTTTATGAAAGGTGTCAAATCCTTTGTTGAAAAATGTAAAATCATTTATGAAAATATCCAAGATATGACAAAGGACAAAACAGATAATGGAAATAGAAAAAATGAGAATAGGAAATTAATAAAGGCAATAATAAAATCAGCACTCAGAAATATATACTGTAAAATCGATAAAGTTCTAAAAACCTAAAAATAATAAGAAAGTATTTGAATTCCAATTTTCAGAATGTTCAAAAGAAAAAAAATCAACCAGTTTTTTAGGAGATGCACAGCTTTTACTAATGCTGAGTCTAGTATATATATATATATATATATATATATACATACATATATATACACACATGTAATATGTTGATTTATAATGATGTACATCTGAAACATGTATAATGTTAAAACATAGTTACTTCAATACGATTTATTAAAAATTAAAATGAAATGACTTGAGTAGGAGCATGTTTGGATATTAATTGAAGTTATTTAGTTCACAGGGAAAGGTTGATGATCAGGACAGAGAAAGATGTCACAATGCAATGACCTTGAGGAGAGAGGAGCTGGGATATGGAAATGGGGAGAAAGGTTTGTTGGGATGGGCTGGAATAGATTGAGTGACAAGCCTTTGTAACTTGACTGTGGCAGAAGGGATTACATACAGGTCCAGGGAAACCTTGTAGATTTGTCGGTGGAAAAATAAGGGAACTTTGATAATGTCTAAATATACAAAAAGAGTATTTTACTAGTATCTTTGAAAAAGAAAAACTCATGGATATGGCATTGTTAAGTTCCTATCTGAAATTTGATTCTGAGTTTTGAAGTGAAAACAGTTATCTTTGTTAGATGATTTTCTCTGCCAGCGATTTATTTTCTTATTAGCATCCTAATAACTAAAGTTGGGGCTGGGGTTTCTGAAAATCGAGAATTGCAGGGAAAAATATTTTTTAAAGGAAAAGTGTAGGCAGGAATGAAGGCAAGTAGGTATACAGGCAGGAAGAGAGAGGAGGAAATATTCGTTTATTTATTTATTCATTCATTCATTCATCATTAATTGTTTTCTAGTCCTAGACTTTAATGGGGTTCTTGGTATGTATGTGCACTGCGCCTGGTTTAAACCACTAGGCTACCAGGGCTTGCCAGAAAAAAATATTATGAGAATGATTACAGTAATGAACTACCAAATTTAAATTGATAAGGGGCACTAAATATTAGAGAAAATTGATACATAGTAAAATAATAATGGATTCAATGGATCACAGATCTCAGTAAAGTTGAGGAAGCGAAACAAAAGTTACAGTCAGTGAACTAGAAGAAATGGTGGCTAGAGAATGAATGAGATGTTGATATCAAGAATTCAGAGGAACTTCAGTTTTTTACCATGACAAATTCATCAGGTAAGGCATGACCTTGGGGAGTAGGTTGCTATGATGGAGAGAAGACCAAGTGGAGACAAGGTAATGAGCTATCACAGTTTGGGATACTGCAAATCTGTTTATGTTAGCACAGTGATTCAGAAAGAGAAACACACCCAGATATTACTGTGAATATTGCATTTTAGAGTGCTAAAGCTTAGAGGAATGTCCTTAAAGATTAGAAAGGAGTAAACAAGCTACTCAAGGAACATAAATGAAAAAGGCATTTAACTCTTCATCAAAGTCATTTAAATTCCAAAGAACAATAGAAAAACATTTCTCTGAGAGAAATGATTTTCAACTTAGAATTCTGTACCCTGATAAACTGATAGTTAGCAATGAATACTGAATAGTTACTCTGAGTGCCAGAACAGGGCAAATAGCAAATTTATGTATCCTTAGGTAGATCTTGAATAATGGAGTGATAACTAATACACTGAACTTTTCAATATCCTAACATTTTTTTGATATGCAGAATGATTGAATAAGGTTAAGGTCAAGTTTAGAAGTCCTTTGCTTCTCCAGTTTGATTATTTTACTTTTGGGTATAATGAAAAAAGTATACATATACACATATATGTGCATATATATACATACATATGTATATATAATATATGTTATATAATATATGTTATATATGCATATGTATGTGTGTGCATATATATATGTATATATATATCTGGGTTGGACCTTGAAAAAGGATTTTTTTTTGCATCTGCCAATAGAAAGCTGTGTCAACAAAAATGTCTCAGGACTAGGAAAATGAGAGTGTTGCTCTACTCCATTTGGGTTGATCATGCCTTTGTTCATTTTTCATTCAGCACACATATTAGGCATAGACTCCTGGGGCTCTTATGGGCTCTCGTACTAAAGGGAGAGAGACAGAAAAATGACAAGAGCGTGCCTGATAAGCTAATGGAAGCATACTTTAGGTGCTATTGGAGCCCAAAGGAATGAGAATCATAGGAGATTTTATTTGTAACAAAGCTTGAAGAATAGATTAGGTAAAGGGTATTTCAGAAAGAAGAAAAGATACTTTCAGATGATTGATAATGTATGGGATTTTTGAAGATATCAGTGAATTATTCTTGTGTTCATAAATCAGGGACTCTGTGATAGTCCTTTAATGAAGTCAAAAATTTTTTTGGGCAAATGTAATGATCATACCTAAAGTCACCTAGTGCTCACCTCAAGCTACTGTGAGTACTTTAATGTATACAGTGAGTCCTCAATATAATATTATTGTTAATTTTATCTTAGAATTTCTTCTAATATTCTCAAGGGACAATGGGAATATTTTATAAATCCAGCTTGGAAAAAACTATTTGAAAAGCAACTTTAGAGAAACCATCCATAATTTCTACAAATATTGTATATTTAGAATATTATACTAATATCTACTGAGATTGTTTATATTATTTCCTCCAACTTTTTGGCTTTAAAGGCATTCATCTGTTTTTCCATTTTGCATTTTAAAATTTCAAAATGGCATCAATTATTTTGATGCTTTGTTTATGATATGAATACAAATATTATTTATATTGATGAACTTCAGATGTTTTGACATGAATAAAGGCTGACGTGATGCATTTTTGTGCCCTGCTTAGTTAAATATATTTTTTCTCCATTTGTACTGGAGTGGGATGGCAATTGACTGGGTTCCAATCATCCAAATTTATTTCATTTGGAAACTGAAATGGTTATTTCCACTCAGTTGCTATTATAAGATGCAAAGGAAAAGAGATAAAAAAATAAATTGAATGTTCATTTTGGCAGCTATTTTAATTACCAATATTGTAAGGGTATATTTTAAAATACACTCTCTTCTTTCAAGTTACATTATAAATAGAAATTTTCATTTCTCCTTTCCGTGAAATGTATACTCTGGAAAGTCTCCAGGGAACTGCTAACCATCTTGGATTATTAATAATGAGAAAATGTTTAATAATCAAAATAATGCCTTATATATCTTTGACTCGTTGATTCTTGTTGATTTTGGCTGAATCTGAAAAAAACAACTTAAAAACATTGTGTTTGTATTTCTAAATTCCAGGTCTAATGGTGAAATTTTCATTGCAAAAAATTTTTATTTTATTTTTTTCCTCTGCGTGTATTGATGAATGTAAGGAAATAAATGAATTAAGAAATTAAGTTACAGAAAATATACCTGTTTAAATGTTTATTATGATTTTTGCATTTCTGTTCTTTGGTGATATTTGTGTATTATACTTGGTCTCAATAGAGTACTGTCAGTCTATTCAGACTACCGTAACAAAATATCATAGAATTGGGTGATTTTTACACAATAGAAGTTTATATTTTACTATTCTGGAGGTCAAGCCTCCAGGCAATTCCGGGTCTGGTTCTGGTTTATGAATATTTATCTTCTTGCTGTGTCCTTTTACATGGAAAGAGAGTTTTGCGGGGTCTCTGTTTTAAGGGAACTAATCCCATTGACAATAACTTCACCTTTGTGACCAAATCACTTCCCAAGGACTGCTCATCCAGATCTCATCGAATTGGGTATTGGGACTTAACATATGAATTTGGGAGCGTACAAACATTCAGTCTATAGCAAGTACCTACTAGGTATCTGGAATTTTACTTGTATTTGGGTTTTTCTTTGAACTTTACTTTTGTCATGTATTTCAGATTCACTATATGTTTTTTACTGGATATTTTTTCAAACCAACATTTTAAAAGTTGCTATACCATTGGTTTTATAATAATATTTAAATTTCAAGAGATTAGAATCATGCCTCAATCAGAGTGGCTATCATGTCATGCCCACTACCAGAGTTCTAGTGTCCTTCACCATTATCAGTTTGACTTCTTTTCCCTATAGCTCCCTTCTCCCTTCCACTTATCTCTTTGATAATTACAATTTTGATTTCAGAGTCCGAGGGTATATTTATTGTGTTTTGTTTGTTCATTGGCTTTCCTTCTATATATTTCACTTATGAGTGAAATCATCTGGCATTTTTTCTTTCTCTTTGTGACTTATTCTTATCTCAAGTTGCATTGTTGCAAAAGGTAAGATTTCATATATTTTTTTATTTTATAACAGTGTATTCCATTAAATAAATATACCACATCTTCTTTATCCAGTTGATGAGCATTTAGGTTTCTCCTAGTCTTTGACTGCTGTGAATTGTACTGCTATGAGCATACACGTGCAGGTATCTTTTCAAATTAGTGTTTTCATATTGTTCAGATGAATAACTAGAAGTGAAGTTGCTGAATCATGTGACATTTAAAAATGTAAATTTTCTTGATTTAAATTTTACAATACGAAGATAAATTGCGCTTGTACAGGTCTTTACCATGCAGAATTATACTTGATTTCCATAACAACTTTGTGGGGGATGTTTTGTTTTCTCCTTTGTGTAGATGAAGAATATTAAGACAGGATTTTATTTATACTATTTTTACTGAAGTCAGAGATTAAAAAATTTACTAGGTAAGAAGGTTTACTTAGAGGATAAGACTAGAGAAACTGGGTAATTTCTTTGTAAAATGATGCACATAGTTGCTACGTTTGCCCCCGCCATTTACCTGGACCATGGTTATAGTGTCCTAACTCAAATCTATTCTTCCCTCTTTCCAATTTATTTTCTACTGGGCAGCTCTTGTAATAAGACAAAGAAACAATTACAAATTATATCATTCTACTTTCCAACTTAAAATCCATTGTGGTTTACGATAACATTCAAATTCTTTACCAGCCTAAGTTTCTCTTTATGTTCTGACACTTCCAACCTTATCAATGGGCACAGTCTTCCTGACTCTGGCTTTCTCTCATTTCCTGGTGTATCTCTGACCTTTGCCTTTGTGCCTGCTGTTCCTTCTACCTGTGCTGTTCTTTCCACCCTTAAGATCCAAGCTGTATGTACTGAATGATTAAGAATGTGAGTTTTGACTAGAAGAGATAGTTTACATCCCAGTTCTTGCTTATAATTTGTCTGAATAACTGAAAAAATTATTTAACCACTCTATGCCTATTTTTCATCTATAAAATGGGCATAAAGCAGTATAATTATACTGGTGTGCACTGGTTAGGTCAGTTGCCTCTGAAGGACACAGCCCCTGCATCCTGAGTTCGGGTCCTGGGTCCCAGGGGAGGCGGGGACAGCAGTGCGAACAACAAAATGAAAAATAAATGAAGTGCTGCTTCTTCCTCTCTCTTCCTACCTGCCTGCCTACTATTGCCTTCATTCCTGCCTCCACCTTTCCTTTAAAAAAAAAAAAAAGCGTTAAGTGAAATAATCCCTAGGAAGCATGTACCAATTGCTGGTGCATTGTCAGTACTAGGCAAATTTTAGCTGCTAATAGAATGATTTTATCAGTTACTCTTAGTATGACCAGGGAGATCACCTTCTCAGTGTGGCTTTCCCTGGCCACCATGTCTCAAGAAGGAATATTCTTGTCTTTATCAGAACACTTTTTCATCTGCATCGTAGATATGTTAGAACTTGTAGCTGTTAGTTATTATGTTCTTTTGGCCCTTCTCACTGTGATGAGGATGTGTTGTTTCCCATGGTCTTGGCAGCACTTATCACTTACTATTTCTTTTTTTGCAAATGAATGAGAGTTGTATTACCTTGGATCTTATTGGGACCGTCAATTCAAGATACAGTATTATGGCTCTTTTATAAAGGGACTTACATTTCATTTCTCTAATCGGCCCCATTTGAACATACTGCTTGTGACTTTTCTCTGTTACTTTGTCTTTAGAGAGTGGAATTCTTTGTTCAGTGTCAGTTCCGAGAGGGGGTCTCTCAGAGAGTTCATAGTGTTCTGTCTCAATAATTCAAGTCTTCAAAAAAGGAAAAGGGAAATGTTTAGACTTGCCCACATTTTATTTATCAGATTAGTGATTTTGTTGTCCACCAGGAGTGGGAATGAAGTTCCACTGGTAGGCAGCAGAGACAGGACACTGTGTGTCTCGGGGGGAAAGTTTTGGGCACTGTGCCTTTCTTGGCTAGTTCACAGCATCCCCTGCTTTCCTTAATACAGTGCCCATGGCCAGTGTAAACTGTGAGTGAGGACTAAGCCTAGCACTTCCTAGCCGTCATTAGGGTAAGTGCTAATTGGATTTCTCTTTCCCTATCGCAACAGAATCCCTGGCCAGTAGAGCTTAGAGGTAGTATGGCATTCTGACAAGAATCCTGTCCATATTTTTTGCAGTGCTAAATTTTAATCAACTTTCACACTAACTTTTGGTGGACAGACTTGCCTGGACATGCCTGAGTGTTCCTTTTTTCAGGTTTTCGTGTAGTACCTATCTAGATGATTCAACAGAAACTAGTATAATATCTAATAATAGAGCCACATAAAAAATGCCCCCTGGGCTTCAGCTATACTAGACTCCTCAGTTCCTGAAAACACTTTCCTGCCCCAGAGTCTTGCAAGAACTCACAGTTCCCAAAGTTTGGTACACTCTTCCGAAAGATAGCCTTATGATTTGCTCCTTAACTTCCTAGTACCTTGAAAAGTATATTTCTTATATGTAGGGTCAAATGATACAGTTCTTTTAAACATGTCATAATAAGCCCAGCTTGATGTGTATCTCTTTTACGATACATAAATTTTGACACATTTGTATTGAAAAATTATAGTTAAATGGAAATAACTTTCTCTCTGTCATCTTATTTCTTTCATTTTTTTAATGTGTTTAAGCTACACTTTAGGTTTTTCTACTTCCGTGTGAAGCCTATTAAAAATCCTTTTTGAACCTGAATGAATTACATACACCTCCTTTGAAATAGTAGCATTGTGATTTTTATGTAAAAAAGTATAACTCTATTTAAAAAGATAGCAAATTCTATTGTAAAGAAGAAACATTTTATTAAAACCACTTTTTTTTTGTATCTGTCATTTGCAAGTTACTGAGGTGCTATGTGGGTCTAAAAATGTTTGTGATGGACTCTATACCCTTTGGTTTGCACTGTCCTGAGGGAAATTAGGGTGACAGTGGCAATTATTAGTAACATTTAATGCATTTCAGCACCACTTTAAATATTTTATTAAAATATACATATACATGAGAATAAGTGAACACATTAGGGCAGTGTGTCTTTTCACTTTTGGAATCTCAGAATCAGGAAATTGTCAAGGATTTTGTTTAACCTTAGCAACCCTGAAGGGAGCTCTTCTCTTATGCTTTTGACAGGCATTACTAGAGGATCTCCACTCCACTCAGAATTGAAAGGAATCTTAGCTTTTGAAGGAGTCACTGCATAAGCCCTGAAGTTGCTAAAGCTGAAGGTCTAGGATGAATATCTGCTCCAGGTGAGGGGACCTCTGGAATAGTAGCTGGAGGAGGAGGTGAGGGCCCCACTGCCTGAGGACACCCACAAAATGGTGTGAGAAGTCCACAGGAAGTAAGTAGGCTGTGACAGAAGAGTCTCTGAAGGAGGCACCAGGCAGGCCTGACATGCTGTAGATGGAGGTGATAGCCTTGAAGACTGGTCATCACGTCCACATCAGCCTCTCCTATGAGCTCCCTCTGTGCCGAAGTCCACGTAACCCATCGTTCATCCTTTTTGAATGCTAGAACTTCCAAGAAGACTTTAGACAAATAGCCAAAGATCCAGGAGTTCAGAGCCTTAAACACTTCCAATGGAGTGAGGTAGTTCCCTACCATCTGAGGCAACTAACTCTGTGAATATTTATATTATTATTATACAGTTTTGAGTGTGTCTTCCACCTTTTGCAACTCCCTTTCTAGCCTTCAGTTTTTCTGCCATGTGGTGTATCTTCATTTGCTTGAACATAGTAATCTCTCCTTTTAGTACTTCTGTGGCAAGGTCAACCTTAATGAGTTGTCCTTGAATCAGTGATGGCAGAAGCAATGTTTACTCTTCTCTCATCACTCCATCTTTCCAAGTCAACAGTGAGCTCCTTGAAGACAGAATTTTTGCTTTATTTATTTTATCTCCAGCGTTAAAAATTTTTTTGGATACATATTATTTATTTTGTTCACAATGCTATATGTATTTTAGGATATTGAAATTGCATCTCAGTTTCCCCCTCTTTCCTGCCCTCTCACTCCCAGAAATGTATGAAAGAAAGAGTAAATAATATCAATCTAGGTTTAATATGTTGGTTCCAAAGCTTTAGTTTGGATAGGACCCTAAAGATAGAGAATTAAAATACTGTATTTTGTCCTCATCAGTCCCCTTTCTACCTCCCTACTCCCATGCAACCATAATTGTGCTCTCTCTTTTCTTGTAAAGCAGCTAACCTTCAGTGACATGAAGAAAGGCAAAAGCTCTATATCTGACCTTGGTGCTAATATCTTAGATAGGGAAAAATATAGAAAACATTCTATCAGTACAGTGAGTAGAAACCAGTATACAGAATACTGGAGTGAGGGGAGGGCTTGGGAAACTTCAAGGGGAATAATCTGACAGAAAATCAGAGTAGGATTCCATGCACTATGGCAGACATACCCAGTATATTTTATTCCTTATATAATTTAAAAAGAGGATAATTAGGGAATTAAGAAGAGTTATAGTCTAGAATTATGACTGAGGGTGACAAATTGAATCCTAATAACTAACTTAAATCTATAGTGTACTTGGGAGTTTGTTATCTTTTCCAAATGTAGATAAATATTTCACGTTTATGTTTCTGGCTACCTTAGCTAGACCTTAGGCTCCTTAAAAAGATATTAGTTCATCTTTGTATTCTCAACATTTCTTCTTGATGCAATTGCATGTGTTTAATAAAGAATTAAATGGAAGAGGGGGCTTAGTGCTTGAATTAAAAAAATGTTTGATCTCTTAGAAGAGACTGAATATGATCTTCTGGAAAATGAGATGGTTAAAATTAATGACTAATCTTGGATTAATAGTTTGAGTTTGAATCCCTGCACTCTTACTTACTGGATAGATGACATTGCAGATTATTTTAACTCTTCTGTGACTGGACTTATTCTTTTGTAAAATGGGAATAAAAGTATTCCCTTCTAGGGCTATTGAATTTTAAATAAACAGTTAGTGTAAGGAACTTGAGATAATACCTGCAACTTATCTGATTGCAATAGATGGTAGAGTAAAACATTTCTTGGAGTAGCTGAGATTAAAGTTAGGTTCTGAAGAATAGGTAGGATTTAGACAGGTGTGGAAGAAGAAGGCTATATATCATGAAATCTACTTCTGACATTTAATTTTCTTTGTGACCTTTGTTAAGTCTCTGGAATTCTTTTTGCTTAGTTTTCCTTTTTTTAAAAAATAATGAAATGGAGTTTCTTGCATTCACAGTCCTGGTACGTAGTTGGTACTCTACACATAATGGTTATTCTCATCATTTGTAGTTATTGCTGTCATTGTCATCATCATCATCAAGGTAGGGATGAATAGGAATTTGGTAGTTTCTGAGCTAAGGTTTCAAGGAGTGGAGAATTTTAAGATGTATATGTAAGGAAGGGGCTGATTGCAAAATCTCTCTTCAAATGAAAGAACTTTTGGAAAAATAGAAAACTTTGATCATGATTTAAGGTATTTAATTATCTATAGTGTCCAGGATGTGGGATTTTTCTATAGATTAAGTTTTATTTCAGACCAATATTCTGAAACCAATTAATGATTTATGTTTAGCAATGGGTATTTTCTTATCTTTTAAGTAAAGCTTTTTTTAAGGACCAAAATTTGGGTGTTATTTTTGTACTGAAACCTATTACAAGATACACATAAAAAGGACCATACTCTATAGCTTGCCACTGTGACCACATATCTTTGAAATTAGGTTTAAAATGTTAAGTGGTTGATGCAGACAGCTGCCATAAAACAGTAGAAGTAGTTTTATCGAACCATATCTGTATTGCAAAAAAGAAATCTTTGTCCTTTTCATTTTAGTTCTTATGTTGGAATTAGAGATGATAATTCATTTAATTAAAGCTACTAATTATGTGTTAATAGTCATTTTTTTGCAATTGCTTTTCTCTTTTAGAACGATATCGCATCCAGAGTGAACAATTTGAAGATCTTTGGCTCATAACAAATGAACTTATAATTCGCCTTCAAGAATACTTTGAAAAACAAGGAACCAAAGATTTTGCGTGTTCTTTTTCTGGATGTGTGCCCCTTCAAGAATATTTTGAATTGATCGATCATCATTTTGAGGTGTGTATGATTATAATGCACATCATCTATTATTTTTCAGTATATGAAAGAGAAAGAAATGTAAGTATTCTAGTACACAGACTATTAGGCCATGTGCTTTGAATTGTTTTTCTTAAGTGGTGGTGGATCTTGGGAATCTGTTCCTGCCCTCTTGCCCAAATTGTGATCAGTTGCAGACATTTACAGAGTGGCTGCCTGGAGCTAAGTATGTGGTCTGGCCTTGGAACAGTGCTGATTTAATTCTCCCACATGGGAACTTAACCTTTGACCCCAATAACCCAGTGTTAAAACTATTTGAGCTTATCGGCAACCATTTGGCTAACTAATTCTAGCAGGCCATAAATGAGGTGTGATTGTAAGTGATTTTTCCTTTTTTTTTTTTTTTAACAAGCGCACTAGAACTTCTGCATCTGAGTGAGGGTTAAAGACAAAATATTCTCTGGTATCTGGCATAATGGGGGCTTAGTAAATGTTGAATGATTAAATCTCTAAATAAATGATCTGGCAGTGACTTTGTTTCTGAATGTACTTGCATTTCTTCTTTGGAAGTACCTTCAGAGCCTGTGTTCAATTCTCTTGAGTATCTTGATGTCAAATCTCGATCCTTTGAAGACTGATTTGATATTTGGAAATAGCTAACAATCATGTTTTATGAGCAAATTGAACAATGACAGTCATTGTTTTACATGTCCCATGTGTTTAGAAAAAGTTATTATACTCTTCTTATTTATTTTTCTATAAATAGAATCTGAAGGCAGTGACAAAGGGGGATTTCAAAAGATTTTGAATATGGAAAAGGAAACATTGGTTTCCTTGACTACTTATTAAGGAATCAATAGGTATTTATATATTTCAGTTTATAAATTATGGTGTGTGTGTGTGTGTGTGTGTGTGTGTGTGTGTGTGTGTGAGAGAGAGAGAGAGAGAGAGAGAGAGAGAGAGAGAGAGAGAGAGAGAGAGAGAGAGAGAGAGAGAGAGAGAGAGAGAGAGAGAGAGAGAGAGTGAGACAGAGAGAGAGACAGAGAGAGACAGAGAGAGAGACAGAGAGAGAGACAAAGAGAGAGACAGAGAGAGAGTCTTGTAAGTTGTCAGTCACACGAACATGCTACATAATTTTCAGTGTCTTCAACATTCAGACAGTATTGAGTTAGCCTGTACAGACCTTTTTCCATATGAATATGAAGAAGAAATTTCAGTACATACAGGTCAGTTACAAATAATATATCATTGTCAAATAAATTGAACTTATTTGTGGAGTTTTCTTCATCTATGATGATAATATTTTATAGGAGAGTATGCTTTGGACCAAATTATGTCTTTAAAATTAATACTTTGAGAAGTTATTTAGGTATTTTATGAATTGAGAAACTTTGAAATCCTCTAGGATAAAGTTTAAGAAATTCCTGCTTCACTGTGAAAAACTGGAATCTAGTATTTGTTGAAAGACAATCCACAGGAAAGACTGTACTAATTAAATATCTGTAATATTTAAAATGGAAAATATTAGACTTCAATTGACTAAAAATTTGACAATCAGTAAACAGTTTTTCCTCCATAATTGCCAGCTAGTAAATCCCTGGAATGTTCACACAGGTTTTTTTTCTTTCTGTGGTGAACTATCCACCATTTGATTTGTTACACAAATTCAAGGGGTCGTGAATATACTTCCTTTCATTTCTGTCCTCGTGCTCTGCTTTCACCTGTTAAAATACTTTAAACTTTGAGTGGAGAAGTCTTTTAGAATCCAAGTGTCCCTAGTATAAACTCTATGAAGGCAGGGATTTTTTTTCTGTTTTCCTCATTGCTGGTTCCTAATTCCTAGAACCTGGAGCAGTGTGTGGTCCTGGGATCAATAAATATTTGTGAAATGCTGAAATTCTGACCATGAAAACATATCATTCACTGCTGGTTGGTTACACATTCAAAGGAATGATAACCTGGCTGATGTCTCAGTATTGAAAATGTCTTTAAATTTTTTGTGCTTTATTAATAGTTTGACCATACATACTGTTTTCAACGAGGCAGTTCTGGTGCTTTCCTCATATTTCCTGACTATCCTAATGTAAACACCAATCTTGTCCTGTTTTAATAAACCAGGACTGCCTTTAGTGAAGATCAAAAGGGGCAGTTGAGTTGTTTCAGGTCCAGTCTGTTGAGGGGGCCCAAAAGCAGCTACCTTTAATGCTCTCCATTAAAAACGGTCCTGCTGGCACTGACTGCTGCAGGCCACTGCTGTTACCACTGTTCCTGCTCCCGTGAGAAACAGGAGCCATGGGGAGAGGATTCCCCTCTACCACAAGAGCACCTGTTTCTTCAAAAGGAGCAGAACACTGCAGCGTGGTCATGCAGGTAAGTACAGTAGGGTTTTTTTCTTGCATTGTGGGGATTATTGAGCATTTCTGGCACTTGGATGATTAAAACAGCAAGTGTTTTAGGTAGGGCATTTAAGTAGAGCTTACAGGGACAGTGTATTTGACTTTTGCCTAATGTGCCAAAATTTATTGCACCAGCTCTGGCTCTTTTTGTATGAAGTCCTGCCAGACACAGGTCATTACTGTGTCTCACCAATCTGTATCACATAGTACATACTTGTTGCTGGCCCGGCTGCTCTGCTCCTGCTTGGATTGCTCTGCGTCCTCCTACCCTCTTAGTCACCAGCACGTAACCCTGTCTCATTTTTGTCATCCCAATATTCTGTTTTTGTTGGCTACCCTACTGATGAATTCAGAAATAAAATATTGTAACATTATGTCATATAATTAAAAGGGTGACTAGGCTAATATTCTTTATCAAAAAATTTGTTATTTTAAGCATTTATTACTTAACCTTTGTTAATGAAAATTTTTTTTCACTTTCAGGAGATTATTCATTGTCTTAGTTATGTAGTACTTCTGAAATTGGGATTACAAGAAGTTAATTTTAATTTCAAAAAAAATAAAAAAAGACTAGGTATTCTGGGGAAACAGCTGTATGATACTTTTCAATGTAATTTATAAACCATTTTAATTTGAGTTTAAAGAAACAGAAGTTAATAAAATTCCAAGTTGTTTTTCATCATGTATTTGGAGAATATATACTCTGAAAAGATAAGGAAGGCTAGTTTGATACCAGCAATGTAAGTGCTAATGTTTTTGCTTTCTGAGCATTTTGAATATATTTATTTCAGAACTAGTTTATATACTGCTTTATAAAGTTGAATTAGTTCACAAGATCTGATTTCATGTTTTTGTTTTTTTTAAACCTATGGCTTTGACTAGCTTTTGTTTTAACAATATTAAACTCAAAAGTTATGAGAATAGTAACAGTGAAAAGTCATTTGATTCTTATCCTCCAACCATTGTTTCCTCTTTGGAGATATTTTTTATTTTGATTTTTTTGGTGCGTCTTTCTAGAAATATTCTAGGCAGTTACAATTATGTTAAAATAAATATTTTCATTTTTATTAAAGTTTTAATTATTTTTATTAAAAATAAAATTTAAATTAATTTTATTAAAGGAAATTGCATTATAGCGTTACATAGACTTAAGGTACGCATCATAGTAAATCCACATTAAATTCACTACAATTTCAGTTCTTTCTTCACTATGCAGTGATTCCCTCTTTTTTTTAATACACAAATGGTAACACATTATACATATTTTTGTGTCATTTAATGCATCTTTGGAAAGGATTGCATATCAGTACCTAGTGGTCCTGAAAAGTAATATTCCTTGTATATTGCACATGTTTTCCTCTTGATGAATATGTTGATTGTTAATAATATCTTACCATAATAATGATAGAATAAATAATTCTGTAATGAATATCCTTATATGTATAATACTATCATAACTTTCTGGAAGTAGAATTGCTAGGTCAAAGACTGTTTTAGAGCTAATTGTATTAACTTTTCTATAATTTTTCCCATTTTTCTAATGGATTATTGTTAATTTTCCTCATCAGTTTGCACTGGGTTATGGTCTTTTTTGATTACAAATACTTTCTAAATATTATAGGAATGGGTTTTTGTCTCTGTGGTTGTTGCTATTATTTTTACCATTTGCTGTTTGTCTCATCCTTTTATATGTAGGTTTTTCCTTTTTGTTACCAGGTTTATGTTTTTTTAGTTGGTAATTTACCAGTTGTATGTTTCTTTGTGACTTTTTACTTACACTCATAAGAGCTTTTCCATTACAAGATTATTAAAAACTTCTCTTTTTCTAGTGCTTTCGCTATGTCTAAACTTTAGATTTTTTATAGTTGATTTTGTTGTAAACACTAGAAAAGAAATTCCTATTCTTTTCCATACATATTTAATCAGTTATCACAAAACATTTATTAAAATAACCTATCTTTTCCTTAGTGATATCAGTCATTTTTACTAAGTTTTCATTTGACCTATTCTGCTGTATCAGGTTATGTATTCATGTGCCAAATATCACACTGTCTGAATACCCTTCACTCTATAATACAGTTACATTTCTTCATTACTTTTTAAAAAACTTTTATTTGAACTGCTTTTTTTCTTTAAATATTTTATTATATTTTTATATTTATTATACACATTTAGCCTGAGTTTATGAAATTTCATTGTAGCTACGAATAAATGGTGAAAAATTAGAAGAACTCTTATCTGAAAGAGCAGTACAATTTCGGGCTATTCAACGCCGGCTGTTAACAAGATTCAAAGATAAAACACCTGCGCCTCTTCAACACCTGGACACTTTGCTAGATGGAACTTATAAGCAGGTCAGTATAATATCATTAATAGTTTTTCACTACTGGATATAATTTTCCCTTCATCTTAGAGTTATGTACCAGAGCATCAAGGTAGGTATTTCTTTTCTGTGCTTTACAGAGGATAACACACAGTTTTACAGTCATAAAAACCAAGGTTCAAAGTCAAGCTTTGCTATTTTCTAATTGTGTGACCTTGGGTAAATTTGCAAAAGATTTGTCAGTTTCCACATTTTTCCCTCCTAGGGTTGTTGTAAAGATTTTCCGTCATGTATGGAAAGTAGCCATCACTATAGTTTATGTTTGATGAATAGTACCTATTGTGTTTAATGTTATTAGACAATTCTTGGTGCATACCCAAATTATTGTTATTATTCTTGTTTTATTGAGCAAATGGCTTACATTTTCAGTATTATGTTGTTGATATTTTGAGATGTAATTCTTAAACAGCTCTACATTCTCATTCAAAAAAACTTTTTCCTTCCTCTTCCCGATTCTTCTTTCCATCCATGGCTAGAGTGATCTGGCTTTCATTCTTAAAATATTGTGTCTCTAAAACCAATCCAAAATTATCATATCTATTTTTTTAAACTTTAAATTTATTTTAATTTTAAAAACTTTAAAATTTTAATTTCATGGGTAGGGCTTTTTGTCAGTTCTACTGTAATGAAGTAGCTTTGCATGACTGTATTATATCTTCTCATATTTCGGCATAATCTGTTTTAAAATCACTGTTGGTGATAGGAAATTCTGTGAATTTCTAAATGACCCTTTAATTGAGATAGTTGTATATTCACATGCAGTTCTGACAAATTACAGGTAGATCTCATATGTCCATTACCCACTTTGCTCCAGTAGTAACATTTTGCAAAACTACCATTTAGTATCACAGCAAGGATCCGGGCATTGATAAAAATCTACAGATTTTTTTCAGATTTCTACAAGTTTTGCTTGTACTCATCTCTGTGAACGTTTTAAGTTCCCCACAGTTTCTTCACACTTAGGTACATGTCACTTCATTTGAGAAGCTGAGCACGTCTGGCTCCACAAGACTCTCTCATGTTGCTCTTTGCTGCCATATTCCTCCTCCAGCCACTGTCTTATTCTGCTACAAAGCGTTGATTTTGAAAGGACAAATAAGACTTTTTTCAGAACAGTTTCCCTAGAGGAAATAAAATAGCTTATTATGTTATATTGATAATACACTTGCTTCTTGAAATGTTTGTGGTTATTTGAAATTCATAGCCATTTGAACAGTGAACGGTAGGCTATTAGAACTGGTTTGGAGTTAAAAGACCCCAGTTCTGTCACATATTAGCTGTGTGACTTTTGTTAATTTCCTTATCCTCTCAGAGCTCCAGTTTCTGTCCATAAAATGAGATTAATGCTCACTGAGATGTTAGAAAGATTCTGCTCTAATAATATATGGAAATACTTGGCAAATTGTTCAATAGTCACAGACCGCCAACTTTTTTGTGTGCCTGGAGTATTTATGTGACTCCCACATCAGTAGGCATGAATGCTCTTTCTGCTCTACACTGCTTTTCTCTCTTTGGTATACTTTTGGGTTTTGATTTTCATTTTTTTTTTTTTCTGTTCGTTTGTGTTTCCTCCACCTCCTTCATATCTCTTTGATCACTATCTCTCTCACAGGCCTCCTGCATGGTGGGGCTGAAGATATGTTGCACCTTATCTTAAATGATGCTGTATCTTTTGATGGACACAATGGCTGAAGGGTGTTTAAAGGAATTTGTTGAAGTTCCTTTTCATATTTTCTATTTAGCAAGGTTTCCAAATTCTTTTTTTTTTTAACATTTAAAGTGCTGGTGTTTTTATTTTTTCTGCTTATATTTAGGTTTGGGATTTTCCATGATTTGTAATATTATAGGCATTATGATCAAAACCATGACTTTTCACTTGAGTCTATATTCTAAAGTCTCCTTTCCTTTTAGATTGAAAAAGAGTATGATCATTTTTAAGGAAAAATTATGAATGTAGTTTACCACATTAAAGTATAATTTGCTACTTAATTTTATTATATATATATTCATGTTAAATTACAGTGAGTTAATTTTTTCTATTTTAATTCCTTTAGTTAATTTAAACAATTTTGTCATCTCTTAAATGTACTTACTCATATAGTTTTTGTGTCTTTCCAAACTTTTTAAAATTCATAAATGAAATTTTTTTTGTGATACCAAAAGTTCATAAATAGAATTATGCTATATGTATTTACTTACCTTCCCTTTTATTTCTAACAGTGTGAGTGCTTTCCATATTAATGTATAAATTTAATTCTCTCTTGGTTGCATAGTACCTTGTAATATGGTCATTCTGTAGCATGAACAGACCATAGTTTATTAATAATAGCTTCAGTGTTGACTTCAACACTAAAATCCTTTTAGACAGCTTTACACTGAATAGCAGGTATACAGCTTTCTTCATGGTTACATATCTTCTGTTCAGCGTACATTTTTCTTGCCTTTATTCCTTTTCTGGGTAGTAGGGTATGTGTTTACTTGACAGAGTAGCCAAACCTGAGAAACAATAAGCCATGCTAGAGCTCAAGCTGCTCTCCATGGCATAGCTTTATTTCTTGAACTTGCTTGTTATTATATTTTTAAGGTGTTTTGCTAATAATATACCAGTCTAATATTAGATCTGCTACCTGTGTGGAGTAATTGTTTACTCAGTTGCAGGGAGATTTACTCCTTTTTTCTCTTAGTCCTTCTGTGTATCTTAGTCCTCTACCAGTACAGTAGTATAACTCTAAACTGTGCAGTGAAAGACTTACCTTCTGTCCTGCTTATCATATGCATCTGGAAGATGCTATCTTGTTACCACTGAATGAAGTGATAATTGGCTTGTGTGAAAATAGAAGCAGATGCCAATATCCTAATATTAATGTGTAAACTCCCTGAAGGCAGTGATATTTTAAAGCTGTGTTTCTACCTAATCTCAACAGAATACATCTTTTGCCACATAGTAGTTGCTTAACAAATATTTATTCTGTGAATAAATGCCTTTATTGCCACTAAGAGGATGTTATGAAATTGCATGTCTCTGATGAGGTAGCAACTGCAAAGAACAAAGCAGCAGAGAATTCTTCCAGTTCAGGTCCAGTAATCATAATTACTCAAATGCCACTGGAAACTCTCTTCTTTCTTTCTAAATAATATAGTTGGAGAACACAGGCAAATGTTTAGAACTAAGAAGATTTTAGAGTTACAAATTCTTGACTGAGAAAAATCTTTTCTGTTCCTTATTTGTGAGTGTGTGCGACAGAATTAAGTATAAAATAATCATCTATTGAAATGCCTTTATGTAGCTAGGACATTGTTGAGGTTGAGTTTCATAATATTTTAAGTGGCATGAGAAGAATTAGGCTCGGTTTCAATCTAACCCTTGCCTTAGGTTTCATGTACCTATAGATGTCTTTTCTTACATTTTTTTACTTTCCAATCTAAGTTTTTGTCATTGAAATCTTATTCAGTGACACTCAGTTTTGGTCTATATGCTCTGAGGATAAATGATTAATAATTCATTAGGTTTGCAAGAGTTGTTTAAAGCAAACAGGTTAGTAATATCCAGAAGTATGAAGAATTTGATTCTCTTTATTTCCTAGTTACATAATTGTTGAGTTCTTATTCTTAGAAGTTACAATTTCTTTCATGAGACATACTCTTTTGAGCAGCTAGGATAGGATGTAAAATGTAGAACTGGAGGAAGTTTGGGGCTCTCATGGGTGCTAGATGATACAGGAGCTACCGTGAATTCCCATAAATTACTTAGGGCAAATTGATAGGGAAGCTCAAAATCATGTCCTTTTCAACAGTCACTGTGGAACTGGAGGGCATCATGTTAAATGAAGTAGCCATACAGAAATAGAGAAGTACAGGATGGCTTCATTCATATGTGGAATATAAAGAAACAAAACAAATGAGCAGAGAAGCCCCAACAAAATTCACAGGGTGGACGACTGTGGTTACTAGCAATGGGGAGGGGGAGGCAAGAAGGAGGGGAAAGATGGTGATGAAGGACACTAGTGTTCTGGTGCTGGTTCACACAGACCGAGGTATGATTTCAGTAGCCTAAAATGAATATAGTAATGCAAGTGAAAGAAATAAAAAAAAAAGAAGTAAAGGAAATGGAGCCCAAGTCTCTTCACATACGAACAAGTATTTCTGAACTGACTGTAATGTGAGATCGTTTGTGTGGTATACTCATTTGCGTAACAGAGTTAGCAATGGGATACTCATATATTCTGAGATCAAAGTTTAATTTACTCGCTTTTCATCCACAATGATAACTACTACCATTATTTAGGAACTGAACTTTTAGTTCCATGATAGGTACTGAGAGAGGTAAAGCCAGGGCAGGCAACATGTGATCTGTGCTCTTGGTGTTTAGTAATACCTGTGAGTACCTACGTACTTGAAGTGGGCCTCTAATCTTTGAATATCCTGGGATTAGGTGTGTTTGATTCTGGTCCAGCAAGAGCCTATTAGAGAAGGCACTGCTTGTAAGATTGCAGAAGACATCCAATATTGTTTTAAAAACATTCTAATAAATGCTCTATGGTTTCAAGTGGTATATCTGATTTATCATGGTGCAGTGATTACAGACTCTATGTTTAGGGCCAACTTGCCTGTATCCTTATCCTGGTTCTGTGATCATGAAAAAAATTACTTAAATTAGACAATAAGAAAACAAAACCATCCCTTAAACCTCAGTTTCCCCACCTGTAGGGTTGTGCCTTCTTCATGGGGTTGCTGTGAGAATTGAAATGTGTAAACACTTAGTTGCTTATAATAGTGTTTGGTGCACAGTAAATTCTTAACATATATTAGCTATACATCTGGGGAATATTCTTCATCTTCATTTGATTAATAAGTTATGCTATCTCAAAAGTGGTGTTATTCTTTGATCAGGCAAAAGAAGTTATAGTAATACATCATCTTTCTGAAACCCTGCTCTCTGGCAGCCCCATAGATCTGTACTTCAGCTAAGAAGCAGGAAGTTCCTACCTATATACGCGGTGGCATCCCTGTACTCCTTTTGCATACCTGCCGTGGGTTCTGTTTTATTCCAGAAAGGGTGCCAATGAGAAGGGGCACTGGGATCACTGGGTAAAATGGTCATCTTTTCTGAATTCCTGCTTGTTTCATTTGGATGTATTCCTAGACAGTTGCTCAGTTAAAATATAGTTCACAGACAGACATACATGCACATACACATTACCTTGCATAAATGTTTTATCAAATTATAGTTCAACAGCAGCATATGAAATATGTATTTTGTAGGTATTATTACATATTTTGGTCTTTGATTTTTTTAACTGAAAAGGTAATTTATTTGTTTTTTATTCTTTCTTTGGTTACCAGTGACAATAGTTAAAAATATTGATTGGCTGCTTGTATTTCTATTTTGATTATTTACATATGTATGTTCTTCATTCAATAGTCTTATCAGGTTGTTGAACTTTTTATATTATTTTGTGTATATTAGAAGTTGAGATCTTTTATTATACTTTTTTCATGCATAAAAATACTTCTGTATGTAAGGGTTTAATTTGTATGCATAAAAGGTTTTATCAATTTGTCATTTGCTTTTTATTTTTATTTATAATTTTTTTGGACATGTAAAATTTCCAAGGTATTTACATAGTAAAATATTTTTCCTTTAGGCTTTCCTGCCTAGAAAAGCTTTCCCCACGCCAAGAGTATATGAATATAGACCTATAATTTATCCTAAAATTTTCATGCAGTCATTTTTATATATACTTTTCAAATCCATCTGGAATGCATTATGTAATTTAAGCGGGAATCTAATCTCCTCACCAAAAATGGTGAATTAGTTGTCTCAACCCCTGCTTGTTGTATAATCTATTTTTCTCTACTGAGCTAAAATACTACCTGGATTGTTTAACAATTTAGCTGTATAACAAACCATCCCAAACCTTAGTAACTTAAAATAATAGCATTTCATTGTTGTTCTTGAGTCTCTGGATCAGCTGGGCAGTTCCATTGATCCGGGTCATGCTTAACTAAGCTCACTGTTGAGTAGCTGGTGGCTCAGCTGGGGACTGGATGGCCTAAGATGCACTCATACACGTATGTGGCTGTTAGTTTGCAGTTACGTTAGATGATTGTGCCACAGGTTTTACCTGACCCAGCAGGCTGTCCTGGACTTATTCACATAGTGACCACAGGGCTCAATGTATAAGTTTCTTTTATTATTTTTCTTTTTTAAAGGAAAGGTGCAGGCAAGAATGAAGGTGAGTAGGAGGGCAGGTGGGAAGAGAGAGGAGGAAGAGGCCTTTATTTAATTGTATTTGGTTGTTACCCACCGTTCCTGGGCCAAGAACCCGGGTCCTTGGGATGTATGTGATGTATATGGACTACTCCTGACTGAAAGCAACTGATAAACCAACAGGACATTCAAGCTTCTGCCTGAACTTTGTATCTAATTTTCCATTGGTTTAGCCCACCGAGATCAAAAGGTATAGGGAAATAGACTGCCTCTTTATTGGAGGGGTGGAGAATTGTGGGTTTTTTCACAATCTACCTTAGTTAAAAAAAAAAAAAAAAAATTAGCAAAATGCTTTAAAATAATTTTTTCCAAGTGTCTCTAAGCTTTGAATTTAGGTTTCATATACTTATAGATGTCTTTTCTGATATATTTAGATTTTCATATGTAATTTTTTGTTGTCATTGAAATCTTATTCATTCATACTTAGTCTTGTCTATATGCTCTGCCTAATGCCTAATAATTCTACCTAATAATTCATTAGGTTTGCAAGAGTTGTTTAAAGCACACAGAGCATCCATGATGTTTTCAAGATGATAAGGCTGCTTGAATACCTGTGGACTTAGATATAGTCAGTGGTTTTGGGTATGGAATTTGTTATCCAATCTCCCTAGAGTTGCCTGTCTTCGGCCAGATTAGGATGAGCTTCCTGTGCAGTCATACAGAGCCTGTGTTTGGTCTAATTCTCTGATGGTAATCTTCATGGACTTCTTACTGGTTTTTGAACAAGGGACCCTGTATTTTCATTTTTTTCTTTGGACCCCTTAAAAAATATGAATGATCCTGACCCTGTTAGGATACTAATTTCTGATGAGTGGAACAAGTGAATTTAAGAGTTCAAAGACAGAATAGCTCTATTACTGCCACCCCAACTCCTTCAGTAATTTTTTTTCAAAGATGAAGACAAAGGGCTGCAGTAAACATCTCTGAGAGCTCCTCTGGATGTCTCAAGGGCTTCTTTCTGGAAAGGACATTTTGGTTAACTGAGAATGAAGTGTCAAGTTTATCTCATTTAGGAACAGAATCCTGCAGTCAGTTGTCTGTAGGCATGTTGTGGGTGGCAATATTTTTTTAGACTTTGAGCAGGTAGGTCACTGATTTCAAGATGCACCATCAAGAATAATGACCCTTGTTGCTTTGAGGGGTCAGCCAACCACGTTTTTTGTTTTCAGCAGCAAGTCCTTTTCTATATCCTGTATCTTGGATTAAACAGGAACCCCAAGCTCATATTCTCAAATGAGCATTTCGTTCTTACTAGCATGCCTTTCCTACATAGTGTCTACCATCACATCACAGCCTACTGGGAGCACATAACCAAGTGCTCCTCACTGAGGTCAGCCTGTGGCTGAGGCAATGACAGGGATTAGGATTCTCGTCCAGGGAAAACTGTCTTATGATTCTTACACGGGAAGGCTCTGGCCCTCAATGAATGAAGATTATTCACTTGCCCACGATTTCAGTTATTTATTCTGTAATTTTGTGAAAAATACCTTACTTTTTGCGAAACTCTTTACTTCTAGTTTTAGTGGCATAGTGTTAAAAGAAAGTAACCATACAGAGCATTTCTTTTAAAAAATTTTTTGGTTAGAAACCTGGTATTTACTCATTTCTATAATTAGAACACTGCCTTGCCAATCACTTGAGTATATTTTTGGAAAATCTAAGAAAGGAAGAAACAGGATAAGTGAAATTAAGTGAACATCTGTTGAGTCTGAGGTAAATTTCATTTCTTCCTTTGATTAAAACTCACCCTCGTCTTATGAGGGTGGCATAGCTGTTCCCATTTTATGGATGAAAAACGTGAGCAGAATTAAGCAGCTTGCACAACATTACACAGATAATAATCTTTCCTGAAGTCCGTGCTTTAACATATCATGCAGCATTTTCACTTTAGTCATCCAGGTGGGACATAGACATACTAGCTTTTCTTTAGTAAAGCTTCAGTCAGGGTAAAGAAATAGGAGATCCATGCACTCTGATGGCATGTACTCACAGTATGTGTAAATATGGATATATTCGTGGTGTATTCCCCTATCAGAGATATAGCAAGGCCCTCTGGAGAGTTCTTATGTCTTACATCTGAAACCGGAGCCAGAGGAAGAGGCGACTTTGTTAATTGGTTAACTTACTGGGCATTCAGTTTCTTTGCCATCAAATGCTAATACTTATTTCATTTGACAGAAAAGCTTTGGAAAATAAGTTCTCTTTCATGTTACAAAATTTTCATATGCATTTGTTAGTCGATACTGGACTGATTAGTGGAATAAATTGAAATAGGGGAAATTTGGGCTTTATGGTTTGGCTTGTGTTTTTGATGCTTTTCTTTGTGCTGAGATTCCCCGCCCCCCGCCCCCAACACTTGAACACTAACCCTCTGTTGTAGCAGAGTGAAAACGTTTACTAATCTTAAAGTTTAATTGTGTCAGATGACATGTGTGTGATGTAACGACTGATAGTCATTAATGTTCTCGAAAGGCACTTGGCTTATTTTTCTCTTCTGCAAAACAGAGGCTGTATTAAGCATAATTTTAAACAGAAATCCTGTGGTTTGGAGTTTTCTATTTGTTACTTTTTCTGTACTTAAAACTTCCTTCCACTCTGTTTATTTGTATGGTATTGATATATAAAAATCATTTTAAGTCACGCAGAAGTCTAAGAGCTTTTTGGCCCATGGATTTGGAAATGAGCATGATTTTGGCTGATAACAAAGGAATATGTGATGAAACCATTTAGAGACCTACTTTCCTTCCTTGCCATCGTTGAGTAAAAACAATATGCTTATAGATTAAGGAGTTATCAGGGATGTGGTGATGTTGCTGGGTTTATTTTCTTTATAACCACTTAAGAGCTAAAGTAAGTTATTTCCCTTCGGAAGGAGACAGAATAAACAGGTGAGAAAGATGAACGCAAAATTGAGAAAGATAAATGCAAAATTAGCAACCATATACTTTGGGGTTTGGAGAATAAATAGGGATAGTAAGCTAGAAGAGGGGGTAGTATAGCAATAAATGTGGAATTTGTATGTTTTTACCCTACAATTATACTCTTGGATGTTTATCTAAGAAAATAGTTCACAGAGGAAAAAAATGCATTCACCAAGTTTTTCATTCATAATATCAATCATCTTTGCAAGAAATTATAAACTAGCTTTTCTTACTTGGAAAAATTTTAGGATTATTTTACTACTGCCATCTGATATGATGTCGTTTCATGTTATTTTATTACATTACTTTAAAAACTGGAATAATATAAAAATATTCAAAATAATTTAAAAAGCAAATTAGTATGTATTAAGTTAATAATGAGATCTAGGTATCTATAAGAGATACCTATGCAAAGCAGGAATACAAGAAATTGAAAATGTACACACTTGTTTCAGATGACTTGAGAGTCTTGAACAATTTTGTTTTATATTATTATCAAACTTTGATAAGCTTGAAAGGATTTTTACAGTAATGTGAATGTACTTATCATTACTGAACTGTGCATTTAAAAAATAATGTTAAATTTCACATTCTGTGTATTTTATCACAATTAACAAACTTTTTGAAGATAGAGTTGTTCACTAGCTCATGGCCTTCAGTGATTTTTACTGAGGGTTGGATGCATTTCGTCTCTTCTGTATATTTCCCTGTAACTTCACTTTTCTAGTCTCAGTCTCAGAATGTTTAGAACTTCAGATTATAATTCTACATGAGTTATTTTATTTCTGTTCGTTCAAGAGAACTGTTGGGTAACTGAATGATATGCTTGAATGAATATATGAAAAGAGTGGGTGTTGTCTTATTCTATTTGATTTCAACCTCAGCAGCCCCTCGGCTGAACTAGAGAGTTCTATAAAGTGCTTTCAACATTTGTAAAATTTTCTTCATCCAGGTCAGAGAGCAATCTATAATATAATCTAGGCACATATTTGTATGTGTCAATTTAAGTTTTCTACTAGCCACATTATAAATAAGATGAAACAATAAATTAATTTTGATAATGTTCTACTTAGCTCTATAGATCCAAAATATCATCCCAAAATTATTAGATGTTTTGCATAGTAAATCATCAAAACATAGTTTATTTTATACAGCATTGCACTTCAAGTGTTAAATAATAACCAGGTGTAGCTACTTTTATTAGACTTTATAGTTCTAACCACAGATAACCATCAACTTATAATTTCATGTTATTTCTTGTAATGTCTCCTTTCAGGATTTTTTATTTTCTTTAGACCTTCTAAATTCTTGTTTATGATAAAATTATCATTGACTCAATGATTATCACTCACTGGATATGAATAGCAGGCAGTGGAAAGCACTCTTAGATGGTCAGGGGAAAACCGGGAACCTTTGCTCAGGTTTCCTTCAGGCTTTTTTTTTTTTTTTTTTTTTTTTTTTTTTTTTTTTTTTTTTTTTTTTTTTTTTTTTTTTTTTTTTTTTTTTTTTTTTTTTTTTTTTCTATTACATTTTATGTCCACAAACTTGGGTTCTAGTCCCAGCTCTTTCTGGCTCTTTGGCTTTGGATATTTCACTTAACCTCTTTAAACCTGAGCTACTTCCTTTTCATATTGGGACCCCTTAGAACCTGAGCAGCATCCAACATGGTTCTTATCTACTGGTAAAATTCTTGATAGATTATTTTTTGTATTTAAATAATGATTAGAGGAAAAATTTTGAATATTGAATTTCAATCAGTTCAGAATTTCAGAAACAAAAAGGACTTCAGGTTCATCTGGTGTTAACCCTTAGACTGGGTTGTAGTTCTTAGCCAATCAGCATTTGTTTGGCAGCCCCAAATGATAGTGATCTAAGTTACAGGGCTTTGTGAGACTGAATTAGTTTTCAAAGAAGGTATATAAATGCAAAGTATTATTATAATGTTGGAGTTCTGCTTCCCTGGATTTAGGTATGTAACACTAATTGACATTAATGGAGGTTGTACATAAATCAAGGGGAGAACAGACCTATTAGTGTATTAAAAACATTCTACTTTTAATATCCATCTGGTATGATTTACTTCCTTGGGGCTTGTGTGTTTTTTATAAATTGAATGCATATTTCCTTATCTACATGTTCTTCAATCAGTATTTGAGTTTTCTGCTTACTAGAGTTAGTTTGAACAAATGCTTAGGTTGTAAATTTAATATTAGGATTTTATTTTGGCAAATTTATCAGATTCAGAAATTTGATCATCTGTCTGATATAAAACAAACCACAGGTAACCAGGGGGTATCCTGTTGTGCTAGAAGTTCATTATATATGTTGTTTAATCTTTAAAAAAGTTAGTCCTTTGAGACAAACTCAGAAGCAAGTTGTTTCTAATATTACAATAAAAATACTAATGGGCCCATTATAAGGAAATGAAAATCTTATCTGTTTGTGTCAGTGATGATAGAAAAATATATAAGTGGCCTCCAATTATCTGTCATTGTATGAGGCTTTCTTTCATTTTTGTTATCTATCTTCCTGTTTAATCCTGTCTAGCACAATTATTCCTTTTGTATTGGTTTTCTGTAAATGGAGTTCTGAATGGTTTGAATTGTGCATTAGCAATGGTTACAACCCTTACAAACTTCCTTTCTACCTTCCTTTTCCCCCCTCTCCCATTTTTCTCTTTAAATGAAGGGGAAAAGTCAGTTTACCAGAGAGATTACTTTATATTCCTTTTTAGTAAAAGACAAAGATGTATGGTCTTTGCATTGTGGAGAGCCGAATACTTATGTCAGTCCTGATCTATTACTCGTGCATACAGAGGGCTAATAGTGGCTAGGAGTTGCTGAACAGTACCAGATGGGTCAAGGATAAATTGACATGGTGTATTTCTTTTCATTTAAATGGATTTTATTGAAGGAGCATTGCATCAAAACATTATATAGGATTAAGGCATGCATCATAGTAAATTCACACACACATGCATATTAAATAAAGTTTACCACCATCTTGGTTCTTCTTTCACTATACAGTTCATCCCCTTTACCCCCATTTGCCTATCCCCTCCTTCTCTTCCTGCAACCACTAATTTTCTTTAATTGACGTAAAGTCTGTTTTTGTTTCATTTATTCTATTTACTTAGTTTCTCTGTAGACCACATATGAGTGATATCATAGGATGTCTGTCTTTCTCCTTCTGGCTTATCTCACAAAGCATAATTCCCTCTAGGCACATCTATGTTGCTGCAAATGGCAAAATTTCCAGATGATGTATTTTTAAAAAGATACTTTTGTCAGACCCAACTATATATCCAGGAACATGGTAGTAAAAGGTAAAATCAGTTTAATATAATTAAAAGAAATGAACTTAGAACATCAGACTGTTAACGTCTGGTCCTTATTGCCCATCACTCCTGAATGCCAGTCATGGAGGATGAGATTGATATTGAGAGGATAAGGCTTTTATTCAATGTTGATAACCTGGGGTTTGTGGACTTGTGTCCCAAAAATAACCATCCTGTTTTCTAAGTGGAGTGGGGTTTTTTTTTAAAGGGGAAGACAAAAGGAGAAGGACCTGAAGGCTTTTGGAAAGGGGCAGGAGCTGACTCAAAAGTCTGGAGACCCAAGGAAGATACAGGAAAGTGGCGAGAGTAACTGATGCATGCTGGGACCGTGCTCTGTCATGCTGTGGGACTGGTGCCAGGCTACATCCAGCATCCGTAGCTTGACTTTTGAGCTTATTGTTTTGCTTTGGGGTTGTCTTTCCCTACCAACAATGAGATTGATTCTAAGCAAATTTAAAGAAAAAAGGAAACACAGGCTTGTTATTTTGTTAATCATTACATTTGTAAGGTCTCCTTCAAGATTTTAAATGGCTTTAAATACATTGTCTCTACCTGGGAATCATGAATAGAATGTTGGGCTGTAAGATAAACAAATATTTCATTTCATCATCTTGCCTGATGGGCAACCCTTTATTGTTGTTTTTAAGTTTCCTTTTATATGATTTTCAGATCTCTTGTTAGCAGCATATTAGACTGTAGGGAAATCTAAGCTTCCCACCTAAATATTAATTCTATCCCCCAGGTTGGCTTTTGGCCAGCACTTAATACTTTTGTTCAGTTGATTCTGCAGTTACAATATGGAATTGGAGGCCATATTCTTAGAGACGTCTTTCTCATGGACGTGAGGCCATTTCTATCTTCTTTTTGTGATTCAAGGGAAACGTGTGTAAGAGGATTGACTCTTGATAAATTGAGGCCATGGAGTCCTGATCCTTGTGGTCTAATGTATCAATACTCTGACACTGTAGATAATACTAATCTTTGGAATGTAATTCCTTTATTAATTATTTTTTTCACCATTTCATTCCAAGAACTTCAGTGAATCCTTTTCTTTTAGATTCATTTGAGATTCCTCATGCTGGCATTAAAAGATTTCTGAAGAGTAGAAGACAACTCTTTTTGCTCTCAATTCCTAGTTACAAAAACCTATAGGCTGGTCAAGATAGCTTATCCTCTTAAAAAAAAAAAAAGCCTTATTGATATATAGTTTGCATACTTCAAAATTCACTCATTTAAAATGTATTGCTTAATGGTTTTTACTAAATTTATAAACCAACACCACAACCCAGTTTTAGAACATTACTGTTACCCTCAAAAATTGCCTTGTACCCATTTATACTTAGTCCTCACTGCCACCTCTAACACCAAAAAACTCCTAATGTACTTTCTGTCTCTGTCAGTGGGCGTTTTCAGACTATAAACTCTTTTGCTTCTCGGTTCTTTTATCTAATACATTGTTTTTGACATTTGTTCAAGTTATAGTATGAATTTGTTCCTTCTTAACACTAAATAGTATTTCATGGTATAGATATAACATGTTTTATTTTTAATCAGCTGACCAATAAATGAATAATGCTACTCTGAGTGTTATGTATGTCTTTATGTGGATATGTTTTGTTTCTATTGGTAGATTGTTAGGAGTAGCATTATAGGAGCACATGGTACATTAGATTATCTTTTTTGAAGAAGACACTCTTTTTAGTGTTGTATCATATTGCAGTCCCACCAGCAATGTATAATGCTGTTAATATGACTGTTCCACATTGTCACCATTACTTGTTACTTTCTTCCTCTTCTTGCCATTGTGGTGGTATATAGTGGTATCTCATGCTTTTAATTTGCATTTTTCCTAACAACTAATGGCATTGAGAACCATTGATTATTTAATTATTAATCTATTTTATTTTATTTCTTCCATCATGCCTTTACTTAAGCTAATCTCTACTTCCTAAACTTCTCCTCTCTTTATCTGTCTTTGTGAAGCGTCTTCTTCCTGAAGCCTTTCCTTATTTCATCCCACCCCTCCCAGTTGTCTGTGATCCCAGGAGCATTATGACCAAACCACTGTCATAACATTACTCATGTTAATCTACCTGACATTATGTAACTACTTTAATACTTAACTATTGTTTTCCATAGTGACTGTATCAACAGAACATAATTTCTAATTTCTCTACATCTATGCCAACTTTGTTTTCTTCTTTTTCTTTTCTGATGATGGTCATCCTAACAGGTAAAAAGTTTTGAACAATAGGAGCTCCTTATATATTTTGGATATAGCTCCTTATTATAGATATAGATCGTAATTATTTTCTCCTATTCTCTAGCTTGCCTTTTCACTCTGTTTATTGTTTCCTTTGCTCTACAGAGACCTTTTAATTTAATATACTCTCACTCATTAGTTTTGCTTTTGTTACCTATGCTATTTATTTTATATCTAAGAAATCATTGCCAAGACCAGTGTCGTGAAAGGGATTGCATTGAATCTGTACATCACATTGGGTACTATGGATATTTAAATAATATTATGTCTTTCAGTCCATGAACATGGGATGTCTTTCCATTTATTTATGTCTTCCTTAATTATTCATCCACTTTTTTATGATTTGTGCACTGCTGTTTTCATCTTTGACCTTCTGGTGCTAAATTTATTGAATATTTTTGGTTATATTATAACAAGGATTTTATACCATGTTTGACTGTATTGTCCACTTCTATATTTTTGAAATCTTTCCTGACTGCTTTTAGTTTAGAGTGATTCCTATGACTCTCTCTTCTTTGCTCTACTTATAGGTTAGTCTTTCTTTGCCTACCTTTGAGTGTTGATGTTCTAGCTGAGCTGCCGCTCTGCTCTCTTGGCTTACTCTTGCTATTTAGATGATTTCTATGTGATTCATGTATTTTCTTATGGGACATTTTGATGATCAGTTTTGTATAAAACCATAAGTTAGGTACTGTAAGGTGAGGGGATGATTAAAAATAACAAGAGGTAGTTTCTACCTATTTTCATATTCAATGAATATATGTTTCAGCTATACTATTCCATACCTTCACACACACAAAATATGCATGGCCCATTTAATTGATTGTACACACCACTGATGGATCATGACTCATTGTCTGAGAAGAATGGAGAATAGCTCAGAAAACAGGTCCAAAGACTAACTAGGTGACTCTCCAATATTTCAGACTCATTGTCCAATGAGTGGTCCAGACCAAAATGCTACTTCAATTCCTTTTGTCTATTTTAAAAATATTATAATATGACTTCTTGCTTTCTGTTGGTTTTGCAGTATGAGTTCTTGTTCGTTGTCTCTTCCCTACCCACCCCAGCCCCACCCTCTGATTTATAATAGTCTCACTGATTCCTAATTTACTGGTTCTAGAGGTTTAGCTAATAGGTTGTCAGTTGTGTTTGTGTGATACATAAATGAAGACTAGTAGGTGCTAAATAGGCGCCTCAAGTTCTCATTAGTGCTTTATATGAGAATATTTTGGAGCAAGGACTTTATTTATAAATTAAATCTGGGAGTTGAGGTGTTTCCTCTCTTATTCTCTCTATTATCCCCTCAAAATTATTATCATTTTGGACAGATGACATTGCCAGAGAATTGTCATCTAAATAGCTGTTTTTTTTTCTGAATGTACATACTCAGACACATCTACCTGCAGACATGCATTCTTTTAGTTATTTATAAAAGTCTTCACCCTTAGAAAACAAACTGAAATGCTATTATTTGTTGGCTCTGAATAAATAAATATCACTTGCTCTGAAATTTCTGGTCAGAAAAAATTATATGCTGTGTTCATTAACATAGCATTAATATAAAATTTGATAATTTTATTTAGTTGACACAAGATGTAATAAATTATAAAAACTTAGAGACGTGAGCATATATGCTGTGCTAACCAAGTTTCTTACTTTCAGAAATTTCTTCTTCCATTTGTGAGAAGCTTTTATTGATTGACAATGAACTATTACCTTTTTTTTTTTCTCCTGGTGACCAATAAGCTCTTATGACAAAGAATGTCTCTTTGATTGCCCAACAGTACACAGAACAGTGACATACTGGGAGAAGGATTCCATGACTGTTTGCCAGATAAATTTGCAGAGAATGTTGTATCAATCTTGAATCTTTCCTCTTTGAAGGCACTCCTGCCCAGAAAGTTTCCCTTGATTTTAAGGAAGCCATGTAGATAAGTAATCTGTCTCAAAATATAGGAATTACTTTTAAGCTTCAGGCAAGCTAAGGGCAATATTTGATGAAGAAACAAAGCTGTTTTTGTTTGTAAGTTTGGGATAGAATAAAGTGATTTGTGGTGTCCCTTTGATAGTACCATTTCAGTAGTTTGAAACACCATGTATTTTTTAATAGGACTTGTGTTTTTATTCTTTAAAACTAGAAGATACAGTTATATAGGAGGTTAAATTTGGGTTGTGTACATGTAGAAGTGGACCACAGACAAATTTAAAATTTTTCTTTTTTTTTGCCTTATATACTTCTAGTATAATGCAGGCCCTATGCATACATAAGGGAATAATTAAATACAAAAATGCAACCTACTTGTTAGCCAGAAAAGATGCCTGGAACATGTGGATAAGCTTGGATATTTGTCTAATGTTAATTGGAATATTGGTTTTCAGTTGAAGATGCCAAATCTTTAGAAATGTAATTGGATTTAGCTTCCTATTTAGCAAACTACTTCAAATCCCTGAAGTATCCCACATCCGAAACTAATTTTTCTTGATTGTATCAAGTTTAGTCATGAGCAGAACAAGGGTTGACATAGTTTTTTAATATTTAAAATATTTCTTGACAAGGTTTCAACACTGTTGCTTGTCCACAACCTTACCGTTAGGTTCACCAGTGACAGATGACATCTTCATGTTCTGCAGAACTGGCTTTTAGAACTTTACAAAACTGTCTTCTGGAAATAAGGCAATTTATTATTATTTCTATAAATTTAAATTTGAACTCAGATTTTGGTCATATTTCAAGAAAAAAACAAAATATTGTATTTCTTATTGCCTTTCATGCGAAGTTATATGTGCGCTTAATTTTTAACTCCTTTAAATTCAGCCTACAAAATGTATTTTCTGGTGGTTCTTGTGTCATGAAAAATTTATTCACTCTATAGATGTTTAATGTAATGTGTCATAATATTTGAGGTTAGTTTTTAAAAGACCTATTAGAAAGAAAAGAGTATTTGATCATTGAGTTTCAGGGACTAGTTTAAGGGATTATGCTATCAAACATTTATTGAAAACTGCTATGTTTCGGGTTCTTTGTGTTTGGAAGAGTATATATAAAGGTGTTTATAGTATGGTTTATAGCCTCAAGGGGCAAAACTTACATTGATGATAATTATTAAAGGCAGTTGAATATTACCTTACTCTAGTATTTTGCCATTAAGGATGATCGTTAAATGTTTGAAAAGATTAAATGGTGCTTCTTAGTGAAATATGAGCAGGTGCCTTATCTATGACTTGTAAATTAAAGTGTATTATGAAATGAATGTGATTTTAGTTGATATCAGTAGTGACTAATAGGAGTTGTATAACTCCACAAAAGATTATCTTGTGTAGTTTTTGTACTAGGAGCCTTCTTGTTAGCAACAAAAATGTACATATATTTGGATGTGTATATATGTGTGTATACACTCACACGTATCTCCATGCTTCCATTTTTCTTTTAGGACCCCACACTTCGTGGATAAGTTCTGTACATTTAGTTGAAGTGGATTTTGGTCTGTTTTTAGTCGGTCTCCATGGTAGGGTTAACTGCCAGATTTAATGTTCTTCACTATTGTACCCCCTCATCCTGCCTGGAGGCTGGTGTGGGGCGTAGTAGGTGCTCAGTTTGTATTTGCTGCACTCTCTGGTTCTGCCCCAAGGTTGGCTGACCTTTCTTCAGGTAGCCTCTGAAGACTTGCCTTCTGTTTCTACCAATAATTCCTCTGTGACCAGGGTACTGTTTTGCTAATGAGGTACACACTTTATAACTTGCACATTTAGATCTATGTTTATCATTGCTACTCCTGGAGTTGAGTAATTACTGCAGGTATTATGGGCAGTGCTACTAATCCTCCTTTGCTGTGATTGTGTTTTAACTATTGAGTTTTTTGGAGATTCTCTGCTGTGTCACTGTGGAATTTTTATGATCCCCTTGTGCTTAAAAAGCAATTATCATCTTGGAACAAGAATAAGGTCCATCATCTTTCTGGTGTTAAATTTTAAGTGTTTGAAAGGTTTATGCTTTATATCATTTCAGGTAAATTATTTTTATGTTCCAAGTAGGTTTACAGTTCTCTTTCAAACATGTTTTTCATATGCTTGAATCATAGGACTGAAATGATGTTATGAGGTATTTAATCTTTCCCAAATTTTGTTTCTAGTTTGATAGCAGTTTTCTTGAGTTTGGCTTTTGTTCTTAAACATTGTTTTCCTTTAGAATTTGAAAGCTGGTGACTGCATTGCTTGATGTTATTTAACAGGGAATGTTAGGTAATAATTGGATACTTAGGACCTAGAAAATGAGTCAACTCATTTTTTTCACTATGAATGATTTTTTTTTCTGGACTCTTCATATTCAGCACTAGGTGATGAGTTAAATGGTAGTTCCTTTAGCCTCTGAGCAAGTACTGGTCTAGATAAAATATAATTCACTAACAAAAATGCAGGGAATCAGGTATTTCTGCAACTCTTGGTACTTTTGGAACCCTATATGCTTGCTTCTTTTCTCAGCCATTATAGTTCTCAGCTTGGTGGACAATCTTTTGGGACCATGAATGATGATTTACTTATTAAAATGTAGGTTAATTTTATTTTTTTGTTTTGAACAGCTTTTATTTTTCTCCAATAAAATATTCTTTTCTCAAGATAAACTTCCATTGGGGTAATTACAAGGTCAAAGAATAGGAGCATTTTTAAGCCGAAATGTAAGTGACCAAATTATCACTAATTTTGTGATTTGATAGTGCTACCAGCAGCATAGAAAGTGCAAGGTGATTCTTTGATTATTCCCTGAAAATACCTTCTCTAGTGACTGTTTCTCTCTAGTAACTTTTCTCACTGCAGAACACCTTTCAGGGAATCCCCAAAAGAATGTGTCTTCCTGGTCTTCTCTTAGAAACCCACCCAGCTGAATTGGAGAGAGCAAAGGGTTACATATGGAAACAAATGTGAAATGCTAACATGAATAGCTTAGGACAGGGCCAACCATTAGCCCCTTGCTTGTGGTGAATTAAACCCAAAGCAAATAAAAACCCAGCTTCCCAGAGTGGACTGACGAGGCACACGAGTGCAACTGCAGTTATAATTTGGGGTTTAGATCAATTAGCAGCAATATCTCTGACTGCTTGAGATGCCTGCCCACGAAGATGAAGATGGTTACCTACCGTATTGCCTCTGAGTATCTCCGTTTGCTAAGAGAGACAGGAGAAAAAGGGAGAAATGACTGAAAACGAGTAAGCAATGATTGACTTTTTATTTGACTATATAGTGAAATGAGTTTAAATTATACACATAGAGAAATTTTTTCCAAATGTCTCTTTCAAAGCAATCAGAAAGACTTTCATCTCATGTGTTTTGAAAAAAATTAAGAATTCTATTAAATATTATGATAGAAAATTTATAAAATTTAAACAAATATGAAATAGACAAATAAAAATGAAAAACATTAATTATAGCAACCTTTTAATGCAACATAGTATGACTGTCAGAAAATCAATTTAACCAGCTTTCTAGTATTGTTATATTTTGGTTACTTTGATGACTTTATTTTACTGTAAATAATGATGTAGTGAACATCTTTGAAGTTAAAATTTGATACATTCATAACCATTTCCTCCAGATAAATTTCCAGATGAGTAAGTACTGGATCAAGATCCAGGTAAATTTGTAAAGTCTTCTAATACATGTTTTCCCTCAGAAAAGCTCTATCAGTTTACTCTTCAGCAACACATGGCAAAGCCCACACCTCAGCATCTGTCAGCATAGAGAATTATCATATAAAATCATATAAATCTTTGCAGATTTTATAGATAAAATAGTATCTTTAGTGAGCGTTTATAGTTTTACAGCATGGCTAGGCCTTGGATCTGGTCTTCGTTGATGGGATGAGCCATTTCCACTTTCGGGGCTAATGTTGGATGTGGAGATAACTTCCCTTTCAACTCTCAGTTTTCGAGTAGTTTCATCTAGTTTGTATTTGGCCTTTATAATCCCTCTTCTCTTACCATGGCTTTTGAACTCAAGGAAGATGGGAAAAGCTGTAGTTCTTTGCTTGTATTGTGACTGGATTTCTTCCTGCCTTTGGCTCTTAGACACAACTTTTTAAAATGCAACATTTTTATAAAACATTTTTATTTCCAGTTGTGACTCTTAGGTCTATCTCCCTTCTTGGATTTGCCACCTTTTCTCTCTCTCCAAGAAGCCCAACACCACAGTCATTGCTTTTCCAAAATGGGCTTCTATGGACACCTTGGGCCACAGCCTTGGGTCATCGGAATCAAGGTTGGGAAGGTCAGCTATAATTGGATAATACCTTAGTTTTATTTGTTTTGGGTATTGGACTTCGCTTAGGATTTCAAGTTTTAAAAAGTTTGAAAACCATTTCCCTTGGTATAGTTTTTCCAAGTTAGAAGGGACTGTTGAGCTCCTGCCTATTGTTTCTGATTTATAGCCTCCTTCTTAGTTTTGCTTTAAACACTCCCAAGGAAGCCGTGTGTGCTCTCCCACTTTCACTCTCTTCTGCCTTTAGTTAGGAACAGCAGAGGAATAAATCATCTTCATCATCTTGACCAGGCTTAGAATTGGCTAGCACGATGTTTTTATTAAAACATTTATTTTTGCTGAAATGAAAAATCAGGAGATTTTATTTTTAGAAATTTGACTTCTGGTTTTTCTTGAAAAAAATCAGAAGACCTGTTCAGAGTGGGCCTGCCTCCTGCTCCGTGTTGGTGGGGCCACCCCTGCTGTCGTCCTGCCTTTTGGTGGACAGTCCCCTCCACTGGCATTGTCTCCTGACTCTGCATCCAAGGGTTTCTTACCTTTTATCATCAAATTTGTGCTGTCTTTTTTTCATCGTATAAAAGTAAAAGAAAGGGAATTTGTTCTTTTGCTCACATTTATTTTAAAAATTAGAAATATGACTGATAGACTGAGAAATTGCGTACATTTCAGGGTTCAGGATACTCTTCCCATCAGTACAGATCCCAGGGGAACTGCTGAAAGCAATTTCCTGGATGCTGTCGTCACTGTCTCAGTCAACAAATATTATTTGAGTGCTCGCTGTGTGTTAGGCCATCAAGCTAGTTATCTAGGCTTCAACAGTGCACAAGACAGGCATGGTCCCCATTATTACAAGTTTTTGATCGACTGGGTTTTCCATGTTATTCCAACTCCATAGTTTATCAGCATCTGACAAGTGTAAATGCTCATTCCAAGTCAGTGGAGGTGGTGGAGGAGGCGGGGGAAGTAGCCAACTGTTTCCTTTCAGTGAACAAAAAATAACACTGAATCCCTACTGTCCCTTTTGCTTTTTATGTGGATTGAAAACAGGCATTTGCTTCCCTGATCCCCTAGGTTTCCACTTAGGAAAATCTGCCATTTGTCTACACTCGCTTAGTAGGTATTTGTTAGGGACACTGGCCTGGAGAATTGGGGAGGGATACAGTCTGGGTTAGAAGTGGTTCTTTCCTCAAGTAGTTTGCAGTCTAGTGGAGGAGATGTGGACCCCTAAGATTGCAGTAGACCCAACATTTTAGCAGTCCAAGTAAGTCATTGGATCTTGAGTCTAGTCCGCAAAGCTATTTTAAACTTTTATTGTAAATTGCACTACCCCCCCGCCCCCATAGGTCTTATTTTCTACTAGTTTTTCATTTCAAGTGTATACTGATACAGTTCCATTCTGGCACATAATGGACTGAAAGAATCTTTTAGGATTGGTTTGTGAAATAAACACAGTTTACAGTACTGTCTCACTGGGAAAATTCCTTCTATGGGCTTAAGTACCCCACTAATAAACACAGTTTTGGAATGTAATTAATTTAAGTTGGAGATGTCTTATTTTTAGAATTTTGTATTCCTAGATTCATGGCATTGCAACTGAATTTAGTTACCCAGTTCAACCTTCAATTGGGTGTAGAAAGTCTTTCTTTGAATGCCGTCTGAGATTGTATTAGCGAATGCGTTTCGTCTCCTGTGCCAAATTTGAATAATTGATAGTGGTTGCTGAAAATACTGAGTTGAAAAAGATTCTGAGGGTCTGTTTGGTCTGTAAAGCCAAGGTTTCCAAAACTGTTCAGCAGAATCTGACAAGGACATAGGAATTAGGCCTATATGCCTGACTATAAAAAAGGAGATTTTCTGGATAATCAGAGTGAGTTTTTTATTGTCAGCCTTTGGAAACAGAAGTTTTAGTTCCATTTTCTTTCTTTAATGGTCAATCTTTCATTATGCCAAGTTCTTTAGGAACTTTGCCAAAGGATTAAAGCACAAAGAAGAGCACATAATGAAGAGAGATGGAAACAGTGTTTTTACTGGCCTGCTTTTCATTTTGGGTATCCCCTCCCTACTAAGGAAGAGCCTGATTGACCAAGACTGTGTGAGGCTGTGGGTACACACTGGGTCCCAGGTCTTGTGAGGACAAGGGCCAGCTTATCTTGTGCTTAACCGATCGATCCCTTAGCATATGGTCGGTACTTCAACATTTACAGAATGAATAAATGAATACAGCCTCTGAGATCTTTGGAAGAAATTTAAGATTGGCTCTTAATGCTCTCAAAAGTAGCATGGTATTTGTTCTTCTGGATGTTTAAGCAGATGGTGGTGTTTATTTTTAAATAGAATAAGCCCTGATTTTATTTGTGAAATACAAAATAAATCTCAGTTCTACCTTTATGTTTCCAGAATCTTTTTTTTTTTTTTTTTTGATCAAGAAATGGTTAATATGTGGAATCTTGTTAAGATTACACACAGACCTGAGAGAACGAGTTTGATGATGAGGTGCAAAATCCTGGCCCCCTCCACCAACTGAAGATGATACTAAAGGAAACTTGTACCACGGAGAGAGCTGAGACCTTTCTTAGGCTACTGCAGGCAGGAATGAAGGCAAATAGGCAAGCAGGCTGGGAGAGAGAGGAGGAAGAAACATTTTATTATTATTATTATTTTTTATTTAGCTGCGCATCTTTATTGTTTTCCTGGCCCCGGGATGCGTGTGGACTGCTGTTGGCCGGAGGTGGTATACCTAACTGCTACTTGACTAGGGTGTGCCTTAAGCAGGCTTTTCATTATAAATGTAATCAGCAAAAGGATGATGGATGTATTTTCACTCCTGATGATGAGGGACAATAACTGATCATGTCACAGATCTGTCTCTCTTGGGAGACAGTGTGTGGCTGGTGTCTGTCATGGTAACTTCTTGCAATCCAATTTCGAGCTCAGGCATGTGTCTAAGTCCTTCTTTGTGAAGCTCTGGAACTAGGTTGTGAGGGTCTTTTCACACTGGAAAGCATTCTTGCTCAATTAATTCGATGAAAACCAGGGCTGGCCCTATACCCTGTGGTTATTGCTTTACAAGCAAGAGGCACAGACTGAATGCAGGTTCCCCAGGTCTGCGATGGGAGCCCTGGTGACTCTGCCTGTAGAGAGAGCTGTTTAAAAGCCTTGTGTAGCTCCCTTTCTGGTTGACTGGATATAGAAGAAGGTAACCTTGTAGGAGAAGCTTTTCCCAGTGTAGGGAAGTGGTGAGAAGTTCTGGGAGCACACTAACAAAACTTCTTAAAAGTTTTGATCTTCCCCTGTCTTTTATAAAAGAAGTAACAAAACATGCCAATCAGATGGCAGAATAGTCTTTCATGTCACAATGTGTGTATTTACTACAGCATTTAGTAGGCCAATAATGCCTTTAGCTTCAAGTAGTTAACAAGCATACCTTGCAGTGTTACTTTTATTTTCTGCTCCCTGTAGCACTTAGCAAAGTCCCATTATTCAATTGGGTAGAATTAAATGTTAAAAAGTTAATTTGTTCTGCATTCCATTAAAATTGCACATTTTTATGTGCATTGGTCCTTACATCTTGTTTAAAACCTGTAATTTAAGCTCACACTGTAGTAGTAAAGTCTTAAGTAACCTTTTGCCCTTGCTGCCTTAATTATTCTTCGTCACACACATTATTTCAAGAGGGTTGTGGCATGGGTTAACTGTTTGTTAGCTAAGGAAAATATCTGTCATTTATAAAGCAAAACGTGGTCATGAGTTTTCATAAAAAAAGTGCACTCAATGGTGAAATAAAATGTACCTTTAATTGAGGAAGATGGATTTTAAAAGTATTGTTTTCTTTCGTATTCTGAAATCACCGTGCTGTGGCGGAGCCCAAACAATTCACTAAACAGTGGAAGTAGGTAGCTTATTTCCATTTTAAAATATTAAAAGCATTTTTTAAATGTAAGAATTTTCTAATTAAATTTATTGTCACAAAATATGCTTAGAGATTATGAGAGAATAATAAAATGTGAAGTCAGTACATTAGGGAATTTTTTGTTTACCACATTGTGAAATAAATGATAAGTAATATTAGGGAAACAATCCCTGAGACCATTTAAAATAATTCAGTAGTGCTCGTTGCTTTATTTAACTTGCTTTTATTTGATAGCAGCTAGATACCATTAAGAATAATTATGTTCAGAAAGTACACAGCTAGGAATTAGAAACTGTACCCAGCATTATGGACTGTTTGACATGTGATACTTTAGGATTCTCCTTGGACTTTTTTTTGTCAGTTTGGGGAGTTTACATCCTCTGTCACATAAGAAAAAATTGGAGGAAGAGGTACATGACAGACAGGAGCAGATCCTGAGAATTTTGAATTTTCAGTTTAAGGGAGTCTTGGAAATGAGGTTCAGTTACCTCATTTTTCAAAGCATAAAAAAATCCCAGAGATTCATTTCCCTTCCCAAGCACTTCAACTGTAAGTAGCTGAGCTGGTGAAAGAATGAGGGTTCCTCACGCAGTGTGGTGACTGTGGAAGAGATTTGGGGGTCAGAGAGATCTGAACTTCAGCCCTGACTTCAATGGTAACTACCTGTGTGACCCAGGAGAGAATATGGAAGCTCTCTGAGCCTCAATTTCTTCTGTAAAATGGGGACAATTTTCTGTTTAGGGGTATTGAGTGATTAATGAGATAATGAATTTAGAAGATGGTTCAGGGCCTGCTCCTTCTAAGTGTTTATAATGTGGGCTCCCTTACCTTTGCCAGTATTTTCTCTGCAATACACAGCTGTCTGATAGCAGGCCATTTGTGTGACATTTAGGGTATTTTGGCCATGAGGTGTGAGTTTGCTGATGTCTAGCAACAGACTCACAGGACCGTTGTATGTACTTGGCTTTTAAACAAAAGTTAAAAAAGGTAACAGAATACTATTGAGGTATCTCAATAATACTGAGTTAAAGAATAATACAAGCCCATATATGCAGGTTCTCCATTTATCAAATATATGACAACACACCTGACCCCCCTACTGAATTACCAAAAGTCCTCCATCTACCACTGTCCATGAGACCCCCACCAACACTTACTCTCGCCCTCCACTCCTTTCCCCGCTGATAAACTCAATTCTCTTGTTAGTGCTCAATGTTGGTTTTTGTTTAGTTGGTTTCTTTGCTTTGTTTCTTTATATTCCACATGCGAGAGAGATCATCTGGTGTTTGTCTTTCTCCTTTCGACTTATCTCACTTAGTATAATGTCCTCCAGTTACATTCATGTTGTCACAAATGACAAGATTTTTTAGGGCTGTGTAGTATTCAATTCATCTAATGATAGACACAGGTAGTTTCCAGTTCTTGAATATTTCAAATAGTGCTGAAATAAACATGGGTGTATAGGGGTGCATATACCTCTGTGAGTTAGTGGATTTTTTGTTCTGTTTTCTTTTGGTAAATACCCAGAAGTGGAATGATGGGATCATATGGGATTTCCATTCTCAGTTTTTTTGAGGCATTATCATACTTCTTTCCAAAAAGTTTGCACTGATTCACATTCCCACCAACACTGTAAAAGAGTTCTATTTTCTTGTCTGCTTGCTAACGTTGGTTGTTTCCAGACTTTCAGATAATAGTTCTCACAGGTGTAAGCTGATATCTAATTGTTATTTTGATTTGCATTTTCCTGATAGCCAGTGAGAAAAAACATCTTTTCATGTCTCTGTTGGCCGTCTTGTACTGGCTTTTGCTGATACTGCTGGCAGGTCTGATCAGGGATCTACACTGAGACTCTTCCCACACTTTTGTGCTGTGTTCTCTGGAGTCCTGAATTTCCCCACTCTCATGTGATAGCAGAGAAATCCACAGAGAGGGAGATGGTGCTAAGGAGGCCACTGCCCTTTGTTTTTTTTTTTTTTTCCAGAAGAAAAATGTTCCGTGGAAATGTTCCCTGTGAACCGTCTTCAAGAGATTTATGCAGATTATAAAGTCAAAAGACAGGGTCATTCCAGACTTTTTTTTTTCCAGGCAAAGAGGCCAAAACATGATTTTAGCAGGTATTAGTAAAAATTGAGAAGTATTTTGTGTATGCTGGGATTCTGGCCAACATCTGTATTTGCAACTCCCAAGACAGGACTAAGGTGAAAGTCTTTCCTCACTACCCATGAAGATTGTTGAAAGAAGTCGACCACAATTCTTTTCCATTGCATCTGTGTTACTGAGGCCTCTCTAGACACTGTTGTGGAATCTTGGGCCAACACAAATTGATTTACTTTTCACCGAAAGAGCTTCATGCTGAATGTTGACTGCAGGTGCGTTTTGGGCAAATGAGTAAGAGAGTAAAAATGGAGGGACTGGTCACTGGAAAGAGCAGGTGTAAGTCATTTGGCTATCTCCCAACAAACGGCAAAACTGCTCTGATTTGGGAAGGATTTGTTTTTGTTTTTAAATGTAACAAATGATTCTACAAAATGTAAGTCCAGTTAAGTTCATCCAGGGAATTTACAGCTACTTTTCAATACTGAAGAGAGATCTTTAAGTTTGTTTAGTAAAGAGGAGGAAAGTCTTCGAGGAGGCATGCGTAAACACTCAATGCTCCTCCAGAAGTGGGAACTGAGATGAAGGCACCGAGCCTCAGCGGTACATACAGTGCTGCTTCACAGTGACACACACCTACACCGATCTAACGTTATGATGCGGTTTTCCTTCAATAAAATTAATACTTAAAAATACTTCCTCTCACATACCGTACTCCACGGTTGCAGGTGTGGTCATTTACTAGCATGTGAGCATAATGATTCTTGGTTCGTGTGTATATATGTGTGTGTGTAAACTACATTCCTTTTTTAGATAAAGAGTATTCTTATTCATCCATGGAAATCTACAAGTCTCCATGAGATGTTTTAACCAGAAATTGCCGAAACCTAAGTGTTCTTTATTGATCATTTTGTGAAGAACACCAGAGAATGTTCCAGCAGAGTGCAGCAAAAGCCAGTTATTGCAAAATATACTCTTGTCTTCCCTTAGTCTGTCTGGAATGTGAAGATATGGAGGAATTTCAGATTCAAAAATGAAACAAGCAAACACTAGGGTCCTGGAGGTGTGCTCTGTGTTCGCCCTGTACCCGTCCTGAGTAGGCCTCAGACTAGAGACGCTTTCTCTGATTTACTCAGCCACACTGCTGGTGCCCAGGATAAAACTTAACAGTTAGCATGGGTTATTTTTACTTTCTTGTCTTTTAAATATAACTTTCCAAAATGTAAATTTTCAAAAAGCTACAGAATTATTTGTCATCAGAATCCCAGTCAGAATATTTATCAGAAAATGTAGATGAAGAGAAGGAAGTAAAAATTGCCCTAATTCTACCACCTGGAAAGAAATCATATTTTAAATGTATAGATTGGCTTCCAGATTTGTGATTGTATTCTTTTATTATGTGGAAATATATATGAAAAGTAGCAATGTTTTAAAATGGGGTCTTATGATACATACTGTTTGGAAAGATTTTTTTTCCTATGTGAAAATAAATCTTCAACATGTTACACACATGCACACACATTATTCCTATTATATATGTGTATGCATAGTTATGGTTACTATAGCTTTTATCAAATACAGTTGCTCTAGCTGCTAGCTTCACTAACATTTTTATGGTTTGCTCTGCCTTTTGAAAAATGTGGCATACTGCTTCACAGTAACATGTAAGTAATTCATTTCACTTTGTGAATAAATATTATTCTGATGCAGACCACTGTATATTTGATGTGTACCCAAGGAATAAATATTTACTATTGCAGATTAGCTGATTTTTCTTTCTGTTGGTGATTTACTTTAAGGAACTTCTCTTTCTAACTTCTAGCCCATTTTTTAGGGGAGTGACTTTTTTTAAAGACTGGAATATGATTACACAGTGATAATATCCTAAATTTTTTTGTTGGTTTTTAAAGTATTGGTTAAGTAGGAAAATAGATGTTCATCTTCCCTTGCTTTTCATCTACCAAAGTTCTATTACTTTTGATCATCCTACTTAAATTCTTACCTTAAAAATAATAACCTTATGTTCACAATATTATCATTTAAAAAAGAAGCTTAAAAGACCATACTTGACTTTCTACAAAGAAACGAGTTGATTACCAGAGAAACAGAGCTATCAAGTTAAATAGGGTAATTAACAGATGCTAAGTATTCTGTTTATATATGGACGCATCTAGTTGAATTATGTGCGTCATATGAATATTCTTGAACGAAGCCTGACTGGCGGAGAACATGGAGTGACTCAAGTCAAGGGCCCTCCCATCAGAAGTGAGTGCCACCTACTTCCCTAACAGTCTAGAAGAATGGTTGTTTTGAGCACCTGGGGTCTGGGCACTTGCTGGTTCAGGAGCAAGGAGGCTGGCCACGTGGTCTGTAGTCGGGTTAGAGAGATTCTGGAAATCACCCACTGAGGGGCTGAGGCTATTGCTGGCTTGGCTGTGTGATAAGACTGGCTGCTGAATCACCTGATTGCATATCAGAAACATCAGCCTCTCCTATTGGGGCAGGAATAGCCTTTGGCTGTGGGAATACAGTGGAGAGGCAGCAGGGCCCATGACTGGGCACACCCTGCTTCTGGGGTTAGCTGGAGCTATGATTAAGAGGGCCTATTATATTGTATGTAAAGAATATGGAAACAAAACCAAAAAAACATGAAAATATCTTGCATTGTTTTAGCAACATAGTTCAAAGTCAATAAACTTCAAAATTTGTACATGCCCCAAGAAATAAATTAAAGAGCTGGAGATAGTAATTTTACAAGAATGACTCTATCAAGACATTTAGAAACCAACTTTCTATTCTTACATCAAAGATGAAACGAACTTTAATGCTGCATTTAAGCCTCCCTTAAAAAGCTTGTAATTGGGGTAAGTAGCCACCAGGGGGCAGCCATGACTTGGCTAAAATTGTGCATCTGCAGTCAGTTATTTTCCCAGGTGGGAAAGTGAAAAGGACTACTTTTAATTCCTTTTTTTTAGCGAAATCAAATATAATAAAAGAAAGCTCAGTAAAATTTACAAATATTCAAAATTAAGTTTGAATTGGTTTAAAAGACACATTCTCTGACTTTTCAGCTACTCATGGCATTTCTTTTTGCTTCAGCCTCCAACATCATAGCCTTTCTCTGATGATGACTTTTGTTTTTCTCATTACCTTGGAGCTAGAAAAATATACACATACGTAGTATGTGTATACGTATACGTAGTGTAGTGTAGTATTTTAATTTTTAAAAAATTCTGTGCTTGATTAACAAGTGATTACAGGACGGTGATATATAGAGGAATAGAAGAAAACTCCTTGGCTTATCATTTCAAAAGCATGGAGGGTGGCTTGTTCTTTATTTTTATAAAAAGAGAGAAGCATGCCTTTTTCAAAGTGAAAATTTCTGCTGCCTACTAGCAGCTGACCGAAATGCATACATTGGTTCTTTAGTTGCTCTAAAATTGGTCTTGGGTTGAATTGAGAGAGATGCATTTAAAAATACAGATTTTTGAGCTCCATCCCAAATTCACTGAATTTCAGAGGAGAAGGGATGTGATTGTAAAACTGCTTGGTGATTCTGATGCAAGGCCCAGGAAAATAGTAACTTTCTTGTAAGTTGTGAGAATGGCACTAATAAGAGAATTCCTTGGAACAAACTTTTTAGAAAGCTGGAGTGATCAAAAACAGGTATTTATTTGAATAGTTTTATTATTTCTTTTGTTTTCATTGCTATGTGCAGTTAGGATATTGAAATGGCACCTCAGTCTGTGTGAATCTCATACGCACTGCTACCAGAGTTCTCTGTCCTCCATACCTCCAACCTCATTCCCGCCTCCCCCGCCCTGCCGCCCCAGCCACAGTCTTGAATCCTGTGAATTTTTTCGTGTTTATATGTCCATTTGCTTTGTTTCTTTCTATTCCACAAATGAGTGACACCATCCTATACTTCTTTTTTTTTTTTCTGGCTTATTTTGCTTAACATGATCCCCTCCAGTTCCCTTTATGTAGTTGCCAAGGAGAAGATTTCATCTTTTTAAATAGCTGTACAGAGTTCCATTGAATTCTGTACATACCATAAAGTCTTTATCCAGTCATTAGTTGATGGATATTTTGGTTGCAGAAAGAGCTATATTTAAACATGTTTGCAAGTAGTAGATGTAATAAGTGTTTAAGCAGAGGTTTTAATACAATTTTGAAGTTTATATGTAGACTACCTTTAATAAAACTTATTTGATAAGGGGTTTCTTCTTCACTTGGATGTCTATATCAGTATAAGATTTGTTTTTTCAGTTTCAGAAATGGGAATGTGCTTTCTTGCTTAGTTGCTATTCAAGAGATGCTATTCTAGAATGCAAAAGTAGTAGAAATTCCTTTAAGCAGCTGAACTTAGAGTAACATTCTAGTGGATAGTGACGGCCATGATGTGGTTTAAAAACAAAAAACAAAAATGTTTATGATTACCTGAAAATAAAGCTAATGTTTTTTGCATGTCCATTACTTTCACGAAAATCATATTGTAGATTACATACACGAACTTGAGCAATGAAGAGGAAAAGCACTTATCTAAGGACCTTCTAACATGATAAACACACAGAAGGATACTAGATTCTTTCATTTCCTTGTCATTTTGTTATCTGCCATTCTGTTATAATTGGCGAAGTTCTCTCTCTCTCCCCCCTACCATTCCTTACCCTTATCTACACTTCGAAGACTTGTTCTAGCACCAACTATCTGTTAAGTCTGTCTTCCTGACGTCACTTCATCAAGTGGTTCATTAACTCCAAGCATGATGATGCTACAAAAAGGCACACTGAGAGGCAGTCTAGTCAGGTGACAGACATCCTGTAGAGATGGATACAAGCTTGTCTGCCTGGTCTTCCCTCTTCAAAGACTCAGAAAATAAAGGTCTTTTCAAGAGACAAGCTGGAAGAAGCAGGGACTTAGGAAAGCTCTTCTGGGACTTGGTCAAGCTAACTTGCTGCGACCTTCACTTTGACCTTGCTATATTTTCTTCTGGGATTGAGCTTCAGATAACTAAGCCAATGTCTTTTCCACTTGTTTCTGAGGCCCAGCTTGACCTTTCAGGGGCAGCCTTATTAAAGGAGCAAAAACAAAACGAAACTGAAGAAAGCACCATAGAAATGTTGAATTCTTCTAAACAAACGAGAATCTAATTTTTTACATTAAAAGAAAACAAAAGGGAAGACTGGATTTGAGTAACATTGATCAAATTTAGACTAAAATAAACCTAGAGGTTTATAAGGTTCAGTAAAATTTTGGCATGAGGAGAATGGAAACATTGCATGTAGGAAAATGTACAGGAGTAGAATTAGAGAAGGAAAAATCACTAGTCATGACCCGATGTTACTATGGCCACACCAGCTTACTTATAATAGGAATTCAGTGTGTTACAACAAAGAGGGTTCTGTAAATGCACTATGATAAAAATGGCTAATACTTATAATAGCTCCTACATTTTGAGCATTTACTGCGTGCCAGACAGTGCAAAGTACTTTGCCTGCATTATCTCAATTACTTTTAAGGGGTCTTTTGCACAGAGGGACTCTGCAATTTTTTTGCTTTCAATACTTTAATACTTAAAAAAAAAGCATTTCTTTATGTAAACACTTCCCTGTGGGTTTGAGATTTTAGGAAATAAAGGGGAAAATATTAGCTAACCTTGTACAAGGAAGAATGATGATATTAGGCACAGAGTATAAACTTTCTTGATTTCCCAAACTGTGATCCAAGGAATATTCCCCTGGGAGACATTAATAAGTGTTTTGTGAAAAATGGAGTCAGAAACACTGCATTCTGTGTCCCCCTCTTAGAGATTCACTAAGCCATATTGGCTTATTAAAGCCTCTAAGTTCTGCTCTAAAGGAAGCCAAAGCAACAGGAATAACCCTGTGTTTAATGTTCTCCTCATGCATATAAGCACACATTCAACAGGGCGGGGTCTTCTCATTCTCCTGTACACGGTTTGGAGACAATTTTGAGTAGAGCCACCGGATCCTCTTTTTAAGGATATTTTTAGAGGGAATAGCTTTGGATGATAGAGATAGTACCTCCCTCCAGAGCAAAGGGTAGATTGTTTGTTTAGTATGATAGAGATAATAACTCCTTCTGGGCATACTTACTGCCGCTATAAAAGATGCGGATTCCCTAAGCTGTGGATTCTTCTCCTGTAACTTAACCCACTGCATGTGTAGATGTCATCTTAGCCCTTTTTATGTCACCTGTGGGACTCTGGGTTCAGGGAAGTAGCACAAATGCTGATATTCTGGCTTTGCTGTTATTGTAAGTGATCAGCTTTTGCCTCTGACCTAGGAGCCTCAACTCTCGTACAGGCCTTCATGGCGGGTGAACCCAAGTGGGTAACATCTTAGACACGTCACAACTCTTGACAGTGTCTGAATCCATTTTTCACAATGTCGAACTATGTTCTTGGAGATAAATGGGTCATCTCTTCAGATTAGATATATTTACCTTTGAGTGAACTAAGTGGGGATGAGTGGAGTGACTGGGGAGAAACCATGAAGCATGGGGTGAAAATGGAGGCTCATCCAACAACTTAACTCTCCGAATTCAAGCACTTTGCAGTTTAAACGCCAAGGTAGTTTATCTCAGTTTCTGTTGTTTTCCTTTTAGGTTTTATTTTCTAGACAATTATATTTTGCTACTATTCTTTTTCGTGCTTTGTTTTTCCACATGCAGAGTTGCTGTTTCTATACTGAAATGCAAGTGGTGGGCGATCTCAGTGCTGCGGTTCATGGAGGCTTGGGAATTGTATGCTGAGCTTGTGTTGTGTACCCAATACTCTAGCAGACACGGTGCATGGCTTTTCTAGTATAATCTTCCATAGCACTCAGGATTTTCACACTATTAGACTCATTTTCATGTGAAGACATTTGCAGTTCTGTGAGGGTGGTGGTTGTAATGTTCATAGCTCGCATTTATAAAGCACTTACTAAACAATAACTGCTATGCCGATACAGGATAGTTTCTTATTTTATCCTCACATTGACCCTGAAATAGTCATTATTATTATCCTCTTTTCTGCTTGAGGAATTGAAGATCAAAGAAGAAGTGATCTCATCCAGGTCACAGAGTTAACAGAGCTATGATCTGAACACAGTATATGTGTATCACTTTAATATTAGTTTTCCCTGCCCCCAGTTTGAGGTTCTGTGAAGATAACAGTGCTGTTTGGCTTGAGCTTCAGGTGACTATGTACTTATAGTCTAAACATGTTGAAGAAAAAGAGAGGCATGATGATAATTGCACTGGGACAGCAGGTGTAAGTTCTGACTTGTGGAAGAGCAGGAGCAGTGGATACAGTCGCTCTGTTATGCACAAGTAAAACGTGCAAATAAATATGAGGAGAGACTGCAGTGATATTTGCACTACTGATCTCTGACAGGTGTGATTCTAGCCTCTTAATTCCCATTGAGTCAATAGGATGAATTTAAATAGTTTTAAATATTTCATTGTGCTTTTAAAAGAGTTTCATTGCCAAGATAGACCCACCCTTACTGACGATTCCAATATAGATAAAATGGATTACTGCACATCCTTTTCTCACACCTTAGTGTTTTATGGGTTTCCAGAATTTAGTACAGCTCGAAGTAGAGAGACTATGACATTTAACAAGCAAAACAGGAGAGAATTACTTTCCTCTCTCTTCTTCCACCCTCTCAAACTGAGGAGCATGATTGACTTGGCTTTATAGGGTCCACATTCCTCATCTAAATGAAACCCAGCTGAGGATGGAAAATTGCAACACTATCTTATCCTCCCAATGTCAACTGACAAAGGATAAAATAGTTATAACTTTGCTTCTCTTGACATTGTTTTCATGGGGAGTTAAAACAAAGAGAGAATAGTACTTAATATACAGGTCTAAAATAACTAGGGTCATTTTCTTGTGGTTTATACATAGTTTTTTAATTAGCCTCTACAGGATAGTATATCAATATTAGCCTAACTTTGTAAATGTGCTTTGTGCATTTTCCCATACAGAAGTATGTTTTTATAGACTATGTTCTGTGGAGTGTTCCCACCATCAAATAATGTCTCTTTTAGAGATGAACAGCATACCTTAGCATGTTAAAGATGAGGTGAATGAGGTGAAATATTGGAAATAATTTGTTCACTTTGTTTAGCCCAGCATTTCCCACATGTAGACACTGAATTCTTTTATATTTTATTTTATTTTTTAATAGAACATCTGTTGTTTTCTATAGACTGTTAGAAGCACACTTTGGAATACTTTAGTATGTGTATAGTTTGTTGTTTTATTAATGCCACCCATATATATTGTTATATTTCCTTATCTTTCTGATTTTGTGTTACCCTCAATTCCCTGTTTTTCATAAGAGTAATTTTTCCTTGGGACTTAAAATTAAGTTTTAACCAGAACTATTATTATTTCTCAAATGTACTCTAATTCATAATCTATTTTTTCTTCCTACCATGGTTTGATTTTTCTCCCTTTGCAGATTTTTGGAGTGTTTGCATCATTTATCCTATTCTTTTAGAATGCTGAAAGCAAGAATGATTATGAAGACAAAGAATTTATCCTTGAGTAGAGTTTTTCTAACATACACATTTAAGTGTAGTGACAATGTAGAGTGGCTTAGCGCAAATAGCACAGGCTTCGGACACAGTGAAACTAGACCTTAGCTAGGAGCCTGCCACTTATTTCATGACCTCAAACTTTGAGTCTTTGTTCTGCTGTTGTAAAATGGGACCATTAATACTTATTTTTCAGGAATAGGGGGAAATTTAAATTTGGTCTGTGAAGTTTGTAGTGTACTACCCAGAAGGTAGATTGCTAACCAAGGGGTACCTGTCTTTATTATCTTTATGATTTTGCAAATATTCTGTAGTTTCCATTGTGGTTCCTTTTGACACAGCAGTTGTACAGTAGCTGTTTTGGAGAGTCATTTTGCTTGCCAAAAAGCGAGATTTAAGAAAATAGCATTTTCTTAAATTTTAGTTGTCTGATAAGCTGAATAGAGCATGTGTTCTTTAAAATTTCTCATAGCAAAATCTTCCATATGCAAGGGATAGATCAGGATCTTGGAAATCTGTTTTGAAGGTCTAACTCTCGGCTTCGCCTGCTTTCCTGTTCAGACCCACAGCCACATCAGTAGAATTGCTCCTGATGTATGGCGGGTAATTGACCCATGCTTTGACTTTGCTCTGCTTTGTAAGGGGCCTCTTTACTGTGCTCCAGTGAGGATTAATATTGAAAAAGGAGAAAACAGCCAATCAAGTACTGCTTGCTACCTACCAGAATGCCCCTTCTATTGCATTTGTTCTTTTAAAGAGCAACAAAGAAAAAATGCTTTATAATAGCCTCAAGAAACTTATTCTAGTTTATCCAACGCTTGTATTAGGAAACTTTTTCTTAAAAGAGTCTCTATTTCACAGTGTAATTTCATTAGGATGTGACTTTCTGTTCCTATGTGATAAACCTTTTTTGATAAAAGGGTTCCATGGAAAACCAGCTAAAATAATCAAATCCAAGGTGTTCTTTTGATTATTATGCAGGAATATTTAACTGTTAGACAGTAGAAAAATACTTCTGAGAAAATCAAATATATGTATTTTTAATTCAAAATGGCGGATGGTGTGAAATATAATATGTTAGCATTTTGAAATTTAGGCCTATAGGAGAGTATAATGAGCATCTTTAAGCAAGTTCACTAAGGTATTTTTCCCATTATTATATAGAGCATTATGCCCTAAGAATTTCCCAGGTAGGATTTTAGAGTTAAGGAGCCATCTGCTAGTATCCTCTCCCTTTCACTCTATCCTAAGCCACTGGTCTGTTCTATAACCCAGACCCTCAGCTGAAAAGGAACTGACATGTATATGGATAAGAGTGGCCTTGTGTATTCCTTGAGGCAAGTTCCATTAATCACCTACTGATTTTACAGACTGAAAACTGAGTCATTTTCTTCAGTGCTACATGCTAGAAGACCCTTGACTTAGGAATAAGGGTGATATGTGCTACAGTGAATGCTTTCGTATCTGTTTTTATTTCTGTTATACATTTTGGCATACACCATTTAATTTTATGATAATTGCAGTGATGGGCAATTAAACTTTTGCATCTCCTAACATCACTAGTCTTTTGTTGACAGGTACTTATAGCTACATGAAAACACAGGTATAGTAATCAATCATTTACCTTCCGTGATAGTCATCTGTATGTCTTCCCTCTGGTACATCTTTGGTAGAACAAATTTTGGCAGTCATAAAGCAGTAGTTGTTATCAATTTTGCATTTGTTTGGCAATGTTGCTGCAATTCTCCCATACCCTGACCCAGTAGAGGTATTAGATGGATTACTATACTGTACTTGCATTAAAAATTTCTTTCTCTATTTTAACTCTGAGTATTTATTTTCTATCAACTTGTAACATCATAACATTGATTGGTGCATGTAATGTATTATTCATGCCATTCTGGTTTCATTCCATTAGTTCTATAAGCATTAGTATTCGAAAGAGATACAATTATATCAAGAGCTCTGGATCAGCTTGTCCTATTTTGCCTTTGTTTTGCATTCATTGAAAGGATTCTTTTTGTTACTAGAGCTTTTTATTTTGTTGGTGCCAGTTAAAATGATAATGTGAGACTGATGTAAAAGTAACTTCTTAAATAATTTTTTGTTTACAAATAATCTTTGTACCAAATTTGAAAAATTTGCAAATGTATGAGAAGGAAAATAAAATCAGAATTTCACCACCTGATTTACATGTCCATCCAATATCTTGGTTTCTAGTCTTGTCTTCTCATCTTGATGTTTTTGATATATTTAATAACTATTCCTATTGTATCATTTTTCAACAATTCTTTAAGACTTATTTTTCTATGGCTTTATTTTTATAAATGGGAATATATATCCTTGTTCATTGATTTTAATCATTTCTGATTTGTTTCCTTAGGATAGATATTACAAGTGAAATTATTGGATCAAGAATACAAGTATTTTAAAAGTTCTTGATACATGTTACCAAAAACTATCCAAAAATACTGAGCCATTATCTCCTGTTTGATAAATAAACACAATCTTCCTGTTTTAACTTACGCATTATCGTCATTTTTGATGTACTATTTTGTTTTTGTCTTATCAGTAATGTTTTATTAGAATAGGAAAAATAGGGCATAATGATTAACAAAACCAAAGCAACTCAATGGATAGCTTCATAATGCTAAAAACTGCCTGACATTTTAGTATACCATCTTTTCTTAGCATGTAATTCTTTAGGTTGTAAATACTGTATCTTATAGCTAAATGTATAAATAAAAGTGTGGTGTGGATCTGAGCATTAAGACAATAAGTATCCCAGAATGCAGTGGAAAAGTGAGAGCTGCTGGCTACTGCTTCATAAATAATATATGAAATTTTATTGGGTTTCACCTTTGTTTCCACCTAGTTCATAGAACCATTTAGTGACCTTTTAAAATCTATAAATACATCAAAATTAATTGAAAATCTAGGTAATCTAATACAACAGGCTATTTTTAAAAAATAACATGACTACTCATTTACTTATTGGGTCTTAAGTAATAGACTTAAAAATGTTCAGTGATAGTCATGACATGTTATATGAATTTAAAGTTTAATTATGACTTGGACCTCATAAAATAGGCAGAAAAGACTCAATTCAAAAGAATTATTTTATTTAAAATGTTATGGCTCTTATTTTCTTTTAGCCTTTTATCCCAAGATATTTTAAGGAATATTAGGCAATCTGCCTTCTTCATAAGGACTATGTGAAATGAATGATGATTTCTATTTCTCTGTCCCAGCTGATGGGAACACTGTTCATATTGCATTATAAAGTAATCCTCACTACTGTATTTTGGAAAGTTCATTTGATTGGTGCTCTTTCTGCTTGAATATTTCTCTTTAGGTCCTGCATTGGTAGACTTCTTATTGATGGTAAAGGAAAGAAGGCTATGGGATTATGAAGATATTCAGAGACTCTCAAAATATTCTTTCTTTATTATTAACTTTCTGTACAACCTTTGTTAAGTTCTTGATACTTTCTAAGTCCTGGTGTTCTCTTATAACATTGCCTCAAAGATTTAAAGGGAAAATGAGTGAAGTACCCCATTGGTAGAATACTCTTACTAAAAGTCTGTCCCTTTTTCTGCTGTATGCAAAATACATAGAAGGTTAGGATTAGAAAATGACTCTATGAAATGAACCAATAAGTATGCATTGTGCAACACTTAAAGTAATTCTTCAAAGATATTTTTGTCCTTTATAATACAGATGCATCAATCAATATTGAATTAAATGCCAAGCTTACTTTGTGGGTTGACAACATCTTGTGTGTACAGCTGTTGGAGCCAATTTGCCCAATTTGCAGGAATCATAATTATAAGTGTTATTCACAAAAAAGCAGACCATGTTCATTACAGAGACATATTTTCTATAAAAGTCATTAAATTTGTTCCAAGAGGATTTGATATGTTCTCTTGTGACAATGAGGCTTTGGCCTCTTGTGTTTCTGATGTGTGAAAATGTGAGTACTCAGAATTGCCCTGATTTGGCAGCTCATCATATTGAAGTAAGTGTACTGTGAAGAGTTAATCAGGGTATTTGTGTGTGTATATGAGGTGGGGGTGGGCAGAGATGGCATCGAGTATTCATTTTGGGGAGGTGGTAAATGTTCTCTCATGAGTTCAAACATTCTTCCCCAGTTCTTTGATATTTGCAGTCTTTTATGGAAAGTGCCCTTCAGGTGCACTTTCAAGGCTTCCTCCAAGCAAATTTCTACATGGAGGCTCATGCTACCACAGTTTGGAGCTGCCTGATTTTGGCAAAAATTGTTGCTTTGCCAATACCTACTATCTTTCTGCTACTTAACTCTTCCCCGAATCTCAGAAACATGAGACTCCTGTTAACAAAAACATGTGGCTACACTAATATTATTAATGTGAACCTAGATTGTATTTTTTCATGCATGGAATAAGTATGTTACAGTGCATTTGAAGAAAAATGCCTACTGGTTAATTTTTTCTTCGTTATTACTAATGATTGATATATTACTATTCCTTTGACCTGTGTTTCAATTTTCAATCATCTAACACTTTGGCTTCAGATCGTTGTTCAGATAGTAAGCTTCTTGAGGATCGTATAACTGACATTTGTAATTCCATAATTCATAATTTCAAATTCTCATACTAGAAATAATTAACACATTTTGTTTTTCCATTCAAAAGCAAAGGTATTAGATTCGCCGAAATTTTCTCAGATCTGTGCATTTTAAGATTCTGATCTATTGCTGACTCCCAATTTTCCATCATAGCTTTTTAGATCTACCTTGACCATAGTATTTATGATATTGTATCACAATCATTTGATTACACACCTGTTTTGTTAACAAAACTGTGAGCTGCTTAAGGGGAGCGGTTTGTTTTCCATGATATTCATAAATGTTAGGTATAGACCCCATTTTGAGTCATGCCAGATAAATGTTTTCCAAACGATCTTAAAATGGCTTAAATTATGTGGGATGCAATATAAAAAACATTCAAGTTATAAATCATAAGTGATTCAAGGTAATTTTTGTATAACTTTAACATTATTTTACATAAATGTTGCTGGTACTGGTTTCATATGTATATATATGAGGCAACTATAATAAGTAGTTCAAAATATCAGAAGTTAAGAGAAAAGAACAGCTCTTAAGCACTGATTGGATCAGCTTTCTGGCACCCATCTCTGTCTATCACAGTCCTGTCTCTGCTTCAGGTACATCTCCAACAGTTAATCTTTATCTAGAAGGATAATTAGAAGCCACCTAATTCAATATCATTCTGCTATTTCTTGCAATAAACCTCTCTCTTAGTACTGCTTTTGCTGCATCTTATAAGTTCTGGTAGCTCATATCTTCCTTAGTTTTAGTCTCTAAGTACTTTGAAAATTCTCCTTTGATTTTCTCTTTTACTCAAGAGTCATTCAGAAGTATCTTGTTTAGCCTTCATATATTTTGGAATTTTCCAGCTTTCTTTTTGTCATTGGTTTCTAGGTTTATGCCATTGTGATTGTAGAAGATGCTTGGTTTGAATCTTTGTAAATTTGTTGAGACATGTTTTGTTTCCCAACATATGATCTGTCTTTGAGAATGTTCCATGAGCACTTGAGAAAAATGAATGACGTATTCAGTAAATGTCAATTAACTCATCATTTCTAATTTGTCATTGAAGGCTGTTATTTCCCTTCTAATTTTCTGCCTGGTTGACCTGTCCATTGTTATAAGTGGGATGCTGAAGCCTCCTACTATTGTTGTATCAGTGTTGATGTGTCTCAAGTTCTGTTAAGAATTGCTTTATGTATTTTGATACTCTTTCAGTTGATGCATATGTATAAGAGTTTTATATCTTCTTGTGGAATTGACCCTTTACTCATTAAGTACATGTCCATTCCTGTCTTTTGTTACCTTCTTTAGTTGGAAGTCTGTTTTATCTGATTTAAATCTGCCTGTCTCTGCTTTTATTAGGTTATCGTTTGATTGTAGGATTGTCTTCCAACCCTTGACTATGACCCTATGTTTATCTTTTGAGTGTAGATAAGGTTCCTGTACGTAGCAAAAAGTTAGCCACTCTATGTCTTTTGATTGGTGAGTTCAGTCCACTAACATTTAGGGTGATTATTGATATGTAACTTTTTAATTGTCATTTTGTTAAGTGTTTTCTTGATGTTGTTGCAGATAGTACTTTATTCTCTTCTTAGGCTCTTATACAGCATTTTTGTTGTGTTTGGTTTCCTTTTTCATTTTCTTCTTTGTTTTTTCTGTGGATTTATGTTAAACCCTGGGGTTGACATAAAAGTTTCTATGCTTATAACCTGTTTATCATAAAAGTAAGTTAGTCATGAAATCATTCTAATAATCCACATTTTTGCTCTCTTCCCTTTCATGTTTTGTATTTTTGGTGTCTTGTTCATTCTTATTGGGGTTTCTTTTCATTTTGTAAAACTTCTTTTAGTATTTCTTGTAAGGTTGGTTTAACGGTAATACATTCCTTTAATTTTTATTTGTAAAATTCTTCACTATTCTCTCAATTATAAGTGATAATCTAGCAAGATAAAATATCTTTGTTTGGAAGTCCTTATCTTTCGGCAGTGTGAATATATCATGCCATTTCCTTCTGGCCTGTGAAGTTTCAACTGAGAAATCAGCTGACAGTAGGGTGCTTTTGTATGTAACTCATGCTTCTTTAGCTATTTTTAAGATTCTCTCTTTATCTTATATATTTGTAATTTTAATTAAAATGTATCTGGCTCAGGGAGAGAGACACAAGAGTTGTGGGCCCAATCTGCAACCACACCACAGTCCCAGCACGGGTCACAGGAGGGAAATAGAACTAGGAACTGATCCTAGTAAAGTACAACCTCCTGTGAGAATCCCTCAGTCCTCCAGAGAAGTGGCTTTCCCAGCAGGGGTCAGTAAACAAGCCTTGGGACCCGGGGTGGAAGCTCTAGGAAGTACCAAGCAGAGAGCAAAGCTCTTTAGCAATAGCCCCAGGTGGTCAGAAGCTTCTGTTTAAATGGAAGCCTTCCAGTTATCCTCCCTGAGAGAGTCAGAGAATGGAATGGTCATTGCAGAGAGCAACTCAACTACAGCCCTTGGGAAGGCAGCTGTGAACACCGGTAAGTCCAGCACAAGTGTCTGTGTCACTAGTCTCTCTAAGAACCCTGGTGTTTCAGAACAGGGCAGCGTGATGCCAAGGCAGATCTCTGGCTGCTACCATTTAGGAAGGTGGTGTCTTTTCTTTTTGTGCAGATATGGTTTCTGTTCCTTTTCAGTCAGAATTGCTAAACGGATGTATTATTGTGCTTGTGGGGAGGAAGTGAACTAGAGATCTTAGAAGTCCACCATCTTGGAAGTGGAACCCCCACATTAATTCTTTAGCTAGAAACATAGATAGATTTATATTGAAGACCACCACGCTCAAGAAATGAGAGTTTCTTAGATAACAGTGTTCCTGTTTTCAGTGGACCTTTAGAAACAGCTTCTTTACTTTAATAAATAATATATTCAGTGTTTTGGCTGGGCATGGTATTAGGCTTTGAAATACAGAAACAAAAAAGACTTAGATTCTCTTCTTTAGCAATACTAATCCACTGGCAATAAGATAAAAAACACATTGCCATACCTTTTCTAAAGGCCACAATACAAGTTTTATGTTATTATTTTTTAGATACCATAAAACTAAACTGATTGCCTATCCCTGTCTAAAAAAAATGCATTTGAATCTTCACTTTTCACAAACAAAATAAATTCTTAGTGAATCAGCTACCTGAAAGGGGAAAGGTAGCTTTTACAAGAGAAGGAGAGAAGCATATCCCTCAGAGCTATCAATGATTTTCTAAACAAGATGCAAAAAAGCATAGCCATTCCTTCAAAGATTGATACATTTGACTACATTAAAAGATAGAACTTTTGTATAGCAAAGGAAAAAACTATAAACAAAATTAAGACAAAATATTTTTGATTCATCCTACCAACAAAGGATGTTTTTGATTCATCTTACCAAAAAAGGACTACATATAAATAAGAAAAGCAAATCCAATAGAAAATGGACGATGGTATATGAAGAAAATTACAAAAGAGGAACTCTTAAGAGCCTATAAAAAGCATATTAAAAAGATGCTTAGCCTTGATAGTAATCAAAGAAACGCAAATTAAAGTCACAATAAAATTGCATTTTTATACATATCAAATTAAAAAAATTTAAAAGGTCTAGTAGGATGAAGTGTTGACAAGTATATGGAGCCATGGGAACTTATCATACATTACTAGTAGGATTACTGATTGGTACAGTATTTGGAGAGTAGTTAAAATAAATGCATTAAGATTATATCAGCTTTTAACAGAATCTTAAAAATGTAATGTTGACAAAAAAGAATATAGAGGATGGTGTGATACCAAAATTTAACATATAGAGTAATCACACATACTGTTTGGGGTTACATATATAGTAAAAGTATAAAAGCATTCTATTCAAGATACTGGTTAACTTCACGGGAAGAGAGAAGGTAATATGATGGGAATAAGGCCTAGAAGGGGCTTTAGCTATATATTTAAAATGTTTAATTTCTAAACACCTTGACAAATATGAGATAATGTAAGATTTATAAGTCTGGGTATTTGCTATATTATTTTATATGCTAGTATGTTTTAACTATTTTACACTAACAAGAATGGAAGAAAAGCACAGTGGAGTATTAATTCTCTGAGAGAAGATCATGAAGGGCTTTCTGGAATGGGTGACCTTTAGACAGTTTTCGAAAAGTGGTCTAATGTGTAGAAAGGGGTCATGAAATAGTATTTTGTATTCAGAGACTTACAGGCCATTTGTCATTTCTGCAGTTCTCAAACCAGGGTGTGAAAGGGCTGAGACAGCAGGAAGGTGGTTAGAGATGAGCCTAGAAAATGAGCCAGGGACCAGGTCTTATAAGAGGATATTCCCTTCCCAAGGCAGGTACATATTCTCACACACTGCTGTTCTACATTGCACTTGGGACAGACAGTGCATTGAGTTTTATTATAACTAGAGTTAGCAGGAAGACTTATGTCCCTAGTTCATAACAACTGGTAGAGGCTCACAGGGTTTTGAGTTCTCTTCTGGATCTATGGTAGATAGGACACCAAGTATGGAAAAAGACCTTTCAAGTTTTGAGCTGATGTATAAGCAACCACAATTCCTGTGCCTTTGAGCAAGCTTTGTGGACCCTCTAGTCCTGAAGCCTAGGGCCAGCTCAGGTCTGAGGACATGCTAGGCATGGCCATAGTTTTCTGTCCCTGGGCCAGTGAGAAAGGGCAGTTTCACCTCCCACTGGCACTCATGTCTCTGCCCTTTGTATTTGGCTCCAATCTTTTTGAATAGATTTGTTTCTTTTAAGAACTTTCTCTTAGGGTACACTGGAGTGGAGTACTTTGATTTCTGAGTGATTGCCTGAGTGAACTCTTGCTATGTTTTGCTTATATAAAATGAACCGGAGTTTGAAAAAATACCCTTTACTATATTCTCTTTTGGAAAAACCTTTGATATTTTCTCTGTCTTTGACTTCATAGTTTTATACATTTCCCTTCCCAATTTTCACTACAGCCTACTAAAGAAATTTTGTCTCCATATGGCTGTACCCACACCTGCTTTCTCCCTTTCTTAGTACTTCTTAAAGGGATACCTTCCTCTCTAGTCTTTTTGGATAGATAACTGGAGTAGGGCTCAAGGCACTGACTGTGAGATGGGCACAACAGATAAGGTTAACTTTAGCAGTTAGGTTTTGTATTTGCTGATTTTGTAGCACAGTAGTTGGGTTACCAGAGGAAATTTGATATGAAATGTTTTCTAGAAGTATTATACAAAACGGTTTAGAGTTTAGGACTCATGGTTTTATAATACTGTGATCTTGGAAAAGATCTCTAAGCCATAGTTTCATCCTTTGAAGGATGGAACTAATAAAACTTACGTAATTGTTTAAATTTATTTGAAATTATGCTGTCGATTATAAAGTATCATCTAATGAAATTATGCTATCAATTATAAAGTATTATCTAAATAGGAGACGTCATTTATTAATATTAATATTCTTCCTAATGATGCTTAACATTCTTTTGGTCTTTTTATGTTTCATAACTATGTAATATGTGCTTATAGCTCAGCATAGAGTAACTTTCATCCTAATTTCTTAGTGACTTCTATTTTATAGAGAGAGTAGATTTTTTATCTACAGATAAGGTACAGCTGAAGGCATCCCTTTTAACACAAAAATTACTAATGTGGGATGGTGCTGGTGAGGATGATACTCTGTAGTGCCTGCAATTCTCCATTTTGGATGGGGGCTTCCCTCTGATTTTGGATGCTGTTCTCAAGGGTTTGAGGTCAATCATGAGAAGCTGCTGAGATATTGATATTTCATTCCTAAATATTTAACAAGAGCCTAAAAACTCACTGAATTATAAAACATGTTAACTGATGTTAGAGAGACTTTGGAATTTGTTTTTAAGGAAATGTACAGGCAGGAATGAAGGTTAGTAGCGGGGCGGGCAGGCAGGCAGAAAGAAGAGAAAGGAAGCATTTATTTTGTTGTTCATCTTGGTCGATCCCTGCTAGGTGAGGGTGGCCTCCTCACCCTTACCTGAGTCTTAAACCCGGGTCTTCAGGATGTATATGGACTATGTCCAGTGATCTTATCTGCTTGGGAACTCAGGGTATGCCTGGAAATTTCAGAATCCATTAATGTACCATTAGATAAAGTAGGCCAAGCGCTTATGAACCCAAGATCCTTCAAAGAGAAGTACAATGAAATAAAATCAATTAACAAATTTGGCAGTTCAGTGTTGTCTTAACTGGCTAGATGAGAAAGAAGCAAGAAGACTTTGAACACAGCAGTATGTTTGGGCTTTAATAGTGCTCAGTATTATGCTGGAGACTGAAAAAAATTAGGAAATATAAATCTTTAGGGAATAAACAAAGACATCCCTGAACACAAATCAACTTTTTCTTTGTATATATGCAGCCTGAGATAGTGGAATGAGGAAAAAGAATCTATGCTGATGCCTCTAATTTGTAGGATGATTTTGAGCAATTCAATTATTATTTGAATTTTCTCCTCTTCTATATATTGAAAATTCCAGTTGGCCCTACTTAGAATTTCTGTTAAATATTGATTGAGTTGATGTATATTGCTTGCCATGAAAATATAAATGTTAAGGTTTTAGGACTTAATTTTTATGTGGTTTAGAATAACGTTAGTATTCTTTAAGACCAGGTTACCAATATTACATAATCAAAAGGTATGATCTTTAAAGTTAGTGCATCTTTTATTCAGGTAGGAAATGTGTTAGTCTAGTAGACCAACAAACAGACTTGATTCTAAAGGATACAACCCTGGAAGTCAGATACGTAGATGAAAATTGAGCAATAAATTTATTTGACAGCATCCAAGGACCTATGACTAGGAGAATAACATTATGATGTTGATATCATTTTTAATTCAATAAGTAGACATGCTCTTTAGGTAAAGAAATCTGAGGAATGGTTGCTTTGAGGAAAGAAGGAATTAATTATGAAAGAGAGTGAGCGAGGGAACTTTCCAGGGTGATGGAAATGTCCTGTGTCTTTAGTAGGGTTTTCATTATATGACTGTATACTTTTGTCAGAACTCATTGAACTGAGAACTTAAAATTGTGTATTTTCTGCTTTAATTATTATAATTATGCATACCATTATGCTTCAACAAAAAATAATAAAAGCAGAGAAATGTTTAAATGAAAAAGTTCTAGGTATAAAAACCACAATAAGGTGGATACAGATAATTATTATATAAGTAGAATAACTGTAATAGAAAAAAAGTGAAAAAAATCAAAATAGACTGGTGTGTTGTTAACTCAGGAATGCCCCTATTTGGTGAGTTCCTGAGCAAGGTTTTAAGGAAAGAATGAGTCGTAGATTGCTGAAAAGATGGGAAAGACCTTTCAAATCCTGGAAATTGAAATGTGCAAGGGCTCAGAGGGAATCGGAGTGTAAACTCAGACAGTTTGTACAGCAGATTGAATTTCCGAGAGTTATGATGGAGAAGAGATGTTTTAATTTTTAATCTTTCTCTGTTTATAAAATGAGACTTCCAGTCATAATTTGTGGAAATTTAATCAGTGATATTTTGGATTATCATGCATGAACTATATGTATTTCTCTAGAATGTATATCTATATCTATGTTTATATCTATGTATCTTGAGTACTCTTAGTAAAGCCTGAAACTTGAGCACCTACTTTTGGATAATATATCCCTAAGATCTCTATTATACCAGCATAATAGTAATTCTCCCAATTATTATCCCATTAAATGAGAACTAATGTGTGCTTTGAAGACTTTTGTTCTACCTTATTACCCTTTTTTTGTTTTGTTTCCTAAGGATCCATTCTGATGTTTGGATTTATATTTTGTGGTGCTTAGAAAATTGAGATGTTAAGGGCATTCTTTTTATAGGTGATTGTAACTTAGCTTTTAAAGGTTACTCGTCAATTATAGGAATGTTTTCAACTATCCCTGGCATAAACTTCTAAGAAATTGCCATATTCAGTCAGTTTGACAGTTGAATCCATGAACTAGTTTAAAAGCCCCTAATACTAATCACTGTATAATGTTTGTCAAAGAACAGAAAAGAGATTTAGATAACAACAGTTTGCATAGTTCAAACTGCAATATAAAGCAAAGAAAAGGAGCATTGTGGTTTGTGATGTAAGCTATCTGTAGGATACAAGTGTGATCTTTTTAAAACTAAAATGTTCCCAGGAAGTGTCAGTGGCATGTATTTGAAGTACTTTGGAGCTATTTCACAAAATTATTAAATTTGCAGTGAAATTAAAGGGAGTAATAAAATTCAGTAATTTCAGATAGGTTGTCTTTTTAAATCACAATGTAAAGTATTATAATTAAAATGAAAGCAAGTTCATTTTTATTTGAAAGAATTACTCTCTTTTGCTTCGAAGAAAAGATAATTAGCACTTCACAATTCAGCAGCAATCATGGGAAAACACTGAAAATATGCTGAATTTGAGGATTAGTATCCCAAATTAGACCTGAAAGTAGGTATGCATTAAAGAGACATGATTGCTTATATTTGTCTTGATAGCTTGATGTTTATCAGATTTTGATAGTTAATCTAGGTCTGGTTAGAGTTATAAGCTGCTTTCACCTGGCTTGGTCCTTGTCCAATTTTCACACTGTGTAAATATAGGCAGAAATAAAAAAAAATTCCTCAGAAATAACTTTGAAAACTAAGGAAGTCTATTGGAAACATAGCATTTTTGGCATCTTATATGTCATGTATGAAAAGTTAATGGCATTGGTTTTTATGACTGGCTTATGGAATTGGTCTCATTATCCTACTATCACACCTTGTATATGGGTAACTGGGTAGATCATGTACTCATTTCTGTGAAAAATTATGACTGCTTTGTAGTAGAACTGGCACTATTAACTGTTATCAAGAATTTATGGAATTGAAGATTGGTTTTGGTAAAAATGAACGTTGTCTTAAGCCAAGTTCCTTAATAATCAAGCCTTTCAGTCTGTAACTATTCACTAGAACTAACTTGATTTGAGAGAAAGATGGAGATGAGACAAGAGAAAGGAGACTTACTTGCCATTATGTCTGCTATCTCATAAAAATAAATATGGAAAATTTCATCCATGCATATTCTGGAGCGCAGTTAGCTGGTGGAGAACTAGTTGAGTCATTGGGATTTGCTTAAATCCAGATACCCTTCTGCCAATGTCCTTCACTCTGGGAACCCTTCTACTATCTTCCTTTCTTATTAACTCCATGCTTTAAATGTTATTTGTCTCCCAAGGATATTTATCATTTTAAAGATATTTTTATTAATACCACATATAGCTACATATAAAAGTTTCCAATCAGTTTGAAATAAACAGCTACAAAGAGACTTGACATTTTCCTTTGGAAGCCATATTATACATAAGCACATACTTTCCATCATTTAAAAATATTGAAAATAACTTGTTGGAAAATAAAATTCTCCATTGTGACTTGTAAGGAGTTCATTTTGGAGAACTTTTCCTATCGTCCTGTTAGCAAGCACTGACTTACCATCAAGCTGCAATGGGGGTACATGTGACACCAGTCCCCTTCTTTGTGAAAATGGATTACTTTTAAAATGCAGCTTTACTTGAGACAAGGTTATGGCAATAAAGTGAATGCCTGAGAAGAGAACTTAGCAGCACAGGTTTCTGAGTTACCAGAACAAAAAATTCAAACTGTCTTCACAAGTCGAAGTAGTTAAAAAATCAGAGAAATTGTTTGAATTGATGAACTGTTTGAATTGGTCCTCTGACCTCTGAAATAACCTTTCTTTCCCATTACCTCCTCAGCTTTGAAAGATAATTACCTTCCTCTTCTTTTTCCTAAGGCAACTCTAGCCAAAAGTTCAGCTTTTCCTTTTGAAGGGTGATACTGTGGTGTAGTGTATTGGGTCAGGACATGAGCCTGCACATCAGTCTTTCACTAAGACCACCAAATAGAGATGATCATCGTCATTCTGCCTTTGAATGCAGGCTGAGAGAGGTGCCTCTCCAAATCTAAATCAGTCTTCATATTGATAGTGCCTATTAGGAGGAGGATCCTTCTGTTCTGCCCTAAAACTGTTTTCTCTGATGTCAGTTATGGAGGATGATAACTCTATTATTTAAGGAGAGAAGAACAATATTATTTGAAAGTAGTCCTATAACAAATGTTATTTGAAATTATTTTATACAGTATAGATTATTTTCAAGTTTCTCCTGGTTTTTTAGCTACTGTTTTATCTTCATGGCTCTTCGGGAGTTGCAGCAATGAACAGCTTAATCAGGTCATATAAATTTGTTATACACTGCTAAGGACTTAATTGGAAATATAATAAATCCGTTAAGTAAGGACTAGTCATTATAGACAGCTGATTTGCAACAGCTAAATGTTCACATTATCCTAAAGTGAGATATAAACACTCTTTGATAACTTGCATGTCATTATAATACACAGATGTCTTGGCTCCAAGAACACGTGTATTAAATGAGTGCTGGCTTGGATTTATGCCAGGGTTGAGGCTTAGTGATCTTAAGTAAGAGCCCAGAACACCACACGATGGGAGGTCAAGCTAGCTGCCTATTAATTACAGGAACTCGAGTTCATGCTTTGGAGTCTGTCACTGGTGGAGAGTAGGTTCCAAGTACAGTGTCACCTCCTATAAATTGCCTTAAGTTCTCTCACAACTAGACATATGAAGAGCCTAAGATTTAAGTTGAAAGTCTTGCAGACGACTCTACTGTAGGGCAAGTTGTGGCTGGTGTAGTTGTTTCCGAAGCTGCTGCATTTTCTACCACATTCAGTTTTGTGGGGGAATGTGAGGGTATAGAGTACATCTTTCTTTATGTTTAAAAAATTGTGTGTGTGTTGAGGGGAAGTGAGTGGAAGGAGGGAGGAGGAAGAGGAGGAGCAAGATTATATATACTAAGACAGATGTCGAATTTTTTTTTTTATTTAAAGGAAAGGTGAAGCAGGAATGAAGGTGAGGAGGTAGACAGGAAGAGAGAGAAGGAGAAAGCACTTTATTTTATTTTTATTTAGTTATTCACACTGGTTGTTTCCTTCTGGGGCCCAGGACTTGAACTCGGGTATGTGGCCTGCTTCTTTGGAGGCAATTGACTTAACTGCTACTCTACCAGGGAGCACTAGGATTTCTAATTTTGATGAATTGGGTCTGTATTGGAAATTAATCTGTGTAAGGACCTAGATCCTCCTGTAGGAGGACGCATGGGTTTTAAGACTGTAGTCAGTGCTGTCTCCTTAGTGTCTCTTCAGGGCCTACTATGACTGATCACTGGATGCAAATGCCAGTGAAGATGGAACTGTGCTAATATTACTACTTAGAATTGTTATTATTTTAGTTAGTGCTTTGATTGCAGAATTGCATGAATTTTAAGTGATCTGCTCATAATTCTTCCCCCCTGCTCCCACCCGGCCCCAGAAGCCTTGTTACTTCTAGTCGGCAATTTTGCAGAATGGGAAGCTTTATAAAAACACATGAATTTTATTTAGATCAGAAATGTTACTATACTATGGTAAGTATCTGTTTAGTAAACTATTTGCATGTTATAGTAGAAAGTTACATTTTATATTAAGACCTCTGTGACCATGTTGAGAATCTGGAACATAAAATGTTTTGTTGTTGCAGTTGGGATTTTGTCTGTTTATCGGATCTCTCATCACTTTGTTGAAGCTATTTTAACTCACATAAATGGTATTAAACATGATATCATCATTCTTTTCGATAACATATTAAGATCTAGAACCTGAAATTTAAGTTTATTTGATGTGAGAATGGGCTCCTAGGATATGCTTGCTTGAGATGAAGACAGCAGCACCAGTGACAGGGTATATATATATATATATATGTTATAAAGTCACAGTAGTTGATAAGTAAATAAAGGAACCCCCCAAAATATTGTCCTTATGAGTAAAGAGAATAAGTTTCATGAGCTAAAAGTCCCTGTGTTTCTATGTCTAGTTTTAGAGTCCAATTCTGTGTCCATAGTATTGCCAGTTGGTTAACATCTTCATATTAAATATTAGTTTAATATTTATATGGTTACATTTAATTGGATAATCTTTAAAATTATTAATAAAATTAAATATTAGAGCCATTGTCTAGAAATTCTCTTCTATGTTAGGTATCATAGCTATCATCACATCCAGTGTAAAAGCAGGCCAGCCTGAGGTATTGATTGGGCACTTGCTTAGCATCATGATCATATTTGGCAAGTAGCCTAATCTAAAAGAGCATCGAGGTCTTCATTTAAACTTTATTTAATGTTGGAAAACCTGGTGTTTGGCAAGAAAAAGCAGTCAGTGATTGAATGAGAGAGTGGGTTAATTTCTGCCTTCTTCGTCATCTTGTATTTTTCCTATTCATCAAAACGACAATACCATACTTTCCAGCATCATCCACTTCCTCTCGTGCTATTGGAGTGAGCAGTGAGCAGCCCTAGCGAGAAGACTTGGACTGCTTGTCTTTCCATCCCTTGGTGTAAAGCACACCAATCCCCAGATCAAATCTGGTGCTGAGCTCGGCGGAGGTCTTCCAGCTGGCATCTGGACAAGGCCTGAACATGTGGAGAACAGATTTAGTCTGATTTGACTGGGAGGCACATTTCACCCTGTATTAGGCCAAAGGTGACAAGCCCTGCTACCAACAGAAAATTGCTTACTAGTTTGAGGAGTGGGGGGGACCCTGAACATGGGTAGGAGAGAAAAGATTTTGTAAGATAAACAAAGAAGCATGCCACATTGTCAAAGGCTAGGATCAAGTCTTAGAAGAACCCATCCAATGACCATGAAAGTATTTTTAGGATTGTGTTTCTTACACATTATCATGGAGGAAGAAACAGAAAAACAAAGATTGCTAAAGATGTGCAAGAAGAGACAAACCAAAATATTCCTCATTATTCCTAGTTGGCAGTCTTTTCCCTTCACTTCTGGGCCAGATGGCCACAGACTGATACTGTAAGGAGAAGCCTGAGACCCACAGTTCATTATTGAAGCAGCAGTCAGAGCAGGCACCTCATAATGAAAAAAACTTCAGAAGAAGACAGTCTGATCAGATCTGGCATGTCGGGACAAACTTCATTATGAGGAGCATTTATAATAATAAATAAATAAACAAACAAATAAATAAATAATAACAAGACCTACATTTTCAGTAGTCATGCCTTGGGGTGAGTTGGAATATTGTCCTGACATGTAAAAAAAATTGCATATAGAGAATTTAGAACTATTTGGATGATCGTTACAATGCATCTGTTTCCAGAAATATCTTGCTTAATTCATTGCTAGGTATATTCACTATTGTTTTACAGATACTTCCCATGGATCTATTACCTGATGTCTGTGGGAGGATTAGGTTGGTGATGTGAGATAGCTGATATGGATCATGAGGCCTGCTAGAGACTTTCTGGAAATTTTAAACTAATGTTGATTTTGAATAACTGTTGCCTTAGGTACAGCAGATATACTACTTCAGGAGTTTGCCACCAAATGAAAATATCATAGGTGATTTTAGTGAAGAAGGAAAGATGGGCATGTATTGTTCAGAGATTGCCTACATGGCATTTAGCACCATTTTGCTTACTAGTAGACGCCAGTTTTACTTGGAGGTCAGGGAAAAGTGTGTGGGTGAAGTTTTTATTGGTATGTAATAATAATTCCATTTCTTAGGCCCTCTTTCAGCTCAGAGTAGACATATTCCACAGTCCTGGTCAATGAGATGGAAGTGAAAGGCTTCCTGCTGTTTTTGATATTCCATCACTCCGATTCCTGGTGGCCAGATTTCTGGCCTCTTGACCCTGATAGCTGCAGTGTTGCCTGTCGTATGGGAAAGTGAGGACTTGCCTCGATGTGTGTGTGCCAGTGCCAGACTGTTCCTTTGTCTCCCAACCACCCCGCTTTCCATTCTGCTCAGACCTCCAGATATTTCCCAAGCTTAAGTCTCTGTCACTCCTCTGTTTCTTAGTCTTTTTGGTGTCCTGCATACCTTCTCTTAGTCTGGGGCTGCATTTTCAGATTGAGATGTATTCTGAGTGTGTCCCCTTTGCCTCGACAGGTTTCCACTTAAGGACTCCTATAATGAAACCTCTCATATGCTGTTATGAAGGTGGCATGGGATTGGGGTCCAGAGTAGCAGCTCTAGAATCAGACGAACCTGGATATTTTAGAAGATCCTAATTTCCCTGTTTCTCAGCTTCTCAAGCTGCTAAATAAGGATGACAGTATATCTTATATCACTATAAGGATTAAATGAAGTAATAATACCTATAAAGCAGTGGGCCCATTTCTTGGCATGTAGCAAGTACTCAGTAAAATTGAAATGATTTTATGTGATGACTATTATGTTGAACCAACATTACTGAATAGGGTTATTTTCTCTCTTATAAAGGTTAGGAATCTGAGGCAATTTGATCATATGGTGCCAGGACTGATGTCAGATCTGTGAGTCTAAAAGCTATATGAGGGCAGGAGCATGTTAATCTTATTCACTGCTTTTTCCTTAGGGTCTGACATAGGCCCTGACATGGGATAATAAGAAAAATATCTAACATGCAGTGAATATTTAATCTGTATTAGTCTGTTCAATGTGCTTTCACTATATATTATGAACTCATTTCCTTCCAAAGAACATTGGATTAGATATTATTATTACTATTATTATTATTATTATTATTATTATTATTATTATTATTATTATTATTATTATTATTACTACTACTACTACTACTACTACTACCAGTCCCATTTTGGAGATAGACTCAAGCCCAGAGAATTGAAGTAACTAGCTCAAGGCCACATGTCTCAAATAGTCAAGCAGAAAACCAGTAGTCTTGTTTCCAGAGTTCCAGTGCCTTTCAGAAAATCAATAAACATTCATTGGACGCTAAGAGAAAGAAGAGGTGAGGAGAAGTCCTATGCCTTGACTCATTGTGTTCCAAATTGTGTGTGGTAGTTGCAATATAGAACTGGTTTTGGCCACTCCTGGCAAGAAGTGTCAGCCCTGAGTGTATGACTTTGGGAAGAAACATTTTGTATTATTTATACCCTGAGGCTTCTGTAAGGTCTGCAATAAAAGAGGGCCCCATGTTTTACCAGCCTTAGCATATAGGTCACTTAAAAATAGTACTGACCATAGGCAGTTTCCCATTTATGGACTGATTGGTTTTCTAAAACATATAATTTCACCCTTTGAAACTCAGTATATGTCACTAATAAATAGGTATTTTGCCCATAGAGTAGCTGGAGTAGTTGGGCCAAGAGCCTTGGCGAGCCATTGGGATGAGGGGGAGAGGGGAGAGGGAGAGGAGACCAGCAGTGAGGGCTGAGAATGGCCTCACGTTTTACTATTTCTGAGAAATTTCTGTAGTTTAAGGAATAAGATTTTATATCATTGGAAGGAATAGTGTGTGTCTGTGTTAGATTACAAAGACATTTTTCAGAAGTTATTTCTCCTTATATATACTCTGAAAATAAAATACACTTCAGATAAAATAAGCAAACCCACTCAATTGTTACTTGTTATGCCTGTCTCCTTAAGGAAACAAATTACATCATGTCTGGTCAATAATACTAATTTATGGAGTTGACTTTATTTCCAGATCTGTCTGTCTGTCTGTCTGTCTGTCTCTTTCTTTTTCTCTCTCCCTCTCTCTCCCTCTCTCTCTCTCTCTCCCTCTCCCTCTC